>CANTUR010000276.1:2166875-2898750 GCA_947683625.1 Mallotus nudiflorus | reverse complement strand
TCTCTTTGCGTAGTCTAAGCTTCTAAGGATTACGACGTGCGACATGTATAGGTTGAGAATGCACAACATGGTATAGAAATAGCCACCAATGAGAAAAAAAAAAAAAAAAAAAACTCCTAAATTCAAGATCTCATACTTTTTATCCTTTCTATTTTTAACAACCATTTGGTGTTCGAATTTTTTAATGTTTTTAATTTGAGTGTCTTTTTTTTTTTTCAATCAAATGTATGAATTTAAAAAAAATATACTAATATAATGTCTGTAGTCGATTTGATACTGATTGAGTGCTCAGTCAAATCAAAGTGGACTGACCTTTATGTCAGTTATTAATTATATTATTTGCTATATGTGTTGTCTTATTTAAATGATAAAATTGTTCTTTTTCAATTACCTTTTATGTCTGCGGTAAAAATTAATGTTAAAGTTATTTTTACCGGTTCATAATATTTAATAAGGTAATAAAAATATTTTTATTCTTTAAATAATGTAATACATGTGATACATGATATGATTAATAACTAAGATAAAAGTAAATTCAGTTTGATTTGACTCATAACACAGTTAACATCAAATCATCCGGAAATACTATATTATTATACTTTTTTAAAGTTCAGATAATTGATTAAAAAAAAATTAGACACTCAAATTAAAAAAAAAACTAAACAATTCGTAATTATTTCTACTAACTATTATTATTATATAGAGTGAATGTCATTTTTACCTAGTTGGCACATGGAGATTCAAGAGTTTTGTGGTTCAGAAAAAGAAAAGATTCAATAATCCTGATATGATGCTGCTAGAAATTGAACATTGGAGCCTTCACCTTGCCATTGGACTAGGCAAGTGAAGTTGATATGGTGCTATGCTAATGTCATTTGGACTATTATCGTACGTTTTATCCCTTGTGTCATTCATATAGTGCTATTAGCATTTGTGCCTTCATTTAAAGTTACAAGCAAACTTTAATAAAGAACATTCATGTACCCAATACCCACATTCATACCCCCATTGCAGATGGAGAATTTCTACCTTTAATGGCAGTGGTACTCTGGCAAGTGGCTGCAGTGGAGGTGGTGCAGATGAGTGGTAAAGGTTGATTGAGGTGTGCAAGATTTTGATGGTCTGGGGGCAACTTGGCCCATTGAAATTACGCATTTAGCGCCCAAATGTTAGTGCCGCAAGCCTATTCATGGGGCCTCAACATAGCCACACAATTTCCCAATCTATATCTGTCTATTTAATGAGTTAAAGTGCCCATTCAACTCTGAAGCCTCTATATTATTCCAAATGATGACATTTAATTAACATTTTAAGTCTAGATTATGTGTATGAACAATTTTAAAAAAATTTATTTTCTATTATATAGTGCAATCAATTCAAATTTTAGAAGGATTAAAAATTATTCGACACTGATGATCGAAAATTATGTAACTATCGAAAATAAAAATAAACAAACATAAAACATATAAAATGTAGATATATAATGCTAATGTTAAGATTGGATTAAGAGAGAAATTTTTCATTTCGTTAATATTTAATTTAATACCCTCCAAAATTTAAAAAAAACAATTAATAGCCTCCAATGAATGCTTTCACCAATTCTAAATTTGGGTTCCCATAACTAGCAAACAAATAATTATAAATGCCTTCCTAACATTTCAACTTATTGCTAGTGATGCATGGCTAAACTTTGATAGTATCACAAAAAAATTCAGTTTATATTCTTCCAATCCTAATTTATAATGGTAAAAAAAAAAAAAAACATTTGAACTTGTTTTTGGTTTAAAAAAAATGTTAGGCAATCAAGATTAAATAAACTCATGTATTTATAATTGTATTGACTATTTCAAAATATAAATTTGATTGAATTTTATAAAAATAAATTCACTCTAAAATTTGATGTGTTAAACTATTAAAAATATAATTTTTATTAAAAATAAAATATTTAAGCATATCTTTATTTAACATTATTTTTTAAATAAAACATTATCATTCATATTTGAATACTACACAAATTCTTTTTTTTTTTAATCAATATACTACTCAAATTCTAAAAACATTTATATACTACATATTTTTTTACCTTAAATCACTCAAATATTTATTTAGTATTAATTTTCAATTAAAACACTACTATATATATTATAATACTAATATAATAATTTTAAAAACTAATCTTATTATAGCTAAAAATTATGGTAACAAAAATTAAAGAAAATAAAATTAATATGATATATTTTATTTTTAATTTATTAAACCAAGAATTAAAAAAGTGTCTCTTTTTATAATTCAACATTTACTTCTAAAATCTTATATGCTAGGTTATTAAAATTCACAATATTTTTTTATAAAAAATTAAAAATTCATTTTTATTAAAATACACATATTTTATTCAATATAATATACTCTAATTTAATTACATTTAAAACATTACTCTTCATTTTCATAGAAAATAATGTCTTTTATTTTAATTGAAATATTCTATTATATTCAAATAAAAACACTTTTCTTTTTGAATCTAAAAATAAAAATATTTAAGTTTTTACCCATTTATATTTTTTTATTTTATTTATTCAATAATTATTATTGCATATTAAAAATAATGGGTACTCTTGATAAAAAATAATAAGTTCTAACTTTTATATTTGATTAATTTGTAGTTTTTATTTTATAATAATTATTTAATTATTTATTTTAAAATATATATATTAATTACAGAACGTACAAAATGTGAATTTACTATTAGATTTTCAATAATTTTTATTCTATTTTATTTTTTAAACTAAAAAAATAAAAATTAAATAAGATTAGCAATTTGTAACAAGATCTGTTTACGTAACACTATACATAACACATCCAAACACAAAAGACCCAAAAGTTCATCACACCACACCACCACCACAAGCACAAATGCACTCACATTGTCAATTTGCCATACCTCATTTACCCAACTTTTCTTTTAATTAATTCATTAATTAATCTTTACAATTCAACACTAACCATACTTTTAATCTATTATTATATTAATTACTAACACAATTTCCTCTTCTATCTCCTCTTCCTTCAAAGCTCTCTGAGACAAAATCGCTCACTGTTTTCTCTGCTTACAATCTTTTCCTCTACCCTTTCCCCCTTCATCTCTGCACACACAGATTGTAACTGAAAACACCCAGAAATCAATCAAAACGTATAGATACAGAGAAGGGTAAAAAAATATATATATGTATATATATATATTTTAAAACAATAAAAAAAGAAATTTTATTGTAATAAAATAACGTTTTTTGATTCTTTATTAGCTGTTTTTCTTTGATAATTGCGACCCAATTTGATCTTTTGGGTTTTGTTATCGATCCTCTCTTGTCGGTGTCTCAGGTACTTCCCTTAATCTACCCTTAATTTAATTTTTCATTATTTTTTAATCATAATTTTTTTTATGGCGTTCGTTTGTTGTGATGCTTAATTTTCTGGAATTGTGGGAGAGTAGAAGGGATCGGACAGACCCATGTTGGATTTTTTCAGAAGAAAATTTGATGTATGTAAATTTTTTAATGCAGATGGATTAGTTGATCACTATTTTATCTATTTGTTTTTGGAGCTCATCTTTGTGGAGATGAGGTTTTTGGGTAGCCTATGGTATCAAGCTGTTTGATTTTGAATTGGGTTTTTGATTTTCTTGGCTAGTCTAGCACAATATTGAATTGGGTAGTTTGAGATTCTTGCAAAGTTTGCATCTTTCTCTTTTGATTTTTAATTTTTATAGTAATTTTTTGAATGAATTAATGTTTTATTTTTTTTATTTAATTTATCTGAAAATGCAGTTGTTTTTAAGTTTTTTATGCCATTGATTTCTTTCTTTCATGTGTTTGGGGTCAAGTTATATTATACTGTAAACTGCTTTGTATGTTGATGCAATTTTGAAGAGATTTTGCATTGCTCTTTGTTGATGTGCAGCTTTGAATATTGGAGAGTGCTGCTGATATGTTTGTAGCAAGGTCAATGCTATCGGAAGCTGTGCTAGATATGGTCTGAAACTGTACGAACAATTTCTAATGTTTCTTTTGTAGTGCATTCTGAATAGGTGATGCTTTATGTTTCATGTGATTGTTACTGCTCAGCATTGAAGTTTTGTGAGTACAAACTGGATTTTAGTTTAGTGCTAGAAAAGAGAACACAATGAAATATGCATACGTTTGCTGTGCCTTTGTTTTACAAATTTTATCAAATAAGTAGATGAAATGATGCGGCACATAGTCTTGATTAGGGTGAGCTTGTTCTGCTGAAGTGAGATAGGAAAAAGTTTTTGTGAGTACTGAGTGTAATGTCTATAGGTCTATAGTAGGCACTCACTTAACTGCAGAAAACTTTTTTTTTGTTTTATAACAATCTCATACAAATAGCCTTTCCTGAGAAACTTTTGAGCAGAAAAACCATCATCATTCAAGTCAAATTGTTAATATGACAGACTGTAGTTGACACCAAATAACACTTTCTACTAAGATGGCCAGAGCACCACAGGGTTAAGAAGAAAGAGCTTTTTTCTCTCCTTTGAATTTACTCTAATCAACAAAACATTTTTTGTCAATTTGGTGGATGCAATGTTGGCTTATTTTAGAAATTATAAAAATGTGAGGGATTGTACAACTAATCTGCCATTAATTAGTTGAGGACTTAAGGACTTAATTATTTTATTTTTTAGAGGAGAGGGGGGGGGGGGGGGGGGGGGTGTGAATGATGGGAGGGAGGGGTTTTGTTAGTCTGAACTTGTCCACTGCTGCCAAAAATGATTTTTGCTTTTAATATTTCAAATGTTCATAATTTTCACTCCTTTTTGTTTTGGGTACAATGTCAGGGCTTTGGTTAGGGACCTGCTCAAATACGACCAAATTACTTGTTGGCATTGATGCGAGCCTACATTTTAAAGTGAAGCCTGGCATTTCAAGTACATTCTTTAATCTAAACTGTTATTCTTTTTCATCCAATCCACTCAATATTTTTCATTTCTTTCTTTTCTATCAACACAATTGTCATTAGACAATGCTGGCCTTTTACTTTTCCAGCTACCTGTTCTGATTGCATCTTTTTTGTTTCTGCTGCATACATGCTTTCCGGTGTTCTCATTGGTCTACAGACAACCTGCAATTTATGCTGGACAACTGGAGTATTGCTTAGCACCTTAGCCATTCTATTAGGTGGTATAGATTGGCTCTTATGCAAAGGCAATACAGTGCCATTGATTCCTTCCCTGAAAACATTGACACTGATCAGGGATCTGTTTCTAATACTACCAGTATGAGTCAACAATCTTCAATGAATAACTTGCTAAATCCAGTGGAAAATAGGTTGTCAAATGACGTTATATCTTATGATGAGGCATCATGTGTAAATGCTATTACTCATGATGCTCAGAGCTTTAGTGGATGGACTTTGGGTGAATCTAGCTCAAGGAGAAATCTACAAAATCAGGCCATTGATGATGGGATTAAAATGGAAGAAAGATGGGCTTCTTCAGTCAATTCTCATACTATGGTTGTTCCAAGGTTAGAAGAGAGACAATTTGAACCAAACAATATCCATTTGCCTGGGAGAGTCAGTATCGGCATCACTGGCAATCAGATTAGAAATGGGCAATCACTTGTGCAGGGTTCTAGCTCCAACAGTGTCTTGCCAAATTTAAATCCAAGTGGAGGGTATGTGGGTGACGGTAGTAACGGTCGGCATACAGGACCTGTTTTAGGCCCTAATTGTTTGAATTCTGGAGGATTGGAGATTGAACAGGCATCTCCTAGCACTTCTTCTAATGATGTGGGTCCATCTGGAAGTTCTGGTTATATGGTGGAGGAAACTAATGGCGGTTCTTGTTCCCCTCTGGGTGGCTGGGGTTTATCTTGCAAGAGAAAGGCCCTTGAAGGTACTTCTGGACATTCTTATCCTGGTGGAAGTTCAAGTTGCTTTCCACATGCTGAAAATGGTGGCATGGCATACAGGTGCTAATCATAGTGCTTCCAGCAGCTTAAGTTTATCTCCGCCATCATGGAATTCTCTTAGTGTTAGCCCTCCTGAACAGTCAAATGCAAGAATTGGTTTTGGTGTGAGAGGAGTAGCTTCTGATGCTTTTCCTTCTTCAAGTGTTACTGGAAATGCAGACTCCCTGAGAAATTTTAGTAGGAGAGCAAATGCCAGTCATATGCAGGAACCTCTAACATTCAATTTATCAACAATTGGTGGTGTTAGGCGTCCTAATTATTGGTCAATGCCTCAGGCTCTTAGACCTGTCCCCTTAAGTGAGTCCCTGGACTTTAGATCAATGCCGCCAGCAAATTCAAGTGCTTCTCAGGGCCCACCTCATGCCATGCATGCTTCATCTTCATCAAGAAACATTCATCCTTTCCCTTGGAATGGATCTTCCACCTCAAGAGCTGGGAATTCATCTAGTTTCCCATGTTCCTGGTGACAGAGGTGCTGTATTACGAGAGGAGATGAACTTAAGAAGCATGTCAAGAAACAGTGGAGATCATTCCATGTTTGTGCCCATAACTGAGATGAGAAACATGGGACAAGATCCAGCCGGTTGGAGTTTGGCTACTGGAAACATGAGCACCTCAGCCAGTACTTCTAATAGAGTTGGTCCCAGTTCAAGCATTCGTTCTCTGCCCAACCCCACCTGGTTTCCTCACCATAACCCCACACCACATAATCAGCAAAGGTTTTCAGAATTTGCTCCATGGTCTTTGTTTCCATCCGTGGAATCTGAGGCTGGTGGTCACAATGGTCATTTCTCTTCATCGTCTGGGCCTTCTTCTTCCACTCAGGAAGCAGCTATGTCTTCTGGATCTAGTGGCCAGGCTCATAATCAACCATTTCTAAGGTCAGCATTCTTAATGGAAGGGCAAAGTGATGATATTCTGGGAATGCCTCGTTCATTGAGAGCTTTAGCTGCTGATATTGAAGGGAGACATCAGCTGATATCTGAGGTTTGGGTTCTAAATAAATATTCTGATTTTCAACTTACTGATTGTGAGCATATAATTATTTTGGGTCAATATTATATGGGTATAGTATCATGCAATTTAACAGGGGAATAGTGGTAATTCTGTCATTTGGATTTTCAGATAACAGTGGTAGTCATTCATATTTAAAAGATTATACGAAGTCACATGAGAGATGAGATCTGCCTGTAGTTGCCTTTTTGTTATACAATTCTTTGCTGAAATTTGTGATCTATGGGAAGAAATTAGAATATTATAGCTCCAAAATATTGAAGATGGAATGATATTTGGACTGAATGATATTTAAGGCCAATAGGAGACTGTTTGTGGGTTGCTCTCACAGGAGCAGGCTGCAGGGATTTCTGAGTAGCATCTTAAATTGCGATTTACAAGAACAGTGCCAGTGCACTCTCCTTATAGGTCTTGAATGCAATGCTAACTGTCTTCTTATTTCCCTCCATTATGTCATAGGATATTAAAAGGAATTAATGCCTCTAGCAGACCATGGTTGATGGTCTTCAGGTTAACTTCACTATCATCTTTTCTGACTGACAGCCTACACATGATGCTCTTCTAATTGAGTTATTATGATCTTATCCACACCAGATTTTGTTGTTTTTTATAGAAATTGTCCTGACTAACCATTTCTTTGATTTCTCTTTCTTTTTCCGGCTCCCTATATAGTACATACAGTAGATGGTGCAGTGAAATTGCTCTTGTTACTGTATCTGTTTATCTTTGAAAGTAATGGTGATTACTATTTTTAACAGGGTGATGTAGTGATTAGTGACCAAATTTAGATATAGTATTACAAGAATTAACAGCTTATGTTCTTTATGCATCAGATTCGCCAAGTCTTGAATGCCATGCGCAGGGGTGAAAACTTGCGGATTGAGGTTTGATTTGTTCTTGAGCTGATTATTTTTTACATAATCATAGCTTTGTGTTTGCGTAGTTCTTGAAACCATCTCACTCTAAGACTCATATGCACAAACTATTTTAAGTCCTTCAATGGATGCTTCTTCCACCTTTTCCTAAATGCAATCAATTTGAATTTCATCTTTCCTCCAATGCCTACACATCTGTCTGATCATCTTAGCATCATAATTTCCGCAACCCTTATCTTGATTTGCTATTTTCTATTGCTTGTAAGAATCTGTTTAACAACTAACCTTTATGCAATGTTATTACAGGATTATATGCTTTTCGATCCATTTACACACCATAGCATGGCCGAAATGCATGATAGGCACAGGGACATGCGCCTTGATGTTGATAACATGTCTTATGAGGTATAAATTTAGCAGATAGTTTCCTCTTTAGTTGATTCACATGGAATATTCACTTGATATCAAGATTGGAAAATCAGGAATTGTTGGCATTGGAAGAACGCATTGGAGATGTGAATACTGGACTAAGCGAGGAGACAATCTTGAAGTTAATGAAGCAGCAAAAATATGTTTCCATGACAGCAGAAACCCCAGCAGATTCGGAGCCTTGTATTATCTGTCAGGTATCCACTGTGCGAATTGCATGTCTTTAGCATTTATGCAGTGAACGAATAGTAAAGGAAGGTGGCTGCTTCTAATTGTTTTATGTAGCTGTTGTGTTAGTCTCTCACATTTCTTCCTTATCATTGCAGGAAGAATACATGGATGAGGATGATCTTGGGACGCTAGATTGTGGACATGACTTCCATACCAACTGCATCAAACAGTGGTTAGTGTTGAAAAACATATGCCCCATTTGTAAGATGACAGCTCTTCCTACATAATACGGAAGATGCTTTGGAGCCCAGAAATATATATATATTTTTACTACCTTTCCAATGGATCATCAAACCAGCAACTGGGTGGATGATATCCTAGAAATGCCTCATTTGGTTTAAACAAATTTTACTTATGAACCGGATATTTTAATGAGAGGAGTTGCCGTCTGTTATAAATTGCAACATGAGTGATAAAAGGGTTAGTCCACCTTCGAAGCATTTTGACAATTTATGAATATACATGGCATAATATTATCGATGACATTGTCAAAAGCTTTTTGAAGGATTCATTTGTTGTATGTATGGCTTACACTATTTTCCGTTAAGTGAATGATCGGACAATGATTGAATCTATGCTTTAAATTGCCTATGGTTTGATGTTTGGAATTAAACTCATTCAAAATGCTGATCTCCTTTATTTAATGATCTAAAGAGTTGCATGCTATTGAGATGAAGTATGTTTTCATGAAATGTTCCGAGGTATAGCCCTTCTTAAACTTCATGCTAAATTGTTTTTTCCCCCCTATTTTGGTTAATAGACCTTCTACCATGTTTCGAATTCTAACCTTACAGTTTTAAGATAATGGTATTACAATTTATGACGATTACAGTTTTCTTCAAAAAAAAAAAAAATGGTATTACATCATAAGGAAAAGGTTGTTCAAATCATAGTACTTCAACGTTAAAATAATAGATTTATAGCTTACGTTTGAATTTGTTTAGTTGACACTATTGGTAGGGGTGTGTTTAATAAAGATTTTTAAAGACACTCAATAGATTTTTTTTACATGAATAATTTTTATAGAGTTTATAAAATTTTATTGACTTTTATAGACTTTATGAATTTGTTAATAACTTTTATAAACTTTTTATTTTGAAACTTTTATAAATATTGATGAACTTTTATATTTTGAAAATCCGGTACAAATTTAGATCACTTTTGGTTAATCTGAGACAAATATTATTCAGTTTCAAAAAATTTGAATTAGATATAGTTCATTTGGGTTTCTAAAAAAGAATGTTTTTGTTTTGTTTTGTTTTATTTTTATCCTTATACTCTTAATTTTTATTAGCTTAGTTGTTCCAATTTCAGGTTTGTGCTCTTAAAGAATATGTTTGTTTGATGTTATTTTTTTTCAAATAGTTGTTTTTGCTTCTTATTACATAACAAAAATCAAAGAAGTGAAAATCATTCCCTATAAACCCTAAATAAATTAAACACCGAAAATTAAAGCATTACACACAATAAAATTCAATATAAACTCTAAACACTATCAACATTTATAACATCAAAAGCAATTTAAAAAAATTGAAAGAAATGCCTAAAAATATTAATCATACTGTAGACACCCAATTTGATGTGGCTACTTAGTTTGATCGGTTCGCAAAATCTAGTAATGAGAATGTTCGAAAAAACCTAAAAACCTTCTTGAAAATGGACTTAAAAGCCTATACTTCCATCCATATAAGACCCAAGCATTAACCTAAAAGACCAAGCCTAATAATTAAGCCTAAACCCACTTTGGCCCAAGCATGGATCAGAATCAAAAGGCGACGCCTGATTGAAGAGGCGTTGTCTCTATGGTGGCCACTTTGGTGAGGCATTGCCTTTACTAGCTACTTGCCTCAACATTAAATGCAAAAGTGGTAATGGTAGACAAGTGGGGTGGACCCCATACTTTACAGACATGAACCCATTGTGTGAAAGAAGACATTAGAGAAAAGAGAGTGAAAAAAAAGTGTAATGATGAGAGTGAAAAAGTAGATGTCTTATTAAGGCATAGGGAATAAAAAAGGATAGGGAAAGTAAAAAAAAAAAGGAGGTTAGCAATTTTTAAAAAATTTTTTGAGAGAATTTTTTTTTTAAAAAGAAGTGCTTTGAAAAGGGAGGGCATGTTTTAAAGAAAAAGAAGGAGAAATTTGGCTTGAAGGCTCATTCTCAAAAAAGAATAAGATGATCTTTTACATTCAAGTGGATTTTGAGATCAAGACCATAAGTAAAAAATAAGCTCATAAGCAGTAAGAGTTTCCACTTTTTATATGAGATCCTTGTTTTGAATAAGCACCTCTCTTTGTTTACTTGCTTATACTTCTTTAGATCTATTTATGTTATCTTTACGACATGATCTTTTATATTGCTTGGTGTAGTTGTCAGTTTCCATTTATTTCCATCATATATTGTTTACTTAGAACTTAAGAAGCCTATCAATTTACTGTTTCATTTATTTGTGAGGCAACGCCTCAATGATGAGGCGATCGCCACTTTGATAGAGCCACACGTAGCTTATTTATGATTTCCTTGTTCATTTCACATGGTTTATGTTTGTATGTATTTGCATGTTTCTTTAATTTCATAACTTTTATATGATTATTCATTTACTTTGTTTAGTTGAATTAGTCATGCATTTATTACTTTCATTTATGTTTATTTAGCCTATGGATTAACTCTATGGCTACTTCTTGTACGATTTATATATTTAAAGAGATTAATATTTTGCTTATTTCAAGAATCTTGAATGATTTCGATCATCAAGCTTTAATCCCTTTAACTCACTTGTGGATTTATTTATTTTGTTGGTTTATTATACCCTTTCTTGCATGTAAAAGAGTTGTAATATGTTCTTCTCCCTCCTTTCTTTACATGAAATTTTATCTCTATTTAGTGAATGAATGTTTGTTTATGTGATAAATGTTATGAGTCATATTAAAATGCATGAATTTGAATTAATATGCAAATTTGAGCTAAAATATAAAATTGAAAATTGTTCGAAGGCAATTATAATTTGCATGTTAATAAAGAAATAATTCAATAATTAAAGGTAATAAAATGTGAAACACAAATAGAGGCCAACTGTAAGGTTAGGTGGGCATTCCAAAAGCCCATACGCAATTTCTGAACCCGTTCTCTGAAGATGGCTTATGAGAAACTCCATGGGATTCAGTTACTGTACAATGTCTCCTAAGTTTCATTCGGGTGGCGACTCCTTCTCCAATTCGGACTCCTAGCCTATTTTGTATTTCTTAGTAGGCCTTGAGCTCACACAATGCCATGATCACTAAACATTTGGATGCATGCTAAACCTCACCACTTACGCATACATATCGTGTAATAAACATGAGATACTTTGTTAATTGTTCAACATTAAACCAAAAAAGGTTATAGGTGGAAGAATTACTAGATTGTTCAAGGTCATTTTTTTTTCATGTAGGATTTGGCTTCAAAAAAGTCCGCTAAAATCTTGAGTGAGGGAAAAAAAGTATTTTAAGTTTTATATTTATAACATCACATAAAATGAGCGCCCACATAATGTATTTACATTTATTTGCATAAAATGCATCTCATATAGACATGAGGAATTCATGAGATATGTGTGGTATTATTTCTAATGTTTACAATTAAATCCATAACAAGAAATAAGAAGTTAAGGGTTTAAATTGATCTTTGGCATATATATATATATATATGCACTTGATTGTTTTAAAAACAAAATGATGAATGTAGGGATATGAGATGGTTATGTGGCAGTCATTTATTGTAAGAAGAAAAAAATAGGAGACATCTAATAGAAAAGGGAAGGAAGGAGGGTTGTGTTTTTCTTATTCTTATTCTTTTTATTATTCTTCTTCTTAAAAAAAATAGAGAGTTGAATTTGAAGTGAAATTTAAAGGTTTATAATTTATTCCAGATCATAATCTTCATCTTTAAAGGCTTTAAATTTTTATTTGGTAAGTAATTTAATATTTTTGTTGAATTGAGTTAATGTTTAGAACATATAGAATTCAGGTTCTTAGGAACTGGTTTTTCAGTATTATTGTTTTGATCATATATTCATCTAAGAAGCTTTAAATTGAGTTTTATTTGATGATATGGAAACTTTGATGAGTTATCTAAAACTTTTCCTCTTTATCTCGATATAATTCAGACTCTATATTAGTGTAATAAAAGAAAATATTTTATTACTCAGTTTCCATCACTAGTCTGAGTATGATAGATTATTTCTTAGGGTTCTACTTCTATACACCTCTAATTAAAGTAAAATCAATTTTAAATTACTTTAGACACATAGGGTTAGTGATATATAAATTTTCATCTTGAGATTTATTGTGTAGAATTATTGGTGAGTTTTTAAATTCACCATATTAGATCTATTATAGTTGGCAGCTTCATATGTTTAGGTAGTTTAGTGATGTTATCATGCTAGATGAGATTCCATTATTTTTGGATGTTTAAAAAAAAGTGAATTATGATTTATTTTAGCTAAACCATATGGACGTGAGGCTGGTACACATGTTAATGCAAGCAAAGGGAAGGATGAAATAAAGGTAAAAGAATAACTTAATGCTCTATGTAAATATAGTATATAAAATAAGTAAAATATAAAATAGTAATTATAAATTTTAGGTGGGTCAGCAGGAGATCGTCCTCAGTTTTTATAGAATGGAGCATGTTTAATAAATTTTCATATTTTGTATTAAGGCTAGTGTATTGTATATTAATAATATAAGGAAAGACGTGAACTACTTGATGTTGTGAGCCTTATGGTGTGTGTTATGTGTTATTTAAAAAAAAAATCTTGTTACATATATTGAAATGTGAACTTAAATTGAACATTTATGGATATATCATTTATAAGTCTCATGTATAAAATGTATGTCTGACATCCTTAACAGGTGTCACATTTAGTGGTATCAAAGCATGGTTTAGAATCCCTTTGTATAGAAATGTGAATGCATATATACATGTTAGGAATACATGTAGGTGTTAAAAAAAATTAATAATAATATATAAATTTATTAAGACTAAGTGTTTGTACTTTAAATAGGATGAGTAGAGAGGATCTGATCGAAAATCCTGCTAACCCAAGTGTGTTTGAGTCTGTGCATGGAGTCGAGCATGCAAATGCACCACCACAACTAGCCCATGAGTTACTACTAGTAATGCAGTAATTTCTTGAGACTTTATAGTAAATTATACATCTTGTATTATAGATAATTAATCGGGTAGCCAACTAGCCAGTTCAATAGCTAGTAATGCAACCAATGGCAAAAGTTAGAGAAATAGAGGCTAGAGACAAAACTTATGAAAAACTGAGAAAATAGTAGGCTACATAATTTTAGAGGACCACTGATCCTAAGGTAGCAGAGGAATGGTTAAGGGAATAGATAGGGTGTTGGATAGGCTGGACTGCACACTAGAACAAAAGTTAAAATATATTGTATCATTATTGAGAAAATCAACGATTGATGGGTTCTAATTCCAAGAAGTAGCAATAGACCTATAACCCTGACTTGGAATGATTTCCTTAGGGAATTTACAAATAAATATACACCACTAATGTACAGAGATCAAAAGAAAATGGCATTTATGAGCTTGGAACAGGAAAATATGATAGTATCAGAATATGAGATACAATTCTCTTAGTTGTCAAAGTATGTATTAGAAGAAGTGACTACAGAAGATGCAAAACAGAGATGATTTGAGAAGGGATTAAGAATGGATATCCAATAAAAGATTTCCTTAAAGCCACTAAGTTATAGTGCTTTATTAGAGGCTGCATTAAGGGTGGAAGAGTATTTGATTGAGAAAGATGCAATGTCAACAAAGAAAAGAAAGGTGATAAGTGAGTATGGTAGTTGAGAAAGAAAAGGAAGAGATTTTTCTATTAGAGGTTCTGGGTCTTAAAGGAGTAGATATTAGGGGAGAGGAGTTAGCCATCAAAATATGAGTAAATCTGCCACAGTAACTCCAAGTAGAGGTGGACGAGGTGGTTATAGTCAGAGTAGAGTAGAGAGGACGAGAGACTGATTTTGAGATAAAAACCACACCTGAGGTAGCACCAATATCAATTGTACCATATAGAATGACACCCTTAGAGTTGAAAGAATTAAAGAAGCAATTGAAAGAATTATTGGAAAAAGGTTTATTAGACCGAGTACATTGTCGTAGGGAGCTCCGATGTTGTTTAAAAAGAAGAAGGATGACAATTTAAGATTATGTATTGATTATAGGAAGTTAAATCGAGTTACCATAAAGAACAAATATCCTTTGCTATGGATTGATGATTTTTTAGACCAATTAAAGAGCAACTATATTTTCCAAAATTGATTTAAGGTATGGATATTGGCAATTGAGAATATCAAAGACACATATACCAAAGATTGCAGTTAAAGCATAATATGGACATTATGAATTTATTGTGATGCTATTTGGACTAACAAATGCTCCTACTACTTTTATGTTCTTAATGAATAAAATATTTCAGATGTATCTTGATAGCTTCGTCATTGTGTTTATCAATGATATATTGATTTATTCTGAAACTTAATTCAGAGCATTTGAGAATGGTGTTGCAGATTTTGAGAGAAAAGCAACTTTATGAAAAATTCAATAAATGTGAGTTTTGGCTAGAAGAGATTGCATTCTTAAGGCATATTATTTCTATAAATGGTGTACAACCTGATCCTTCAAAGATTGCAGCTGTGAGGAGTGGGAACCTCCTAAAGATGCATCAGAGTTATGATTATAGAAGACTTGTTGAAGTATTCTCAATAATTTCCAAACCATTAACAAACTTATTGAAGAAGAATGTGATGTTAAAATGGGATGTTAAATGTGAGGAAAGTTTTGAAGAATTGAAGAAAAGACTAATCATTGCACCGGTTCTAACTTTGCCATTAGAAAATGGTGGATATGTAATTTTTATAGATGCATCACAATAGGGATTGGGATGTGTGTTAATGCAAAATGGAAAAGTTATTATTTATATTTCTAGATAGTTAAGGAGTCATGAACTAAATTATCCGACTCATGATATAGAATTAGCAGCAATTGTCCATGCTCTTAAAATATAGATACACTACTTGTATGGAGAAACATTTTAGATTTTCACTAACCATAAAAGTATGAAATATATTCCAACACAAAAGGAGTTGAATTTAAAAAAAAAAGGTGGATAGAGTTAATAAAAGATTATGATTGTACCATAGATTACCATCCAGGAAAAGCCAACAGAGTTGCTGACGCTTTAAGTAGGAAAGCTATTGAGAGAAGTACTAGAATGACTTGTTAGGTAGTAAGGTCATTGGTAGAGCTTAGAACATGGCATGTAGAATTTTCACTTCAAAATGATATACTTATTGTAAGTATACATGTCAAGTCTTTATTGGAGAGTAAAATTCAAAAAAAGTAGATGAGTGATCCATATTTAAGAAAAATGAAGGATAGGGTGCAGCAAGGGAAGAATGAACAATTTGCACTGAGGCACGATGGGATATTGTTCGTTAATCGATGCATTTATGTTCTAAATATAAGGGAATTGAGAGAAAAAATTCTAAGTGAAGCCCATTATGCACCATACACAATGCATTATGGAAGCACTAAAATATATAGGGATTTACGACCTTTTATTGGTGCCCAAATATGAAGAAAGATACGACAGAATATGTAGCAAAATGTTTGACATGTCAACAAATAAAAGTTGAACATCAGGCACTGGCTGGTAAGCTTCATCCATTGTCTATTCTGGAGTGGAAATGGGAAAAGATAACCATGGACTTTGTTTTTGGACTGCCTCAAACCTTCAGGAAGCATGATATCATATGGGTAGTTGTTGATTGACTTACCAAATCAACTCATTTTCTACATGTGCAACAAAGTGATTCACTGGATAAATTATCTAAATATATGTGTCAGAAATTTAAGACTACATGGTGTGCCAACATCAATTGTATTAGACAGAGATCTGCGGTTCACATCTCATTTTTTAGGAAGTTTACAAAGAGATTTAGGGACAAAGCTACATTTCAGTATAACATTTTACCACTAGATAGATGGATAATCATAAAGGACAATTCAAACATTAGAAGATATACTGAGAGTGTGTATGCTTGAATTTAAAGGGAATTGGGATGAACACTTACCATTAATTGAATTTGCTTACAATAATAGTTATCATTTAAGTATTAGTATAACTCCATATAAAGCTTTATATGGCAGAAAATGTAAAAGTCCTATTTGTTAGGATATGGAAGGGTTGCGACAATTAGAAGGTCTTGAATTGATATAAGAAACTGTAGACAAGATTTAATTGGTTAAAAAGTGTTTAAAGGCTACACAAGACAAATAAAAGAGTTATGTGGACAAGCATAGAAGAGAAATGGAGAATGAAGTGGGTGAAAAAGTATTCTTGAAAGTATCACCATAGAAGGGCATTATACAATTTGGTCAGCAAGGAAAATTGAGTCCTAGGTATATTGGCCCTTATGAGATATTGGAGAGAATTAGTCCTTTGGCATACAAATTAACACTACCATAAGAATTATCTCAGATACATGATGTGTTCCACATTTCCATGTTAAAAAGATATAGATATGATCTTAGCCATATATTATAAGAATTAGAAATATAATTGGAAGAAGATTTAAGTTATAAAGAAGTGTCACGACCCAAAACAGGGGGCCATGACTGGTGCTAGGGAACGAGAATTCTTTCAAATTCGAAACCCGTAGCAAGCCTTAAAGAAAATATAAAAGCATGAAATACTAGTAAAATAAATAAAATATCTTGCAGTGGAAATTAAATTCTCATAAGTAATAATGTAACTCATCAACTGATTTAATAACACAAACTCATGTCATATATATAAAATCTTTTAATACAAATTATCGATTCAAACCTTTAAAATTTAAATCTCAAACATATATAATACATACTGCTCATTAAACAACTACTGCAGTGTCTAGAATACAAAATAAAATTAAGTAAGCAGTTTACATAATAAAGCTGGGGCAGAAGAAATTCGATGTAAAGGTCTGCTACTAAGGTCTGAGGACGAAGACTCTCTTGAAAAATAATCAACAGAGGGAAGTAAGAACTCACTGAGTGAATTATTATAATATATATACATGCATAACTAAATGACAATGCAAACACTCAATAGAGTATATATAATAAATATATATACAGGTAATACACACAAATGCAGCAAAAATTATTTTATATAATACTGAAAATAATAACCATTTATGAATGATCAAATAGAACCCTAAATGATCACAACCTCAAACAGTGTTAGACAACACTCTAGCCATACAGGCTCACTTATTCTAAATAAATTCACTTGTTCCATTTGGACAGTAGACTGGCCCTGAGACATTAAGTCAACCGAGCTCCAGTAATCTGACTGTCAGTGTGATTGGCCCCAAGACACTTGGTCAACCGAGCTCCAGCAATCACACTCTCAAATCACATCACACATCAATCAAATCAATCCAATCATAATCCACAAATAGGTTAGTAATTTAACCTACAATCTATCGTCGTACCGGTACGTACTCGGTCATAGTGCTGCCCACTAGGTAGCACGTTCTATTGATATTCTTCATTTAAAAATAAACCCATACATTCATAAAATGAATGATGCATGACATTAATTAAAATAACAATATAAACCATATATATACTAGAAATATACCAATAATAAACTAACTATATTTCGAGTATATATACGTCAAATAAATTCAATTTAATTATAAAATAGGCCAGAAATAAACTATACATATATTTAAAAACATTTTAAGTACAATTCAATAATAAAACATGCATTTAATTTAAAATATACCAAAAATATACCTAAAATATACCTAAGCAATTATTAAACCATTTATGCATATTTCATAAAATTTAAACATACATTTCTAAAACATGCAATCCTAAAACACGTATATATAAAATAACAACTCACAGTTGTGCGCTCCACGAGACGGGTCCGACGGGCCTGGTCCACTAGGTCTCTGTCTCGGTGCAACTAAAAAAATAAACGACAACACGAAATCAAAATAAATCTAATGAAATTCTAGAGACTCGATCTAAAACACTGGACACAGAATAGGAATAGGGATTTGACCGAATGTCACGTTTTACGAGAATTTTATCAAAAATTTAGTAGAACCTCCTCTGTAAAATGGACATCTCTCTACTCAGAAAGTAGAGCCGATCCTATAAGAAAACACACTTCGAGAATATGCAGTCACACAACCCCTCAATCGGACTCTCAAACTATGATTCTATCGACCGAGGTTCACAATTCACGAGATATGCACATAATACATTTAAATTCCAAAAAAAATGAAAATACCCTTTATATATCAACATATAGCAATTTAGGTATTTAAAACACTTAAAATAAATTTTATCGATAATTATATAAAAACCCTAATTTTAATAAAATATTATTAAAAACCAACAATTCTCGATAAATTCATAAATATTAACCAAAATTCATTTTATAAATCTAAATTACATAATTAGCTCTAAAACATATTAAAATCATTAAAAATTCATTTATTTACAAAAATAGTACATTATATATAATTTAAAAATAATTTTTGAAAAATAGTTTTAATTAGTTAAAAATAGTAAATAATTTATAAAAATCATTTTTATACCTCAAATAATTATTAAAACCAATTTAACTTAGTTTTCAACCAATTTATTACCAAATTACCAAAATACCCCTAATTATATATAAATTCACATAATATACATTGATTATTAAAAAATTCACTAAAAATTATAAAATTGCTAAAAAATTAATTTCTCAACATATAATTCAATAAAATCAATAATTATACTCAATTAATCCATTAATTTTAACAAAATACTTATTTAACCTAATTTTCCAAAATTCACCTAAACTAAATAAATTCATAATAATTACAAAAAAATTACAAATTAAATTCTAAAATTCATTTTAACCTCTATAAAACCCATAAATCACAATTTCATAAATTATTTAATTAATTTACGAAAATTAGAAAATATTAATAAAATAATCAAAAATTCACAAAAAATCAAAATAAATTCCAAAAATTCTACAAAAATTATAGGATGTATATTGAGCTACTAGGAACAATTTTTGTTAAGGAATTTAGCTTGAATCATTAAGATCGAAGTTCAAAAAATTAAAGAATTGAAAATGGCCAAAATAGAAAATTGATCACGAAAAAAAATCTAGACCAAAAAAAGTGAAACCAAGCTAAGAAATGCACTCATAGGAGCTGAAGGAAGAGATTGAGACTGGCGGCGTCGAATTTGGTGGCCAAAAAATGGTTGAACGACGTTAAACTTGGATTTCAGTTTCTCGGCCAAGAAACGGCCAAATCACGCCGGAAAAGGGAGTAGTGGGTAGCGGAGCAAGCTGGGAGGGAAGGTGGCAAGGCGAAAGGCACACCGATGGTGAGGAAATGAAGTTGCAGCAGCTACCGGGGAGGAGGGGGTGTCGGGTTTGGGGAGAGGGACGAGAGGGGCACGGGTTGTAAATAAATCCAACTTTATATATATAATAACTTTAATAATTAAAAAACTAATTAAATAATAAAATATATTTATTAAAATTATTAACACTGTATATTTAAAATCTCAGGATATTAGAATAAGACCGATTAAAATTCTTGATAGACAGATAAAAAAGTTACGTAACAAAGAAATTCTAACAGTAAAAGTTAAGTGGAGTCAACATTCACCAAAAGAAGCTACGTGAGAAGTGGAAAAGGACATGAGAATTCAATACTCCTACCTATTTTTTGAGATTGGTGAGTCACATTTAATTTTAAGGATGAAATTCTCTAAGGAAGAGAGAAATGTAATGCCCACATAATGTATTTACATTTATTTGCATAACATGCATCTCATGTAGACATGAGGAATGTTTGAGATATGTATAGTATTATTTCTAATGTTTACAATTAAATCCATAACAAGAAATAGGAAGTGAAGAGTTTAAATTGATCTTTGGCAATACACACACACACACTCACTTGATTGTTTTTAAAAAAAATGATAAATGTAGGGATTTGAGTTGAGTATATAGCAACCATTTGTTGTAAGAAAAAAAAAGGAGGCATCCAATAGAAAAGAAAAGGATGGAGGGTTTTATTTTTCTTATTCTTATTCTTCTTCTTAAAAAAAATAGAGAGCTAAATTTCAAGTGAAATTTGAAGTTTTAGAATTTATTCTAGATCATAATCTTCATCTTCAAAGGTTTTAAAGCTTTATTTGGTAAGTAATTTTAATATTTTTGTTGAATTGAGTTAATGTTTAGAAAATAAAGAATTTGGGTTCTTGGGAACTGATTTTTTAGTATTATTGTTTTGATCATATCTTGAGCTAGAAAGTTTTAAATTGAGTGTTATGTGGTGATATGGAAATTTAATGAGTATATAAACTTTCCCATATATCTTTTATCTCGATTTTTATCAGACTCAATATTAGTGTAATAAGAAGAAACATTTTAATGCTTAGTTTCCATTGCTGGTTTGAGTATGGTAGATTATTTATTAGGGTTCTTTCACTATATACCTCCAATTGAAGTAAAATCAATTTTAAATTACTCTATACATATAGGGTTAGTGATCTGGAATTTTTCATTTTAAGATTCATTGTGTCGAATTATTGGTGAATTTTTAAATTCACCCTATTAAATATGTTATAGTTGGCATCTTCATATGTTTAGGTAGTTTAATAATGTTATCATGCTAGATGAGATTCCATTATTTTTGGATGTTTAAAAACAAGTGAATTATGATTTATTTTAGCTAAATCATATGGAAATGAATTTGTCACATATGTTAATGCAAGCAGAGGGAAGGAAGCAATAAAGGTATGAGAGTAACCTAATGTTCTATGTAAATATAGCATATAAAATTAGTAATTATAAATTTATTTGTTAAGCTGATCGATTATAGGGAATATATATATTCCAATTTATAGAAGCTGATTTTTGTTATTGTGTTGATGGTTGATTGTTTTAAGATAAAATTGTATATATGAATGAGACTATACATATAAATGGTGGTTGCTGAATTTGGATGTCCTATTTGGGTGAAAATATAATATTTGTTAAAGACATATCTAGAGTTCTATAATTCCAAATGGGGTGCTATTTGCTCCTATTAAAATTTGGAGATGTTATTTACAAAGTTGATAGAAATAAAGGAAGCTTGATTTTTCTTTCTTGATGGCCAAATTGAGCAATACTTTTTGTTGCTTAATTTTGTTGACAGCTTGACCATTGTGGATTGTTTTTAATGTTTCTCTTTCTATATATATTCAATTGATGTGAAATCAATTGCAAAGTAATTTAGATTTATGATGTTATTGATATGAAGAATATGTTTTGATACTCATAATGTGAAAGTTTTTATAAATTTTTAATTACACTTTGAATCTGCCTTGTTAAGATATGGGTATATTTTGGTATATTTGTGAATTTGCACTATTGAATTTGCCATTTTGAGATTTGGGTATATTTTTGGTATATTGGCAAATTTTCACTATTGAATTTTCCATGTTGAGATATGAATATATTTTTGGTATATTGGTAAATTTGTATTACTGAATTTTCCATGTAGAAATGTGGGTATATTTTTGGTATATTTTGTAAATTGTTTAATGAAGTGGTATGTGGTATATATATAAGAAATATGATTGGATGAGTATAAGGATGCAATGCTACTTGTGAATAAGGCAATGTTATGTGCGTTATGGAATCCCCTTGTTGTACCGTAAAAAGGCTAAAGAAAAATATTGTACAAGATTATGGTAGGTTGTATGAGTATGGGGATCCATAAATAAATGAAAGAAGTTATGGGGATCCATAAATAAATGAAAGAAGTTTTGGTTTTACATATAATTCACAAGTTTATTGCTGTCTAAAAGGAAGCACTATGCTATTTATATATAATAAATTCATAGCTAAACATTGAGTGGATTGATAATTAATTATACTACATGTTTGGAATGATTATCTTTCATAGGATATTTTGTTAATCCTTTACTGAGTTGCAAACTTACTCTTTTACATTATTTTTTTTTTCAAGATTAGAAGAACGTTAGTCGGTTTTTAAGAAATAATTGTATTCATTACATTAGCATTATGTCAGATGGATCAGCAAGAGGTCATCCTCGGTTTTCCTAGAATGGAGCATGTTTAATAAATTTTCATATTTTGCATTAAGGCTAGTGTATTGTATATTAATAATATAAGGAAAATGTGAACTACTTGATGTTGTGAACCTTATGGTGTTTGATATGTGTTATTTTAAAAAGAAAATCTTGTTGCATATATTGATATGCGTACTCAAATTGGACATTTATGGATATATCATTTATAAGTCTCATGCATACAATATAAGTCTGAATCCTTAACAACTGTCATATGAAGAGTCTATAACAGTACATAAAATGTTAATATCTATAAAAGTCTATAACTTTTTAAATATCACCTTACTTTTATAGAATCTATTAAAGTTGTAATTAAATAACTTCTAACTTTTACAGAATTTTTTTAAGGCTTTTTAGATCTTAATTGATTATCCCTCATTTTTCTAGAGTCCTAAAAAGTTTTAATTGATTACCACTTAACTTTTGAAATCAATTAATTTTTTTAAAAATCAAAATTGAATACACCTTTATAAATGAAAGTTGGGTATTTTAGTGGAAATTAGTGAAAAAATTGGGCACTGTTGGAGTGAATAAGCTTTAAGATGGCTTGGGAAAAATATTCAAGTCATTGTCATGATTGATGGTAAGCCAAATTTAGGGTTAGGAGACCTTGTTGTGAAAGAAAATCAAGTTAATATGTTGTCCTTTACATTAAGAAATCACATTTTAATGAAGATGAAGATTCTATGCCATCACATCAAGACAGTGAGATGATGGAAGCTAGTTGGATATTGAAAAAGTTGTGTAAAGATGCAATTAGAAAGAGAGTCCAAGTTCACCAACCATTTGACAGTTCATGGTGAGTTATATTGTTCATTCATTTGCCATGCAGAGATGAGAAATTATGCGAATGATAGAACAAAGAATGCTGCAGGACAAGATTATACATTCTCAGTGGTTTGAACACTTTTCTGCGTCTATTTAATTTATGGTTCACTCATCCTACTACACTTGAGGTACTTCATTCGAATGCCCACACATTCTCCGAAAAAAGCACTTCTTCTTCCTTACTAGTACAGTCAGGCGTGATGTTCAATATTCTTATAATCTCAATAGGATTCCTTCCCTGATTATGTCTATAACAGCCTGGCATGTCAGGTCCAGTTGGCTCTGAATTTCTAAATAGTGGGCAACCTAGAAAACATATACAAAAGACTAAATAAGGATTCCTAACCAGGGCAAATAAGGATTCCTGACTAAGGTTACAAATACAAAGCCAATAACCTGAGAATAAGGGAATTGAGAAAGTAGCAACTCTTTTTCTAAGACCTTTACCTTGTCTTAGTTTCCTAAGCATTTGAAGGAACTAATAATAGATTATAAGTAAATCTACCAAGTAGGTGAAAAGCAAATGTCTATAATCATCCTAAAGATTTTAAATAAAACCCATTTCATGAAGTAATAACTTTTCTATCTCCCATATAAAATTCCTATAAACATCTTTGTATTATATATGATTCAAAAGCTTTTGGATCTTTAATGATCTTTGCACATAAGCCAAACAAAATTCATAGTAAATTAATTAAAAAGAATTATGGTAGAATCACGCAAAGGCAATAACAAATATTACTAAAAACAAATGATACCCATAAATTCCCCCTTGATACTAACAATAAACAAAACCCATAGATTTTACAACCTAAAAGCCATAAAATTAACTAAATTCACATAATAATAAATTAAATCAAAAAAATTCACAAAGTATTTTTTTTGAATAAAGAATTGGAATTGAACCATAATGAGATCATAAAGTGTATGTTGATAAGGCTGATGAGATTTAAGAAAAAGATCACCTAAAATTGAGAGCATGACATCAGTAGTAGTGGGATCCAAGTGTTTAGAGATTGAAACACACATATTGCAATACTCGAGCACTTTGGCCAAGATCTCACTGGTAACAGGTACTACAATAATGTTAGCAGTGCCAATATCTCAAATCGCTCCTTTGATAAACTTTGAGTCTAATGCCATCGCTTTATCAACGTCAAACAACTTTATTATCTAAAATCCTTGCCATCGTCTTCCTCACTATTCACAGAGGGAATAATATTATTTTGTTATTTGGTACAAAGAGGATGGAGGGATTAGATTGAAAAGTGAACATAAATGCTAAGGCATCTATAAATAGAAATAGTGTTAAATTTACACCAAAGTGCTATTTTTATAGGAATTTCTCTCTAATCCACTACACCATTTTTAACATAAAAAAAATTCTCTATATATTCTTTTTTATATCCCATTTTATAATATTTAATCATTTACCACATTTCACTTATATTAATATTCTTTTAACAAATTGATCCATTAATAATATATTTTAGTATTGATCAAATAATATTAAGTTAATAAAGTTTTAATTTTTAATTATATAATGTCATATTTAATACTTAATTAAAAACAAAAATTACATTTAAAAATTTTAAATTATATATTTCATTCAAAGATTAATAATAAAATAGTATAATTTCAATAATATTTATACATCCTCATACCTCTGAATTAGTATATTTCTCTCATAAATGGTTAGTTATTGCATTACGAAGTGCAATGTGTGCATCTTTGTCTTTGATTTGTCTGTGTTGAGTAAAAAATTCTTGAAATCGAGTATTAACTTCTATTACCATTTCAACTTTCAGTATTGGCGCTTCCATTGCATCTGTAATTATTTCATTTAAATTGCATTCATCCTTGATTATAATATTGTGTATTATTATGATTATCATATTGTGCATTATTATGCATGTTGTCATTATGTCATGCAGTGCACTTTTATTCAATAATGGACTAGTCCCACCACAATCGCAAATCATGGTTGTGGAAGTCCAAATGCTCACTCAATATCTTTTCTATATGCTTCTTGTTTCATAGTAAAATATTTCTTTTTCGGAATGCATGGTTCATGAATAGTTTGTACAATATTAGATGATTTTGGGTATGTAAAATCAGCTAAATAATAACCCATATTCTATTCTTTTCCTTGGATAACATTATTATCAAGAGGAGCAATACCTTATACAAGATTGGAAATAAAATGAGATGACTCTAACACTTTAATATCATTATTAGTGCCAGATACCAAAATAAGTATGTCATATCCATAGATCATAATCAACTACAACTGTTATAATAATTGTTGGTGATCAAGAACGACCTATATATTGTCCAGCCCATGTTGTAGGATAAATTTTCTATTTCCAATGCATGCAATTTAGACTACCCAACATTCCAAGAAAATCACATTATTCACCAACATAGAGTAACCTGACGATGTCATTAGCAGTTGGTGATCTTAGATATTGCTCCACAAAAATCTCCACAATAGCGCGACAAAAACACTTTATACTTTTAATTGCCATTGACTTGCCAATTTTAACATTTTCATTTGTTGCATTTTTCGGTAGACCATATGCTAACGTAAGAACAAATTTTGAGACATTCAATATTGTCATCGAAATATTTCATCACCATATCATGGATTATCAAAAAAATAATCTTTGAACAAATTATGATTTGCAACTTTACAATCCTGACAAATCACAATATGACCTAGAATCAATCCACAATGAGACATTTGGTGTTATAGTTGATGTTTATAGTATTATTGCATATCGTATGATTAGGGGTGTGTAATGACCTGATATTTTAAATAATATAAAATTATTTTGAGATATGTAGTGTTAATAAAATTTTAAATTTTATTTATATATTATCATAAATTGTGTATATTATTTATTTATTTTATCCTAAATATTTTATCTACATAAAATAATTATTTTGGAAGTTTTATTATTTAAAAATATTAAAGTTATTATCATTACTATTATTTTTAATAGTATTAGTCTTATTATTTTTATTGATATTATTATTTTTATTGTTATTATTATGATTATTGTTATTATAGTTATTATTGTTATTATTATTATTATTATTATTATTATTATTATTATTATTATTATTATTATTATTACTACTACTACTACTACTACTACTATGTTGTTGTTAATATAATGTGCATTTGTGTGTGCATGTGTTGTATGTATATGTATATATATATATATGTGTGTGTGTGTGACAAGTGCTAAAGTTAATATATATAATAATAATAATAATAATAATAATAGAAAAGTCAATTTACTTTCGGGTACTCTTCTCTCCCACCATTTTTTTCTTTTTCTTCTTCCCATTTTCCTTCTTCCCTGCAACCTTCACTGTGCAACACCAACCCATGCCACCGAAGCCACCACCCATCACCACTATCACCTTCCCTTCTTCCCCCTTCCTCTCTATCGCCTAGAAGCCGCCTAGAGTCGTTGAAAAATGCAGCAAGCCATGAAGGACTCCATTGAAGCTAGTGAAGTTTTCGACGATGAGAGCTCTTGATTTCGATCTCTATTGGAAGCTCTGACACCGGTGAGTTCGATCCTAATCTCGGTTTGAACTTAAACTCCCTCGTTTTTGAGTTATGTCAATTTTTAGTTTATGTGTCATTACGGTTTTGAATTTTTATTTAATTTTTAGGTTTGATTCATGAAAGTTTTCTTTATTCATGTTGTTTTAGGTAACTCAATCTTCTCAAAAATATTTTTTGTATATATTTTTGAATTAATTTGAATAATGGGTATTTTTGAATATTTTAATATTAAAAAATAGATTTTTGATAATTATGTTATTTAATTATTTTGAATGGAAATTTAGTTAAATTAGTGTTATTAATTTAAGTTAGTAATTTTAGTATTGATAAAATAATTTTTAGTAATTTTATATAATTTTTTAGGAATATATTTAGTATTATGTGATATTGGATTTATAAGTTAATTGTGTATTTTTGTTGAAATTATAGTTAAATAATATTTTTAAATAATTTGGGATAATAATTTTTACAAATTATTTACTATTTTTAACTAATTATTATCAAATTTTGAAAATTATATTCAAATAATAAATTATTTACTATTTTTGTGATTAAATGGGTTTTTAACTATTTTTATTATATATTTAAACTATTTGAGTAATTAAAAGTGAATTTTACTATTTTATGTTGAGTTATTGAAAAATTGGATTTTTATTAATATTATATTGTTATTTGAGATTTTTATTTAATTATTGTGAAAATAATGATATTTAGTGTTTTGATGTTTAAATAAATTACATTGTGGCATTTTAATTATTTTATGGATTTTTAATGAATTTAATATATTTTTATTTAACATTATTTTGTTGCTAATTGTGAACCTTGATTGAGAATTTGTGCAGTTCGGAGTCCCAACCTGAGGTATTGAGCTATTGCGTTATTAGAAGTGTGTTTTTCTTGCAGGATCGGCTCTACTATCAGTGGAGAGATGTTCATTTTACAGAGGAGGTTCTGCCGATTTTTCGGCAGAATTCTCATAAAACGTGACGTTGGGTCGATCCTGAGTTTCTATGATTAATTGAGTTTGAATTCTTAGATCGAGTCTTCCTTTAGAATTCTTAGAAGTATGAGTTAGAAATTTATTTTGATTTGTTATGAATATTTATTTTCCAATTGCACCAAGATTGAAGCCTATTGGACCGGCCCCGTTAAATCAGTCTCAAGAAGCGCAAACTTGTGAGTTATTATTTTATATATGCATTGCATATAGAATGCATGATTATGAGCATTCATATTTTTAATATGTATTTAAACATAAATTATTTTATTAAATGATTTAATATATGTTTGGTATACTTTCAGTATATTTTTGGTGTATTTATGGTTGATTTTGCTATATATGTAGCATATCTATTTATAATATTTTTTAGTATATGTTCGGTATATTTTTGGTATATTTTTCTTCATTGGATGCCATTTTATTTTAATTGTGCATTTTATTATTTTCCATAAATATACGATTTTAGTGAAGGATATCGATAGAATGTGCTACATAGTGGGTTGCACTAGAACTGTGTACGTATTGGTGTAATAAATTTTAGGGTTGAGTTTATAAAATCACTTGAGGTGACATTTGATTTATTGATTATTGAGATTTGATGTAATGAGTAGTGTGATTGTGGAAACTCGGTTGACCTAGTGTCTCGGGGCCAATCACACTGACATTAAGATTGCAGGAGCTCGGTTGACTTAGTGTCTCAGGGCCAGTCTACTGTCCAAAAATGAATAAGATAATTTCTTTGGAATTAGGTAAGATTGCATGGTTAGTGAGATATTTGTTTAAGGTTGTGAATACTTTTAGGATTTTATTTGATCTTTCACTTAAATAAATATTTTCTACATTTTATTATATATAAAAGTGAAATTTTAGCATCTGTGTGAAATGCCTGTATATATTTATATATATATTGATGCTTGATTGCATATGACATTAGGAGGCGTGTGTATATGTATTATAATAATTCACTCAGTGAGGTCTGACCCCCTCTCAACCATTTTTTTCAGGAGAGTCTTCTTCATCAGACCGTACTAGTAGTGCTTTATGCCAGTCTTCTTCTGCCTGACTATTTTATGTAAATTACATCTTTGAACTTTTATTATACTTTAAAAAACTGCAGTAGTAGCGTATTGTATCAGCAGTATGTTATTTTGGATTTGAGACCTATCTCTAAATAATGTATGAATATTTTTATTTTATGAAATGAGATTTGAGTATTTATTTTATATTGATTTAAAGTTTTGATTCTAGCATATTTTTATATTATTATTGCATGTGCTTTTATTTTTAAGGCTTGATATGGGTTCCAAATTCGAAAAAATTCCCGTTCCCTAACACCGGTCATGACTCCTGGTTTGGGTCGTGACAGAGTGTTCATCGGGTGGGTCAAGTCGATTCAGGAGTGGGAAATGGAAATCCAAGCAGGTTTGGATATGTATTAAACGGATACCAAACCACAACCGATTTGTATAATAATTCGACGGTTCAAGTTATGTGCAGGTTCAGTGTGAATTAGATATACCGAACGGTTTTGGGCTTTGGGCTTAAAATTGTTAAGCCTAAACTTAAAACATAAGACTATAATTATATATTATGGGCTGAAACCCAAAAAAAATTTACAAACTGGTCCAAAAAATATGTATAAGTACATTTTCAATTACATTTAATATATGAAATGTAGCCTAAAGCACATTTGATTTTTCTATGATACAAAATCAAATGAACCTATAATTTTATGCTAAAAAAATGATTCAAATATATACTTTAATCTGATTCCGAAAACATCATAAAAAAAAAAAGAGGGGTTTTGTATATATAAGCAAAAACATCTAACAAAATCCTGCAAAAGAAGACATGAAAAAATTAACTTGGCTCATATGCAGATTTTGTAAGAAATGCAATGAACAAAATATTAAAATTAAGTTGGCTGATACATAGTTTTCTTTGGTAATTCATATAGGAAACTTGGCCATAATAGTTAGCTGCAACAAATACCCCTTTAAAAATTACAGCACAAGTGATCTTGCTGTCATAAAATTTGGTGGAAGCATTCATCATTGCATCAACCAAGAATGCAAATATGCATATGCTAATGCAAATAAAATAGGCAGCAGACATTCAAAACATTAACCAAAAGCAATAAACAAGACAAATAAGCAAGGCAAGCAAGGAATGCATGCAAGAGAAGCTCAAAAATTTAAAAAGTCCAACAACATTTTCTAGCTGCATTAGCATGCCTCCCAAGAAAATGCAACAAAATTTTTTTATTGCATTAGCATGCCTCCAAAGATAATGAAGCCCCTTATTCATTGACTCATAGTGGAAGATAGCCTCATCTAAGCCTGAAATAAAAATAAAAATAAATAAGATGAATAAAGAATATAAGAAATAGAGATTAAATGAATTTATTGCCAGTATGTTAATATAGGACTAAGGGGATTGCTAATAGAGTTAGATCATATGACACCCGATGTGGGTTTGTTGATGGACCAACACCCACAGGTGGAAGATCTAAAAATGCATAAAAAATATAATTAGTGTATAATCAAGTATCAACAAACAATTAACAAATATAAAATTAAATAATAGATTAAATACTTACCATTTTCAACAGGTTCAAGTTCATTGAGGTCCTCCTCAATTGAAATATCATCTTTACTAACTCTAAGCCAATCTTGAGAACAAATTAAAGCTTTCATAATCCTAGGAGTTAATGAACTCCTAAAGGCATTAAGCACTCTACCACCAGTGCTAAAAGCAGATTCTTAAGCAACAATTGAGATGGGAACAACTAAAATATCCTGAGCCATTCTAGAGAGTATAGGGAACCTTTTAGAATTTAATTTCCACCATTTTAGAATATCTAATTCCCCTATTTTTCTAATAGAGACTTAGTCAGGTATATTTCAAGATTAGAATTTTTGCTTCCACCCATTCCAAATTCCAATTGATGTTGCTTAAATCTTACTTTCAACACCTAAATAGGTTTCAGCCATCACTGTACAAAGTTTTGATTTTAGTGTCAAAGAAATTTTTAATCAAATTTTTAAATTGTTCAAAAATAGTAGGCACATTTGATTTTAATTTCAAAGGATAAAACTATGTATATTTAGTGAAATAATCAATAAAAATAATGTAATAATGGAAACCATCAAAAGATTTAATAGGGACAATACCCCAAACATCTGAATAAATAACTTAGAAGGGTTTATCACAAATAATTGATGAAGATTTAAAGGAGAGTTTGTGACTCTTAGTGCATAGACAAGAATCACAATGTTCACTATTATTCAAAACTGAAATATTCTGACTAGTAAGTAACTTCCTTTGAACTGAATATGAAGGGTGACCAATACACTTGTGCCATAGCTGGGAAGAAGAAGTAAGAGAGGCATGAGGCTGGGAGCTGTTGATAGCGAGTTGAAGATGGGATGGCCACTCATACATGTTGTTCCTATTTCGGCCTCAAAGCAAGGATGCCCTCGTGCTCAAATCCTTCACAAGAAAATGGCTAGGAAAGAATTCAATAGAGGTGTGATTTTTTTTTGTAAAGTTGTGAGATAGAAATTAAGTTCTTTTTAATTGAAGGTGCACACAAAATATTGTCTAATGTAAGTGTGGCAGATGGTGAATCAATAGTGGAAGATCTTATATAAGAGATTGAGATTCCATTACCATTACTGACTATTACATCCTCACTGCCAATTTAGTCAGAGTACATGGACAGATTTCAGAGATCATATGTTATATAAAGCATAGCTCCAGAGTCTACCACCCAACTGTTGTTTGATGATCTAGTATCAACATCAATATAATGATCTTATGGCCAGGAAGGTTTGCTTCTTGTACTACATGTTTTTTCCCCATACCCAGATTTATCATATAGTTGACAAATAATTCTTGTTAGTTCTAGAGAAGAATTTGACTGCCAATTAGAGTATGAAGAATAATTAAGTTTAAGACTTATACCTGTGAATTTGTCCTTGATTGTAAGTGGGACGAGATTGTTATTGATGTCTTAGATAGGTAGTGTTTAGGATTCATGTACTAATTTGAATATGCAGATCCATTATTTGGGTTATGTTGGTCCCATTTATAGTTCTTTTTGCCTTTACCATGATAATTTAACCCTTTTTGAATAACTTGAGCAGTGATTTTAGGTATAGTATAATTTGTATCAGTTGTTTTTTGAGATAGTTCTTCATCTAGCAATTTGTTGTAGAGATCTTCAATGGTTATGGGAGTATCTCAAATTCTTATCGCAGCCTTCAATTCTTATTTATTCTGATCACTCATATCAAGTAGCATGAGATTCACTACCTCCCACTATTAGTTTCTCACACTAATTAAGAAAAATAGACAGAGATGATAGTCTAATTAATACTATCCAAATATTAATTAATCGACTACAAACAATTTATAGTAAATGTACAGAATAAATTTATAACTCATATTATCAACTCTTTGATAATAAATTTATTCAACATAATACTAAAGGAAAAATACTAAAAAAATTAACATTTTTATTTAAAAGAATATTTTATTGCCACAAGGATTATTTACAATGTCTAAATAATTATAAGAATGCCACTAGGGCAAACCTATACTAACAATCTCCCACTTGCACTAGTGCCATTTACTACAATATTTAAGACCCATCTTTTCAAGATGACAGTCTAACTGTAGTTGTGTGAGCGCTTTAGTCAGTGGATCAGTAATATTGTCGGCTAAAGCTAACTTTTGGATGACCACATCATTTTTACCAACAAGTTCTCAAATAATATGAAAGTGCCTTTCTATGTGTTTGGATTTCTGGTGAGACCTTGGTTCCTTCGCCAATGCTATGGCTCAATTGTTGTCACAATAAAGAGAAATTGGAAACTCAATGGAAGGAATAACTTGTAGTTCTATTACGAACTTCCTAATCCAAACAGCTTCTTTAGCAGCATCTAATGCAACTATATACTCAACTTCTGCAGTGGAATCAACAATGATACTTTGTTTGGAACTTTTCCAGCTCACTGCACCTCTATTACAGATGAAAATAAACCCAGATATAGACTTTCTATCATCCATGTCTGATTGAAAATTAGAATCTGTAAAGCCATTAATCTGTAAATCACTTTCTCTATAAGTTAAGATCAAATCTTTAGTTCTTCTCAAATACTTAAAGATTGATTTAATAGTTATCCATTGTTCTAAACCTGGATTGGATTGAAACTTGCTAGTCACACTAACAGCATAGGCAATGTCAGGCCTAGTATATAACATAGCATACATTAAGCTTCATATTGTTGAAGCATAAGGAGCTTTAGCCATTTATTCCATTTCCTCGGGTGTCTTCGAAGACATACCCTTGGATAAATGAACACCATGCCTAAATGGTAACAATCCTCTCTTGGATTCAAGCATATTAAACCTCTTCAATATCTTTTCCATTTACTTTTATCTTCCTGTTGAACAAATAGTTATTGTAAGTAGAGATGCCATTTTTCTTGAGAAGGAATTTCTAAAGGAAGGTGGCATAGGAAAGAAAATAATATTAGATGAAGAGTCATCTAAAGAAAAATAACAAACTGATCAAATGAATATTGATCAACCTCGAGGAGCCTATTCCGATTGAAATATCATCACACCAACTTCTAAAAAATCTAGTAGGGCATCTCATCCTCTAGAGAGATATGGCCTTCTACATAATATGCAAAAGTTGCATGCTCATGAAGATAGTCTTCATATAGATGATCCTACCACATATGAAGGAGCTTTATCTGATAAAGATTTTTCTAAATGGATTAATGTTATGAGAACCGAAATGGATTCCATGTATACAAACAAAGTCTGGACACTTGTTGATCCTCCAGAAGGTATTGTACCTATTGGATGTAAATGGATCTTTAAGAGAAAGACTAGTGCAGATGGAAAGGTTAACACCTTTAAAGTTAGGCTTATAGCAAATGGGTTTCGCTAAAGGGAAGAGATCGATTATGAAGAGACCTTTTCCCCAGTAGCCATGCTTAAATCCATTCAAATTCTTTTAGCTATAGCTGCACACTATGATTATGAGGTTTGGAAAATGGATGTCAAGACTGCATTCCTTAACGGTTATCTTAAGGAAGAAATTTTCATGGAGCAAGCTAAGGGTTTTGAATCCAAGGAAAGCTCTAAAATGTGTAAGCTTAATAGATCAATATATGGCTTAAAGTAATCTTGCAGGAGTTGGAATCATCTTTTCAATGAGGCTATTTGTTCTTATGATTTCATAAAGAATAAAGATGAGCCCTGTGTTTACAAGAAGGTTAGTGGGAGTCAAATCACTTTCCTAGTATTATATGTGGATGATATTTTATTAATTGGAAATGATGTATAAATGATGACTTCTGTAAAAGTCCAGTTATTTAAAAAATTTTCTATGAAGGACTTAGGGGAGGCAACTTATATTCTCGGGATTCGACTCTATAGAGATAGATCGAAGAGAATGATAGGTTTATTCCAAAGTCTTTACTTGGAAAAGATATTGAAGAGGTTCAATATGCTTGAATCCAAGAGAGGATTGCTACCATTTAGGCATGGTGTTCATTTATCCAAGGGTATGTCTCCCAAGACACCCGAGGAAATGGAACAAATGGCTAAAGTTCCTTATACTTCAATAATAGGAAATTTAATGTATGCTATGTTGTGTACTAGGCCTGACATTGCCTATGTTGTTAGTGTGACTAGCAGGTTTTAATCTAATCTAGGTTTAGAACACTAGATAGCTGTTAAATCAATCTTTAAATATTTGAGAAGAACTAAAGATTTGATCTTAACTTATGGAGAAAGTGATTTCCAGATTAATGGCTTTACAGATTCTGATTTTTAATTAGACATGGATGATAGAAAGTTTATATCTAGGTTTATTTTCATTTGTAATGGAGGTGCAATGAGCTGAAAAAGTTCCAAACAAAGTATCGCTGCTGATTCCACTATAGAAGCTGAGTATATAGCTACATCAGATGCTGCTAAAGAAGTTGTTTGAATTAGGAAGTTTGTAATAGAACTACAAGTTGTTCCTTCCATGGAGTTTCCAATTGCTCTCTATTGTGACAATAATAGAGCCATAACATTGGCAAAGGAACCAAGATCTCACTAGAAATCCAAACACATAGAAAGACACTTTCATATTATTTGAGAACTTGTTAGCAAGGGCGTTGTGGTCATCCAAAAGGTAGCTTCAGTTGACAATATTGTTGATCCACTGACTAAAACACTCACACAATTACAGTTAGACTGTCATCTTGAAAAGATGGATCTTAAATATTATAGTAAATGACACTAGTGCAAGTGGAAGATTGTTAGTATAGGTATGCCCAAGTGGCATTCATATAATTATTTAGACATTATAAATAATCCCTATGGCAATAAAATATTCTTTTAAATAAAAATGTTATTTTTTTTGAGTATTTTTCCTTTAGTATTATGTTGAATAAATTTATTATCAAAGAGTTGATAATATGAGTTACAAATTTATGTAGTACATTTATTATAAATTGTTCATAGTCGATTAATTAACATTTGGATAGTATTAATTAGACTATCAACTCTATCTATTTTCCTTGATTAGTGTGAGAAACTAATAGTGGGAGGTAGTGAATCTCATGCTACTTGATATGAGTGATCAAAATAGACATGTGGATACTTATTGGATGAGTTAATCGATCAGTGACATTAGAATTGTGATTGCAAGGATATTCACATATAATCAACAATCACAATCTAGATTATAATGGTGTATATAATCCTTAGACTTGAGATGACATAGTCATCTACATTTAGGTGGTTAGAGTTTGTTACCACTTACATACTTGTGTTAATCATCACATGGGTATATGGCGTGTGGTGGCTTTAATTAGTTAAATATAAGGATGATTGTTTAACCAAGATAAGATTCATTACCTGGTATAAACCGGGACAAATCCTATGCTATCTAATTTTATTCTTGATAAATAAATTCTTGGGCAGGATAAATACAACACAGTCTGAAAAAGAGTTTCAATACTAGAAAGAGTTATAGTATTTGTTGTATTTTATCAAGAATTAAAACTTAAGATGAGGTCATATAATAAAGCTATTAGAGTTTGATAATACCTTGACTCTAGGCTATATCCGGATCTTTAATGAAAGGAATTTAGTGCACGGTAATTATGATCAGGTTCGTGCGAATCATAATATGTATTCATTTCTAATTGGGTAGTTGTGATATCGATACTAGGGGTCACTCACAGCTTATGAAAACTAAATGTGAATAATTGGGACTTTCACATTTAGAATTGAAAAGAATTTCAAATAATATTAAATGTTAATATTATATTTTCTCATTGCCATTTAGACATGAACCTAGTAAGTCACACTTAATAGAGTTTTATTTATTCACTATAGTATTAATCTAATTATTGATTAAAGGAGTTTAATCAATTAATCAAGATTAATAGAATTAGATTTATGCTTTGAACAATGATTCTACTATATCATGAAATCTAATTCAAATAAGAGTATTATTTATTAATTAATATTGGATATTAAGTAATATATATTAAATTAATAAATATATATATGTTGTTATTTATTTATGGACTTATATTAATGGTCCAAATTGGTTTGGACATAGGCCAAAAATTTATTTTAGACCAAAGATTAATTAAAGTACAAATCTATGTATATGTATAATTTAATATGTAAAATAATACATTTGATGTATACTTTACATACAAATTTATACATTAATATGTGTAGGTGACAAGCTAAATTATTAAATTAAGCAAGGTGACATATTAATTAAGTGGATATTTCTAAAGTATGCCTAAGGTGTCATTTTAATCATTTGGATGGTTAGGTGTATACCTAATGTGGCACACTTAATAATCACTTAATTAATTAATGCATATTTTTCCTTAGTGGAAAATTACTACACATATGTCGTTTCATATATCTAAGAAAATTTAAGTGACTTGAAAAGATAGTAAAAAGCAAAATAATGCTTAAGTGAGTTTTTGCTTAAAGAGTTAAGGGCTAAGTTCAACAAGTAAGTTTGCAAACTTATAATTATTTAATTATTTGTTTGTTTATTGCTTAATTTATTTATGTATTTCAATGTAATATGAATCTTGGGCAAATGAAATTCTTCATTTTATGAAGGGTTATGATGAGTAAAATTTTGAAATTTACTTTATTTAGACTTGTGCTTACTACACATGTATTTATGATTGAATATCATAATTGATTTCTAATAGTGGCATTAGAGCCCTTTTTTGCACTTTATACATACTAAATAAATTGTTTAATTATAAATGTTGTGATTAAAATATGTTAGTTGCAAGTTTTGTGGCTAAAATATGCTAAAAAAATGTATTTTATATGTTATAGTACTGCTATGAATAGTGACATTATAGCAGTAAATAGTGGTACTGTAGCAAACATTTTTTTTATGTTTGTAAAATTATTATAACATGCAAAAGTTGCATTTATTTAATTTTTGCATGTCATACTTGCAAGTAGTGATCATGGACAAAGTTTTACATTTTAGTATTATAATAATTAATTTTATTATTGTTTATGTAATTAAATGTTAATTACATAGTATTAGTATGTATTGATAACCTTGGCATGTCAAGGATTATTTGTTTGTTGCAAAAGTTGTAACAAGGAGACTTAAAGGAGTTCAAGGAGAAAATCCATGGAGATGGTGATAAGGATATTCATACTTGAAGTATTCATGGACAAGAATAATTTTTGTAATTTATTTTAGTAGTAAAATAGGTATAAAAATTAGTCCATGATCACTCCTTATTTGTGCATCCACAGTTGCATGTTTTATGCACATATGAGATATGTGTGTTTTATATGCTTTTATACATATCTATATGTATAATTGATGTCGTACAATTTATGTATTTGATACGTATAAATTGGTTAATGTGCAAAGTGAGATTCAAAAATTTTCCAAATAAATTTAAGTCTAAGCTCTCCATTGGAGCAATAAATTGTATTATTTTGGATTATGTACATTGACTATGGACATATAGGGGTATATATATAAATCCAAGAGATTTATACAATGTTATTATTAAGCATAGTGATGTTCTAAGTGTATAAATATACTACATGCCAAGAATGGCAAATAGGTGTACCTGTGGCATGTAGTATTCAAACTTATACATTTCACAATGTCAATGGTGTGGACTTAATTAATGCCAAGGACCAAGAATGGCAATGGGTACCTACGGTCCGTAACATTAAGAGCTTGATTGATAAAATATCACATAAGATGTGATGACGGGAAAATATCACTTATAAATATTAATATTTCAAGAATGGCAAAGGGTACCTAAGGAATATTATAATTTATTAAGAACTTCACCTACTAGAAATCCATCCAACAAGGGATTTTCATTTCCTACTTGGAAGAGTAGGATCCGCCAAATTAGTGGGAGACCATTAAGATTAAAGACCAAATCTAATGATTATTTATACAATGTCATTTAACTAACTAGTTTTGTTACCTTTATAGATAATTTGATAATATGAAATCATCAAACCCACTCTCCATCATACTATACCAACATAAGCTCACAGGCCCAAACTTTATAGATTGGCTAAGGAATCTAAAAGTAGTTTTAGCTTTTGATGAAATATTATATGTATTAGATCAACCACTACCTGGTCCACTTCCTGAAAATGCTTCTCAAGAGGAGCAAGACACTCTTAAAAATTAAAAAAAGCATGATCTACAAACATGTTGCATTATATGGGCTTCTATGAGTACCGATACCCATCGGTAACATGAGAAGTACAATAATGCAAATGAAATCCTACTTCACCTGAAAGAGCTATTTGGTGAACAGAGTAGGACCGCTAGATATGAGATATCAAAGCGGTTTCATGCTAAAATGAAAGAAAGTGAGGATGTGGCAGTCCATGTGAACTCAATGATAAAATCAATTGAGGAACTAGAAATTCTAGAATTTTCAATGGACTTCCATCTCCAAATGGATTTGATCCTGCAATTACTTCCTGAATCATTTAGGCAGACCATAGCAAATTTTCATATAAATAAAGTAGAGTGTACACTTGTTATATTATTGAACATGCTTGTAATAACCCAAAAGGCAATACAAGGCAGCAAGGGAAAGGAGACTGCTATTATTGCTTCTTCTAGTAAGACTAAAAAAAAAGAGTTATAAGAAAAAGAAAGGCAAGAAAAATGTTGTCAAGCCTACAGGTAGGATAGCCAAATCTAAAGGCAAGAAACAAATGAGGGAAGACCCAAACAATATGAGGGTAAAGGACATTGGAAAAGAAATTGTTCTAAGTTCCTTAAGTCTTTACAGACTAAAAGAAAGGATAGTCAAGGAGAAGGTATATCTTTCTCTAATTTTTCTAAATGTTCTAATACTTCATCAAATGCATGGGTATTAGATACCAGTGCTAGTTCTCACATTTGTTTATCTTTACAGGATCTAGCAAATAAGAAAAAGTTGAAGCCTAATGAAGTAACCTTAAAGCTTGGAAATAGTGCAACTGTTGCAGCTAAAGTTATAAGGTCAACTTTAATAGATCTTTATAATCATATTTTATTATTGGATGATGTATTATATGTACCTAATGCTTATAGAAGTATAGTCTCTACTTCTAGTTTGACTAGAAAATGTTATTAATTTTTATTCAAAAGAGATGTATGTAATATTTACTTTGGAATAATATTATTGGCTTGGGTTATTTAATATGTGGTTTATATTATATGGATAATAATTCCAATAATAATGAGCTTCAATTTATGAGTAATAAATATGCAATGCTAATTGAAAATATTTCTAATTCTAAACATTTATGACACTTAAAATTATGTCATATTACTAAAGATAGGATCACTAAGTTAGAAAAGACGGGAATCTTGAGCAATCTTGAATCTACATCTAATCCAACTTGTGAAGCTTGTCTTTAAGGTAAGATGACTAGATCACCGTTTGGAGGACAAATGGCAAGAGCCACTGATATATTAGAAATTATACATAGTGATGTATGTGGGCCATTTTCTGAAATGGTTAGAGGTGGTTTTTACTACTTTATAACCTTTATAGATGATCTATCAAGATTTGGGTATTTATTTCTTATAAAGAATAAATTTGAATCTTTTGAAAAGTTCAAAGAATTCAAAGCCCAAGTAGAAAACTAAACTAGGAAAAATATTAAAACTTTGATATCAGATCGAGGAGGTGAATACTTGAGTACCGAGTTTATTGAGTTCCTAAAGGAACATGGCATTGTATCTCAACTTATACCACCTGGAACACCTCAGTTAAATGGAGTGTCTAAAAGGTGAATCATACTTTATTGGATATGGGACGATTGATTATGAGTTATATGGATCTTCCTATTTTTCTTTGGGGTCATGCACTCTAAACTGCCTATTATATCTTTAATCGTATTCCATCCAAATCCATTTCTACTACACCATATCAGATATGGCATGGTAGAACACTAAGTCTTAAACAAGTTAAGATTTAGGGATGTCTAGCTTTTATCAAAAGATTAAAGTCAGAAAAGTTGGATGTGAAATCGAAAAAAGGAAGGTTTGTTGGATATCCTAAAGATAGTTTAGGATATTACTTTTATCTTCCTATTGAACAAATAGTTATTGTAAGCAGAGATGCCATTTTTATTGAGAAAGAATTTCTAAAGGAAGGTGGCATAGAAAAGAAGATAATATTAGATGAAGAGTCATCTAAAGAAACATAACAAACTGATCAAATGAATATTGATCAATAGGAAGCTTAATGTATGCTATGTTGTGTACTAGCCTGACATTGCCTATGTTGTTAGTGTGATTAGCAGGTTTCAATCCAATCAAGGTTTAGAACACTAGCCTATGTTGGTCTAGTATGACGGAGAGTGAGTTTGATGATTTCATATTATCAAATTATTTGTAAAGGTAACAAAACTAGTTAGTTAAATGACATTGTATAAATAATCATTAAATTTGGTCTTTAATCTTGATGGCCTCCCACTAATTTGATGAATCCTACTCTTCCAAATAGGAAACAAAAATCCCTTGTTGGATGGATTTCTAGTGGGTGATGAAATTCTTAATAAATTATAATATTCCTCAGGTACCCTTTGCCATTCTTGAAATATTAATATTTATAAGTGACATTTTTCCATCATCACATCTTATGTGATATTTCACCAATCAAGCTCTTAATGTTACGGATCTCAGGTACCCATTGTCATTCTTGGTCCTTGGCATTAATTAAGTCTATACCATTAGCACTGTGAAATGTATAAATTTGAATACTACATGCCTCAGGTATGCCTATTTGCCATTCTTGGCATGTAGTATATTTATACACTCAGAACATCACTATGCTTAACAATAACATTGTATAAATCTCTTGGATTTATATATACCTATGCGTCCATAGCTGATATACATAATCTAAAATTATACAATTTATTGCTCCAATGGAGAGTTTAGACTTAAATTTATTTGGAAGATTTTTGGGTCTCACTTTGCACATTAACCAATTTATATGTATCAAATACATAAATTGTACGGCATCCAATTATACATACAGATATGTATAAAAGCATATAAAACATACATATATCATATGTGCATAAAACATGCAAATATGGATGTACAAATAAGGAGTGATCATGGACTAAGTTTTATACCTATTTTAATACTAAAATAAATTACAAAAATTATTCTTGTCCATGAATACTTCAAGTATGAATATCCTTATCACCATCTCCATGGATTTGCTCCTTGAACTCCTTCAAGTCTCCTTGTTACAACTTTTGCAACAAACAAATAATCTTTGATATGCCAAGGTTATTAATAAATCCTAATACTATGTAATTAACATTTAATTACATAAACAATAATAAAATTAATTATTACAATCCTAGAATGTAAAACCTTGTCCATGATCACTACTTGCAAGTATGATATGCAAAAATTAAATAAATGCAACTTTTGAATGTTATAATAATTTTGCAAACATAAAAAAGTTTGCCACAGTACCATTATTTAATGCTATAGTACCACTATTCACAACAGTACTATAACATACAAAATACATTTTTTAGCATATTTTAGCCACAAAACTTGCAACCAACATATTTTAATCATAACATTTATAATTAAACAATTTATTTAGTATGTATAAAGTGCAAAAAGGGGCTTTGATACCACTGTTAGAAATCAATTATGGTATTTAGACATAAATACATGTGTAGTAAACACAAGTCTAAATAGAGTAAATTTTAAAATTTTACTCATCATAACCCTTCATAAAACGAAGAATTTCATTTGCCCAGGATTCAAATTACATTGAAATACACAACTAAATAAATTAAGCAATATGCAAAAAAACAATTAAATAATTATAAGTTTGTAAACTTACTTGTTGTGGAACTTAGCATTTTTTTTGTTCAATTCCTTGAATCAAATGCTTAGCCCTCCAAATGTAGGACCTCTAGTTTGAAACACCAAAGCCTTATCTATCACTTACTTGTGTTAATTAAACTTAGTAACTTGTACTAATTTAATTAAGAGCACAAGTGTAGAGTAAATGTTGTATTTATTTTTGGTTTATGATCTTATCTTAACCAAAATCACTTAGTGATTTTTCTTAACTCTTTAAGCAAAAACTCACTTAAGCATTATTTTGCTTCTTACTATCTTACCAAGTCACTTGACTTCCCTTAGATATATGAAACGATATATGTGTAGTAATTTTCCACTAAGGAAAAATATGCATTAATTAATTAAGTGATTATTAAGTGTGCCACCTTAGGTATACACCTAACCATCCAAATGATTAAAATGACACCTTAGACATACTTTAGAAATATCCACTTAATTAATATGTCACCTTGCTTAATTCAATAATTGAGCTTGCCACCTACACATATTAATGTATAAATTTGTATGTAAAGTATACATCAAAGGTATTATTTTACATATTAAATTATACATATACATAGATTTGGACTTTAATTAATCTTTGGTCCAAAATACATTTTTGGCCTATGTCCAAACCAATTTGGACCATTAATATAAGTCCATAAATAAATAATAATATATATATATATATATATATATATATATTTATTTATTTATTTATTAATTTAATATATATTAATTAATATCCAATATTAATTAAATATTAATTAATAAATAATACTCTTATTTGAATTAGATTTCATGATATACTAGAATCATTGTTCAAAACATAAATCTAATTCTATTAATCTTGATTAATTGATTAAACTCTTTTAATCAATAATTAGATTAATACTATAGTGAATAAATAAAACTCTATTAAGTGTGACTTACTAGGTTTATGTCTAAATGACAATGAGAAAATATAATATTAACATTTAATATTATTTAAAACTCTTTTCAATTCTAAATGTGAAAATTCCAATTATTCATATTTAGTTCTCATAAGCTGTGAGTGACCCTTAGTATCGATATCACAACTACCTAATTAGAAATGAATACATATTATGATTCGCACGAACCTAATCATAATTACCGTGCACTAAATTCTTTTCATTAAAGATCCCGATATAGCCTATAGTCAAGGTATTATCAAACTCTAATAGCTTTATTATATGACCTCATCTTAAGTTTTAATTCTTAATAAAATACAACAAATACTATAACTCTTTCTAGTACTGAAACTCTTTTTCAGACTGTGTTGTATTTATCCTAGCAAGGAATTTATTCATCAAGAATAAACTTAGATAGCATAGGATCTATCCCAGTTCACACCAGGTAATAAATCCCATCTTGTTTAAACATTCATCCCTACATTTAACTAATTAGAGCCACCTGATGATTAATACAAGTATGTAAGCGGTAACAAACTCTAACCACCTAAATGTGGATGACTATGTCACCTCAAGTCTAAGGACTATATGCACCATTATAATCTAGATTGTGATTGTTGATTATATGTGAATATCTTTGCAATCACAATTCTAATGTCACTGTTTGATTAACTCATCCAATGAGTATCCACAAGTCTATTCTGATCACTCATATCAAGTAGCATGAGATTCACTACCTCCCAATATTAGTTTCTCACACTAATTAAGGAAAATAGATAGAAGTGATAGTTTAATTAATATTATTCAAATATTAATTAATCGACTACGAACAATTTATAGTAAATGTACTGAATAAATTTGTAACTCATATTATCAACTCTTTGATAATAAATTTATTCAACATAATACTAAAGGAAAAATATTCAAAAAAATAACATTTTTATTTAAAAGAATATTTTATTGCCACATGAATTATTTACAATGTCTAAATAATTATAAGAATGCCACTAGGGCATACCTATACTAACACAAAGAGCACATTAGTCATTTGTGATTTCCATGAGGAGTAATTCCCTCCACCTTTCGTTAATTTGAATGGTATTTGAGAAGAGGCATTTAGAGAGATAAGATCTCCACCAAGAGAACTTATGTTGTTGTTATCTCTAGAATTGGAGGTTGGTGTGAGCACAACGGGATTTCCACCGGTAGTCATGTCTTTTTGAGTTGAGATTGATTTGTTAGATGAGGATGAATCAGAAGCCATTCTTGATAGTTTTGAAACTGAAAAATGAGACTGAATAGAGAGGAAGAAGGAATAAAAGAGGAAGCAATGGAGAATCGGCTATTCAGAGATAGTAGTGCTCTGAAACCATAAAGGAATTGAATTCGCATGTGAACTTTTAACCTATTTTATTCATATGTAACCAGGAATATATATGCAATTACCATCCTAAAGTACAACGATCTACTTCCTAAAATACAATGATTTATTTCCTAAGCTATGTATCCATAATAGGAAATGTACAGCTAGTAGTATAATTGAGAATTTGTAATTATGCTCTATCAGATATCACTGGTTTAGATACAAAAAAATCTCAAATAGAGTATATATTTACATGTGCTTCAAGTTAAAAAATCCCAAATTTTCATCCAAAGTTTCAAGGAGATTGTTGAATGTGAGCTGTTCAGTGTCACAATATCAAAGAAATTTTTTTTAAGTGAATCAAAAAGTGAAGTTTGTATAAAGCATCCAATTTCCAGAATTTCAAGATGTTTATGTTTATGTATTTTGTTTTGATGTCACATGTAGTTTGATTAGTTAAAGCTAAGTGATCGTATTTAGTCGTTAAATTTGCTTTTTAGGCATGTTTAGACAACCTCTTTGTAAGCACTTTTCACTATTACAACAACACCATAGCTCTTTGTTTCTGATTCTTTAACAGCGATAATCATCTTATAGAACTCATTTTATTCTTCCTCTTGTCTCAGATAATCCGGAAGTTGCTTTCGTGTATACTTGATCACGCCAAGAAGATAAGGGATCACAAAAGGTTATGAATCTGATGAAACTTTCTTCTGTGGCTCATAAAGCTTAAAACATTCTCCAGTACATAAAGAAAAGAAACCAATGCCATGAAAAACCAGCCTTGGAATAGCATATTTCGTAGCAGCGTTAGTAGTCCAAGGGAAGAACATATCAGCAACAAGGCAATCGGATTTGCATTCTTATAGTAGATTCTCAAGAGGTTGTTGAAACATAAAATTTTCTAAGAAAAATAAAATTTGAAAAATATTTTCAAATGTTAATTTTACCATTTTGAAATAAAAATTAATATTTAAATTTTTACATAAAATTTTAACTTTTATGTATCAATAAAAAATAATAATAAAAAAATGATAACTTGTTAATTAATTTATTATATAGACTAATATTAATAAGGATAAAAATAAATAAAGCAAGCACTTTTCACTATTCCTACAAATAATAATAAATTCTTTATTTTTTTCATATTTTTTAGAAAATTAATTATTTTTATATTCTTGACTAATATTTTTAGTATCTACAAATTTTTTCTTTTTTTTGTTCTAATACTTTTTTGGTTTGATCTTTATTAGAAAAATTTCTAAATAATGTGCACATATTTAAAATAGTTAAAATTGAGACGTAAATTTTACAATAGTTAAAATTTTGAGGATTTTTATTGAAAAATAAAAAAATTATGAAAATCTTTAGAAATTAATTTTTAAATTTATGTCAATAGTGAAAAAAATTATAATTTAAAAATATTTTTTTAGATTTCATTTTTTCTTATAGGCAAAAGAGGATAAAAATTTAATAAATGTCAAAATCATTTTATAGAGATATAAAAGTAATTTTTAAAAATATAATTAAATTGTTGTTAAAAATATATATAATTAGATCTTTTAAATAAAATTAGATAAAATTGGCACAATTTATAAAGTTGAAGTAACACTTTAAAATGACTTTTAAAATAGGTTTTATATTAATTGGCTTAAAATTTAGAATAAAAGTATGAGCTATATGTACGGAATTGAACCTTTCTCTAGTCATTATCACTTTTTTTTTTAACAATTAGATCAAATGATTTGTTCCAATACTACAATGGGAAAAGAGGGAGGACGAAGTGAAAATTCAATATCTAATCTTCTTAATAGAATATTCACATTTTTTACCGCATAAACTATTTATAGGGAATATGTCATTGTCATTTTGTATAGCATCATGTGCTCGAAATAAATGAACTACAAATACTAAATTACAAGTACGTATATTTAAGTAGGTCCATTCTCTCTCTAAGGATATTTTTTTCTCCTCTCATAAAACCCCTTTTTAGTTAGTGGTTTTGATCAAAATTACTGTATCTAATATGCTTTACGCATATTTTGTTCATATTTAAATTATATTTTATAAATCTATATTATTGGGGGTTGTTAGGACCTTCATATTTAGAGTGGTTGTGAGGTTTTGTTTTGATTTGGACCCAAACCGTTCTGCAAGCTTCAAAGAAGCTTGAAGATATCAGCAACAAGGAAAAATAAGATTGTTTAAATTTAGCCTCCTGATATTAGGATATTTGTTTAAAAAAAAATACTAAGATTTTTAGCATATGTTTTGTTCGGATCTAGGACTTTATCTTTCTCTATTAACTTCTACTCCTAAATACATGTAGTAGTTAACCAGTGTTTGGCAGTTAATGATCATACTTTTCTTTATTTCCCATGGCTCTTGTATTCTAACTCTTGCTACATTTCTCATCAAAAAAAACAAAAACAAAAACAAAGTCATATCGGTGCATTTCGAAATAAAGCCTGGATTCTTGGTTTGCGTTGCGTGGCCAATAGTTGTCATATCGGTAACTTTGCTTTGACAATAACATGTCATGTCTACAGGACAAAGCTCAATTGTTACTTTTTCTTTTCGAATTGACTTGTTTGAATTTTTTTTAAATCACTCCAATTTAAAGTTGGTTAAACTATAATCATTTTGATTTCAAAATAATAAAAATAATTTCAACAATTAATTTAATATTTAATAAATAAATTTCATAAAATTTATATTTTTTCTAATAATTATTTTTCATATATAAAACTCAAGTTAGATAACAAACCAAAACTTTTCATCAGTTAAATGACAATTTTTCACCCAAGTTGATAATAAATATTGATGAGTTGAATTGTTTCTTCCAGCACATCTATTTTAAATTTAATGTATGCTGTAGAATCAATAATGTCACTTGTATTTAAAAAGAATAATAATATATATAGCAGCCGGTGATATATAGAAGGAATTTTTATTTAAAGACTATTTTACCTTCGTGAGCACGGGTAATACAGATTCGGAATTTTAGTATTTTTGTCTTTTTAATGGCTGCCACAAATAACATTTTTGATTTAAAAATTTTAAGAGTGCATTCAGGTTTCCCAAAAAACAAAACAAAACAAAAAAGTCTAATTCACTCAAATTTTGTTTATTTCAATTCAAGCAACTGACTAATAATCACTCAAATTTCGTTGATGACGATTGGACTTAAGTTCATGAATCAAAGCATTAAGATCAGTGAAAGAAGATCCACCATCTTCAACGGCCTCCCTTGCCATCTTTCCAAGTTTCTTTGCTTTGCTTCTCATTTCTTCAGCTTCTGCACCCTCCATCACTCGAATAATCGCCTCCTTTATGAGTTCACTCTTAATGGTATCTCCATATTGTCGAACACGAACACTGACACCAATTTTCAGCACTTGTGTCACTAACTTCTCATTGTAAAATTGGTCAGCTCCTAGAGGCCAAGCGACCATTGGCACTCCAGCAGTTATTGCTTCAAGTGTTGAATTCCATCCGCAATGCGTAACAAAACCTCCTATCGCTTCATGATCAAGAATCAAGACTTGTGGTGCCCAGCCTTTTATTATTAGTCCCTTGCCTTCAATTCTTTGCTCAAATCCTTCGGGTAACCAACTTTGATTTTCTTCTTCAGGATTCTTGTTTTCCCTGACAACCCATATAAATTCCTGTCTAGAGGACTCAAGCGCGAATGCTACTTCCTTTAGCTGAGATGTACCGAAATTGGCTGCAGATCCAAAGCATATATAAAGCACTGAATTGGGTTTCTTAGAATTCAGCCATTGTAAGCACTCATGCTCGTCAATGGAGGCTTTTTTTCCTCTTTGTGCTTTATCTTCAACATCTCTGTTGCAGAGTGAAACAGGTCCTATATGCCATGATTTCCTTCCCAAAACATTTCTGTAATGATCAGCGTAAGCTGGCTCGAGCTCATAGAAGCTGTTGACAACAACACCAAAGCTGGTTAACTCTGATTCTGATGATGCTTTCAGGAACTTGGAAAAGTCATCCTGTTCATGAGCTTGTCCCCCAGAACTTGCCAATTGGTTTATTGACAGCTTTATGTCTCCTGGAAGATTAGGCACAAGAAATGGTTCTGAATCTGATGAAACTTTCTTCTGCGGCTCGTATAGAGCAATGGATGCGAAAATACATGAAGAAAAGAAACTAGATCCAAGAAACACAAGCCTTGGAATTCCAAATTTAGAGGCAGAATTAGTAGCCCAAGGAAAGAAAAAATCAGCAATAAGGCAGTCAGGATGGCAGTCTCTGAGGAGCTGCTCTAGTGGTTCTAGAAGGAGAGATGAAGCAAACAGTAATTTTTTCGCCATTTCAAAACCCAAGTTTCGTGAAGTGATGAAGTCAAGATTGTCGCATCCTTCAGGCAATCCTGCTTCAGTGGTGGGGAACTTGAGTGTTTTGATATCGATTTCAAGACCCAAGTTCTTGCTTCTTTCAATTTGTTTGGAGATGAAAGATTCATTGAAAGGAGTGGTGACTATTGTTGTCTTCAGACCTCGTGAAGCAAATAGCTTGGCCATGTCCACTGATGGTATTATGTGGCCATGAGCCATGAAAGGGAAGAAAAATATGTGCAGTTTATGAGCTTCGTCACCCATATTGCCTTAAAACAGAAACACAAGATGGTGTTGCTTTTATAAGCCAAAACTACAACTTGCATTCTTTAAATTAGGACAAAATGTAGCTCAACTTTTGCGGAGGAAACGAGAATGAAGCCAAAAGTGGCCTCATGCGTAATCACTTATATTATAACATTACGTAATCGCTTACGTTACCCGCTGCTTTCAAAATCAGTAAGCTTAAAAAAGTCAGTAACATAGCCGATCACGTCCAGAATAGGTGGTCCAAAATTATTCTTAGGTGCATATAATTACGGATCATAAATAATTAAAATTTTTTATTATTTTTATAGTTATATTAAAATTGAATTAAATTAATAAGAGTACAGGAAACTTTAAATACTTATAATCATACTAAACCTAGACTGAAAAAACAAAGAAAAAAACAGTAACATTATGTTTATGCTGCTTACAATACTGGAATTAGCTATCTTATTCCTTTGTATTTATGACTTCAATCCTCAATTCTTCAAGTAGAACATTCAAATCACAATAAGATGATTCACCTTCTTGAACAGCACTTCCTGCCATATCTGCAATAGCTTTTACTTTGCTTCTCATCTCCTCTGCTTCTTCAGCCGCCATGATTCGAGTCGCCGCCTGTTGTATAGCTTCATTCTTAATAAAATTGTGATGAACTGCCAAGAAAACAAAAAGAAATATATTATATTTTTTAACTTTTGAACAAGAAACATCTCTTTTTCATTATTTACTTGCATGTTTCTTTCTTCTTCCTTTCGTGTCTCTTTCTTGTAATTTATTTTTATTTCTTTTTTATCTCTTACCCCTTTCTTGTAATTTTGTTTATTTTCATTTCATTTTTTTAATATTTTTAATTATTATTTTATGTCTGCCAAAATCATCTCCTCTCTTTCATATTCCATCTATCTCCATCTCTTTTCACTTAATTTTATTTATTTATGTATTTATTTTTTAAGAGAGTAATTCCTACATGTAAGTCTACTATGCTCCTATTATGGAGTGAGAACGCATAGAGGAAATTTAAAATATTTATAACCATACCAAATTTTAAAAATAAAATCTCCAGTACTAATATTGAATTTAAAATTTTTTATACTGATACCATCTCATTTTTTGAGACAGTTTAGTATGAAGATTTAGTTCTTTTGAAATAGATTGATATGGTATAGTTCAAAACGGATTTTGAAAATTTATGTTATATATAAATTTATATTATTAATTTAATTTATATTTAGTACGAACAACTATATAGTAAAAGTTTGTATATTTTTATATATTTTTGTATAAACATATATTTAATGCATATTTTCAGTAAAATTATTATGTAAGCTTAACTCTATATTATATATATTTTTGGCAACCGTGTGTGTATATATATATATTTATTTATTTATAAAAGTTATTAAATATAATATTAAGATTATATTATATTTTAAGGAATAAAAATGACCTAACTTCTCTTATTTTTATTTGTAAGATCCCTAATTACTTTAATTAAAATGACATAGTGTTGCACAAACTGCATCATTTTAAGTTTAAATGATAATAGGTAGAGTGTTCCCTTCTGCAAGAAAATTATGTCAGCAAATGACTAGGTAAAGGTTTGAGATCCAAGTGAGGTCGTTTTTCAATGGAAGGTGGAGTTAAGTTATCATTTTGGGTGAGGAGTTCAAGTTTGATAAAAGTATGTTCCTTTTCTTCAAGTTGCTGCTTACTCTCCAAACGCCTTGCATGTTCTATTTTATGTTGCACTTCTTGTACACATTCATCAACGACCTCAACCCTCATACATAACTCCTCCTCACAAAGGGGTTGTTTCATCAACTTAGACATTGTAAACTCCACTCTTTCATCCCCTCCACTTAAGGTAATTTTACCATTATAAACACCAATGATCATCTTTCATGAGTTTAGAAATGGTCTCCCCAATACTAATGGTCGGTTCCTATCTTGCTCAAAATATAATATCACAAAGTCCACTGGGAACACAAACTTATCCACTTTGACTAACACATCCTCAATCACGCTGTAGGGTTTCTTAATAGAATGATTTGCCAATTAAAGGGAAATGTTGGTGTTGATTGCATCTCCAAGATTCAACTCCCTGAAAAGAGATAAAGGCATCAAGTTAATACTAGCTCCTAGATTGCATAAATATTTAGGGAATTCTTTAGAATCAACAACACATAGGATAGTGAAACTCCTTGGATCTTTGAGTTTGACAAGAATTTTTATCATATATTATTATACATATGCTACTTAATATATATCTCTTACTAGTACAATAAAAAATATATAATTAAGTTCACTAATTTTAATCTTATTTATATATTAGTTATTAAATTAATATTCGGTACTATCTTTAATTTTTAATTCAATACAGTTTCTGTATATTTTCATATGATTCTTGATTTGATTTTTTTATAAATATTCAGTATGGTACAATTTTGATATCTTCTAGTTCAATATTTCGATTTAATTTAATATTTCCTCCATCTCGCGGCTAGCTTTATCCATCCATTCTACCCCTTTCACTCCATTTTATTTATTTCTGAAGAGAATAATTCCTACTTGTAAGTCATTTATGCTCTCATGTCTCATCCATCTCAACCCCTTTGATCACTTCATTATTTATTTATTTTTGAATAAATTGATTATACTTGTAAATCTTCTATGCTCCGATCCATCTCTAATCCTTTCACTTTATTCTTTTTTAAAAATTTATTTACTTTTCTTTTTTTCAAAAACAAAAATAAATAAGTTCCAAAGGAGAGGATCTGTTGGAGCACGTGGAGCAAGGACTCGTCTACGTGTCTTTTTTCGAATGAAAGAACTTGACCGCATTTTGTTAGATCATATTTAACAAAAAAGAAATTTAGCTTTTGATGATATTATATCATATTTAACAAAAAAGAAATTAGATCATATATATATATATATATATATATATATATATATATATATTTGCAATGATTTATTATATATAGTGATTTAGCTTTTGATAATAAATTTGAAAATAAAAATTAAATTAAAATATTAATTCAGCAAGAATTCTATGAATTTAGAAAGTGTTGGTCAACATATATTTCAGCCAACGCATAAAAAAAAAAATTATTTTAATATTTTGAAGTGCATTGGAAACATATAACATACCAAAAGCATATTCATTCTATATTATAATATATTTACTGGTCATATTTTTATACTTTTTAGGAGATTTTTCTTGTGTATAATTATATTTTTTGTTGTTTGAATATATACCATATATGTTGTAGTTAAAAGAGATAGTTTATAGAAATTATGTATATATTTAAAAAGATGATTTTGATTATGTATATGAATTGTTTTATATATCATATAAATGAAAAATAAACTTAAAATATTTAAAATTGTATGTAACTGAAATATTAAATACATTTTTTAAAAAATAATAGACACATAATATATATCTTTCATTTATAATATATACACAATAAAATATAATTTAGTTGTTCAGTATTCTTCATGAAGCTAAATAAAAGTATAAGAGTTTGTTTTATATACAGAAAATAAATCATAAATATATACAAAATAAATAAAAATATATGAAAAATAAATAAAAAGTAAATAAAAAATTATATTAAAATGCATGTGATGGCAGTTAGCAAAAGAAAAAAATCCCATTTTGATCTCTTTTTTTTTTCGAAGTCTTTGTAAAATCAAGATAAGGACATGATATTAATTTTATTAAGTTTGAAGTGTATTGATGGTATGGTACAAAAATAATTGAAGGGAGGTGAAACCAAAGAGAAAAACCCATATTCAATTAGCTAAGTTATAAAATTTTTGTGTTATAAAACTTTTATAACTAGATTGGAATTAAATATAAAATTTAACAACTATTTGTATAATTTACCTGGCATATATATATATATATGAGTTTTGGATGGATCTTACACATAAATCTTATATATATCTTTTAGTGCTACTCAAATAAAAACAGCCTGTGATAATTGATTATAGTGATTTATGCTTCAAGATTCTAGTGATAATTTTAAGTTGTAAGAAAATATCTATATATCTATTTCTATCTATAGTTTATATCTATAATATATATAAATATACAAAGAGGGAACAGAAAAAATTATAAAATAGTTTCTACTCATTATCAAGGGTGAAACTTAGTAGGAAGCCACCCCTAGAAATTGAAAAATTGTGTTATACTATATATATATATATATATATATATATATTGGTCCCCTTCAATTTGAAAGCAACCCTTTCATTTTAAATTTATATTACTCACAAAACTAAAGACTTTATTTAGTTCAGATTAAAAAACAAATTTAATTAAAAAATAAAATAAAATTTACTTCAAAAGATACTTGAACTCTTCATCACCTATTCCTTTTTCTTTCTTTAGTTTTTTTTCATTCTTTTACGTTTTTATCTCTTAGACTTCCCATTTTTTTTTAATTTTTTCTTTCATCTTCTATATTATCAAAATTCTTCAATTTTCCTCCTAAATTCAACTTTAACCAAAACAATCATCTCCTTTTCTTTTTATTTCTTTAATGACTTTTTTTTTCTTTTGTATATATAAAATTTAATCACTATTATATGGTTATTATTAAAATATTAAATATTTTAATAAATGTTTTTACACACCAATATTTTTATGAACCATTTTTTGTACTTTAGTATATTGTTTAAAATTTTAAATTGTGATATATTATGATACTATTTTATAGATAGTGATGGAAATTTTTACTAATAAATTTTTTGAATTATTTGATAGTCAAAACTTTTGCCCCTCCTAACTCAATGTCTCTGCCCCTGCTCAATATTATATAAATATTGGATAATTTAGTCATTTATTAATAAAAATTAAATTAAATTAATTAAAATATAATTTCAATTTAATTGAAAGTCTATTTTCTATTTTAATTAGGTTAACTTTTATTTTATCTCTAATAAAAATTAAATTAACTAAATATAATTATAATTTAATTGAAAGTATGTTTTTTATTTTAATTAGGATAACTTCCATCTTATCTCTAACAAAAATATTAATTAAAAGTATATTTTTTATTCTAATTAGGTTAACTTCTATTTTATATCTAATAAAAAATAATTTAATTAAAATATAATTGTAATATAATTGAGAGTATGTATTCTATTTTATCCATAATAAAATAAAATTAATTAAAATGTAATTCTAATTTAATTGAATATATATTTCAAAGTGTTATTAGCTTAACTTCTATTTTATCTCTAATAAAAATGAAATTAATTAACAAATAATTTTAATTTAATTGAAAGTATGTTTCTTATTTTAATTCCATTAATTTTTATTTTATCTCTAATAAAATTAAATTAATTAAACTTTTAGTAGTAATTTTGTTAAAAGTATATTTTTTTTATTTTAATTAGGTCTACTTATATTTTTATCTAATATAAATCAAATTAGATAACATAATTTTATAAGTCTTATTATATTAAATTTAACAAGTAAATAATTAAAATCAAAATAATAAATTTTATGAAAATAGAAAAGTATATAATTTTTTTAAAAGTAGATATTTTTATAAATTAAAAATTAATAAATAAAAAATAGAGCATATAATTTGTTTGAAAGTATATTTTCTATAATAAAAGTAGTATAATTATCATTTTTAGATAATTTTATAAAATTTAACAAAAAGGAGTTAAAATTAAATTAATTAATATTTATCAATTAATTATTAGTTGAACTTAAAAAATTACATTAAATTAATTTTTGAGTGAATAAATTATTAATATGAAAATATTGAAGAAATAAAGTATCGTAACTCAAATAAAAATTTACTAAAAATGTAATAATTTATAAGTTTAATGGGTTATAATATTTAAATTTTTATATAAAGAAAATATTGTTGGGGTTTCGTGATACAAACGCAGCGGAAAAATTAAAATTTATCACGTTCCCAAACCCGGATCCATGTAATTCGACGACTTGATTAAATCTAGGGTTTCAAGAATCTCACCAAGACGCAGAAGATGCAAGATTTTTTGAAAGGATGAGAGGAGGTTCACATCGGTGACACCTTACCTCGACCTTTTTGCTTTGGTTGTTCGGATCTAGATGTCTCCAAAAGGATGCGTCCTTTATAGGTATCCACATGAACAACCCTTCACAAAACGAATTGGAGTGTGTGCTAGCAACCTTCTTGATTGTCTCACAAATCAAGAACAAAAGAAAAACTCTATGTTTGTTTTCTAAGAAGAGAGAAAACTGTTTTGGAGGCAAGGAAAAACAACACTTATTAAACCCTAGAGAACATAACATATTTATAAACTCCAAATTAGGGTTTCACCTACCAAAAACCTTTTTGATAATTTTCATTTATTACATTCTGATTTTGTTTTAAAAACAAATAAGAAATAATATCTTATTTATTTATTTATTTATTTAAAATAACATTTATCTTAAATAAATAAATAAATAAATAAAAGACTTTAATTATTTATTTCCATAGAGTTTATTTTGGGCTTATTAAACCCATAATCGTTTTGGACTTGTTCTAAGTGTGTGACCCTGTAGGTTCACATAACATTGGCAGTGAGCCTAAATCTTTATTTAGGCCTACAAGTCATAAGTGGCCTCTAGCAAGATATTATGACTACCCAAGTCATGTGAAGTCAATAATCCGACATAACCTAATTACAGTGAATTTTATCGTCCCTTTATCACATGATATCTTAATTGAACATAAGGCATAGAATGTCATCCTTATATAGTTCAATATTCTGACTTGATTCCAAGTAAACTGAAAATGATAACTCTTTATCAATTCATATTAGCATGGCCATGCATTTTCCTTCAGTTTATCTCATCAAGGGGCCCATAGATATCTTTCTCATATTAATGAGGGATAAATTCCTTCTTAATTACTCACATTCCTCATAAATTCCTTTTTAATCACTCACATTCCTCACATAACTAATTTCATATCCAACAACATCCTATTTAATCGTCCAGTTAAAAACAATGTTAGAATATGTCAAAACATAAAATAGCTATATAGAAATCCATGATGATTTCAAGGTCAAAGGACCGAAATAAAATTACTGTGATGAGAAATACTTATGACAATATTCTATGCAGTATTCTCATGGTGGGTCAATCTAGTACATGATCTCTTATCATGTACCTATGAGTTGATTTAATATCTCATATTCATGATTAGTAAAACATAACCATCAGTCAACATCATACTAGCCTTAATACTTTAATATTTATATAATGAATAAATAGCTAGGGATAATTAGAATAGAACTTTTATTTTAATCTAAGGGTTTTACTATCAAGTCACACGCTTGATGGCCTTAGTAAGAATTAACTATTCATATAATTATCATAAAATCAAATGATAATGAAATACCTCTTTATTAATAAAATAAGAAAGTCAATGCATAATCAAATGATTAACCTAGTGCATATCACTAACAAATATAAATTTATTATTTTTTATTTTTTATTTAAAAAACTAATTTTTTATTATCTTATGATTAATTATAACCATAATATTTTTGTCTGTATGAAATTAGTTCTAGAGTTGTGAAAAATTATTTATAAAAAATATTGAAGGCATATCATATAATTATTTAAATAAAAGATTTATAAAAATTGTAATAAATTATCACTATATTAAGTTGCTAAATAAATAGCATTTTTATAATTTTTAAAAATTTATTTAATGATGATGATGATGATGATGATAATAATAATAATAATAATAATATTATGTTTAATTATTTATTTATTATATGTCACGAGTCTAATAAATTTTGTGTTCACGTGTAAAACATATGATTGTTTACTAGTATATATAAATGTCAATGAGAGAGAGGACATGCAAAATTACAATAAAGTCTTCACTCATTATTATATAAAAATTGAATAATTTAGTCATTTTACTAATCAAAATTAAATTAAATTAATTAAAATGTAATTCTAATTTGCTTGAAAGTATATTTTTTATTCTAATTAGGTTAACTTCTATTTTATCTCTAATAAAAATTAAATTAATTAAAATTTTAGTAGTAATTCTGTTACAAGTATATATTTTTTCTATTTTAATTAGGTCTACTTATATTTTATCTAATATAAACCAAATAAGATAACATAATTTATAAGTCATACTAAATTAAATTTAATAAGTAAATAATTAAAATCAAAATTTAAAATTTATAAAATAATTAATTATGAAAATATTAACATCAAAATATTGAAAATTTATTATGTTTAAATAGAGAATTCATAAAGGATATAATAAATTACTATATTATAACTCTATCAAGCTTGTAAAATTATATTATTATTTAGATAAAAATATTGAAAGGGTATTGTGTCATTGTTCAGATAGAAATTTTATTAAATTATTATGTGATAATGTAATCAAGATTGAAAAATTATATTGGCATATAAATAAAATTACACTCTTATTATAAAATTATTAAATTAAAGTTTATTAAGTAAATACTTAAAATTAAATTAATTAATTTTTTTTATTTATTTTGTATTTATAATCATATTTTTAAAAATAGAGCATATAATTTGTTTAAAAATAGTATTTCTGTAAGAAAAGTAGTATAATTATTATTTTTAGATATTTTTATAAATTTTAATAAAAAGAGTTAAAATTAAATTAATTAATATCTATCCTTTATTTGTTAGTTGAAATTAAAAATTACATTAAACTACTTTTTGAGTGAATAGAAGTATTAATATTAAAGATATTGAAAAATAAAGTATCACTATTTAAATAAAAAATAATTAAAGTTGTGGTTAATTATAAGCTTATTGAGATTGTAATATTAATTTGTTATGTAAAAAAATATAAATTTTATTATTTTTTAATTTTTTATAAAAATAACTAATATTTTTTATTATCTTATATTTAATTATGGCCACATTAATTTTTATATAAAATTAGTTCTAGAGTTGAGAAAAATAATAATTATAAAAAATATTGAAGGAGTATCATGTAATTATATTAACTTTTATTGAAAGTATATTTCCTATTATGATTAGGTTAACTTATATTTTATCTCTAAAAAAATTAAATTAATTAAGATGTAATTCTAATTTGATTAAAAGTATGTTTCATATTTTAATTAGGTTATCTTCTATCTTATTTTTAACAAAAAAATTAATTAATTAAAATTTAAGTTGCAATTTTGTTATATATATATATATATATATACTCACTAAATTAAAATTATATTTAAAAATTAGATAACATAATTTTATAAGTCTTACTAAATTAAATTTAATAAATGAATAAATGAAATCAAAATTAACAAATTTTATAAAATAATTAATTATAAAAAATATTGAATGATTGTTGCATAATTGGTTAAACATAAAATTATAAAAATGTAATAAATATTATAACTCTATCAAGTTTGTAAATTAGATTATTATTTAGATAAAAATATTGAAAGAGTGTTATATAATTCTTCAAATAGAAAATGTATTAAAATTGTAATAAATTACAATGTTATAATATAACACTATCAAAATTGGAAAATTAGATTGCCATATGATTAATAAAATAATACTCTTACTATATTTAAAAACTTATTAAATTAAAGTTTATAAAGTAAAGAATTAAAATTAAATTTATTAAAACTTTTTATTTGTCTTGATCTATAATCATATTTTTAAAAAATAGAGTATAATTTTTTTAAAGTAGTATTTTTATTATATATTAAAAGCGGTATAATTATTATTTTTGGATGTTTTTATTAAATTTAACAAAAAAAAGAGTTAAAATTAAATTAATTAACTTTTATCATTTAATTATTAGCTAAAATTTAAAAAACACATTAAAATACTTTTAGGAAAATAAAAGTATTAATATTAAAAAATTGAAAAAAATAATTTCATTGCTCAAATAGAAAATTTACTAAAATAGTAATAAATTATTATTGACCTTAACAATGATCAATCTTAGTTAACCCTTATTTTGATATTAACAAACATTATTTTGAGCATCTAATATGTTTCCTTTCAAGTGTATATAAGTTAGATTATTTTGGAGAGCAATTCATGTAAAAAAATCAAGAAAATTGAAGAAGTGCAGCCTGTCCCAAACTCAGTCTCGATCGGGACTTTAATCAGTCTCTAGCCGCAGTCTTAACCTGGACACCACCTGCGACAAGCCAATCCCAACCAAGATCAAATGACACTACCCGGGACCTCATCGAGCAATTTTGGCAAAACAAGGTAGCGTTGATCCCGATCCTTCATCCCGACCAGGATGCCACCTAGGATACTGGTCTTGAACTTAGTCTCGACTGGGATGCTCCTGTCCTTTTTAAATCTAAAGGTTCTGTCAGCTCCAACAACTATTTTTATCAAATGTCCCAACTAGGACTGAGGATATCCTGACCAGGACTGACCAAAATTCTGCAAAAAGCTAAAATTCATTTAATAAAGCTTAAAGAAGTTGGGGACAAAGTTAATGGCTTCAATAGCCATATTTTTTATGCTCAAGATATAAAAATATGCTCTGGAGTTCCATTAATAAGTTACATACTTTAAAATTATCAATTCTCTCCTAAGCATTCAATTGAGCATTAATTTTTCAACTACTTTCTTTGTATTTGATTAAACCCTTTGAAAGTTGATTTTGTGATAAACTAGGTTTTTCTTTTTCTTGTATTTCTTGGGTTTAAGAAAGGGAAGTGGGATATAGTTCTAAGAGGATTTGGTTTAAGTGTTAATTAACAAAACACTTAGGATTTAATTTTAGAGTTAGCTAAGAAAACTCTTGTTTATGTAAGGTTGAAGAGTGAGCCTCAAACTCTTGTGTACACAATTAAGTAATAGATTGGTGTGGGTATTCTACATCCTAACTTAAGGATAATTTATGTGGAGATGTAAATTCATTTAAGAATCAAACTCTTTAAATTTGTGTGTTCATTATTTCTTCCCTTTAAACTTTTTTAATTGTTGTTTAATTTCTTTAATTCTCTTTTAAATTTAAAAATCCCTATTCACACCCCCTTTAAAGTAATTACAATTGGTATCAGAGCTAAACTTCCTGGTACTTAATTACAAGAAGGTCATGGGTGGTGAGGGTGTAAACTTTTCTTCATTGAGACCTTTATTTGATGGGAGTGATTATCCTCATTGAAAGTTTAAAATGGAACTTTATCTAAATAGTGATTTAATAAAGTTATGGGATGTCATATTAGATGGTTGGGAAGCTCCAAAAGGTAAAGTAAATGAAGTGGAAGTGGAAGTGGTTCTTGAAACAAGCTAATAGAGTTAAACAAAAAAATAAGAAAATCACAAAAATAAGAGAGCAATAATCACTCTACTTTCCTCTATGTCAAGAGAAGAGGTGGAAAATTTCAACATTGCTAATTCGTAAAAGAAGTATAGGAAACACTTGAGAACCACTATGAAGGAAATGTGCAAGTGAGAAGCAAGAAAGTTCAACTCTATATATATGAGTATGAACTCTTCAAGATTTTCACTTGAAGAAGCACAAAACCTTTAAACTCTCTCAATTGATGTGCTTATTGAAAAGCTCCTTACATATGAGCTTATTATCAAGCAAAGAGGAAATGAGATAATGAGAAAGAAGAAAAAAAAGAGACCATTGCAATGAGGGTTATACAAAAAGCAAGTAAAGATGAAAACTCGATGGATTCAAGTAATGAAGATGATGCGTTAGTCATGATCACTAAACCTTTTAAGAATTTCTTGAAGAGAAAAAAACTTCTTAAGGAAGAGACAACAAGAAGTATAAAGGCAAGAAGAACAATGAGGTTACTTACTATGGATGTAAAAAATTAAGTCACATTAAAAGTGAGTCCCCAACCTAAAATTTAAGAATAAAGAAGCAAATGATAAGAAGAAGGCTTTTAAACTTCATGGAATGACTCCTCCTAATTTAAAAAAGGAAGAGGAACAACAAGAAGTGACCAACCTTTGCTTCATGGCTCTTAAAGACAAAAATGAGGTACCATCCACTTTTCATTCTTCTTATAATGATTGTGATAATGATGATGATGATAAAAGCTTTATTGTAAGAAAATATGTGCTAAAATGTAAAAGCTTACTCTCTAAAAAGAAGTTTTACAAGTATAAGTTACCTAGCTTGACCAAGAAATTTAAAAACTTAAGAAAATGAAGTCTTTAAACTTATTTAATTAAATGAAAAACTTGTTAATGACTTAAAATCTTGAAATTCCTTGAGGATCAACTTAAAAAATCCATTAATGAAAATCTTAAGCATTCTAAAGAGGTCTTAGAGTTGAAGAATTCCATTTCTAAATTCAAAAGAGGAAATGAGACTTTAGATAGTCTACTTGACTCTTAAAAACTCTATGAAGATACTTATGAAATTGGATATACAAATGGAATGTTTTCTTCCTCATCATCATCTCACATTAAATTTATTAAGGCTTCATGTGATTCTACTCCCTCTACTTCTAAACCTCTTGAGACTCAAGCCCTTAAAACTAAGAAGTCTCATGTGTTAAATAATAAGGGCAAGTCTCATAAGACTCAACCTTCATTGACACAAAAGGCTAAGGTTCAAACCAAAAAGCCCCAACTTAGACATGCTTATATGTACATTAGATATAATACTCCTAAGCATGATACATAACCATCTCATAATATATAATGCCATTATCAATGTATGTCACACTCTTCTCATATAGCACAAAGAACCTTTAAGAAGCCTACACAATCATAAAATATAAGGCATGTTTTATATACTACGCAACCATATGCTCCTATGAGAAATAGATTTGTCAATATTGAATGCTTTTATTCCATGACCAAAGGTCACACTAGTAATGTGTGCTTCTATAGAAGACTACACTTACAATTTCTTCCTTTGGACTATTTTGAGACCTATTAACCTAGACCACAAAGGTTTAGGTTTAAAAGAATACTTAAATTATGTTATGTACGTGTGCTTAAAGTCCATAAAAGCTAGAAGTAAGTGGTACTTTGATTGTGGATATTCAAGGCATATGACGGGAGACAAGAAACAATTCAACAAGCTTGATGCTAAGGATGGAGGTCATGTCACATTTGGGGACAATGCCAAAGGAAAGATTGTAGGCATTGGAGAAATAGATAACTCTCAATCTTTATCCATTCATTATGTATTTCTTGTTGATGGTCTTAAGCATAATTTACTTAGTATTAGTCAATTATATGATATGGGAAATAAAGTCACTTTCTATCCTAGAAATTACTTTATTAGTAGCTTAAATGATGACAAAGTAATTTTTAGTGGTGAAAGAGTTGACAATATCTATGTCATTGACTTGAAAAAAGTTGATAACAAAGACATTAAATGCTTAATGTCTATGTCCAATGACACATGGACTTGATATGGAAGATTGGGACACATAAACTTTGAGCTATTGGATGATCTTAGTATACATGAATTTGTGGTTAATTTGCCTAAACTCAAGTTCACTAAGGACAAGCCTTATGATGATTTTCAAAAGGGAAAATAATTTAAATCTTCCTTTAAGCTTAAGAATGTAGTGTCCACTTTTAGACCATTTGAATTTATTCATATGGATTTATTTGGTCCTATTAAAGTTAATAGTTAAGTGGCATGCACTATGCATATGTCTTGGTTGATGATTACTCTAGATACACTTGGGTGTGTTTCCTTACTTATAAGAATGATGTCTTTAAAGATTTTAAGAGTTTTTCAAAAAAAGTTTAGAAAGAACATTTTTTTTATATTTCAACTATTAGAAGTGATCATGGAACGGAATTTGAAAATGAATTTTTCAAAACCTTTTGCAATGAAAATGACATTTCACATTCTTTTTCTTCTCCTAAAACACCTCAATAAAATGAGGTTATTGAAATGAAAAATAAAACTCTTATGAAAATGGCTAGAATAATGCTTTATAAGTACAACTTACCTTTATACTTTTAGGTAAAGTTATTAACACTTCTTGCTATATAGCAAAAAGAGTATTTTAAAAGACTAATTTTAAATAAAACTTCTTATAAGCTTTGGAATAATAAAAAACCTAAAATCTTATATATTAGATTATTTGGATGCAAGTGCTTTATATTAAACACTAAGGATAACCTTAGGAAATGTGATTCTAAGGCTTATGAAGGAATTTTCCTAGGCTATCACTAGCAAAGCTTATGGAGTCTTTAAAAAAAGAACTATAATTATTGAAGAGTCAATGCATATTGTATTTGATTAATCTAGCCCACTTGATCCTAGAAAGGATGTTTGTAGTATTGATGATGTTATAGATAGGCTTATGGATATGAACATTCAAAAAGGACATGCTAGTAAACCTTTAGAGTTAGAAGGTCCTACAAAGGAGGAAAATGAGGAGATACCTCAACCTACTTTGAAGGATGATCTTCCAAATGATTGAAAATTTCAAAAAAGCACACCCTCAAGAACTCATCATTAGTGACACTACAAAAGGAGTAACTATTACATCTCAACTTAAATCTATTATTAATTTAGCCTTCATTTCTCAAATTAAGCCAAAAAATGTTGATGATGCTTTGAGTGATGAATTTTAGGTCCTTACTATATAAAAAGAGTTAAATTAATTTAAGAGAAATAAAGTTTGGACCTTGGTTCCTAGACCTAAACATCATCCTATTATAGGCAACAAATAGGTGTTTAAAAAAAAGATGAATGAATAAGGTTTCATAACTAGGAACAAAGCTATACTGGTAGCTAAAGGTTATAATCAAAAGGAAGGCATTGATTATGATGAAACCTTTACCCCGATTGCAAGGCCAGACGCTATTAGAATGCTACTTGATTTTACATCATTCAGAGATTTCAAACTCTTTCAAATGGATGTTAAAAGTGCATTTTTTTTAAATGGTTTTATTGAAAATGAGGTGTTTGTTGAACAACCTCTGGGCTCTAAACTTTTTTACTTTCATAATCATATTTTTAAGCTTTTAAAAGCATTGTATGGATTGAAGCAAGCTCCTAGAACTTGGTATGAAAAATTGAGTAACTGTTTGTTAGAGAAAGAATTTTCTAAAGGAAAAGTTGACGCAACTCTTTTCATCAAGAAATCTAATCATGATTTACTTCTTATTCAAATATATGTTAATGATATTATTTTTGGTGCTGTTAATCATTACTTGTATAAAGAATTTTCTAAGCTAATGTAAGGAGAATTTGAGATAACTATGATGGGAGAGCTCAAGTTCTTCCTTGGACTTCAAATCAAACAATACAAGGATGAGATCTTTAACAACCAAACCACGTATACAAGGGAAATTCTCAAGAAGTTGGGCATGGATGGAGCTAAGTTAAGCAAGACCCCTATAAGCACCACTATCAAACTCAATAAGGATGAGAATGGCAAACTGGTTAATGAAAAGCATTATAGAGGTATGATTGGATCCATTATTTATTTAATCATAAGTAGGTCATATATTACATTCGCTATATGCTTATGTGCTAGGTTTCAATCATGTCCTAGAGAGTCTCATATAAGTGATATTAAGAGAATTTTTAAATATTTTAGTGAAACCTTGCATTTAGGACTTTAGTATCCTAGGAGTTCTTCCTTTAACTTGATTAGTTATTTGGATTGGACTTTGCTAGTAGTTTACCAGATAGAAAGAGCACTTCCAGAACTTGTCAATTTTTAAGTAATTACTTAGTCTCTTGGTTTAGTAAAAAACAAGTTTCGATTACCTTATCCTCCGCCAAAGTGAAATAATGGACTATAGCATCAATATTGATCACATTTCAATCAAATGTGACAATACAAGTGCTATAAACCTTACTAAAAATCCCATTTAACATTATAGAACTAAGCATATAGACATTAGATATCATTTTCTTAAAGATTATGTGCAATGTGGTGATATTTTACTTGAATTTACTAGCAACTTGCAGATATTTTCACCAAACCTCTCAATAAGGGGACATTAAATTTTATAAAGCATGAACTTGTGATGATTGATGGTTCTAACTTACATTGATTTTTTTTTTGTGAACAAATGTTAATTAGGCATATGGTAGTCCATTTGCTTGACCATGGAAAAAAATATGTTAGGATATGCTTTTTTGATATCATAAAATTCAAATTTCAAAATCCTTATCATAAAATGCATGAAAAAAAAATCCTTGCATTAGTATTTTTCTTAACTTTCTTGACTCTATTTCTTTTATTTATTTTATTTTACTAATCATAAATTAATTAATTATTGAAATAAATTTAATTATTTAATTAATTCAACATTAGCAAAATTAAATTTCTTCGATATGCTCATTTATGTGCTTATCTATAATTAATTATGGTCTTAATTGTGTTTGAAATCAATTTCATTAAATTGGGTGTGCATTTAGTTCATAGGGACTAAATTGCAAACAATTGTTGGACTTGATTACAAGTTTTATGAAACTTGGAGGGGCGTTATGAGCATTTTCCTACCCAGGACAATGCTTAGGTTAGATTGGGACATCTTTTCCCTTTCATTCCCAATACGATCTTGGTCCGTGTCCCGCTCATGATGCTGCTCGGGACTACTCAAGATATGCTTGTCCCGACTGGGATTGTAATCCTGACAGCACATGGAAAACTGAATTCTTGCATTTAATAGGCATATAAATCCTAGTCATATACATTTTTTAATGCACTTTTTGTCACGACCCAAAACAGGGGCCATGACCGGCGCTAGGGAACGAGAATTCTTTCGAATCCGGAACCCGTAGCAAGCCTAAAAATAAAATAAAACATGCAATAATAATAATAATAATATCAAATGCAGCGGAAATGAAAATCATAAATATCACAATAGTATTTTCACCAACTGGATTTAAATTAAATCTCATCTCATATATATAAATCTTTTAATACAAATCCAGCTCAAGTAAAATAACAATAAAATAACATGATGCATGAATTTAAATAAAATAACAATATAAACCATATATATACCGGAAATATACCAAAAGTAAACCAGGTATATTTCGAGTATATATACGTCAAATAAATCCAGTTAAATTACAAATAAACTAGAGATATATTTGAAAACATTTTAAACACAGTTCATTAATAAAACATGCATATAATTTAATATATACCAAAAATAAACTAAATATAAACTTAAGAAATAATTAAATTATTTATGCATATTTAATCCAAATAAAACATGCATTTCTAAATCATGCATCCTAAGCATATATATATAAAATAGCAACTCACAAATTAGTGCGCTCCACGAGATGGGTCCGATGGGCCTGGTCCACTAGCCCTCGGTCTCGGCGCAACTAAACAAACAAAACGACAAAAATCAGAATAACCCTAACAGAAATCCTAGAATTCGATCCAGAGTATTAATTACAGAAACAGGATTAAGGATCGACTGGATATCACATTTTACGAAAATTCTACCAAAAATTCGACAGAACCTCCCTTGTAAAACGGACATCTCTCTACTCAAAGAGTAGAGCCGACCCTGCAAAGAAACACACTTCGAAAAACAAGCTCAATACACAACCAAAATCCCTCGGTCGGACTCCAAACTACAGTCTACCGACCGGGGTCCACAAACACATAACAATTCAAAAAATACCAAAATACCCTTATAACATAGAAATACATTTTATAGGTAGAAATTACATAATTAGCCTTTAAACACAATAAAAACCGATAAAAACTCATTTTATTAGTAAAACCGTATATTATATATATAATTAAAAATAATTCACGAAAAATAGTTTTAATTAGTTAAAAATACTAAATAATTTGTGGAAATCATTTTTACACCTTAAATAATTATTAAAACCAATTAAATTACATTTTTAGCCAATTTTGTGTAAAATTACCAAAATACCCCTATATATATAAATATACTAAAATTACTTCAAAAATTCACTAAAAATAGTATAATTATCCAAAAATTAATTTCTCAACATATTTATCAATAATATAAATAATTAAACTCAATTTACCAATTAATTTCAAATAAAAACACATTTAACCTAATTTTCCCAAAATTACATAAACTCAAATAATTCAAAATAAATACTTAGAAATTCATAAAAATTCAAATAAATTCCTATAATTCATTTCAACACCTTATTTAACCATAAAACACAATTTCATAATTTAAATAATTAATTTCCGAAAATTAGAAAATAATATTAAAATATTCTAAAATACCCAAAAATCCAAATAATCTCCAAAAATTCCAAAAAAATTCATACATGTAGATTAAGCTTCTAGGATCAACATTTGTGAAGGAATTTTTCTGAATCAATCAATTTGAAGCTCAAAAAAATCAAAAATCCTAATATGGCCGAAATCAAAAATTCAAAACCTAAGCAAATCAAGACCATTTAAGCTCAAACCAAAGCTAGAATCACACTCATCGGAGCTCAAGGAGAAGAAAGAGACTGGTGGTGTCAAAAACGGTGGCCGAAATCGTGGTCGACGGCGTGAAGCTTGAGTTTCGGCAACCCAAGCTATTTCCGGCAAACTCGACGGGAAAGGGAGCTGCTAGCGGCGGGGAACGGCTGAGGATGAAGGTGGCAAGTCAAGAGGCACACCGACGGCAAGGGAACGGCGTGACAGACGGTGGTTGGCGGTGAGGAAGTGGTCGGGGAAGGAAGGAGAGATTGGGGGCAAAAATGTAATTTTCCAAAAAACTTGATTTTTGACATATTATATGTATATATATATATACTTTATACTATATAATAAAATAATATTAAATTACACACATTAAATATACACCACACACTTAATATTTAATATTTTAAAATTTAATAATAAATAAAATAATTAAATAACAATAAAACTAATAAATAAATAATAAAAATATTAGGATAATAAATTAAACCCTAATTAAATAAATATATACACACCTAGGCTTTATTTAGTAATTTAAAAATACGTATGAGTTCATGCAAGTCCGAAAATATATTTAAAATAATTAATAATAAATTATTTACGTGAAAATTTCCCTGAAAATGAAAGTCTCGGAAAAATTTTACGTAAAACACTTAAAATAATAATAAACAATTAAAATTCAATTTAAATTAAACGAAAGCTCATGAAATATCAATATCATATATAAAAATTATTAACACTGCATATCCCGATGCAGCATTAAAATATTTAAAAATTACGGGATATTACAGTCTTCCCCCTCTGCAAGAATTCGTCCCCGAATTCCAAAAAACAAGATCAAGAAGGAAAGAGATACGGGTAAGAAGCTCGCATCTCAGTTTCAGTCTCCCACGTATCCTCCTCAAGTCTGTCGCTACGCCATAGAACCTTGACCATCGAAATATGCTTCGAGCGCAACTGTCGAACTTGATAATCTACAATCGCCACAGGTTCTTCCACAAACGTCAAATCTTCATTCACTTATACACTGTGAGGCTGTAACACATGTGAAGGGTCTGAGATATACTTCCTCAAAATCGAGATATGAAACACTGGATGCACCTGTGACATACTCGGAGGCAAATCCAACTGATATGCAACAGTGCCAACTCTCTCCAGAATCTCAAACGGCCCAATATATCTCGGTGCTAACTTACCCTTCCTACCAAATCTCATCACACCCTTCATCGGAGATACCTTCAGAAAAATGAAATCTCCAACCTGAAACTCCACATCTCTGCGCCTAGGATCCGCATAACTCTTCTGTCTGCTAATTGTGGTCTCTAATCTGCGCTTAATCACGGTGACTTTCTCTGCGGCATCCTGAACCATCTCAGGTCCAGTCAAAGCTCTCTCACCAATCTCATCCCAACTCAAAGGGGATCTACACTTCCTTCCATATAACGCCTCATACGGTGCCATGCCAATACTGCTATGGTAGCTGTTATTATATGCAAACTCAATGAGTGGCAAATGATCATCCCAGCTACCTCCCAAATCCAAGACACACATCCTCAACATATCTTCCAATGTCTGGATCGTCCTCTCAGACTAACCATCTGTCTGAGGATGAAAAAGCAGTACTAAAATCCAACCTAGTGCCCATCGCTTCTTGCAACTTCTGCCAAAAATGAGAAGTAAACACCGAACCTCTATCTGATACAATGGACACGGGTACACCATGAAGGCACACAATATGCTTCACATACAACTTCGTCAATCTAGCTACATATTAAGTGGCTTTCACAGGAAAGAAATGTGCAGACTTCGTCAACCTGTCTATAATCACCCAGATGGAATCGTATCCATCCTTTGAACGAGGTAAACCTGCCACAAAATCCATAGCTATTCTTTCCCACTTTCACTTGGGAATAGGAAGAGGCTGAAGCTTCCCAGAAGGCTTATGATGTTCGTCTTTCACTTGTTGACACGTCAAGCACTTCGTAACATAATCAACGACATCTTTCTTCAATCCGTCCCACCAGTATAAATCTCTAATACTGTGGTACATCTTAGTAACACCCGGATGAACGTTGTAAGCTGTAGAGTGTGCTTCCTCTAAAATCTCCTCTCTCAAATCATCCATGTCAGGAACACACAATCTACCACTGATCCACAACACACCGTCATCATCGAGTGTGAAATTAGTGAACTTCCCTGCTCTGACATTCTCTGTAAGTTCTTCCAGAATAGGATCTCGGCTTTGAGCTGCTTTAATCCTATCCCTCAGTACATATTGTACTTTAAATTGAGCTAGCAGTCCACCTGATCTACTTATCTTCATCATCAGACCTTGATCCACCAACAGATGCAATTCCTGGATCAATGGTCTCCTCTCAACACTGATGTGAGCAAGACTGCCTGAGGACTTTCTACTCAAGGCATCTGCTACCACATTAGCTTTACCCGGATGATATAGAATCTCACAGTCATAATCCTTTAACAATTCCAACCATCTCCTCTGCCTCAGATTCAGATCTCGCTACTGGAAAATGTACTTAAGGCTCTTGTGATTAGTAAATATCTCACAAGTCACCCCGTATAGATAATGTCTCTAAATCTTTAAAGCAAAGATCACTGCAGCCATTTCAAGGTCATGTGTGGGATAGTTCTGCTCATGCTTCTTTAACTGCCTCGAAGCATAGGCTATCACCCTTCCATTCTGCATCAACACATAACCAAGACCAATTCTAGAGGCATCACAGTAAACTGTGAACTTATCCACACTATTAGGCAAAGCTAACACTGGCGCTGTGGTCAATTTCTCCTTCAACAATTGAAAACTATTCTCACCAGCTTCTGACCACTCGAACCTAACATTCTTCTGAGTCAAGCGAGTCATAGGAGCTGCAATCCTGGAAAAATCTTGCACAAACCGCCTATAATACCCAGCTAAACCCAGAAAACTTTAAATCTCTGTGACAGAAGTAGGTCTAGGCCACTCAGATACTGCCTCAATCTTCTGTGGATCAACCTGAATACCTTCTTTAGACACTACATCTCCAAGAAAAGAAACACTCTCCATCCAGAAATCACACTTCAAGAATTTAGCATAAAGCTGATGATCTCTCAGTGTCTGTAGTACAATCCTCAAGTGATATACATGCTCCTCCATACTCCTCGAATATACTAGTATATCATCAATGAAGACTACTACAAATTGATCCACATACGATCTGAATACCCTATTCATCAGGTCCATAAAAGCTGCTGGTGCATTTGTCAAACCAAAAGACATCACCAGAAACTCATAATGGCCATATCGCGTGCGGAATGCTGTCTTAGAACATCGGCTTCACTAATCCGTAGCTGATGATAACCTGACCTCAAGTCAATCTTAGAAAAGAACTGTGCACCCTGTAGCTGATCAAACAAATCATCTATCCTCGGGAGAGGATACTTATTCTTCACTGTCACCTTATTAAGCTCTCTGTAGTCAATGCACAGTCTTAGGGTACCATCCTTTTTCTTCACAAATAGGATTGGTGCACCCCAAGGAGAAACACTGGGTCTAATAAAACCCTTATCCAACAACTCTTGTAACTGCTCCTTCAACTCTTTCAACTCTACAAGAGCCATTCTGTAGGGTGGCATAGATATAGGAGTAGTACTTGGAACCACATCTATACAGAATTCAATCTCTCTGTGAGGTGGTAAACCTGGCAACTCCTCAGGAAAAACATCAGGAAACTCACAAGCAACAGGAACATCTGTGAGTGACAACTTCTCCACTGAAGTATCCATGATCAATGCCAAATATCCCTGACATCCTTTCCTCAATAATTTCCTAGCCGTAATAGCAGAAATAAGATTCTGAGGTGCTGAACTCCTATCACCAACAAACTTAAAATCTTCTTCACCAGGAATTCTGAAAGTCACCTCTTTATTCCTGCAATCTACCATGGCATAGTGCTGAGATAACCAATCCATTCCCAAAATAACATCAAACTCCATCACATCCAACAAAATCAAGTCAGCGGGTAATTCTCTACCTCCCACGAGAATTAGACAACCAGAAAGAACAATATCGACGTCCAAGGAATCGCTCAGAGGAGTGGCAACAGACAAAGGAAAAGCCATCCTCGAAGCTTGCCAACAAGATTTAGAAGTAAAAACAAGAGAAACAAACGAATGTGTGGCACCCAAATCAAACAAAACCCAAGCATCCAGGTAACAAACAGAAATAATACCTGCCATGACTGCATTAGATGCCTGAGCATCCTGCTGAGTGAGATGGAAGACTCTGGCCTGGCCTCGACCTCCCTACTAACTAGTAGAAGCCTGGCCAGCACCTCTGGCACCTCCTCTAGTACCTCTACCTTGACTCTGCTGTGGAACAAACTGAGTGGAACTCTGATGCTAGGCTGGAGGTAACTGAAATGGCACGGGTGCAGCACTAGCAATCGACTGCTGTGGGAATCACGGAATCTGCGGCTGCTGATATCCGGAGTAAGGACACGATCTGGCAAAATGCCCTGTCTGCTCGCATCTAAAGCATGTCAGTGGTGTCAGGTAACACAATCCCTGATGGACTCTACCACAAGTCTGACGAACACTGGCAATTGATCCAGAACTACGGCCACTGCTGCTGCTCGAAGCACCTGACTCGAATCTGAATGATCTACGCTGACCTCCACGGCCATGTCTACTGCTTCGATGCACTCGCTGCTGCTATCTCTGACTCTGCTAAGTCTGACTGCGCTGCTAACTACTCGAACCAACATGAAAGCTCAAATATGGAGTAGCATGCAATCCACTCGACTGAACTACCAGCTGGTGGTAATCAGGCATCGCTCCCTGCCTAATTACCCTCAGCTCAATCTCCTTGGCTAACTCAATCACAAACTCCAGAGTAAGGCCTGCTGTAGATATACCAGCAAAAACTGAACCCAAACTAGTAACGTATGTAGTGACTGTAAAGTACTCGTCTCGCATCAGATCCTCAGCATATCTATCCAGTCGAAGAAACTCTCGGGTATACTCCTCTACTGATCGATCTCCATGAGAAATACTGGTCAGACGGAGATGATAGCTCAAACGAAGAGGCTCTGGATAAAATCTCCTCATAAATCGCTCTCGGAACTGAGCCCAGGTCATCGTCATCATGTAAGGCTGAATCATCTGAATGAACCAATCTAAGGCTGGTCCCTCAACAGATAACTCAACGATCATGATCCGCTGATACTCAGTATGAGCAGTCCGAGTCCGAGTCTCAATCGCATGCAGAAAATCTAACGGATCGAAAGTACCATCAAAAGCAATCCTACCAACTCGGGCATAGAACAAAGCTGCCTCAGGGTCAGACATACCCTGCTGATAGGCAGGCTGAACAACTGGAGGAACAGGAACATCAAATTCAGGCTCAACAGGCTCCTCGTCCTGTAACTCTCTCTGCCTACAGTGACCTGCTGCTCCTCGAGGTCTACCTCTGCCATGACCTCTACGTCTAACTGGCTGCTCAAGAGGTAAAATCTCATCCTAAAAAGACTCGTCATCCTCGGCCTCAACAACCGGTGGAGCGACATGCGCTTGCCTCCTCATTCTAAAAAGACAAATGGAAAGATTCAGACAACAGAGGAATAACGCAAAAAACTAAAGCAAGGAATACTTATCAAGACATACTCGAACCTAATTCACTGCAGTAGTTACCAAAAGAAAACACAACTCTGAAAACTAAGGCCACAAGTCACAAAACTAGGCCCTGACACAGAACTCCACTCTGATACCAACTTTGTCACGATCCAAAACAGGGGCCATGACCGGCGCTAGGGAACGGGAATTCTTTTAAATCCAGAACCCGTAGCAAGCCTAAAAATAAAATAAAACATGCAATAATAATAATAACAATATCAAATGCAGCGAAAATGAAAATCATAAATATCACAATAGTATTTTCACCAACTGGATTTAAATTAAATCTCATCTTATATATATAAATCTTTTAATACAAATTCAGCTCAAGTATAATACAATATCTCACATAAATAAAATACATAAAATCCCATAATTTAATTTACCACTACTGCAATGTCTAGATTATAAAAATAAGACTCAAGTAAGCAGTTTACACAAAGAAGCCGGGGCGGAAGAAATTCGGCATACAGGCCTGCTATTGAGGTCTGAAGATGTTGACTCTCCTGAAAAATTATCAACGGAGGGGAGTCTGACCTCACTGAGTGAATTACTATAATATATATACATACACACTAAATGACAATGCATACAGTCAACAGTATATATCTAATATGTATATATACAGGCAATTACATATAGATGCAATAAAATCATTTTATATATATTTCATTGAAAATCATCTTTTATGAAGGATCAAATAGAACCCTATGATATCAAAACCTCAATCAGTGTTGGACAACACTCTAGCCATACAGGCTCACTTAATCCAAATATATCCACTTAATCCATTTACACAGTAGACTGGCCCCGAGACACTAAGTCGATCGAGCTCCAGCAATCTGACTGTCAGTATGATTGGCCCCGAGACACTTGGTCAACCGAGCTCTAGCAATCACACCTCCAAACTATATCTCACACATCAAATAATCATATTTAATCAATATCCACAAATGGTTAGTAATATAGCCTAAATACTATAGGCATACCGGTACGTACTCGGTCCTAGTGCTGCCCACTAGGTAGCACGTTCTATTGATATCCTTCATCAATAAATATAAAACATCTATTCACAAATACATGATGCATGAATTTAAATAAAATAACAATATAAACCATATATATACCGGAAATATACCAAAAGTAAACCAGGTATATTTCGAGTATATATACGTCAAATAAATCCAGTTAAATTACAAAATAAACTAGAGATATATTTGAAAACATTTTAAACACAGTTCATTAATAAAACATGCATATAATTTAATATATACCAAAAATAAACTAAATATAAACTTAAGAAATAATTAAATTATTTATGCATATTTAATCCAAATAAAACATGCATTTCTAAATCATGCATCCTAAGCATATATATATATATAATAGCAACTCACAAATTAGTGCACTCCATGAGATGGGTCCGACGGGCCTGGTCCACTAGCCCTCGGTCTCGGCACAACTAAACAAACAATAACAATAAAAATCAGAATAATCCTAACAGAAATCCTAGAATTTGATCTAGAGTATTAATTACAGAAACAGGATTAGGAATCGACCGGATATCACGTTTTACGAAAATTCTACTGAAAATTCGACAGAACCTCCCTTATAAAACGGACATCTCTCTACTCAAAGAGTAGAGCCAACCCTGTAAAGAAACACACTTCGAAAAATAAGCTCAACACACAACCAAAATCCCTCGGTCGGACTCCAAACTACAGTCTACCGATCGGGGTCCACAAACACAAAACAATTCAGGAAATACCAAAAATACCCTTATAATATATATACATGCATAGCTAAATGACAATGCACACATTCAATAGTATAAATAATAAATATATATACAGGAAAATTCACATAGATGCAACAAAATCATTTTATATAAATATTAAGAAAATACATTCGTATATGAAGGATCAAATAGAACCCTAGAAAATTGCAACCTCAAACAGTGTTAGACAACACTCTAGCCATACAGGCTCACTTATTACAAATAATTTCACTTGTTCCATTTTGGACAGTAGACTAGCCCCAAGACACTAAGTCAACCGAGCTCCAACAGTCTAACTGTCAGTGTGATTAGCCTCGAGACACTTGGTTAATCGAGCTCCAGCAATCACACTCAACTCATCTCACACTTCAAATAAATCAATCCAATCAATATCCATAGATAGGTTAGTAATATAGCCTAAATGCTATCGTCGTACCGGTACGTACTCGGTCCTAGTGCTACCCACTAGGTAGCACGTTCTATTGATATCCTTCATTATTATATAAAACATACATTCATAAAACAAATGATGCATGATATTAAATAAAATAGAAACATAAACCATATATATACTAGAAATATACCAAAAATAAACCAGGTATATTTCGAGTATATATACGTCAAATAAATTCAATTTATTTACAAAATAAACTAGAAATCAACTTTCAATATACTTAAAAACATTTTAAGTATAAATTTATAATAAAACGTGCATATAATTTAAAATATACCAAAAATAAACCTAAGTAATAATTAAATCATTTATGCATAATTTACTAAAATAAATCATACATTTCTAAAAATATGCATCCTGAAACACATATATATAAAATAATAACTCACTGATATTGTGCTCCACAAGATGGGTCCGACGGGCCTGGTCCACTAGGCCTCAGTCTCGGCGTAACTAAACAAACAAATGACAACACGACATTAGAATAAATCTATCAGAATTCTAAAGACTCAATCTAAGAATAGTGGACACAAAATCAGAATAGGAATTCGACCGGACATCACATTTTACGAAAATTCTACCAAAAATTTGGTAAAACCTCCCTTGTAAAATGGACATCTCTTTACTCAAAGAGTAGAACCAGTCCTATAAAGAAACACACTTCAAGAATAAATACAGTTCACAATCCCTCGGTCGGACTCCAAACTACAATTCTACTGACCGAAGTTCACAATTCACGAGATAATTACAGAACACATGAAAAATACTGAAAATGCCCTTCAATACTTAAAATATAGCAATTTAGTTATATAAACACTAAACCGATAAATGCATAAAAACCCTAATTTTTAATAAAATATTATTAAAAATCGATAATTCTCAATAAATTCATAAATATTGACCAAAATACATTTTATAAATTCAAATTACATAATTAACCCTAAGACATACAAAAATCAATAAAAACTCATTTATTTAGAAAAATCGTATATTATATATAATTTAAAAATAATGTACGAAAAATAATTTTAATTAGTTAAAAATACTAAATAATTTGTAGAAATCAATTTTATACCTCAAATAACTATTAAAACCAATTTAATTATATTTTTAGCCAATTTAGTGTCAAATTACCAAAATACCCCTAGTTCTGTAAATTCCCTAAAATTAATCAAAAATTCACCAAAAATAGTGTAATCACTCAAAATTAAATTTCCTAACATATAATTCAATAATATTAATATTTATACTCAATTAGCCAATTAATTTCAATAAAACACATAATTAACCTAGTTTTCCAAAAATTACATAAACTAAATAAATTCAAAATAATTATATAAAAATCACAAAAATTAAAAATAAATTTATAAAATTCATTTCAACACCTATAAACAGCATAAAACAAAATTTCATAATTTAATCAATTAATTTTTGAAAATTAGAAATTATTAATAAAATAATAAAAAAATTCACAAAAATCAAAATAATTCCCAAAAATTCCAAAAAAATTCACAGAGCTAGATTAAGCTACTAAGATCAATGTTTGTGAAGGAAGATTGCATGAATCAACCAAATCAAAGTTCAAAAAAATTAAAAACCCTTAATGGCTGAAATGAAGGAATCAAAACCTAAGGAAATCTAGACCATTTCAAGTGAAAAAAGCTTGGAAATGCACTCACCAGAGCTCAAGGAAGAGATAGAGACCAGTGGGGCTCGAAACGATGGCTGGAAAGTCGATGAACGGTGTTAGGATCAATTTTCGGGTTCTCGGGTTTAGCAGCATTCACCGGTGCCAGAAAGGGTGGCGAAGCTGCTGGAGGAAGGGTGGACGTCTAGGAGGCACACCGATGGTAGTCGGTCGGACTTGCTGGCAACGGAAATGGTGAAAATCGATCGAGAGGGAGAGGAGGATGATAATGGCAATTCTATAATTATTGTAAATTTTATTTTTTGTTATGAATATTATATGTATATATATATCTAACTTATATTATTTTAATATATAATATAATACACACAATAAATATGCACCACACACATATTTTAATAATATATATACACATATAATTAATTAAAATTAAAACTGTATAATATAATTTAATTTAATTAAATAAACCCTAATTTAATTTAAATGCATGTACGTATATATATTTTATTTGACACTCTAAAATCATGCATGGACTCATATAAATTCACTAAACCACTTAAAACAATTAATATTTAATTATTTACATTTTAATTTCCCCAAAAATAAAATTTTCAAAAAAATTTTACGTAAAAAACTTGAAAATAATTAAAAATGACTTAATAAATAATAAACTCATTAAATAATCATAAATATATATATAAATTATTAACACTGTATATCCCGATGCAGTTTAAAATTATTTAAAAACCCGGGATATTACAAGTGTAAGCACCCAATTTCGGGATGCAATTATGCACAATTGCAACGTAAGCCCCTATGATGAAATTCATTCAAAAATTGAACTTGGTTGTCGATTTTCTGGACTTTAGGGACTAAATTGTAATATTTTTTAGGATTTGATTGCAAATAAGTCAATTTTTTATGGGTCTTTTAGTAATTAAAAATAAAAAAAATTGGAAATCAAAATTATGGATTTCCGATGCCGATCGGAATTATGGATTTCTGATCAGAAATCCACAATTTTGATTGGAATCTAATTTTCCAATCGACATTGCACAATGCCAACGCATGAAAGTCCCTTTTTTTTCGCGTATTTTTTCTTATTTTTGTTAATTTTTTTCAGTGTTTTGATTGGTTAAAAATTAAATTTTTATTATTAGTTTTATCTGAAAAGATTTTGACGCATTCAAAACATATAACTTTCAAAGATCAAAACCTTATCTTATCAGTCTGTTTTGAGAGATGAGTGTGTTCCTCCAAAGGAGTAAGCCAGTATGTGCAGACTCTGTATTTAAAAGCAGAGTCTGCATGCATGCAAGAGAGGACCTTTTTTGGGAGAAAAATTTTTTAGAGACTCACACAGAAAGAAAAAATAGAGACTTACACACAAACCTTAGACGCCACTGAGAATGCCCTGTGCACCAAAAAACTTGAATTTTTTGTCAAAGCTCTTTTTGATATGGTTCTTTCAACAAGAACGGTCCAACATTGTTTTTTAGCCTCTGTCCAGAATCAAACAATAAGTTAAAAATAGTGATGACAATCTCAATCTGAAGGGCTATCTCAAAGCATAGGCACAACATTCATTCTTTTTTCTTCTCTTCTTTTTATGATTTTTATTTTATTTCGTTATTATTTTATTATTCAATTTCATTACTAATCTAATTATTTCTGTGTTTTTGTTTTGATATGCGAATGAGGATTGAGGAGGATGCTGCTTGTGTTCAAATGAATAGAAGGTCCATGGAATGCCATGGAAGAACCTGCGTTGTTTCCCAATAGAATTTAGGGTTTTATCTTTATTTCTATTTTGGTGTTCTATGTAGTTTTTTTATTTATGGATGTATAATTATTTACTTTTAGATTTTGTATATTGTTTGTAATAGCTCCAGTAGTGGGAATAGTAAAAGATTTAATTTTCTGCACTAGGTCAATCATTTGTGATTATGTATTGACTTTCTTATTTTATTCATAAAGAGGTATTTCATTATCATTTGATTTTATAATAATTATATGAATGGTTAATTCTTACTAAGGCCATCAAGTATGTGACTTGATAGTAAAAGCTTTAGATTAAAATAAGTGTTCTATTCTAATTATCCCCATCCATTTATTCATTATATAAATATTAAAGTATTAAGGCTAGTATGATGTTGACCGATGGTTATGTTTTACTAATCATGAATATAAGATATTAAGTCAACGCATAAGTACATGATGAGAGATCATGTACTGGATTGACTCACTATGAGAATACTACATAGATTATTGTCATAAGTATTTCTCATCATAGTAATTTTATTTTGGTCCTTTGACCTTAAAATCATAATGGATTTCTACATAGTTATTTTATGTTTTGACACATTCTAACATTGTCTTTAACTGGACGATTAAATAGGATGTTGTTGGATATGAAATAGGTTATGTGAGGAATGTGAGTGATTCAGAAGGAATTTATCCCTCATTAATATGAGAAAGATATCTAAGTGCCCCTTGATGAGATAGATTGAAGGAAAATGCATGGCCATGCTCAAATGAATTGATAAAGAGTTATCGTTTTCAGTCTACTTGGAATCAAGTTATAATATTGAACTATATAAGGATGACATTCTATGCCTTATGTTTAACTAGGATATCATGTGGTAAAGGGACAATAAAATTCACTGTAATTAGGTTATGTCGGATTATTGACTTCACATGACTTGGGTAGTCATAATGTCTTGCTAGAGGCCACTTATGACTTGTAGGCCTAAATAAAGATTTAGGCCCACTGCCAATGTTATGTGAACCTACAGGGTCACACACTTAGAACAAGTCCAAAACGGATATGGGTTTAATAAACCCAAAATAAACTCTGTGGAAATAAATAATTAAAGTGTTTTATTTATTTATTTAAGATAAATGTTATTTTAAATAAATAAATAAGATATTATTTCTGGTTTTTTTTTTAAAAAATCAGAATATAATAAATGGAAGTTATCAAAAGGTCATTGGTAGGTGAAACCCTAATTTGGAGTCTATAAATATGTCATATTCTTTAAGGTAACACACTTGTTTTTCCTGCCTCCAAATTCGTTTTCTTTCTTCTTAGAAAACAAAGACAGAGTTTTTCTTTTGTTCTTGATTTGTGAGACAATCAAGAAGGTTGCTAGCATACACTCCAATTCATTTTATGAAGGGCTATTCATGTGGATACCTATAGAGGATGCATCCTTTTGGAGATGTCTAAATCCGAACAACCAAAGCAATAAGCTTGAGGTACGGTGTCACAGATGTGAACCTCCTCTCATCCTTCCAAAAAATCTTACCTCTTCTACGTTTTAGTGAGATTCTTGAAATCCTAGATTTAATTAAGTAGTCGAATTACATGGATCCAGGTTTGGGAATGTGATAAATTTTTAATTTTTTCGCTGCATTTGTATCATAAAGCTCCCTAGGTGGCGATCCGACGGTAAACACTTTACTTTAGCTCTTCGGTGAATTGCCTTTCAAATTTATGAACATTAATAAGTTTTTGTAATCAAATTACTGTAAAATCAATTTGTTTAAAAATAGACAAAAACGCTCAATTAAAATAACCACTTTAAAACCCTAATTTATGTCAAGGAAGCAACTAAATAATTTTTGTAATCATATTACTGAATCAGCTACTGCCTAAAAACAACACTTTCTGTAAGCATCTTACAGTCTGAAAAATCCATTCAAAATAGATCAAAACTATTTTTTTTATTTAAATAGATGCATCCATTAAAAAAACCCTAATTTCTGTAATCAAAATTACAGCTTGAATGAATCTATATAAAATAGAACCATTCTGCATAATCTATTTAACATTTAAACAGATTGCCCTTAACACATAATTTGTATAATCACAAAATTTCTGTTTCAGATTTAATAAAAAATGATTTTCTTGATCAAAATAGAAAATGATTTTCCTGATCAAAATAGAAAATGATTTTCCTAATTAAAACATAAAACAAATATGTTGTTTCAATTAATCATATTAATCAAAACAGAATACATAACATATATAAATCCTTAACTGATTAGGTTTTTGAAAACAGAATTTCTGTTTCATTAAATCACATTAATAAAACATTATACTTAATTGGTTTTTCACAAAAACATCATACAGAATTCGTTTTTCATGAAGCAACATTCTAAATTCATAAAATCAAAAACTGCTTTTAGTTTAATCACATTAAACCATTACAAACATTAATCAAATTATATTTAATTCCATTTTCAAATAGATTACTAAGAATTGTCATAAAAAAAATCAAAACCCTTTTTGATAATTTTGAAAACACATTTCAAAATAAATCATAAACCCTAACATATATCACATATACACAGAACTAATTAATCGAATTACAAGTGGCTATGATACCACTGTTGGGTTTCGTGATACAAATGCAGTGAAAAAATTAAAAATTTATCACGTTCCCAAACCTAGATCCATGTAATTCGATTACTTGATTAAATCTAGCGTTTCAAGAATCTCACTAAGACGAAGAAGAGGCAAGATTTTTTAGAAGGATGCGAGAAAGTTCACACCGGTGACACCTTACCTCGAGCCTTTTGCTTTGGTTGTTTGGATCTAGACGTCTCTAAAAGGATGCGTCCTCTATAGGTATCCAGAACTTCACAAAACAAATTGGAGTGTGCGCTAGCAACCTCCTTGATTGTTTTGATTTGATTTTATGATGTTTTTTATGTTTTTTTTAATGTTTTTGGGCCTTTTTTTTAATGTTTTTGGGCCCTAAGCCCACGTTTAGGTCTAACTCACTTAATAAATAGGCTTAAAAATGGTTTAGGACTTTAAATAATTAAAATTAATTTAGGCCCATTAGTTTAATTAGATTTTAGGATTACTTAATAATTAAAAGTTGTTTAGACTTAGCTCAGCCCACTTAATTTCATTTCTTTTAAAATAAATGGACCTAGGCCCACATTTCACTTAAAATAAAACCAAGTTAGACTTAGGCCCACTAATTTAACTTTCCTTTAAAATTGAATAGACTTAAGCCCATTTTTAGACAAAGTAAAATAAATAGATCTAGGCTCACTAATTAATAAAAATGTAGGCCCACCTTTAGTCTCTTTCTCACTTGTAAATAAAATGTAAATCTAGCTAACTTTTTAATAAAATTAACATAGTTTAAACTTAAGGACAACACAATCTTGAGTGTATTTTTTATGTGTAATTTTATTGACTAGATGCCTAGGGTTAGATGGATGTCAAATAGTATTAGATGGATGTAATTAGAGGATGAAATAATCATTTATAAAATTATTCTAAATGAACATGAGACTAAGAGAAGTTAGTATTCCATATCCAAAATCTCCTAGTTGTAGTGCTAGCTTTCTTTTAGGGAATCGAGTACCACCTTTTCGATTTGTCCCAGTTATTACCCTGGGCGGTGACTCCTCATCTCCACGCCATGTCTTTGTGATAGTGGTTAGTGTGTTCTCTAAGGCCCTGAGACTAAACAGTGTCGCGGTTGCTAAAATCTTGGACGCGCACTAAACCCCGCCATCTATAGCTAATCTTTTGCGTTCTGCACCTAATCGAAGATACAATAAAGTTGTTGCTTATAGTTCAGAGCTCATTCTACCAACAATTTTTGAGCAATTCTTTATATACCAATCTACTGCTTGGGTAATTAAAAGCTTGAAACTGCGTTACTCCGTAGACAGTTTAGGCACTTTAAGTCTCTGCTTCAACTATCTCAAATCATGTGTGCCTCCTTCAATCGATGATAAGCTACTAACCCCAGAGGTAAAGTTTGAAGTCAAGATCGTATTATAAATAGCATGATCAACTTTTGAGGAGTGTGCATTGTAGGAACAGATTAATCTCCCGTGTAAAGCAGATATGAAAGTATTGCCCTGACGATCTTTGCACTATTTCAATATAAATTTATCGCTGATGACTAAATTGGATTTCTTTATGATTATGCTTAAAAAAATTATGATTTTATTATGTCTTTGAGAGGTTGAGCTAAATTCCTAGCAAGCAAAGATAATCAGAATTGAATTTGATTTTTCCCATAGACGGTGCCACTTGATAACTCTGAATTGATATTTCTTACTTATGGAACCTGTATCGATAAGGAGAATGGGTAAAGGGGTGGGGTTTCCCCCATAAACACTCTGAAGCTTAAGTCAGTAATGGTATGAGGAAAAAATATAATAAAGCAAATAAGTATAATAGAATAAAGAATAAAGAGTGATTGTTTGGATGATGTGGTGATGGAATGATGTCTTGGTGATGTTGTATGATGAGAATGAATGGCATGAGATATCATAAGATATATTTATAGGAGAAGGTATTGCTTAAATCTCTTACGAATATGATTCCTTAGACTTGTAGGATTTCCTTGTTTAGGAAAGAAGAAGACTTCCTTTATAGAGTAATCTTCCTAATTGAAATAGACTTCCTTATTAATCTTTCTTCTTATTTAAGCAAACCTCCTCTTTAGGAGAATATAACCCTTATTAAAATAGGATATTGATATAGGGTATCAAACATGATGTGCATTACTTGTATGAACAATAAGGCTATGCTTGCACCTATGATCCTTGCACTTATCATCCTCCTCCTCCTCAAGAAGACTAGAGCTTTATTATTTGTTTTTTTTCATTTCCTTTTGGTTTATTTTTTTGTTTATATGATGTTAGTGGGTCTTGTATTTATTATGTTTAGTCTATTTTTAGTTTATTTTTTATTTATTACTAGGTCTGGGACTTTGCTTTCCCTTGTTATCATTATACTTTTCTTTTATTAATACAATATTTATTTTCATATTTTTTTTTGCATTTTGCTAAAAGGGGGAGAAGTATTTGAGTTTGCCCTTATTATGTCTTTATGCATTTATTGCAAATTTATTGTCTATTATAACTAATGCACACACTAAGGGGGAGTAAAATAAAAAAGAATTTCATGTATTGAGGAGGATTTCAAACACTCACACTTGCACTTTAAATTATTTTCTCAAACTTAAAATAAGTTTATTAAAATCAAAAAGGGGGAGATTGTTGACCTTAGCCATGATCAATCTTAATTAACCCTTATTTTAATCTTAACAAACCTTATTTTAAGCATCTACTATGTTTCCTTTTAAGTGTGTGTAAGTTAGGTTATTTTGGAGAGCAATTCATGTAGAAAAATAAGAAAATTGAAGAAGTGAAGGATGTCTTAAACTCAGTCCCGATCGGGACTAAGACTAAGGCATTGATGCTCAATTTCAGTCTCCGGACAACACCCATCCTGAGCATGATCCCGACCAAGACACCACCTTGGAAAAGCCAGTCCCGACTGGGATCAAATGACACCACCTAAGACCTTATCGAGCAATTTTAGCAAAACCAAGCAGTGTTGATCCTGATCCTTTATTCCAATAAGGATGCCACCTAGGACATTTGTCCCGAGCTCCGTCCTGATTGGGACGCTCCTATCCTTTTCAACTCTAATGGCTCTGTCAACTCTAATGGTTATTATGAGTGTTGACTTACCAATGATTAATCTTATTTTGATATTAACAAACCTTATTTTAAGCATCTAATATGTTTCCTTTTAAGTTTGTATAAGTTAGGTTATTTTAGAGAGCAATTCATGTAGAAAAATTAAGAAAATTGAAGAAGTGAAGGTTGTCCTAAACTCAGTCCTCACCGAGAGCAAGACCAGGATTTCAATGCTCAATTTCAGTCTCCGAATAGTACCCATCCCGGGCACGATCCCAAATGGATCAAATGACACTACCCAGGACCTTATCGAGAAATTTTAGTAAAATAAGGCAGTGTTGATCCCGATCCTTCATCTCGATCGAGATGCCACTTTGGACTCCAATCCTAAGCTCTATCCCAACTGAAACGCTCATGTCCTTTTCAACTCTAATGGCTCTATCAGCTCTAATGACTATTTTTATCAAACATCTTGACCAGGCCTAAAGATATCCCAACCAGGACTAACTAAATTTTTGCAAAAAGTTGAAATTCATTTAATGAAGCTTGAAGAAGTTGGGGACAAAGTTAATGGCTTCAACAACCATATTTTTTATGCTCAAGCTATAAAAACACACTCTGGAGTTCCATTAATAAGTTACATAGTTTGAACATTCAATTCTCTCCTAAGCATTCAATTGCGCATTAATTTTTCAACTACTTTCTTTGTATTTTATTAAACTCTTTGAGAGTTGGTTTTGTGATAGACTTGGTTTTTCTTCTTTTTGTATTTCTTGAGTAAGAGGATTTGGTTCAAGTGTTAACCAACAAAACACTTGGAATTTGGTTTTAGAGTTAGCAAAAAAAATTCTTATTTATGTAAGGTTAAAGAGTAAGACTCAAATTCTTGTGTACACGATCAAATAATAGATTGGTGTTAGTATTCTAAATCCTAACTTGGGGATAAGTTAGGTGGAGACGCAAATTTATTTGTGAATTGAACTCTTTAAATTTGTGTGTTTATTCTTTCTTCACTTTAAACTGTTTTTAATTCTTTTTTAATTTCTTTAATTCTATTTAAAAAAAATTATCAAAATTGCGATGAATTGTAACTACATGAAGTTTGTAAAATTAAAATGTTATATAAATATATAACACTTTAATTATTTTTAAATTTTTTATTATATATTTAATAGTTTATTTACTATTACAAATTCAGAAAAAAAAAATTTCAGCAAAACACAAATTTGTTTACTAGTTTTTTTTTAAGTTTATCAAGAATGAAATAATATTTCAGACTCATAATTAGACAAATAAATTTCTTATTTAACACTAATAATTTTGTAATTAAATCAAAATAAAAGAGAAATTGGGTTTTAATTCTCTATTAAAAATATAATTTTATTTATGTTCACATGAAGATGATTTTTTGTTAATTTTTTTTATTAATTGTGAATTTAATTATTATATCATGGACACGTATCATAAGGTAGAAGGAATTTTATTTCTTAATTTTTTTGGGCTTTTTTTTTTTTTTTTTTTTTGAGGTTAACCATACTCTACATAGGTACATTTTTTGAATAAGTCTACATAGGTATGTACTATAGCTGTATGTATAATTATATATTTTATATGATTTGTCTTTTGGTATAAATTTTCATATGACAGCTGAGTAAAGCAGCTATATATATATATATATATATATAAAGGTTAAATTTAATAATTTTAACTCGGATTAATTATTATATTCATCATATCAGACTTTAAAACATTTGGTAAATACTGATAAAAAATATATGTCAATTTTCATTTTCTTTTACTTTGTTGTTTTTTTATGAAGAGAATATAGAAATTTTCAATTGAAAATGTTAACATAGCTTGATTCGGTAAAAATTTAGTGAAACTATTTATACGCTGATAAAAGATGACGTATATAAGTAAATAATTTGTTAAAAAAGAAGCAATGTAATGATATTATTAAAAAAAAAAGTATAGAAACTTTTGGAGATTAGTAGGTAAAGAAAAAAATTATTTGTATTTACTTGGTTTATTTTCTTTTACTTTGATATATATATATTTTAAAAGTTATTTGTATCTACACGGAGATTTTGGAGATAGGTAGGTAAAAAACTCCAACAAAAGAAGTAGAGGATGAAACCAAAAATGGCTTCCTCCTCTTCGTGTTAGCATAAGCATTTTTTTTTTTTTTTGGAACATGTTAGGATAAGCAATTATGTCATACAACTGAAGCACCACACTGTTCAACATTCTAGAGCACAAGTGTTAGCTAAACAGGCCAGCATATTCCAGAACAGTCACAAAACCTTCCAAATTCTTCTGTAATTCAAGAAATGAAGTGCTGAATTCGGCCATTTCTTCCATAAAATCGGCCTATTTGTCATTTTAAGGCTAAATATAAAATTATTTTCCATTCTATGGTATTTTTGAAATTAATTCTCTTTTTTTGATATTTAAAAAAAAAAAATTAATTATGCTATTTAGAATGGCGGAATGAGAAGATAATTTGTTATCTTCTCATTCCGCCAATTAAAGTGGTATAATAGATATTTAATTAAAAAAAAAAAAGTTAAATTGCCATTTGTAAAGGTGGAATGGCACTGCACGCACAAACAGCACACAGCACAAACACATAGAAATTATGATAAACGGTGATGACAATCCATGCATTATAATAATAATAAATTAAAATAATCATAATAATGTTAAAATTAAAAAATTAAAAAATATAATATTATTATAAATATGATATTATTTTTAATATTATTATAATTAATTAATCATAATCAACCTAGGTCACACACATAACACATGCAAATTCATGCACACACATATAATAATAATAGTAATAATAATAATAATAATAATAAATTAAAATAATCATAATAATATTAAAATTAGAAAACAAAAAAACCATTATATTATTTTTAATATTATTATAATTAATTAATTAATCATAATTATTATAATATTAAAATTAAAAATTAAAAAAAAAAACCTAGGCCACACACAATAAGAAAAAATTGACAAAATGATTGAAAATTTTTAAAAAATACAAATGGATAATAATAATAATAATAATAATATTATTATTATTAGTAATAGTAGTAGTAATAATAATAATAATAACAATAATTTAACAACATCAATAATTATAATAATATTAAAATTATAATATTAAAAAGTCTTGCAGGAATATAATTATAATAATATTTAAAATTAAAAAAATCATAATAAAAAAATTAAACCATTCAAAATGTTCACTTTTCCTTACATTTCTATAGTCTATAAGAATTGACTTGGCAAAAGACTATTGACAACCTAATATGTTTAAAAAAAAAAAAAACTTGTGGCCAAAACTTAGAAAAGGACTTGTCTGTCAATTGTTGTTGCAGAGAGTGGCGTAAAGTTAATATCGCACTCTCAATTAACAAATTTATATTTGAAAAATAATACATATATCAACTTACAATATTATTATAAATATTAAAAAATAAATTTTTTTAAATAAAAATACAATATTTATCCTCAGATATATGGAGAATCATCAATTAAAAAATAATAATATAGAAATATTTATCCTCTTTATGATAATACTATTTATATATATAATAAGTTACTATATAAAATATTATCCTTTATATTTTAATCTAAATAGGTCCATTTCACCTAAGGCAGTGGTAAAATGGACTTAAAAAAAAGTATGTTCATACTGTGATTGCAACTAGTGGAATATTTCACCACTATAATTGACGGTATGAACTTTTCTCTTTTTAAAAATGTCATCTCAACTAAAATTATTATAAATTGAAAAAAAATTAAAATATATAAAAAAAAATAGTTTAAAATTAACATGAAAAAGAATTTTTTTTTTTTATTCTTTTACCATAAATTGGTAAATAACCCCACAAAGTCACTCTTATCAGTTCATGCAAACCTATATAGCTTGTGTTGCTTATTCTCTTTTAAGATTAAAAAAAAACAAGTAATATTTGTTGCATACTATACTCATATTAAATATCTTCTTGCTTCATGTTTATGGCTTCAATCCTCAATTCTTCAAGCAGAACATTCAAATCAGAATAAGATGATCCACCTTCTTCAACAGCTCTTCTTGCCATATCTGCAATAGCTTTAACTCTGTTTCTCATCTCCTCTGCTTCTTCACACGCCATGATTCGAGTCACCGCCTGTTTTATAGCTTCACTCTTAATGGTATCATCGCCATGAAACCAAGTCCAGTTCTGGGCACCAACACCTATCCCAATTTTCAGCACTTGAGTCACTAACTTTTCGTTGTAGAATTGGTCTGCAAAAACTGGCCATGTAACCATTGGTTTCGCTGCTGTGTCATAAAAGCACCAACTGCTTCATGATCAAGAATTAACACTTGCGGTGCCCATCCTCTAATAATTAGTCCCTTTCCTTCCATTCTTTTCTCAAATCCTTCAGGCAGCCATTCTTCTTTTTCTTCCAGTTGCTTCTCCTTCCTCACCACCCAAACGAACTCATGCCCTGAAGCTTCAAGGCCTATTGCAATCTCCTTAAGCTGTGAGGCAGTGAAGTTGGTTGTACTGCCAAAACAAATGTAAAGAACTGAATTGGGTGTCTTCGAGTTAAGCCATTTCAGATACTCCTGTTCATCAACAGTGGCTTCTATTCCTCTGTGTGCTATATCTTCAGTTGTCATGTTGCATAGTGAAACAGGTCCAATACTCCAAGACCTTCTTCCTAAAACCTTCTTGTAAAAATCTGAATAAGCTGGCTCGAGCTCGTAGAAACTATTGATGATCACCCCAAAGCTTTTCAACTCTGATTCTTTAACATGTTCCAAGGAACTCTGCAAAACCATTCTCATAATCTTGTTTGATGTCATCTGGTATTTGACTTTTTATGAACTTGATATCACCAGGAAGATTAGGAACAAAAAAGGGTTCAGAATCAGAAGAAACGCTCGTGTGGTTTGTACAGTCTCAAACATTCTGAAGTAGACAAAGAAAAGAAACTAGTCCCATGAAACACCAATCTTGGAATTCCAAACTTGGCAGCAACATCCGTAGCCCAAGGAAATAAAACATCGGCAACAAGATAAGTAAGGCAGAATTCTTGTCGGAGCTGATTGAAGCATGGTTGTAGCCTTGAAAAATTTGTTCCTTATTTCTTCACCCATGTCATGATCTTTGATTAAATTCACATTTTCACATTCTTCTGGCAGTCCTACCTTAAGGCAGGGAAATTGATGCTTTGAACATTGATATCAAATCCCATATTCTTGGTTCTCCGTATGCTTTTCGAATACAGACTTGCATTTACCGGAGTGGTAACTATGGTAGTCTTTGCCCCTCGCGAGGCAAAGAGCTTGGCCATGTCTATAGTTGGTATCAAGTGACCATGAGCCAAGAAAGGGAAGAGGAAAATAAGCAGTTGATGATCTTTTAGCACTCATGATTCTTTACCACACTAACCCCTTTCAAGCTAAAGTTTACTTGTCCTCCCTAAAATTGCCACTTGGTGGGCTTTATTTTTTATAGCCGACAACAGGATTGCTGCCTAAGTTTGAGCCATGGTCTAAGAATTGACCACCAAATTTTTTATCAACTCAAACTACAATAATCTACCAGGAAGCATCGATGGGGACATAGGCTTCGAATAATAAAACTTATAAGAAAGAGAAAATGATCCCATTGAATCATGATCATCATGATAAATACTTTAATAATTTTTAATATATAAAAATTTATTGATGTTGATATGATAACTTTCTTGTCTATTAAATTTATCTTTTTTTAAATGAAATAATTATTATGTCAATGTTAGAATTCTGAAAGGAGTAGATTTCGAACTGTAGACTCCATAGAGACATGCTTCCTATGTTATTGCACTATATAGGTATCAATATGTATCGCATAATAATAATAAACTAGGCAAATGTGTGCGCCTTGCACTAGTGAACTTAATTTTTTAAAATCAATTATTGTGAACTAATAATTACAAAATTTAGTGATATTATTTGTTTTAAAGAAACAATATATTAAAGAGTTTTATCATAAATTGAAAAAAGTTATTGGAATAAATGTCATATATATATTAATACATGTATAAAATTGTTGAGCATCTTTTGACAAACCAATATTGAAAACTTTTAATTTTGCAATGATTTGTTTAAGGAATGAATGTTTTGATAGATATAGGAATAATACATTGAGGCTGGTAATTGTAAATAGTTTGTTTCTAATAACATAAAGAAGAAGAGAAAATCTGTATATATTTTAATCTATACAAAGTACATGCTTATATATACAACCACTACTCTACTTTAGGAAAGAATAGACTAATTATTTTAGGAAATATTAGACTAATTCCTCTAATTAAGTTATTCTTATTTTTCATATTCCTATTTTACACATACTATTCTGTAACACTCCTCCTTAAGTTGGTACATGAATATTAATCATGCCCAATTTGCTACAGATGCATTCTATCTAAGCTACATTTAGCGCTTTTGTAAACACGTCTCTTAGTTGTTCTCCAATCTTCACATACTCTGTGGATATCAAGTTCTTTTATATTTTCTCTTAAACAAAGTGACAATCAACCTCTATATGTTTGGTTCATCCATGAAAGATAGGATTAGAAGCAATATGTATAGCACCTTAGTTGTCATACCCTAGTTTAGCTGGTATTGGCACCTGAAAGCCAACTGCTATCAATAGTTAATAAATCCATATCGCTTCACAAACTGATTGTGCCATTGCCCTATATTCAGATTTTGCACTTAAGTGAGAAACAACATTTTGCTTTTTACTTTTCTATAATACTAAATTTCCTCTAAAGAAAACACAATAATCTATGGTGGATCTCTTATCCACTTTGGATCTTGCCCAATCTGCACCAGAAAAACACTCAATGTAGTTATGTCCATGATTTCTATAAAGTATTCCTCATCCTAGAGCACCCTTTAAATAACAAAGGATTTGCTCTAGAGCCTCCCAATGATGAACTATGGGTTCTGAAATAAACTAGCTTACAACACTAACAGAGTATGCAATATTAAGGTGAGTTACCGTGAGATAGTTCAACTTTCCAATTAGTGGTCTGTACCTCTCAGGATCTTCAAATAGCTTTCCTTCTTTTGTAAGTTGCATATTAGGAAGCATTAGTGTATTACATGGTTTAGCCCTTAATTTTTCTATTTCTTTCAATAGATCAAGAACATATTTTCTCTGAGATAAAGAAAATACCTTTCTTACTCCGTAGTACCTCAATCCTTAAGAAATACTTCAACATACCCAAATCTTTAACTGAAATTAAATATGAAGATAGGATTTAAGAGTTGAGATAGCTACACTATCATTCCTAATAATCACAATATCATTAACATATACCATAAGAAGAATAATACTAGAGTCAGACTGTTTATAAAAAATTGAGTGGTTAGATTTGCTCTTCTTAAGCCCAAACTGCTCAACCACTTGACTAAACTTCCTAAACCAAGCCTGAGGACTCTGTTTTAGTCCATACAATGATTTTCGAAGATGACAAGCCTTACCATACTCCCCTTAAGTAATAAACCCATATGGTTACTCTATATACACCTCTTCCTAAAGATCGTCATACAAAAAGGCATTCTTAATATCTAACTGATGGAGAGGCTAGTCATATGTGGCTACTAAAGAAATAAATAGGCGAACAGATGTGAGTTTTCCTACAGGAGAAAATGTATCTGAATAATCTAGCCCATAAGTTTGAGCATATCCTTTGGCTACTAGACGAGCCTTAAGATAGGCCACTGAACCATCTGGATTAACCTTAATTGTAAACACCCATTTACAACCAATAGCTTTCTTTCCTGCAGGTAAGGTTACTAATTCCTAAGCACCATTATTATCTAAAGCAGTCATCTCCTATAGCATAGCATCACGCCAACCAAGATGAGATCAGGCATCATGAATAGTCTTAGGTAAGGAAACATAGTTAAAGGAGGTTATAAAAGCATAAATTTTAGGAGATAAATGGTATAAGGAAATAAAAGATGAGATTGGACATGTGCAGTGACGTTTACCTTTTCAAAGAGCAATGAGAATATCAAGATCACTAGATTTTGGACTCGATAAGGAAGAAGAAACTGATGGAGGACATGAAGTAGGAGGCTCCCTACGTCTAAAGTAAACTTGTAGAATTGGCGGTGGTGGGTGTGTAGTATGGGGAGCATATGTTTTGACTACATAGACCATATCATCCTCTTCTTTCGAAATTGAGGAAGGAGAATATAAGGAAAAGAAGGGGGTGTGTAGACACCCAATTTCGAGATTATGAGTTATGGATACGACAAATGACTCTAATGATGAAAATGTTATGAATAGGTTTTTAATACTTGAACTTTGAAACTTCAGAGGTCTTATTGCATTTTTCAAAGAAAGGATTTAATGTTTTCATGGACTAAATTGCAATGTTTTTTAAGGATTTAATTGTAAAATTTAAATTCTTTCAAGGACCTTTTCATAATTAGATCTTTTCCGCCTGGTTTTTGAATTTTTCAGAAAATAAAAGTCTTTTTCTTAAGTCCTAATTGGTTTAAAATTCTCTTAAAAATATTTTTGATATTTATCTAATATTTTTAAAGAAATAGAAATTTTTTAGGAATTAATTTATACTTAGGGTTGAAGGATCTTTCACTATAAAAGGAGGTGTTTTGACTCCTGAAGGAGGAGGGAAAAACAAAAGGGGAGAAAAAAGAGAAAAGAAAAAAAATGAAAAAAAGAAAGAAACGGATGAAAAAAAGAGGAAAAAAACAAAAATAAAAAAAATGGAAAAAAAAAGAGCATCTGCATTCTGTACAAAAAATTCCTTTTGCTTAATTGATTAATTGAAGATCTTTGGAGGATTTTTTGAAGAACAAGATTCGAAGACCTATTAAGAACGATGATTTTACAAAATCTGAGAAACACTCCATTAAAATCATCCATAAGCATCATCTTTTCCTTATTCTATTTTATTTGATTTATTTATTTCTTTTTTGATTTTATTGATTTTTTAATTTTATTTTATTATTGATTCACTAATCATAATTTTTGTTCCTTTAAATGATCATGTTTGAAGGATTGAATCCATGAGAAGTCCATGGAATACCATGGATAAAATCTTGTAGATTTAGTTTTTAGGTCTTTTTATTTTTTATTTAATTTCTTTATTTAATTAATTTTTTTTTTGGTTCTATTAATTATTTTCATTATTTTTTTCAATAGATTATGGTAATAGCCCCAATAGTGGGAATAGTGAAATTGTGTGTGGTTATGTGTTTATTTTAATTAATTGGTTAGTAAATTTAAGGTTTCAATTGGGTAATTAATTAAAATCAATGGCGGAAGTAGATTAATTTAGGTTGCATGTTGATGAAAATTAGGGTTTTAGAAGGAATTAATTTAATTAGTTATTTGATCTTTTATTTAATTGTTTTAATATGTTTTATTTGTTTTTGAGCTTGTTTATTTATTTTTATGTGTTTTGGGCCTTAAGCCCATATTATATTCTAATCCACTTAAATAAATTTAAGTTTTTTAGGTTTAAATAATTAAAATGCATTTTAGGCCCACAATTAATTAGATTAGGGTAGAGATAACTTAGACCCATTTAGAAAATTAGACATAGACCCACTTAATTTAATTTAATTAATTTAGACTTAGCCCATTTAATTTAAGTCTTTTTCATAATTTGTAGATTTAAGATCATTTCATTATTAAAATATGTAGAATTAGGTCCATTAATTTAAATACTCCATAATTTGTAGATTTAGCCCATTTAAATAAAATCCATGTAGATTAGACTAACATAGAGATTATATGTTTGAATAAATGCATTATTTATTTGTATTTTCATCACTGGTTTGCCTTAGAGTTAATTGCTAGAATAAGGGTTTATATGAAATTGTATGTAAATAGAGGATAATATAATAATTCATAAAGTAATTCTAAATGAACATGAGACTAAAAAAAGTTGGTATCCCGTATCCAGAATCTCCTGGTTGTAATGCTAGCTTTCTTTTAGGGAATCGAGTACCACATTTTCGATTTGTCCCAATTATTACCCTGGGTGGCGACTCTTCATCTCCACGTCATGTCTTTATGATAGTGGTTAGTGTGTTCTCTAGAGTCCTGAGCTCAAACAGTGTTGCATGCTAAACACGCCATTTACAGGGTATTCTAAAAAAAGGTTACATCAATAGACACAATGTATTTATTAAGGCTAGGACAGTAACACTGATAGCCCTTTTGAAGGTGGAAATATCCTAAAAAAGTACACTTAAGAGACTTAGGGTCTAACTTAGTGATCTATGGACTAACATCTTGAACAAAATAAGTACTTCTAAAAATATGAGGTTTAACATAGAATAAGGGTTTATATGGAAAGAGGACACTAAAAGGAGATGCATCTTGAAGAACAGAAGAAGGAAAATGATTAATCAAGAAGCAAGCAATGGAAACTTCATCAGCCCAAAAGTTTTTAGGAACATGAATGTGGAATAAGAGTGCTCTAGTTATCTCAAAAAGATGCCTATTCTTTCGCTCGGCTACCCCATTTTGAGAAAGTCTATCAACATAAAAGGACTAATGAAGGATGTCATGTTGAGTCATATATGTCTGAAAAATATGAGAGAAATATACTTTGGCATTGTCACTTCTTAACGTTTATACAGAATCATTAAACTGTGTTTTAATTTTAGCACTAACATGAGAAAATAACTCAGAATGATTTTTCATTAAATAAAGCCAAGTCATGCAGGAATAATCATCGACAAATGTAATAAAATATCTAAAACCAGTTTTAAATAGAATTGGACATGAACCCTAAACATCATAATGAACTAACTCAAAAAGAGAACTAGCCCTTTTATTGACTCTAGGACTTGAAAACAAATGATGATGTTTAGCAAACTGACCAGACTCATAATCCAAAGTAGATACATTATTAAACATGGGATATAACTTTTTAAGTAAAGCAAGAGATGGATGTCCCAATCAAAAATGAACTTTAAATGGTGTTAAGATATTAGAACACATAACAAATCTTAGAATTGTACTGCCTAGAACATAAACACCACCCAATTCATGTCCGATACTAATAGTCTTCTTCATTATTAGATCCTAAAATACATAGTAATTAGGGTAAAATAAGGCATAATAGTTTAATGAATTAGTGAGTTTGCTAACATATATTAGATTGAATGTAAATTATGGTAAACTGAATACATAAGATAACGAAAGTGAAGAAGTTGTGTTGACTGTGACAGAACCAAGGACCTGTGAGGTAGATCCATTGGTTAATGTGACATGGGTAGGGGACGAAAGGGCTAAATCTCATACATGTCTTCTTTCATCCTCATCTAATTGGATCATTAATTTGGGTGCAACTAATTATATAACTGGTAATTCCTATCATATAATGATTTTGTACTAATTACCTGTCATATAATCAGTTGCACCCAAATCAATGATCCATTTAGATGAGGATGAAAGAAGACATGTAGGAGATTTACCTGATTCAGCGATAGCAAGAGATGAGGACTTTAGTACTTCCTAATACTAAGTGAACTTCATAAACTCCTCTACAGAAATAACTATTGTTTGTTTAGATGTTGGGTTAATTGTTGTAATATAGACTGTTGGAGAAGTATAAGGCTTGTGGATTAATTTTCTGCATGTTTTTTTAGTATAACTTGGCTTATAATAGTAATAACAAACCACTCCCCTTAACTTTGAATTCTGATGGTCCTAAGTATTAAATCCTCTCCCTCGACCTTTGCCATGATTAATAGTATTACGATTGATAAGTGCACTAGAAAGGAGAGAAACATAAGCACTAGTATCTATTCTGAGAAAATGAGTGAATGTCTCCTGGAGGGATGAGATTTCAGTGTTAGAGAGGATTTATGATTTGGCAGGTTCAAATTGGGAATTAAGCCCAGCTAAAAACTTATGACAACCATTTGTTATCATTATGCTTACTGAACTTTTACATCAGGACTAAAAGGCAGCAATACATTGAGTTCCTCATAAGTCCTTTTAAATTTTATAAAGTATGCATGAAAATTCTGATCTTATTGGTCAGCCTGATAAAAGTCTTTATAGACTTTATAGACACGAGATAAGTTACCTTTCCTAGAATACAAAACTCCAAGTACTCCATCAATTCTTTGACATATTCATAGTGATTTATTAAAGAAAAAATCTTAGTGTCAATAGAGTTTTTAATTTGTAATAATAACTTAGTATTATCTCTGAGCCAAGTCTATTTAGTATTATCTATGGGTATTGCATCGGTAAGGTGAGCACCCATAAGATGCTTCTTAAGTAAATCTGAACTGTCTTAGACCAAGCCAAGTAATTTGAACCATTAATTTATGGTCGAGGATTTTTGACATCACAATAATAATATCAACAATATTATTTTGTTCTTTCATCATACTAATAAAACAATCAAAGAGAAAAAATAGCACTAGGAGCCAATAAAATACACAGATCTCAATAACCAAGTTACCTAAAAAAGATCACCTAAATAGTACACAAGAGGTAAAAGAATATGAAACCAGAGTGCCGATGAGGGAACTAACCACACAAGAAGGTTTGAAATAAGAAGATAATTTAAGGGAGACTGCTACTAAGAAAATAGAATGTTGTAAAATAGTCAAATCAGAACATGTAACACTGCTGTTCACCAGGCAGCAGTAGAATAACCACTAAAAAATTAGTCTTATGTTCACAAAGCAGACTTGAAAAGGAAAAAAATTTAAGCCAAACCTTAGGGCTCTGACACTAAGATAACATAAAGAAGAAGAGAAAATCTGTATATATTTTAATCTATACAAGGTACATGCTTATATATACAACCACTACTCTCTTTAAGAAAGAATAGACTAATTACTTTAGGAAATATTAGACTAGTTTCTCTAATTAGGTCATTCCTATTTTTCATATTCCTATAATCAAGATATTCCTATTTTACATGTACCATTCTGTAACAATTTCTAAGTATGTGTGCAAACTTTCATAACACAGATCAAGAAAAATTCATAACCCATTTGAATTTCAAAATTTTTACTTTACCAATTTTTTTGCGCTAATGCGTACCTTTAATTTCAAACCATATTAGTTTTAGATTAGTTAAAATAAAATTTAGTTGAGCAAAAAAAAATGGAGGGCCCATTCCCTATTGGACTCTTATTGTGATCTCTATTAGCCTAGTGACATTGTTTAACTGCCATGGCCACCACCATTGTAGTAGATTTTCCCAATCATGGAGATTTGTTTGCTCTATCAATCCCCAAGTTGATTGAAAAACCATCATGTGCATTAGCTGTCATTGGTCCTCTTTTGGTTTCTTCTAAAGAAACACCGACCATTAACAAAGGAGGTTTCATTATTATTAAGATTGATAAAAACCTTTACAAGCAACAATTATCAATTTGTTAGCATACTTTGATTGCTCACATTATTTTATCTAAAGGTGAGTCTCCTTAGAAGCTTGCAGACTTAAAGAAGAAACTCATAACTATTTGGAATTTGTTTAGTAGCTAAAAATTAATCTCATTGGAATATGGTTATTATTATGTCATTCTTAATTCTAGCAAAGAGAAAAAATTTGTATGGGGTAAAGGTTCAATTATGTTGAAGCCTAAAATTCTACGTTGTAACCTTAGTCTTTTAATTTCAATCCATCTGCGCAAAATCATCAAACTCTCAACTTTGGGTTTGATTCTATTAATTGCCATAGGAATATTGGCACCCAAAGATATTAGTTTCCATTGCTAGAGGAGTTGGAGTTCCTCTAAAAATTGATGTTGCAACTGTCAAGGGAAAATTTGGTCACTATGCACACATTTTAGTTGATGTTGATATGTCAACATCGCTTCCAAAAAATCCTTTAGTTGAACGGGTCGAAAAGAGCTTCTTTATTAATGTAGTATATAAGAACCTCCCTTCCATCTACACTCTATATTCTAATATTGGCCATGATTCTCAATCATGTCGATTGGGCAAAAAAAGGTCTATGGTAATAGCTAACACAAAAAAAATGATTTGAAAAAAAATTAGAAGATAAAATCTTCTCAACAACACATTATTCGCATTCATAATGCATTTGAGAAATTAACTAATGCCACTAGTGATGCGATAGCTACAGAAACGTCAAATTTATAAGTTATTATTCAGGATGATAATGTTGTTTTGTCTGGAAAATCTAAAGGTATTGGGCTCCCTAGGGAATCTACGAACAATGAAGCAAGTGTAATTGTTCCAGTTGAAATACAAAAAATAGATATGGTAGCAGAGGACAACACACACTTGGTATTTAAAAATGAGCAACCTAATCAAACACTTATGGATGAGTATACTATTATTAATGAGGAGGTTTGCATGGCAGTGCATGAAAATAATTATATTTCTCCTTCCATAGATCCTAATCTTATAAACCAAGCTAAAAAGCTCTCATGGGCTAACAAGAGTGAATTAGCAAATTCTTGGCATACAGTTCAACAAAAAAGGTCTGTTTCTAAACTACTGACATATAAAGTTACTCTTTCTAAAAGAGTAACTAAGAAACTGAATAGACTCAATTTATGAAACTATTATTATAGAATTATAAAGGAGTGGGTAACCTACAAACTCTTCGATGTTTATACAATTTTTTTCTTTCTTATAAACCTCAAGCTCTTTGTTTGGTATAACCTATGGTTAATTTTGATTCTACTTTAGTTTATTTTTTCAAATAATTTGGTTTTGAAGATTGTTTTTTTTTTAATAACTAAGTCCTTCCTTCTATATGGGTTCTTGTCTCTAATAATTGGAATGTCGATGTGGTTTCTTTTAGTAACCAGCAAGTCACTATCTCTTTTATTGTTGATAACAAGTTTCATTAGTGTACTTTTATTTATGGGAGCAATTCTTATTTGTCTCAACGCTTTCTTTAGGAGGAGCTTTTTCATTTAACTTCTCTTTATGATCATAGCTGGTTCATCATAGGTGACTTTAATGCATGTCTCAGTGCTCACAAAAACAAAGTCATCCACCTTCTTCAATATCTTGTAAGGATTTTCATCTATGGTGGATGATTGTTGCTTAACTGATTTAAATTCATTCGGTGCATTTTATACATAGATGAATGGTCAACATGGTTTTGCTAAAGTGTAAGAGAGACTAAAGAGAGTGCTTTGCAATTAAAATTATTTCAATGACTAAATTTTGGTCCAATGTACAACATTAGCCCAACATTAATCTATTCATAACCCAATTTTATTGAATTGTGTAGTTTCTTAAGCTCCTTCTCTTTTTTGGTTTAAGTCTATATGGCTTCCTCATAAGACGTTTAATTCTTTGGTAAAAGATGAATGGAATAAAGCTCAAGGGTATAGATCTCACAAGAGACATCTTATAATGAAGTTAAAGCATCTGTGCTAAGTTCTTTATACTTGGAATTTAAATATTTTTTATAACGTTCATCATAATATTGAGAATTCTTATCTTGCTCTCTCTAATGTGCAAAATTAAATTTCCAATGAGGGGATTTCAGAAGATTTGCATAGGCAATAATTAGATTGTCATAAGGTTGTTAATGATTGTCTTATTCGGCAGGAGTTTTTCTACAAGGAGAGGAGTAGAATACTGGTTTCTATCATTCCCTTATTGCTCAGAAGATATCTTAGTATTAAGTATTAAGTTTCTGGAAATGGATGGGAATTTAACTGATAATGTGGATCTTATCAAGACTCGTGTTCTTTCTTTTTTTCAAGACTTATTTTTTGACAACTCAATATTATCTTCTTTTCATATAATTAGGGAGATTATTTCGAGCCTAGTATTAGCTTATAAGAATGATTCTTTTGTATGGATGCTTAGTAAGGATGACATTTTCACTATGGTTAAGTATATGGATAGTTCTAGCTCTTCAAGTCCCGATGGCTTTATAAGTGATTCTTTGGTTCATTATTGAGATATTGTTGGCTCTAATGTTTATGATGTTTTTTAAGAATTTTTTTTTCTTCAGGGTCAGAATGAACAAGGATTGAACTCGAGTAACATGATTCTCAAACCTAAGATTCTAGGTGCCACTTCTATTATCAAGTTCAGGCCTATTATTCTTAGTAATTTTTTTAAAATTATTACTAAGATTTTAGCAAATATTTTGGCTATCATAGCTGCTAAGATTTCCTCTAAGGATCAATTTAGTTTTATTAAAAGGCATTATATAGAGCATTACATTGCAGGGGCTTCTGATTGTGTTAATATTTTAAATAATCATTGTAGAGTTAGTCACTTAGCAATGAAGATTGATATTAGTAAGGTACACACGACAAAAGCCCCTATGATGAATATCTCGAGAATTGACCTTTGGTGTCAAGTTTTACGATTCAAAAGACTAAATTATTGCGTTTTAAGGTTTTATTTGCAAAAATTAGAAACTTCCGAGGGCCTTTTTGTCATTTTATATGTTAATTAAAAAATAATAATAATAATAATTAAAAATTAAATTAAATTTTTGAACCAAACTGACCGACTAAGTTTTAAACCAAACTGACTGGCTCATCCTTAAACCAAACCGACCGACAAAATGGAATGCCGGTTGGCTTTACGGGCTTGATTGGCTCAATCGGCATTGTGCAGGCTTAGTCGACTACATGGGCTTCGTCGACATTTTAGAATACCGATTTTCACAAAAAAAAACAAAAAAATTTTACGCTTTTTTAATTTTTATTGGTCTAGATTCCACGTGTCACACCTTGAAAGACTTTTTCAAAAAAAAAATATCTCACCTAATCTCTTTGAGATTTCAAAATTCAAAAGAAAAATTTACAGAGAGCCTCCTGCTCTTATCCCCAATATTGCGTAACTCCCCTGCAATCACGTAGGGGAAGTTGGCTTCGGGTGGCTTTAAAAGTCAAAAGAGAAGTTTACAAGGAGAGGCTTTTTTTTTTTTTTAGGGAGAGAAGTTGCAAAAAAAAATTAAGAGAAAAATTTTTTGGTGTCTTTGGGAGAAAATAAAAAAATCCTAATTTTACTGCACAAAAGGCCATAACCAATTTTGTTTTTTTATCCTAAGGAAACCTACAAAAAAAAACACGTCCTTTTCATTCTCAAAGACCATAGAATTAAGATATTAACACTGTCAACTCCAAAAAAATGATGAAAATCACTCTCAGGGGTCATCAAATTGCACTACACAACATTCTCTCTTTCTCTTTGTCTTTTTTATTTATTTTTAATTTGATTTCTTTAAATATAATTATTGACTGAATATTTATTGATTAACTTTTTTTGGTTTTATTTTTGTTTTTGATTCTTTCTCTGTGATGCTCTAGGAATGAGGTTGGAGATATGTGATTTTGGGTAGTGACCATTGAAAGAATGCATGGAATGTCATGGATTAAGATCTGTAAAGCCCTCATAGGATTTAAGATATATGATTTCTGCATTCTTTTAATTTACTTTTGTTTTGGGTTGTAATTAACTTGATTTTAATTTCTGCACAGCAGTTTGTAATAGTCCCAATTGTGAGAAATAATAGAATTTTATATTCTCTGTACTAAAATTAATTAGCAATTTAAGTTCAATTGGGTAAAAATCAATTAAAATCAATGATGGGTGTAGATTAATTTAAGGTCACATGTAAATTGATTTAGGATTTTTTTTAGAAAATCACATAAATCTTGTGTTTGATTTTATTTTGTTATGATTTTTTTGTTTGAGTTTTGTTTTTTGATCTTTTAGGTTTTTGGCCCCCAAGCCCATGATAGGTCCAAACCCACTAAATAAAAAATAGGCTTAAAAATGGTTTGGGTTAATTAATTAAAATCAATTTAGGCCCATTAGATTAATTAGACTTAGTTCTATTTTAATTAAAATTCAGATTTTAGCCCAGCCCAATAAAACATTTTATTTTTCTTTTAAAAACAATTAAACTTTAGGTCCATTTATAGTTAATTAAAATCTATTTAGATGTAGCTCAGTCCATTAAATTTATTTCTTATAAAATGAATAGAATTAAGCCCACATTTCATTCAAATAAAATCAATTTAGATTTAGGCCCACTAATTAATTTAATTTCTTCTTTAAAATTTGGCAGACTTAGGACTATTCCCTTAGTTAAATTAAAATAAATAGACTTAAGCTTACTAAAATTAATTAAAAATGTAGGTCCTTTTCTAGTCCATTTCACTTGTAAATAAAAATATGTAGAATTAGCTAACTTTTAAAAATTAAACTAGTTTAGACTTAGGGACACCACCTTTTATATGCATTTTTTACATGTAATTTTATAACATGTTGCCTTTTTTGGGTTAGATGGATGTTTAATTTGGGTTTAAATAAAATTGCATGTAATTATAGAATAAAATAGTAATTCATAAAATAATTCTAAATGAACACGAGATTGAGAGAAGTTAGTATTCCATTCCTGGAATCTTCTGGTTGTAGTGCTAGCTTTCGTTTAGAGAATCGAGTACCACCTTTTGATTTGTTCTAGTTATTGTCCTGGGTAATAACTCTTCATCTCCATACTATGTCTTTGTGACATAGTAGTGTGTTCCCTATGACCCTAAGCCCAAACAGTGTTGCGGTTGCTAAAATCTTGGGTGTGCGTTAAACCCCATCATCTATAGTGGCAACTCCACTGGGGATAAGAGATACTAATTTTACTTGTATTCTTTAGAATTATTTTATTAATTATCATTTTATTCTTGCATTCATTTTGCATGTCCTTATTAAACCGATGGCGTTGGTTTATGATTCCATGATTCCACTAGCTTTATGAAGTTATAAATTGGCTAACCATCACTCATAGCCTTAACTTGGTTCAAGAGAGATTATCAGGCTCATCTGACCAGAGTCTATAACCTAAGTCTTAAAGGGGGGTAGTCTTCTCTTGAGTTGGTAAAGGATGTCCGATCCCTCTAACCTAGGTCGCAACTCAAGTCCTAAAGGAGGGCATCTTACTAAGGGAGCCTTGACTTTTTACCGAACCCTAACCACATATAATGACTTAGTTACTTCACCAAAAATTGCTTGTATGATTTTTGTCATGAGGTATTTCTATATATAAAAGCCCATGCCCATACTTTTGAAGCCCACTTAAGCCAATAAAGATTGGGCTAGACCTTTATACTTAGAAATGTTATTTCCATGCATATTACCATCAGGTATTTCTATTTATAAAAGCTCAAGCTCATACTTTTGAAGCCCTTTGAGGTAATGAAGACTGGGCTAGACCTTTATACCTAGAAATATTGGTTCTATGCTTTTTTGCTTTAAAAAAGATCTGGCATGCACGTTGGTCCCTGATATTCCCCATTGATATTAAAACCAAGACCAAAAATCCTAGGACAAGAGACTCACCATTGAATATGTGTGTGGGAGGAATGAGGTTGGAAGGATGTATGTTGTACACTTGATTGATACTTGCTACTTATTGCATAGCACATGCATCACACATACATGTATCTCATTCATTATACTAACACCTTGTTTTGTAGCCATCATAGATACATCGAGGTCTTCTCTTATTTAGGGACGATGAGGTGGCAGACTAAGAAGAATGAGTAAGAGTTCTAAAGCCTTAGAAAAGGAAATCCTGAACAAACTGGATAGACTGGAAAGAAGCCCTATCAATCCACTTTAAATTCAACCAAAATACTCATTTAACTCAATTATCCAATATTTACATAAACTAAAAATATTCGTAAAAATTATATAATAATCCCAAAAATTAATTTCTCAACACCAAAATTAATAACAATATATAATAACAATAATTTAACCAAATTCATAATTTATATAATTTATTTCGAAAATTCACTAAATAATAATAAAATATTCAAAAATACCCATTTATTCAAAATAATTTAGAAAAATAAAAAATATATATATATGAGTAGATTGAGATGCATACTTCAACATTTCCAAAAGAAATAATCAATAAACAATCAAACTCAACCTTAAAAAAAATAAAAACCAAAATAGACATAAACTATAATTGAAGAAAACTCACAATCCGGACATCGTGAGCTTCAACCGACTTGAGAATCGAGATGTACATGCCATGAGGAGTCTAACGAGCCCAAGAACTCGACCTAAAATCACCAAAAAAATTTCGGTGCTACAGTAACTACCCACGGTTTCTTGCAAAAATTCGACGACCGGAGCTCTCTGGAGGCGACGAGAAGGAAGAGGAGGAAAGTGGGGAGCTTGGTGGTGGTCCATGGTGGTTGACGGCAAGCTGGTGAAGCTTTGGGAGTCAGCAATGGCGGAAGGCAAGAGAAGAAGAAGAAGAAAAGAAAAAGAAAAGAAGAGAAAAAAAGAAAAAAAAACAGGTGAGAAAGGAAAAGAAAATTGTTGACTCGTATAAAGCTTTGACTCTTTATATATATATATATATATATATATATATATATATATATATATATATATATATATATATATATATAATAACCACTTGTCACAATCACACACACACACACATATATATACAACACATGGACCAAATACACACATACACATGTTATTAATACAATATAATAATAATAATAATAATAATAATAATAATAATAATATCACATGCATAATAGTAATAAAATGATAATAATAATAACAATAATAATAATAATAATAATAACAACAACAACAAAAATAATACTAATAATATTAATAAAATAATAACACTAATACTATTAAAAATTAATAGAAATAAAATAATAATATTATTAAAAATAATAGTAATGAAAATGAGTTTGAGTATTTTAAATAATAAAACTCACAAATTAATTATTTCAAGTAAATAAAATATTTAGAATAAAATAAATGAATAATGTAAACAATTAATGATAATATATAGTTAAAATTTAAATTTTATTAACACTGTATATCTCAAAATAATATTATTATAATAATTTAAAATATTGGGTCATTACAGATATAAAATAAATACTTAAATGTCATTTCATAAAATAAAAATATCCATACATATTCAGAGATAGATCTCTTACAAAAATAACATTCTACTGATATAATACATTATTACTACAGTTTTCTAGAATACAATAAAAGTTTAAATATGAAGTTTACATAAAATAGCCGAGGCGGGAGAAGACCTGCGTAAAGCACTACTAGTACGGTCTGACGAACAAGATTCTTCTAAAAAAAATGGTTGAGAGGGGGTAAGACCTCACTGAGCGAATTATTATAATATATATATGCACACCCCTTTATGTCATATGCAATCAAGCATCAGTATATATATAAATATATACAAGCATTTCACACGGATGCTATAAATACTGAAAAATGTTTAATTGAATGAAGGATTAAATAGAACCCTAACTATTCACAACCTCAATCAAGATAATTCATTTGCCATACAGGCTCACTTAATTCCAAAGTAATTCTCTTATTTAATTTTTGGATAGTAGACTGGCCCCGAAACACTAAGTAAATCGAGCTTCAGCAGTCTCACTGCCAGTGTGATTAGCCCCGAGACACTAGGTTAACTACGCTCCCGCAATCACACTACTCAATCACATCAAATTTTAATAATCGATCAATCAAATTTCACCTCAAATGATTTTATAAACTCAACCCTAAAATCTATTGTACCGGTACATACATAGTTTTAGAGCAGCCCACTAGGTGGCACGTTCTATCGATGTCCTTCATATAAATCACATATTTATTAGACATAACAAAATGCATCTTTTGAAACATAATGGCATTCTTTTGAAAAGAATATACCACTTATATACTAAACATATACCAAATGTATACTAAAAATATACCTGATATGTATACCTCACATATACAAAAAAATAAACCATGAATATACCAAAATTATACTAATTGTATATTGAAAATATAACAAGCATATATGTTGCATAAATGTTGAAATATACCAAAAATATACTAAAAGTATACCTAACATTTAATAAATCATTTATTAAAATAATTCATGTTTAAACTCATATTAAAGCATAAAAACTCACAATCATGTCCTATATGCAATGTATATATAAAATAATAACTTACAAGTTTGCGCTCCTCGAGACTGACTCGATGGGCCTAATCCAATAGGCCTCGGTCTTAGCGCAGCTAAAAAAATAAATAATAATAAAAATATCATATTTAATTCGAACTTATACTTCTAAGAATTCTAAAGGAAGACTCGATCTAATAATTTGTAATATCCCGTGTTTTTAAAATATATTTACACTGTACCGGGATATGCAGTGTTAATAATTTCTGTATATTATATGATATTTTTATGAGTTAACATGTATTTAAAACCTATTTTAATTACTGTGTATTATTTTCAGTGTTTTACGTAAAATTTTCCCGGAACTTGCATTTTCGGGGAAATTTTCACGTAAACAATGTATTATTAATTATTTTAAATGTATTTACGGACTTGCATGAACTCATGCGTATTTTAAAATACTAAATAAAGCCTACGTGTGTGTATATTTATTTAATTAGGGTTTAATACATAAAACCCTAATATTGTATTATTTATTTATTATTATTTAATTATTTTATTTATTATTAAATTATTAAAATTTATTTTTTTATTATTATTATTTTATTAATATTTAATTATTTTATTTTATTTTATTTTTTCTTTTTCTTTTTCTTTCTTTTTCTTTTTCTTTTTCTTTCCTTTTTCTTTCTTTTTCTTTTTCTTCTTCTTCTTCTTCTTTCCTCCCGCGCCCGACGCCCGACCACCATCCCTCACCGTCTGCAACTCCGGTCACCTACCATCGTTGTGCCTCCCGGCTTGCCACCGCCATTCCCAGCCGTCCCCCGCCGCCAGTAGCTCCTTTCCCCGGCACCGGCAGCTCCATTCTTCCTCTTTTGGCCGAAATCTTCCCTTCGTCGTTTCTCCCTCCTCCGACCACCGTTTTCAACACCGCCGGTCTCTTTCTTCTCCTTGAGCTCCGGTGAGTGTGATTCTAGCTTTGGTTTGAGCTAAAATGGTTTAGATTTGCTTAGGTTTCGATTTTTCCAATTCGGTCACATTAGGGTTTTTGATTTTTTTGAGCTTCGAATTGGATGATTCATGGAAACTCCCTTCACAAATGTTGTTCCTAGTAGCTTAATCTACATGTGTGAATTTTTGTAGATTTTTTGGAGATTTTTTGGATTTTTGGGTATTTTTGAATATTTTAATATTATTTTCTAATTTTCGGAAATTAAATATTAAAATTATGAAATTGGAGTTTATGGTTAAATTAGGTGTTGAAATGAATTATAGGAATTTATTTGGAATTTTTATGAATTTCTAAGTATTTATTTTGAATTATTGAAGTTTATGTGATTTTGAGAAATTAGGGTTAAATGTGTTTTTATTTGAATTTAATTGGTTAATTGAGTTTAATTATTAATATTATTGATAAATATGTTGAGAAAATTAATTTTGGATAATTGTATGATTTTTGGTGAATTTTTGAAGTAATTATAGTATATTTATATATATAGGGGTATTTTGGTAATTTTACCCTAAATTGGCTAAAAATGTAATTTAATTGGTTTTAATAGTTATTTAAGGTATAAAAATGATTTCTATAAATTATTTGGTATTTTTAACTAATTAAAACTATTTTTCGGGAATTATTTTCAATTATATATATAATATACGATTTTTCTAATAAAATGAGTTTTTATCGGTTTTTACAGTGTTTTAAGGTTAATTATGTAATTTTTACCTATGAGATGTATTTCTAGGTTTTAAGGATATTTTTGGTATATCTGGAATTTATTCTGTGTTTGTGGACCCCGGTCGGTAGATTGTAGTTTGGAGTCCAATCGAGGGATTGTGGGTTGTGTTGAGCTTATTTTTTTCGGAGTGTATTTCCTTGCAGGGTCGGCTCTACTCTTTTGAGTAGAGAGATGTCCGTTTTACAGGGGAGGTTCTGCCGAATTTTTGATAGAATTCTCGTAAAACGTGATATCCAGTCGAACCCTAATTTTGTTTCCGTACTTAAATACTTTAGATTGAATTCTAGGATTTCTGATTAGGTTTATTCTAATGTCGGTTATTTATTGCTTGTTTAGTTGCGCCGAGACCAAGGGCTAGTGGACCAGGCCCGTCGGACCTGTCTCGTGGAGCGCATTAGGTGAGTTACTATACTATATATATATGCTTAGGATGCATGATTTAAAAATGCATGTTTTATGTTGATTAAATATGCATAAATAATTTGATTATTTCTTAAGTTTACATTAAGTATATTTTTGGTTTATTTCTGGTATATACTAAATTATATGCATATTTTGTGAATAAAATATATTTAAAATGTTTTTAAATATATTTCCAGCTTAATTTATAATTTGATTGAATGGATTTGATATATATATACTCGAAATATACCTGGTTTACTTTTGGTATATTTCCGGTATATATATATGGATTATATTGTTATTTCATTTACATTCATGCATCATTTATTTTTGTGAATGAATGTTTTATATTTAATGATGAAGGATATCGATAGAACGTGCTACCTAGTGGGCAGCACTAGGACCGAGTACGTACCGGTACGCCTATAGTATTTAGGCTATATTACTAACTTATTTGGGGATATTGATTGAATGTGATTATTGATATGTGTGAGATATGGTTTGGAGGTGTGATTGCTGGAGCTCGGTTGACCAAGTGTCTCGGGGCCAATCACACTGGCAGTTAGACTGCTGGAGCTCGGTTGACTTAGTGTCTCGGGGCCAGTCTACTGTCCAAATGGATTAAGTGGATATACTTGGAATAAGTCAGCCTATATGGCTAGAGTGTTGTTTAACACTATTTTCTGAGGTTGCAACATTCTAGGGTTCTATGTGATCCTTCATAAAAGATGATTTTCAGATAAAATATATAAAAATGATTTTATTGCATCTGTGTGAAATTGCCTGTATATATACATATTATATATACTGTTGACTGTATGCATTATCACTTAGTGTGTATGTATATATATTATAGTAATTCACTCAGTGAGGTCTGACTCCCCTCCGTTGACTATTTTTCAAGAGAGTCAACTTCTTCAGACCTCAGTAGCAGGTCGATACGCCGGATTTCTTCCGCCCCGGCTTCTTTGTGTAAATTATATACTTGAGTCTTATTTATTTTATCTAGACACTGCAGTAGTTGTGAATTAAAGTGTTGGATTTCATGTATTTTATTTTAAAGAGATGTATTATATTGAAACTGGATTTGTATTAAAGAGATTATGTATTTATGAGATGGGATTTTGATTAAATCCAGTTGATGTGAATAACATTATGATATTATGATTTTTATTTCCGCTGCATTTATTATATGATTATTGTTATTGCATGATTTATTTTATTTTTAGGCTTGCTACGGGTTCCGGATTCGAAAGAATTCCCGTTCCCTAGCGCCGGTCATGGCCCCTGTTTTGGGTCGTGACATAATTCAAAATTCAGTCAAAACACAAAGACTCGGGATTGACCCGATGTCACGTTTTACGAGAATTCTACCAAAAAATTGGCAAAACCTTTTATGTAAAACGGACATCTCTCTTCTAAAAAGTAGAGTCGATCCTGCAAGAAAATACACTTCTAAATCACAGTAGCTCAATACCTCGGGTTGGAAACTCAAACTACACAAATTCTCAACAAAGGTTCACAATTCGCAACAAAATAATATTACATAAAAATATATTAAAATCATTAAAAATCCATAAAATCAATAATAAATCACAATATAATTTATTTAAACGTCAAACACTAAATATACTTATTTTCACATTAATAAAATAAAAATCTCAAATAATTATACAATATTAATAAAAATTCAGTTTTTCAATAATTCAACATAAAATAGTAAAATTCACTTTTAATTATTCAAGTAGTTTAAATATATTATAAAAGTAGTTAAAAAACCCATTTAATCACCAAAATAGTAAATAATTTAATATTTGAATATAATTTTTAACAATTAGTATTAATTAGTTAAAAATAGTAAATAATTTGTAAAAATTATTTCAATACCCTATAAAATTCTAAAATCATTTAAAAAATATTATTTAACTATAATTTCAACAAAAATACACAATTAACCTATATATCCAAAAATCACATAATACTAAAATATTCCCAAAAATTATATCATCAATACTAAAATTAATAAAACTAATTTAATCAAATTTCCATTCAAAATAATTAAATAACATAATTAACAAAAAAATCAATTTAAATCATTAAAATATTCAAAAATACCCATTATTCAAATTAATTCAAAAAAATATACAAAAAATATTTTTAAGAAGCTTAAGCTACATTCAACAACAATCTCAAGGAAAAAAATTCATGGATCAAACCCAAAAATAAAATAAAAATTTGAAACCCTAAATTGACATAAACAAAAACTTGCTAGAACTCAAAATCAAGGAAGATTGAGCTCAAACGAAGATCGAAAATGAATTCAACGGTGCTCAAGGATTTAAACAAGACCAAGAACATGAGCTCACGTGGCCGGAAGCACCATCAGCAACAATGGAGGCTCACGGTGGCTGTCTTGGCTTCGTGCGATTTCGGTGGCTACAAGCATAGTCAGCAGCGGTGGAAGGGAAGGAGAGAAAGAGGGGAGGCGATGGTGGTGAGTGGTGGCAGTTGCTGGTGGTCCGACGTGGTTGTGGTTGCTGCACAGCGACTAGCAGGATGAAGAAGAAAACAGGGAAAAGGAGAAGAAAAGAAATAAGAGGGAGAGAGGAATAGTTAACTCGATTTTTTGACTTTTATTATGTATATATATATATTAACTTAAACACACACACACACACATTTATATATATATATATAGTTTCACCACATAAACACATGTACAATACACACACATGCACATGCATAATAAATATAATACAACAACAACAATAATAATAATAACAATAATAACAAATATAATAATACTATTAAAAATAATAGTAATGAAAAAGATTTTACTACTTTAAATAATAAAACTCACAAATTAATTATTTTACAGAAATAAAATATTTAGAATAAAATAAATGGATAATATACACAAATAATAATAATATATAAATAAAATTTAAAATTTTTATTAACATTGCATATCTCAAAATAATTTTATATTATTTAAAATACAAGGTCATTACAAAAACATAACATAAAAGATTAAGACTAGCTCTATGAGACCATTTTGTTTTAGTGGCGCCTATGTTTCTTTTTCTGAGACTCATCATATAAAGCTTGGGTCCTCTTGTATCTAGAAAATCCAGGTGACTCTGAAGCTTGTATCATGACCCAAGTCTTGTAGTTATCATCAGTAGCTCTATCAACATTCAAGGATATGTTGCGCTCATGAGTCCTGCGAGGCCATAAGTCCCTAACCATATCCAGAAAGTCCTGTCTGAGAGGGAAGCCTTCGAAATCAGGTAGTACATTAATAATGAATTACGGGCGACCATATTGGCAATAGCGACATGAAAGGGAAATGAAGGTCAAAAAGTGCAAGCCCGAGATGGGAATGCAATGATCATATAAATCAAGAGTCATAAACTTTAGTTTCTACCAAGGGTAAACCCATGTAATCTCAATATCAGTGATGCCCCTCATCCAATCAATCCAATGGTCTATAGTGTACTTGTCCTTCATCTTCAAGGGTTGAGATTGCAATTGATGAGGCTAATAAGATAAAGGATTGGCAAGGGCACTAAGTAAGCTCAATTTCTCTTGTAACCAAATTTGAACAAAAATAAAATAAATAAATGACAACCTGAAAAGGGCAGCTTAAGCAAAATTTAGGGCAAACTTGCTAAGTTGAAAACCTGAAAGGGCAGCTTAGGCAAAAGTTAGGGTAAAAAAAATATACACACCTGAAGAAGTAAATTTCCCAAAAGACAACGGTGGGTCTTGAAGCTATCCAACCCAATAACGGTCTCAGTAAGAATAACGGGCATTGGGTCAGCCTTATCCATTACTTATTTTAAGATACACACAATCCTGGTATTAGCATCTCCATTAGCAGAGACTAATAAGAACTGAGCATAAAGGCAAAAGGCAACAATTCTTATCCATACAGTACTATTCATATCCTTAGTCTCATATACAATGATTAAAAAAGGTAGACTGATAGTTTCAGAGTTATGTGCAAGAAGATGGACATCATCTGGGAAAATATCAAAAAAGGCAACGAATTTGGTTAGGAATTGCATACCTAAATTGGGCAGGGCAATAACAATAATAGAATCAGATGGATATCCTAAAATGACAGTAAATTCTTCAATTAGGGGACATAGTTCTTGACCATTGAATTTGAAGACATGGTCTTTTAGACTCCACAAAGTTACAGCAGCATGCAACAAGTTATCATTTATCTTTAAATGTTGAAGAGACTTTAAGGGCTTGACATAGAAGGGTTGAAGCTTGTTCCAATCATCACCATTAAGGCTCTTTAAAAATTTCTTCATCAGGTGGACGGAAGCTTGAATCATGATGAAAAGAGGAAAGAAAAGAATGATAACATAAGTTTTCCTTTCAGGTTTTTATATAAGGGTGGAGCTTGAAGTTGAATAGGATTCAGATTGCCTTTTCTTGATAATTAGATACGGATGGGAGATAAGAGATAAGATCTATCAAATATTGGATAGTGGATAATAAGAGATAAATATATATATATATATATATATATATATATATATATATATATATATTATATTTATCTAAAGTTTAAATGATGATTAAGAGATAAATATATGTTTATCCTAAAAAAAATCAATTAACTCACTTAGGATCATTTGTTCATCCAAGTCTAATTTTAGGAAATGGAAGTTTGAAATAGAGCAGTACAAAAGATAGCTAATCCTAACTACAAAATAGAAAATAGTCTGGAATCAGTCATCCCGAGCTCCAGAATCAGGCCATGGGCTCTATCCTCTACCAGGGTCATCACGATGATAGGTATTTGGAGGTCTAGTAGATGAAGTACTAACACTATAGGGGTCAAGCCTTGAGTCAGCAAGCCACCAGCAAGGCATCTCAATCTCCCACTTCAAATCCCATGAATAACTCTGCACATATATGAAGCATTATATCATATGCACTTCATGCACGCCATGCATACATTTGCATAATAAGTGTATATATACTTACTCGCCAACTATCTATTAGCTGCATCTTTGAGACGAGGCAAATCTATATAAATATTCTTCCTTTGTCTAGGGAACCTGTTTTGAAAAATTATACTAACATCAATACCAAGTGTATAGGTAAAATAAGAAGTAAATTATGCAAACTCATATAAGATGTATCAGCTGGGGAGCTGAGTATCACTGCAATGCATCTACTGCTCAATTGGAGTCTAAATAGTGGGGCCCAGTGAAACATCGATCTATCCAGAAGAGAGACATCACCCAAAACAGCACTGGCAAAAGCTCCCTCATGGCTGGTCCCAATATGTTGAGTGAATTTTGCACGGCCAAGACTGGGCCCAAGGACCTTAAGTGTAATCTCAGGCTTAAGGACAACCTTACTCTCCTGCGCAGTCTCAAACACCTTATCAGCCCCAGCTGCCTCCTCCATCACTTCATCAGCAGGGGAGCGAACCTCCTCAATTTATGAAAAGTAAACTATGAGAAAATAATAAGTGATTGGAGAGTTCCAAATAAGAGATGAACAAAAGTTACCTCAACTTGATCAATAGGAACCTAGTCCAAGAGGTTCTCATGGATAAACTGTCAGTAATAATGAGATCGCTCTAGAAAAATCATGGCATTATAACCTTATAACTCCTCCCTCAACTCTGAACCTATCAACCAAGAACTATAAAGCATCCAGCGGGGGACAACAATAGGAATACGACATCAGGAAGGTCCAAAGCGCCACTAATATATCCGCTCTCCTAAATACCACATCCAATAGCCATAATCAGGGAGCAAAACCCTCATTTCCTCAAGTCGTACTACGGCATCCATGAAATCATATCGTTGGACGTCATCAGCTCCATCTAAATAATTATAATATATCTGAAAAATCATGATTAATTAAGTTTAACTTGTATTAAGTCATGAAATACTAATGATTTTTTTTTCCTACTAGGTCCCACTCGACGGTGTTCAACTGATCACGATAGTTTTGCATAGTATTCCTAACACTCACTAGACGGGAATAGCCTATCTTTGCATTAGGGGGAGACTCCTGTCAGAGCTTATAACCTCGAAGCCATGAATCAACCCAATATCTATGCTCAAGATCTAAAAGAGAGAATAAGTCAATAAAAAGAAAGAAAATGAAAAGAGAAGAAGAGAAACGAAAAGGGGCAAACGCACATGTAAAACATGCCAGAAGCCTCACATGGTGACATCACCTCTACAAATAATGTCCAATCTGTAATACAAATAAACTAGCGCCACAGATCTCCAGTTAAGGGTGATAACTCGGTCTAAATCACGAAGGGGGTCGAGCAATGCAATACTCACTTCGTGACCAGTCTCGTAAAAGAGGGTCGTTCAAAGTAAGATTAGGAGGAAGCACCTCACCTTATGAGTAATCTAGCGAGGTGTGGTGATGGGAAGATGTCTGAATCCCTTGACCAATGATGAAAGAACAACGTTCTTTCGGTTCTTCCATGTCGGTACAAATCCAATCAAGTCTCACACATTCTAACTCTGCACGTGCTTGAGAAGACTGCAATAACTAATGTTAAAAGAAATGGGAGTCCCTCTAAAGGCGATCCTAGTGATAGCTAAGAAACTCATGAGCGAAATGGTTAACTCACTTACCCGAGTATGGAATGTGTGGGTGGTATCCATCCACCGCTCAATCAAAGCACATAGGGAATAATGATCATACCTCCCTCAAGCAGTCAGAAGCCCAATGACAAATTGTCTGAACGTAAAGGCCCAGACCAACTGTGCAACATCCCCAAGTAGTTGAACCGTCGATGAAGGTCGATAAAGTTCATGGGCTATTTTAAACTGAATCGTCAGCTTAGTTTGGAATCGGACTGACTGACAAAGTAGAATGTCGATCAGCATTCCACGGTCTAATCCATAATCTAAACTCTTGACCTAACACCCGATTGACTATTCACCTAAAACTCAATACTTTCGGGTTTAATTTTTAAATTTTCATGCATTTTTGAATAATTTCTAGTTTAATTTCAATAATGTACATACTAGTCTGTATTCTAAAATTTGATTTCGATTACTAATTGTTCGAATAAAGTTTTTTAGAAATAAATAAAAATTTGGGAATATTACCTCATTACCCACATCCGTGCACCTATGAAGGTGAAGACAGGTCAAAGGAAGCAAGGTAGAACCCTCCCAAAGTTTGAGGTTATTATGAGCAAAACAGAGAGGCACGATGGCTGGGTCAGCTGGAATCTCTACTCCTTTGTGTAATCCATATTGTGGGTCAGCCATAGGATTAGACGATTCGTGAATCAGACTTCAAACAAGCAAGAAATCAAACGAGGAAAATCAAGTGAAAAGAAAAGAAAAAATTTGAAACAATCAGCAAAAGAGAATGAAAGCAATCAACAAAATGAGGAAATAAAGCTTTTATTAAAATGGAAAATATCCATTTTGATCCTTAGAACTTTATTCCATTTAAAATTAAATTTATTCTTTGTAATTTCATCCATAATTGCATTTTAATTAGGATTTAATTCCTAAATAATTCATTCAACTCACGTCATCAATCAATAATTTATTATTAATTGTGTTTATATTTATTTTGAATTATCTGTTAAGTACAAAATGTAAAATATTATAGAATTCAACTTTGCATTTCTACATGCATCATTTCAATCAAATGTCAAAATTCGTTTCATGTTACACAGTAGCTGAAACATAAATTTTTAAAATTATCATATTATGTGCTGCACAATAGTCATAATATAAATTTTAAACTCCACATGTTATATGCTTCAATAGAGGTTATAACATGACCTTTTTCAAACTTTTTGCCACCAAACACTACACGGTAGTTATGGTGATGTCGCTAGATATCCCACAGGGAATATAATGAATTTTAAATCGCTAGACATCCCATAGGGAATATAGCAAGGTCATCGAATTCATTTCGTTAAACATACTATAGGGAATACAATGAAATTCATTATCACTAGATGTCCCAAAGGGAATATAGTGCAGTTTACCAGACACTACATAAAAATTATGGTATTTTTGCTAAACGTTCCACAAGAACTATAGCATATTTTCAAATCATAAGTTTCTAGACGTCCCATGGGGAATATAGGAAAATGCATCAATTTCACTAGACGTTCTGCAGGAAATATAGTGAAGCATGTCAAACACCATATTTTGCTTAAACTTGCATGGCAATTTAAACATCAGTATATTAATTAGGATATAATAAAGTACATAATTCTTTCTTTTGAAATTGTGTACTGCTACTGCTTTGCCATAATTTTTCAAATAAATAGAGATAAAGGGGGGCAACTATAAGCACCTAATTTCGGAATGTCATTGTGCACGCGTTTGATGAAAGCTCCTATGATGAATATCTAATTAAGAATTAACCTCCAGTGTCGAGTTTCACGATTCAAAGGACTAAGTTACTGCATTTTAAGGTTTTATTTACAAAAAATAGAAACTTCTGAGGGCCATTTTATGATTTTATTAGTTAATTAAAAAGATTAAACTGAACCAGCCAGTTAAGTTTTGAATTGAACTGACTGGCTCATCCTTGAACCAGACCAACCGGCGAAATGGAATGTTGATCGGCATTCCACCAATGTCGGTCTGCATTACAAGCTTGATTGGCTCAATCGGCATTATGCAGGCTCAATCGGCATTACACGAGCTCCATTGGCATTTTGGAATACTGATTTTTGCAAAAAAAAATTATGTCTTTTTAATTTTTATTGGTCCAAATTCCATGTGCATGCCTTGGAAGACTTTTTCAAAGATAAATATCTCACCTGATCTCTTTGAGATTTCAAAATTCAAAAAGAAAAATCTACAGACAACCTCCTGCTCTCATCCTTAATATTGTGTAATTCCCTTATGATCATTCAGGGGAAGTTGGTTTTGAGCAGCTTTAAAAGTTGAGAGAGAAGTCTATAAGAAGAGGCTTTTTTTTTAGGGAGAGGAGCTGCGCAAAAAATTGAGAGAAAAAGTCTTTTGGGTCTGTGGGAGAACATAAAAAATCCTAATTTAACTGCACAGAAGGCCATAGCCATTTTTATTTTTTTATCCCGAGGAAACCTATAATAAAAAAAAAAACCATTTCCTTTTCATTCTCAAAGTCCAAAGAATCAAGAAATCAACACTATCAACTCTAAAAAACGGTGAAAATCACTATGAAGGGCCATCAAATTGCACTGCACAACATTCTCTCCTTCTCTCTGTCTTTTTATTTATTTTTAATTTGATTTCTTTATTTTTAATTATTGATTGAATATTTATTGTTTAACTTTTTTTGGTTTTTTTTTTTTATTCTTACTCTGTGATGCTCTATGAATGAGGTTAGAGATATGTGATTTTGGGTAGTGACCATTGGAAGAATCCATGGATTACCATGGATTAAGATCTGTAAAACCCCCGTAGGATTTAGGATTTATGATTTTTGCATTCTTTTAATTTGCTTTTGTTTTGGGTTGTAATTAATTTGATTTTAATTTCTGCACTGTAGTTTGTAATAGCCCCAATAGTGAAAAATAGTAGAATTTTTCTCTGCACTGAAATTGATTAGTAATTTAGGTTCAATTACGTAAAAATCAATTAAAATCAATGATGGAAGTAGATTAATTTAGGGTTACATGTAAATTGATTTAGGGTTTTTTTTATAAAATCACACAAATCCTATGTTTAATCTTATTTTGTTATGATTTTTTTGTTTGGATTTTGTTTTTAGATCTTTTAGTTTTTTGGGCCCCAAGCCCACGATAGGTCCAAAACCACTAAATAAAAAATAGGCTTAAATATGGCTTAGGTTAATTAATTAAAATTAATTTAGGCCCATTAGGTTAATTAGACTTAGGTCTATTTTAATCAAAATTCATATTTTAGCCCAGCCTAACAAAACATTTTATTTTTCTTTTAAAAACAATTTAGACTTTAAGCTTATTTATAGTTAATTAAAATTTATTTAGATGTAACTCAATCCATTAAATTTATTTCTTTTAAAATGAATAGAATTAAACTCACATTTCACTCAAATAAAATCAAGTTAGACTTAGACCCACTTATTAATTTAATTTCTTCTTTAAAATTTGGTAGACTTAGAACTATTCCCTTAGTTAAATTAAAATAAATAGACTTAAGCTTACTAAAATTAATTAAAAATGTAGGTCTTTTTCTAGTCTATTTCACTTGTAAATAAAAATATATAGAATTAGCTAACTTTTAAAAATTAACCTAGTTTAGACTTAGGGATGCCGCCTTTTATTTGCATTTTTTACATATAATTTTATGACCTGTTGCCTTTTTTGGGTTAGAGGGATGTTTAATTTGGGTTTAAATAAAATTGCATATAATTAGAGAATAAGATAGTAATTCATAAAGTAATTCTAAATGAATACGAGATTAAGAGAAATTAGTATTCTGTTCCTAGAATCTCCTGGTTATAGTGCTAACTTTCTTTTAGAGGATCGAGAACCACCTTTCGATTTGTCCTAATTATTACCCTAGATAGTTACTTCTCATCTCCATGTTATGTCTTTGTGACATAGTAGTGTGTTCCATAGGGCCCTGAGCCTAAATAGTATCATAGTTGCTAAAATCTTAGGTGCGCTCTAAATCCCGCCATCTACAATATGCTTGCAAGTGGTGCATCAAGTGAAGATACTGTAAGTATTTAATGGTTGATATTTATTTTTAATTTTTTAATACCATAGGAAACTTGACGTTATCTTTATAATAATTTGTAATTGTAGCAAGCAAAAATCCTACTTATACAAGATCCCCAGTATAAAAAAGGTTTCAAATTTGATCATGTATGACACATTTTGAAAGATTTTGCAAAGTTTAAAGATAACAACAATAATCCAAGACAAGTTTTCGATTACAACATTTCAACAATCTTTCAATTGGGTTTGAATATTCCCTTTCTGATTCTCCAATATCGGAATCTCCTGAAGAGTCACCATTTTGAATTAATTTAGAAGATCATAATGTTAATGGTTCTTCATGCCCCATTAGAGTAAAAAAATAAAGCCAAATTGAAGAGGAAAAAGGATGAAGAAATTTCTAATATCATTAGCATTAAAGAACAAAATGACAAGATTTTAGAGATGTTGGAAAAGTCTAGTTTGGACAGGCAACATTAAATGAAGATACAAAGCGAACAGTTTGCCTTCCAAAATGTAAAGAAGAAAATAAAATTTTGTACTGAGACTTGAATTCTATTTCTAATCCAAGAATTTGTGTCATTACTCAAGTGAAATAAGAAAGAATTATTTGAAAAAAGTGCAAAAACAACAAGTAACACCACTACATAATAATTTTGGCCAATGTTTTCATGATATTGGTAGATTTGGAAATGATTTACCAAATTATTAAATTATTGTAAGTTTTGTGTGTTATATTTAATGTTTAATTTTAGTTATCTAATGTTTGTTTTAATGTTTAGTTCTCAAGTTATAATCTAATGTTTAGTGTTATGTTTAATGTTTAATGTAATGTAGTCTTAATGTTTAATTAAAAATGTTATTTTTAATGTAAATTTATTTAAATTTAATGTATAATTTGAAAAAAAAAAAAAAGAAGTTAACGGGCCAACACATATTTGCGTTGGTCATATTCACTTGCACAAAAACGGTGCAAGAAATGGGTATGGGTTGGAGAAAAAAAAACTTAAATTCTCCCCCATTTTGAGTATGGGTTGGAGTTCAATAGACTTTGATTAAATGTGATTGTATATGCCATGATTTGAATCCGAAATGTCACTTAATTTAATAGAATTATATACATCATTACTTAAATATAATGTCGTTGAAGTGAGAATAGCCTCTTATTAGGCCATCTCCAACCCAAAACTTCAAAATGCAATAATTTTACTTCAGAATGCATATACTATAGGAAATTTACTCCAATTTATTACTTCATTTTCAACTCCAAAAAGGATATTTTTCACATATTCCTATCAAATACTAATATTATATTATTTATACATTTATATATTACACTCATATTTTATTCAATACTTACCATATACACTCATATATTTATTTATGATAAAAATTTAATATATATTTTAAAAATTATACACATATTTTACTATACATTTATAAATACATCCACATATTTTTAACATTAAATAATATAATATATGAAGAGAACTAAAAAAAATTAAAATAAATTTAAGTGACACTATTAATATCATTTAAATAAAATAAATAAATCAAATTTATTAGTATTTTGTAATAATATGATAAATATAATATAAATTTAAATTAAGTTAAATTAAGTTATTTGGATTACATTAAAATAAATGTTCAAAAAAGATTGTTATTGAAATTAAAAAGAAGTACAAATGTATTTAGTGAACAGTTTGCTGCAAATATGCAACAAACTGTTCAATTAATGCATTTTGCCCTGAAAAATGCATCTCCATCGGAGATGAAAAGCGTTATACAGTGAGTTGGTGATGCTATTAGTTCATTATTCCATTACGATTTATGATTGTTCAACCTTGTAATAGTTCCATTTTAAGTATGAATACGTTTAATGGGTTTTTTCCCCCTTACATTGAAAACCTAGAAAAGCATAATTAGTTTGTATGTTGTGTCCTCTCAATAGACCGATAACAAACAACAGACTAGTGTCATGGGAAAATATGCCTATGAAGTTTTGACACCATGGTGGGTGGTTTAGAAGGCATGCATTCTCCCAAGTTTAACTATAGTATGTAGGAGTACTATAGAATATTCTAGAATAGGCTAGAATAAGCTAGAGTTGTGTGGAGTACTCTAGCATGTTATGGAAGTGTGTAGAGAGTCCATGAGGGTTGCATGGGAAGCTTATGGAAATATCTAGACTTGGGGTGTCTAGAACTCTCCATGGGAGGAGAGGAAGGGAAGCTTCCATAAGTGTGACATGGGAAGGTTCTAGAATATTCCCATGAGGAGGTGGAATAGTAAGGAGGTGGGAATAGTAACCCATCCTCACCTATAAATACCTCCACCCTCATTTGAAAATAGATAGAAAGAAGAGTGTTAGGAGCCATCTAGCCAAGAGAGAGCTAAGCCTTGTAAAGTCATAGGAAGCATATTTCTTGTAAGCCATTCTTGTTCCTTTGTATAGTGTAAAGTAAGGTTTCTTTACACATAACACTTGTGCTACCCTTTCTCTTCTTAAGCATACATTTTGCTAGTGGGTGTGCTAGCTTTCCAAAGCTAAGGCACGATCCTAAAAGTGTGGGTAAGGAGGCTTACTAGCATACTTGCGTGGGTTGGACGAGGTATTGCTAGGCCACACGTGGGCGAGTGTTGGGGGTTAATAAAACTCACGTGATAGTTGGTATCAGAGCGGGTTGAGCTCTTAGTTAAAGGATTTGGGTTGCCTTCTTTGGAGTGTGTGTTAGAGTGTTAGCACAAGAGAATGGCGGGTTCAGGTGAGCAAGCAACAAGCCAAGCATAAGGTGGTGCGAAGAAGGGTAAACGAGAGAAATCTCGTGACATGCTAATGGCCATGGAGGAAAGGTTGGTCAAGGTAGAGACCACCATATCCGGGTGGAGGGACAAGCTCGAAGACATGGACCAACGCATTGTGGAGCTCGAGTCCAAGATTAGTGATGAGGAGGAGCTTCGAGGGGAGATGCAAGGTACCTTGAATGAGGTCGTGGACAAGTTGTCAAGGGAAGATAAAACCCTCAAGGCAATGTTGCAAGCTTACAAGGAGAAGGTCGAGAAGCTCGAGATGGAGCTTAGCTTGGTAAAGGCCGCGTTAGCGAGCGGTGGGGGAGTCCAAGCTACGACCATTCAAAAGGTGGATGCTCCCAAGCCAAAAGCCTATGGTGGGGCGAGGAATGCGAGGGAGATTGACAACTTCCTATGGAGCTTGGAGAGGTACTTTGAGGTCGTAGGCATCGTAGACAAGAATGCCAAGGTGAGGTCTGTATCTCTCTATTTAAATGATGTGGCTACCGTGTGGTGGAGAAGGAGGTGCGAGGACGTCAAGAGGGGGACGTGCACCATCGCCACATGGGAAGACTTCAAGAGGGAGTTAAAAGCCCAATTCTACCCTAAGGATGCGGAGAATGAAGCGAGGGCCAAGCTTCATCGTCTTCAACACAAGGAGGGGTACATACGAGAGTATTTCAAGGAGTTCTCCGAGTTGATGTTGGAGATACCTGATTTGGGAGAGAAGGAGGCATTGTTCAACTTCCTCTATGGATTGTCCCATTGAGCCAAGCAAGAGTTGGAGCGATGAGATGTCAAAGACCTTGCTACCGTGATGGCCATTGCCGAGAGCTTAATAGAGTTCAAGAAGAGGGACTCAAAAGACAAAGGCAAAAAGGTCGAGTACGATAGCAATGGTGGGGGAGACAATGGGGAGTCTTCCGATGATGACGAAGAGCGCTCCCGCCCAAGATATAAGGGACGAAGCAAGTGGAGGAGGGATGACAAAGAGGGGTCATCCAAACCATGGCGCAAGGAGGACAAGGGTGAGTCTTCTAAGCCTAAACTTGCTTGCTTCATTTGTAATGGGCCACATCGAGCATTTGAGTGCCCCAAGTGAGGGAAGCTTACGACTTTGGTAAGAATGGAGGAGGGGGAGAAGCAACGCGAGGGGGAGCTTGCTAGCATCAATCTCCTTCCTTCAATTCAACCCACGAGTGGAGAGCAACATCGTGGCCGGATGTTGATCATGACTAAGGTGCGGGGACAAACCTTAGAAGCCATGATCGACTCTGGTGCCGATGCGATCTATATGGCGAAGGATCTTACCGACGATATAGGCATGCCATATAGAAAGTCAAGTGGCTTTGCCAAAAGGGTGGATGACAATATGTTCAAAATCGAGGGGAAGGCTCATGGAGTGGACGTCGAGATTGGTCCGTGGCATGGTAAACTTGACATTTTGGTGGCTTCACTTGGAGGAAGGAAGTTCTACTTAGGGATGGACTTCCTAAACATGGTGAAAGCTATCTTAGTTCCTTATGCTAACACCATGTACTTTATGGAGGATGGCCAAATGCTGCCCGTACCCATCGAGAGGGAGAAGTGTCAAGACATGGGGATCTTCGACATACAAGTCTCCAAGGGTGAACCTCGAGAGGGGCAAGGTGATAAAGGTAGGCAAAGGAAGCCTACTTCACCACCAAAGGGTAAGGTGGGTGACAAGTTCAAGACCATCCATAAGGGTAAAATGGGTGGCACAAAGGCGACAAGGGGTGTGCCAAGGAAGGAAGATGTTCACAAGGGTACGCGAAGAACTTCCCAAAGGAGCAAGGAGTGCGTCGACGAGCAAGATCCAAGGGGAGGATCGAATGGGGCAACCATGAGAACACGAAAGGGTCGTGACCAAGAGAAGGGAGTCTTGGAGAATCATGGGAGGCGCAAGTCGACTACTCAAGCAACGTGAAGTCAAGCGCGAGGGTCTTGACATGGAGGCGACAAAGGAGCTGCTTCGAGGGTTGAAGAAGCTTGTGAAGCTCTTGGAATCGCCAAAGCCTCATGAGCGACGAGGGCGTCGCTAGGTTTGGTGGGGGAGAATGTCACGGGAAAATATGCCTATGAAGTTTTGACACTATGGTGAGTGATTTAGAAGGCATGCATTCTCCCAAGCTTAACTATAGTATGTAGGAGTACTATAGAATATTTTAGAATAGGCTAGAATAAGCTAGAGTTGTGTGGAGTACTCTAGCATGTTATGGAAGTGTGTAGAGAGTCCATGAGGGTTGCATGGGAAGCTTATGGAAATATCTAGACTTGGGGTGTCTAGAACTCTCCATGGGAGGAGAGGAAGGGAAGCTTCCATAAGTGTGACATGGGAAGGTTCTAGAATATTCCCATGAGGAGGTGGAATAGTAAGGAGGTGGGAATAGTAATCCATCCTCACCTATAAATACCTCCACCCTCATTTGAAAATAGATAGAAAGAAGAGTGTTAGGAGCCATCTAGCTAAGAGAGAGCTAAGCCTTGTAAAGCCATAGGAAGCATACTTTCTTGTAAGCCATTCTTGTTCCTTTGTATAGTGTAAAGTAAGGTTTCTTTACACATAACACTTGTGCTACCCTTTCTCTTCTTAAGCATACATTTTGCTAGTGGGTGTGTTAGCTTTCCAAAGCCAAGGCACGATCCTAAAAGTGTGAGTAAGGAAGCTTACTAACATACTTGCGTGGATTGGACGAGGTATTGCTAGGCCGCACGTGGGCGAGTGTTGGGGGTTAACAAAACTCACATGACACTAATGCCAGCACTTTTTAGAGATGTATGTGCCCTTACATTGAAAACCTAGAAAAGCATAATTAGTTTGTGTGTTGTGTCCTCTCAATAGACCGATAACAAACAACAGACTAGTGCCAGCACTTTTTAGAGATGTATGTGCCCTTTATTGCTTAGTCGGGTGCACTACGGCTACTACTACTAGTGGCCAAAGTTTTATGAGTGCTAACATTAACATTACATTACATTTTTGAAAGTATGATATGATACAGAAAGAAATAAATGAATAACGGCCATGTTCATGTTATAAGCATACTAAGTTGTCTTCAAGTGATCAATGACGTACCCATGATTTCTTTATTTCTCATCAATTATTCAACAGCTGCAATTGCTTGCTGCTTCCATGTGTTATAAGGTAACACTAACAACCATGTTTATATTCGTCTCTTGCCTCTTCCATTTCTTTATATTTTTTATGTCTATTTTATTGCTATAGAGCATAGTACAGGCTAGTTTTTTTTTTTTTTTTTTGCCAGAATTGTACAGGCTTATTGGCATTAAATTCAATGGAAAAATGAATAGGAGTTTAACATTGGTATACTCATTTATATATATATATATACTATAAATGAACTTGAAAGTTAGGGAAATATGGTTTAGTTAAAAATCTTAAAAATACATCTTACTTGGCTGTTGTTTTTTTATTAATGGGTAGCCAGATGACTTAAAGATTGTTGGACGGTTTCTTTCCTTTTAATCCTTTTAAATAAGATGAAAATATTTTTATAAATCGATAATAGGAAACTTCAAACTTTATATTTTATAATGATCTTAAAGAAAAGTTGATCACTAGATCATCCCTTACTAATTTGCAATTAATTTTTTTTGTCTATATTATTAGTATTCAAAATTTATTAAATTCTTACTCATCTAATTTGAACGTCGCAAATTTGCAAAACCTTAAAAAAGGCGGCAAAACATTGGAAGAAACAATAACACAATACAATGACAATGATAAAGTTTCCTTATATTTGTGTGATTTACATAAATAATATGGTACTATAATGGAGGTAAAAAAATGATTTAAGAGGACTAATTAATGAATGAAATAATTAATTAATTATGTAAAGAAATACAAAAACTAATGAATAGGGGAGGGGGAAATAAATAAAATAAAGTAATTGAAACTATGAAATTTGTTAAGGAGATATCTTATTTTCACAACAAAAACATATGAACACTAACGACTAACATATTTTTTATAAATAATTAGTGAAATTTGATAAAAAGAAATCCTTTTGAACATCTAATTAATTACTTCACACAACAAATTTTAGAAGAACAAAACAAAAAAGAATCACATAATACATAGTTGGCCTCTTGCAAATGATTGTAGTTCCACATTTTTTAATTTTGCCACCCCTTTTTGAATTAAGAACGTTCGTAAGTTGTAACAACTAGCACAATCCTTTTCTGTACATATTATATCATCATTCTTTAAAAAGAATTCTATCCCATCTCTCTTTTTCAGAAAGAACCTCTTAACATTTTGTTTATCAATTCTTTTATAGAAGAAATGAGTATAAACATTAGTATTCTTGCCATATTATTTTTTAAAATTTTATATAATCCAAATAAAGAAAGGGTTGTCATGCTATGTATCCATTAGATCTTGAGTTTTTTTTTTTTTATTTGATGTTCTCAAAATCTAATAGTTAAGAGATTTGAGCTAATTTGAAGTTTAAGTCGGTGAAATTATAATGAAGCAAACTTTTTTGTACATCTATATTTTTCATATATAAAATTTAAACACAAAAAGTAATATAAAGGAATTCAAACTCCATTTTACTTAAACTAATAGATATTGATTTAAATTTTAAGTTTTTTAATATATATATATAAAGTGTAAAGAAGAAAAAATCTTTTTGGATTATTTTATTTAATTATATATAGTAAATATTCAATAAAGTAATATATATTAAAGGCGCTCCAATTTTACTAAAGGATGGAATATCTGACATCTAATCATTACACTTGTACGTAACGTTTATATCTTCTTTTTAAATTGATATATAGATGCTATATATGTTACTGGTGTCATTCACAAGATGAGAATATATACATATACTAATTACTACAAACTGTCTTTTTTGTTCTAATTGAGATTTTGATAATAAACAGTGAGTGAGATTCTCATTAAAACCATGGGCAATTTTACCAAAAAAGAAATTGTATGAAATCAATATATGTATCGACTAGCTAGCTTGATGAAACAAAAATAGATTACAATATATGGCTAGTGATATATGTTAGGATTTTCAAATATCTCCTAATTCATTTGGTTATCCATAATAAGAATAAAAATCAAGCCTTTGTATCTTTTCACATTTTTGAGTGTATAGTTAACCTATAATGGAAGGAAGTAAAATGAAAATAAATTAGAAGTGTGTAGTTTTATTTACAAATGTATAAAAATATCAAAGGTAAGTATTCAAGTCGAATAAAACTAATTAGAGTCTAATAAACTCTGAACAACGGTGATCTTAAAAAAAGTACTTAGAAATAAAAATAAGAGACCACTCTTATTTTCATATTTATGACCTTATTATTCGACAAATACAAACACAAACCTAAACCTATAACGAAATGAACTTTTTCATATTGAAACAAAAAATTGAATTTCACCTTTGGTAACATTTGGAGAAAAAAAAAAGTGTGTTCAAACCCTAGTCCCTATGCATAGAAACGTATTGACAAGAATAAGATCGGAATCGTAAAAACTATTCCCATCAATATTTTAGCAATATAAATATAAGACTGAGGGGGAGCTTTCTGCTACATATGGAGCACACACGTTTAAGTATTACGTGTTATAAAGGTTAGACGGTTTAAATATTAATAACTTGCATAATATAAGAATAATTTTTTCTTTTTAAATTAAGTAAAAATTAATTTTATATATTAATTACCAATCATATATCTTATTATACTTTCGAAGAGAAATGACTATTAAATCATTATTTTACAAGATGTGTTGAGTCTAGCAGAATGAATCAGTAGAGCTATCATAATTAAGGGACCCACTTGAAAAAAAAAAGGGAGGAAGAAATGAGAAATGTTATTTTGTAGGAACGCGGTTAGCATACTAATTTTCGGTTTTTGTTTTGAAGCAGAGTAACGGCATTGGCTTATGATTGTATTTTGGCCATCTTCTTCTATTGCCTTTGCCACCCTAATCATATCTCTATCTCTCCTTGCCTCCTTTTTAAGGGCCTCCTTGCTCTTCTCCTTCTTCTCCATCCTTCATTATTATCAGTCCATACATACACATATCCATGTCTAAAGAAAGCTTCTTTTGGGAAAACCAGACATGGGTTTTATCCAATTCTGATAATACTGCAGCTTCAGGAGGCAGTAATGAACATAATAAGAAGAATAAGATGCCTGCTGCTACAGGTTCAAGAAGCACAAATAGCCAAATAGGCAAAGAAATATCCAAGGCTGCTGCTGCTAATACTACTAAGAAGAGAAAAAATGGTAGTAAAGGAAGTGATAGTAGTGATGCTAAAGAAGAGAAAGGTGTTGGTGTTGGTGGTAATGGTGAATCAGATCATGAAATACACATATGGACAGAAAGAGAAAGAAGAAAAAAGATGAGAAACATGTTTGCTAATCTTCATGCTTTGCTTCCACAACTTCCTCCTAAGGTAAATTGCATATAGTTACTACTTTTCAAGATTCAAGATTTTGGTTAAAAAGATTGTTCTTTTTGCATGCTTGTTAATAGGGTATTGTAGCTAATCTATTTACAAAATTTTTCAAGAACATGAAATTTTCTTTTTCATGTCATGGTGCAATGAGTTTTGAGGACCAAGCTAGCTAGCTATATTAGCTTTTTTCTCAAGCTTTATGATTGAATTTTTGTTAAAGGTGAATCATTTTTGTTTCTTTCCTTCATGGAATCATGGGCATGGTTGGAGAAAGGAAGAGTTGGCATTGCCTAATGTTTACCTCTACGTTGATTTTTATGGGAAAAATTGATGCCCTAATTTGCTTTTCACCCTTTTGTCCATATAAAATCTAAAACCCCATGAACAAATTTTTTCCAATAATTAATGCAAGAACATATGGAGTTCAAATTATAACTTGTAATATGAAATTTAGATCGTAAGTATTCGATCACTAAATTACTGGTTAACTGCAAACTCAATAAAAATTACAGAAATTTTTGAATTATCGAACATTAATAATTCTGTTCATAATTGTTCATAAAAAGAAAAAGGTGTTAAAGATTAGGTTGATCAATGATGCACCTAACAACAGATTTATTTCCAAGTTTAGGATGGAATTATAGATGAGAAGTTGTATATATTCATCAACCATCATACGATTTTTTCAAATCTCATAATGAATGTTTGAATTGTTCATAGATGGCAAGATATTAATAACAATGCTCCAATTTTGTTAATCAATTGATTTTATATGAAGACCAAATACTTTCTAAATTTTGTAAGATTCTCTAATGAATATTAATCCTTTGCTTTTTTTTTTTTTTTGGGTGTAGGCTGACAAGTCCACCGTTGTTGATGAAGCAGTGAACTACATAAAAACCCTACAGCAAACTCTACAAAAACTACAAAAACAGAAGCTCGAAAGGCTGCAAGGTGGTGCAACAACTTTCTGTTATGAGCCAACTTTGGTTACACCACAGAAGATAGCTGACTCAAGAGAAGCATTTTTAGCTGACCAAGGATCTTCTAATAACATGTCAAATGATATCACTACAAAATCTTCTAATGTACCTTCAGTTTCAAGGTCATATCCAGTGCTCTTTCAAACATGGACTTCCTCTAATGTAGTATTGAACATCTGTGGTGATGAAGCACAAATTAGTATATGTTCTTCAAAGAAGCCCGGCCTATTCACCACCATTTGCTATGTGTTAGAGAAGCATAATATAGAGATGTTGTCTGCTCATGTTTCCTCTGACTCTAATCAAAGCACATACATGATTCAAGCACATGTAAGTTTTCTTTTTGTAGTATGATCTCTTTACTTAATTTACTTATAAATATGCATGTTTCTATAGTTCAAGAAGCGAGACATTATATAATGATCCCGGTGTTTAATGAGTTGGAAATTCAAACCAATAAAAATTTAATATTTAATTAAAATGATAATTAAAACTAAAACCTAATAGCATATGAGTGAATCATAAATAACTTGATACTATTGATTTGACATTCCCACTCATCAAATAATAGACTCATTATAAAATTTATCAAAAGAAGCTCGAGAGAATAATACTATTATACCATTGAAGCATGAGTGTACTCAATGTTATAGTTAGGATTATTTCTAACTATACAAAAATGAGTGATTTTCTGTTTCTTATATATATAGTACCATTCTTAATTTAGTTAACACATTAAATGAGAATAATTAAAAAGTTCTTAGAATGTTTCTTTTGTGGTCTAAATTTATATTACATGAACCAAATGCATACATTGACCACTTGTCACCCTGTCTAGATAAAGATATTCTCATGCTTTAGATTTAGTTTTCATTGAGATATATAGGTTTAGACCTACAGGAAAAAAATCTAATAAAATCCTTAATATATATATAGTTTCAATCAGAATGAAGCTAGGGTTAGTTACATGAACATGATAGGTCATATCAATGACAATTTGAGGATACTGATCGTAGCTAGTGACAATCCCATATAAGAAGTCATGGTGAACATAATTTCTTGTGATTTATGTTGGAACTATATGACAAACCAATGTATCTTATTTTTACTAAGCATAGAATGCTTGAACTATGTATCACAAATCTGGCAATCGGATGTAATAGTTTATTTTACTATCCTAACCAAATTTGAGAATTCGGGTTGAATTTTTAGCTAATGAAGTAACAATTAATCTATCTGTACTTAAAGTAATGGATAAAAAATAACTTATATACATGTTGTAGTGTATCTTCTTCAACTTATACTTTTATGTACATCCAAATAATTAAACTTATAAGTTTTCTAATTAAATTAAATTCTTATTTCAACAGTTCAATGGAGCCTGTAATCAACTTGCAGAGTCAATTCCGGTGGATGATATATATAGACAAGCTGCAGGTGAGATAATGTGCTGGGTCTCTTCATGATCATATATATTAACTCTCTCAAAACTCAACCCTACATAATCAACTAATACTATATTATACATGCGATTTATTTTATCTGATAAGAAGTTGAAGAGTTCTCTTAAGTAGGAATTCAAATATTACAAATGATTATGTACTTTTGATGATATGATATAATTAATTAAAATTTCAAGTGATACAGTTCTTAGTATCATGCAATTTTGAACATTTATATTACAAATTGAATTATACATATATGACTTTCAGCTTCAGTTTTTTGTTCTTTTGGTTATAGGAAAAATTTTATCTATTTCCATGCACGACCATTATTATTCGATATATAATACTTATCAAATTTGCTATTACAAAGTGTAAAAAAATAAAATTTGATTTAGTAAAATATGTATTGAGAAAGATCCTTATACGTACTTAAAGTATTAAAATATCGTACTTAATTATTAGATACATAACACACGTTCTATCTATTTTATACTTAATCAAGAAAAATATAACTCATATATATTTGTTATAAATTTTACCTTTGGATGAATAAAGAATAGGTACTATTGATGGTTTCTTGATTCCATTTGATGAATCACCAACCAATATATTAACATTACTGAATGGATGAAACGCGGCAAATTTAATTTTTGTTGGTTGAGAGACAGATCAGCTGGTAAAAGTGTGAGTTTGCTTGGCAAGAAATGAGAATATATGAACGGTGAGAGTGAAAGGGTATTCATGGCATACATGTGGTTGGGTGGTACTGCTGCATATGCAGCTGGTTACTTAATGACTTCAGAGATCTAAGATTCAACCTCCAACATGTATGGGTCTTTTAACTTGTGGAGCCTTGTGCTCAAATTTTAACTTTTTAGAGATCTTATGTCCAGCCTAGTTCATTCTGGTGGTTAAAAAAGCTGAATCAGGCTATAGCACTAGCAAAGTCTCCAACTCAACCTGCGAGATACCCACAGGAACATATGATTACCATATTAACTATTGTGCCAACAGTGTTCTTTGAGCCTAACTCATTCTGAATCCAACACTTATCTATTAATGTCTTAAATGAAATTATCCCAGTAGACTATTCAACCTTCAACAGCAATTCAATCTCATTTATAATTGTTTTCTTTAATAAGAAAACTGTGTATACACACTCATTCAGACAATTACTGACTAAAGAAACATAATACGTATAATTTTAAATAAACGAACACTTCCGCAACTTAACGATGTGCAATCCAAATTCATCAGGTCGGTAGCATGCATGCCAGGGTGTAACACACCGCCACAATATATACACACAAAAGAATGAACCATTAGTCCTACCATAAACATTCAAATAACAAGGTACACATATTGTTAGATGGAAATTAACCACAAATGACCCAACAAGGGCTGGTTGAATTATTTTCTTTGCCCTTCTCGTCAATGCAATTTAATGATGTTGATGTCCACAACAGCTAGCTAGCTAGGGTTGATGAAGATGCCTTCGAATAGAGCCCAAGACTCGAGGGAAAACAAGAACATATATAGAGACACAAGTGCATCGAGCATGCCAACATACAAATATATATATGCGCCACCGACCCCTATGGCAGCTGAAACAAGTCCTAAGACGGCAGGTAAGGTAACTTCAAGGAATCAAAGCTCGGTAGGTGATTTAGACTCGTGTACAAGTTTATAACCCCATTAATGCTCTTCTGGCTAGGAGATAGAAGTAGTACATTTTCTGCAAAAAAAATTTTAGATGGACCTAGGCTTCTAGCAGTATCTCGTCTTTAATCTCTCCATGCACGCGACTAAACATGAAAAAATACGTTTTTTTTTTTCCTTGTTTAACTCATTTACAAAGGTAGATTAGTGAAAAAATTACTTGCCAAATTGATTAAAACATGCCTGAATTCAAATTTTATACTATAAAAACATTACGTGGTATAAAATTTGAATTTTACTTTTGCCGATTTGTGATCTTTCTTTGCTTAAGTCATTTGATCTTTTTAATAATTAAAAATTTTTTTACTACAATCTATACCTTATTTAGTTCAGTGTAAAATATCATAATTGATGTTTCAATATATAATGAATTATTCAAATTTTAAGAAATTAATATTTTAAAATTTATATATACAATAATTAATTAGTAGAAATTTAGATGGACGAAAAAATTTATATAATTTAATGGTTAAAAGAAAATGAATTCTTCCTTTTCACATGAAGGTTAACTTCATTTTCACATAACACAAGTTCGTTAGCCTTAGGCACCCATGATAGTGATTTTCTAAAGAAAGTAAACAAAATATCGAAATGAACAAAGAAAATATCAAAATGAGTGGTGATTGCAAGGGAGCAAGGATTGGTGGTAGCCCATATATATGGTCAAGAGTATGCTTCAAAGTGATTTTGATTGAATAGAAGGAATTGGAGGAGAATTCAACATTCCAAATTCAAAAAAGTTCTTTCAAAATCCCAGAAAAAAAAACCATTAATAAATGTTGGGTCCCAAATGTTGTATGTCATAGAGCTTACAAAGACAAATGAAATTTCCTTTTGTTCCTGTGAGTTGTGACTGAAGGAGAAGGAACTAAAGTTTTGTTTGGAGACATGTGGGTACTATGCTAGTAGCCATTACCAAAGGAAAGAATATATATATATATATACAAAACCATCCCATGTGAGTCCATGGATTCTATTCCACCAACATGTGACTATAGTCTCTTTACATCTTCAAACCACACATACCTTCCAATTTTGATAGTGGGACCTTAACCTTCTCAACCTTTCTAATTGTTGTTTTTGGTAGTTTACATGTCATTTATAGTTCCCTTTCTTTTTTCTTTTTGATTACTATTATTATCATGGCTTGTGTTATTGGAACTAATTTTTTTCTTATTAACAAAAAATAATTTTTTTAATTTAATAAAAGTCAATTTCATAAAACAATGATATTATTTAAATTTTACATTTTAAATATATTTAAAAGAAAGTGACCTGTGAATCATTTTTTTGCATACAGTTTTTATATTATAGTAGAATTTTTTTAAATATTTCAAATGAATACTTTAAAAAAAATAAAATTAACTTATTTTTAAATTTAAACTATCGGTATTCAAAATTAATTAAACTATAATTGATTTGGTTTAATCTAAATATGATCATACCGATGATAAAAAATTTCTATCAATTAATTTAACGCGACTGTATACATTCTAATTCAAATTCATTTAAGTGAAAACATTTTTCTGAGTTGAAGTTGACTTATTTTGATATTTATCTAATTAATGGCAACCTAAACCTCGAATAATACTTAATTGTAAGAAATGCGGTTTCATTTTATAGAAGTTCTATAACTTCGGCATAAATAATATATATCATGCTTTAAATGATGATCTAATTCAGAAGTCATGCCTTTAATCATATAGCCAAAAATAAATAAAGAAAGAAAACTTCATCAAATGGAGGAAATTCAACTATGATATACCTATAGAAATCAAAATAGTAGTAGTAGTAATAATAATAATAATAATAATGGGTATTGACTGAAAAGCAAGAAAGTAAGAGAAGATTGGTTTACATGAAAAGAGATGAGGGGTATAATAATTTCATGATGACACAGTTGTTGGGTTAGACAGTTAGACTGAAACTAGGAGAAGAGTATCTAATCACAGTGAAGGGGGTTTAGACAAAATGTGTAACAGAAATGGTCCGGAGTCTAGGGCACAACCTCCCAAACTTTGATTGTGATATCTGAGTACTCACCTTGGCTTCTTGCCTACCATTTTCTCGCCCATGGTCCCATTTCTGGCCAGCAATCAGTTATGTGGGTGGTCTGGTGTGGTTTACTCAAACTCAACTGGCCCATTTCCAGACTAGCTCTGCCATGGTTAACTTTACTACTACTAGCCCTTGATAATGAATGCATTTCTTGTGTGTGTGTGTGTGTGATTGATCATCATAATTCAAGCATGGTGCAAAGACCTTTGAACTGAGTGAATGCTCTTTATTTTGTATATTTTAGAATCGTTTGATTTACAGAATGACTCGAAAGTGATTACCTTTATAACAGCCTCAAAGACCAAGAAACTGCATTGGTGTAGCTTTTATTTTGTTATGTGATGCAATAAAGTGATCAAATTGAAAAAAAAGAAAAAACCTTTGAACTAAACTTTGTGCTCAAATACATAACATAATTTGCCTCTTAATTATAGTCTTGTTTTGATTGCATTTTAGGGTTGATAAGCCAATCAAATTTGTTTTTTGTTTTTGACTAAAATAGCATATGCTTTTCTTTTAATTTTCTTTCTGATGATTTTCATTTGTTTTGTTGACCAAATTAACTTTATAAAAAGAGTACTTAAATTTCAATCATATTGTTTGAATAATGATATGCATGAATTCCCCAATGCATTTTCAAATGATGCTTGTGAAACTACTCAAATTTACCCCATCCAATTGGGTAAAACCCTAATCACAACAGATTTTTCCAGTACTTTTATTTAAAATTCAAATCTCATTCTTTCAAAATTTTTATTAAAATTCAAAATTCATTCTTTCAAAAAATTTATTAAAATTTTAAAAATTTCAGCAATTTCCATTCATTTCTCATTCATAAATACCTTCGATATTAAAATATACATACAAATTATCTTAAAATCAACAAATATACATTTTTTCTAACTCGAAATTTCATGTCAAATCGCTTACATACATATTGCGAAAAGCCATATTCAATGAAATAATTAACACTAATAACAAAGATTTAGATCTAAAACTTGTGATCGCTAATCAATTTGCTTGGAGAAATTTTCTTTAACAAAATTCTTACATACAAAATTACATACAAATTACAATATATTTCTCTATATACCGATCTAAAATCTCAATTTCCACCTTTTTTTTTTTTTTCCTTTTCTGGTGTTTTTTCCCCCCTTCTTGAACTAACTAGAAAGATTTTCAAATCGACAACATAAAGAAGATAAAATCAAAAAGGAACCACTTCACTACAAACAAAATCATCAGAATTACCAGATGAATCCTCAGGCCACGAATCCCTAAGCAATTTTAACAACATCTGCGCCTTCCTCTTCGCCCTGTCCGTACAGTCGCTTTGCACCAGCAGCAACAGCTGCGTCAGTATCCCCGCGCTCACCGCCTCCCTCTGACTCTTCTCCGACGCCGTGCACAGCGATAGTAACGCTCCCGCAGCGTACTCCGTCGCTCTGTCTGATATCTTTAGTATCGTTTTTACCAGTAACGGTACTGTCAATGCGTGCTCTGTGAATTCCGTTACGCCTACAGGGATTCTGCATAGCAACTCTATCGTCGCTAATGCTCTCTCCGCATCGCATTTGTCGAAATCTGCTAACCTGTCGATTAGTGCCTCCGCTGCTCCGGCGGAAACTGCTTTGTGCCTTGTCTGCTTGACTAGACACAAAGCGAATAGAGCTTTTATGCCGATTTTAAGCGCGCGAGGATAATTGGAGATTGGCTTTCTTAACAGGTCTGTAACACCTTCGAAGATTTCATCAATGTTGCTGATTTCGGCGCGAAGGTCTGAGGACTTTGTTCCAGCGATAGCGATTTCGATAAGCGCAGCTGAGTTGACTCGGACTTCGATTGATGAATGGAATAACAGATTTGCCAAACAGTTGATTCGCTCCGAGTCTGATGCTATAGATATGCATTCTGATTCTGTGAGTGGGAACATGACGAGCAGAGATATTGCTTCGTGAGTCAAATCTGAGGATGAGTCTGCGGCGGTGGCGGTGGCGGCGGCAGTGTTTGCGAAGATTAAATTGATGAGAAGTGCAGCTGCGTTGTGTGAAGAAATGATGGAACGATTCTTGTCCGAGTCACGAGCGAGTGATTTAAGTCGACGAATAGCAGAAAGGCGTGAATGATTTGAATTGGAAATGGAGATGGCTTGGTTCAACAAAGAGCGAACCAGAGTAGGCTCGGCTGGTTGTTTAGGTGTGGGGATGCGTTCGACGCCAAAAGAACGATTAGCGACGCACCAGTCTTGGATTAAACGGCGAAGAGTGTGGTTAGGGATGAGAGTGAAATCGGTGAGAGGAACACGAGTGACTGGACATGTAGTATTACCGGTAGCAACCCATGATTCGATGCTGGAACGGTCGTAAGTTTGGCCAGTGCTAACGGTGACAGGGTCACGCATGAGTTCAAGAGATATTGGACACCTGAAATGGCAAGGTATTTGAATGTTCAAATCTAATGGCTCTAAACTTCCAGGCATTGTTTGTTTATTTTGATGTAGTTTGTTTTGCTTTGCTTTGCTTGTTTTTGCTTTCTTTCAAGAAAACAAAACCAATAAACAAAGAACCAAATAATTGAAAGATTTGGTTGGTTTCTTGAAAGGCTTTCAAAAACCAAAAGCAAAGAAAGAACAAGAAACAAATAAAAGAAAAGAATTGGGTGTTTGTATGTATATGGGGTATGTGGGTATGTACTGCTGAAATTATCAGAGGGAAGTCTGCAAATTCTCTTTCAGATTTGTTAGGTTTTGGGTCTCTTATATCAGATAAAAGAGGAGAGGAGAGGAGAGGAGAGTGTGGAAGTGGTAGTGGTGGTAAAGGGGATGGTGGTGGGGGCTGGATGAGAGAGGGGGCTTATCTGACTCTTGGACACACGTGTGGCGGCAATTTCCTACTTGGAACCTAACCTTAGTTGGATATGCGTGTGTGTGTGAAGGATAGGGAAGACGGTGAGAGAGAGAAAAGCAGGCTGGTCAAAATGAAATTGTGCGACTATTTGGGTCCCACAAATTTCAGCTCTATAATCTAACTCCTGTTTCCATCAATGTAAAGTTTCATTTAAATAAAACTGAATTAACTCATCTATCTATAAAAACTTAATAATTTTTTATTAACAAAGAAGTTATATAATCTGGGTATTAATAATGGATTATATAATAAAAATATTTTTCTGTTTTAAATTGGATAAAAATAAATTTTATAAATTAATAGTAAAATTTAAACTCTAATTTTAAAATGTCAGAGTTTAAATTTTAGGTATTAATAGATTATATAATAGGATTATTTTTTTTTTAAATTAAGTAAAAATAAATTTTATAAATTAATAGTAAAATTTAAACTCTACACCTTAAACTGTAGGATAAAAAATAATTAATAATGGGTGAAATTTAATTAGTTAATTAATTAAAATAATTTTGTAGTATTAAAAATTATGAGTTGAATTTCTTGTCAAAACATGCTTAAAATTATAATTTTTACAGTAAAATCAAATCAACTAGGTAAATTTAAAAAAAAATAATGATTTTCATTGAGTGTTATTTCATTGAGTTTTCTATATTTATGTGACAGGTTATTGTGGCCAATGGCCATACTTATGTGTCTTTATTGTGTAGTATGATAGGTTGCAATTGTTGGTTGCTATTGGTTTACCCTTTTTTATTAGTGATGAATTGAGATTACAATTGTTATTTTATTTTTAATAAAATGTCTTTTACTTAGTGTGTGCTATTGCGGATGTTGACACCAACAACATTATGTTAATACATCCTTTACAGTCTGGTGGTGTGTCAAATCTTTTGCTCTGTAGTGGAAAGCAAAATAGACACCAAATAGTTGAATAAATCCTTCAATCCCCAAAGTTTCTTCCCTTTAATATAAGCTTTTGCATTGCTCCTCCTAAAAGGGTATCATAAACCTTTTTTACTTTTTTTTTTTACGAAATTGCATCATTTCATTGCATGTCTAGGTAAAAAGCTTTTCTTTTTTTACTAATTATTGTAGGGAATAGCAACTTTGAATTGAGATCGAAGTAACATTCTATTCTATAAATAAACTTCAATGAGAAAAAGTTTTTCTTTTCAATTACATTATGTTTTTTTAATATGAAACGCTATCTAATCTTATTAACGAATTCAAGTTTTATTTAACTTATTTCAGGTTAATCAGTTGTTACGTTAATAGAGTTATTAAAGGACAGATGTATTAATCAATAAACTATGAAAAGTGTACATAAATTATATGGGTTAGTAAATTTTTATAAAATTATCATGTTTTTATGAAAAAATAAGTTCTTTTTATTATTTGCGAATGTATTTTGTTTAATTGGAAAAGAATTTTAATGGAGAAGCATGCAATAATGCAAAAAAGAAACTTATAAAAAAAAGTGAATTATAATTAAAAAAAAAAATAGGCGATGGGTAAGGGAAATCTAATTTAGCTAAATAAAGGAAAATAGAGAATTCAATTATTATGGTCAAAAGACAGGAAGGCATCATCTGATGGGACAACGTAATACGATTATATGGTTGGTTGAAGGGACAAGTTTTCATGAAAGGGGTTTTTGGAGGGGCCAAGAGCAAAAGTGAAATCTTTTTTGTTCTCAAGCAAAGCTGCCTAATCATATTTATAAAATAGAAGATCAAACAATATCATAATTATTTTTAAAAAATTGATCAAGTTTGTGTAACTAAATATCAAAATTCTTCTCTCTAAAAAATATATATATCATAATTCTTTTTATATGATATTGATGGATCATAAATTTATGAAAAAAAAAATGAGTCTTTAAATAGTAAAGATTTTTTAGGGCACTATAGGATTATTGTAGGTTGAAATATTAACTGAGGACTACATATAAATTATAAAAATTTCAATTAATTTAGGTCAAGTTAAATTAATTCTGTAAAAAGAAAAAATTTTATTTTAATTAATAAAAAGGTTATAATTTAGGTATTGATAAATTATATAATAAATATTTACTTTTTTCTCTTAAATTAAGTAAAAATAAATTTTACAAATCGATGATATTATTTTTTAAATCATATAAAAATAAATTTTATAAATTAAAAATAGTGTAATTTAAGCAGTGTGCTTTATAATAATATTTTTAAAAGAAGTGATCTCTTCACTATTTAATCTATTCTTTTATTAATTTATAATTATTATTTTTTATACATAAGATTGATATATAAAATTAAATTTAAAATTTTATTTAAAAGGATTTAGATTTTTTTATCATTGAATCAACAAATAATAGAGGTATGAAATTAAAATTTGATTATTATGATAAGAAGTTTGTCTGTATATAATGTTAGTAGTGGTGGATGATGAGGAGATTAGGAGTGCAGTCAAAGGTCAAAGATGAACAGATAAACAGGAGAAGAAGAAGAAGGAATGTGAGGGTCCAGGCTGTTTGTCCACTTTATTCGACCAAAGGAAACAAATTAAATAAAAATTTGGGTTTCGTGGATAACATCAATAGGGTAATGGTGGTGGTGGTGCTGCTGTGGCTGTGGTTTCTTGATGTGGTGATTGTGTCCCACATTTTTAATTGGACGATGCTGATTAATTGGACCCTACCCACCCCCTTTCATGCTCTTTTACTTTTCTAACTTATTATTATATTTGGTGTAATGCAATAGATTAATGAAAAGATAATTTCTCTAGTACGGCAAGTAAAAAAGAACAGTAAAGTTGTAATTTTTTTAAAGATTTTTTGAAATGTAACGTTGAATTATTTTCATTATAATTTTGAAAAGGTAAGAGATGGTTCGATTATGTAATTTCTCGATGTTATAATTATATATCTTTTCAATTTATTAAAAAAAATTATCTAACCGTTTACGATAAAATAATTTATCACAAAATTAAAATATTTAGTTCACAATAGAATTTCCTCTCCCATTTCAAATTATTTAAAAAAACAAAAAAACTCTTCCGTCTCTAACATTTTGGCTAGATTTTGCAAACGTTCTAAATATTACTTTATTACTTAAAGTTTTGAAAATTTTAATTTCAGTTTTGCTACAATACTTTTTATCTTTTTTTATTTGAAAAATCACTTATATGCTAATATATATTTACATGACATAAAATAAAATACTGACACAATAAAATTAAAATATATGGATATAAAGGATGATTTTTTAAATTGAAAAAAATAAATAAAATGGACTTTTATGTAAAATTCAAATTTTGAGAATTCTAAATGATAGAATCAATTATGCACATTGTAGTAGTTTAGTTTAGTGAATTGAGATTTGAGAGGCAATTGTGAGAATTATGTGAGTCTTACTAATGGTAGTTCTTAAAATTTAAATGATATACATTATTATACAACTCAAGTTTACTAGACATTTAATAAAATTTATTTTTTTAAATAAACAAATTATGTTATTGTTGATATTATATAATTCCATCCATTCATATTATCTTCTTATAAGAGATAAGTTAAATGTCAATCCCGCATAAATCGGATAGTCTACCATTCAGACACCAAATTAAGGTTGGGGCTCGTATCCTCGCTCTCCCCTCCAACCTACCAAAAATATGGTTGTCCCTAAAAAAAAGATAAGTTGAATAATCTATCTAGTGTTAGTTATGGCCCTTTTTTATGTTAACTTTTATTCTTTGTAACTAAAAGCATGTTATTTACATTATGATAAAGTTTAAAAAATTATAAGAAAACAAAATACATCTAAAATTATTGTTAAATAGTAAAATAAAAAGCAAATAGAGAAATTAAATTACCTTGTATTTTAAGTGAATTTTCTTTATATTTTTATTTTAAATTAAAGTTCTTTTTTTTTTTTTTGAGTTAGTATTGAATTTTTTTTACCATGATATCTTTGACTTGTTACTTATTTTCGATTTAGGTAAATTTTTTGTTATAACTTTTTCTTATCTATTAGTCTCATTTTTATTAATTAAGTATAAAATATTTATATAAATTCAATTACATGATATAACACATTAGATATAAATAAAAATATTTCAATATTTATTGATTTTGTATTATAGACATAACTTGGTAAAAACATTTGTGGGAAAAACAAAATGCATATGTGGCTAGCTCTTAGGTACAATATGATATTCAACAAATGTATTTAATAAAAGTTGATGGACAAAAGCTTATTCTTATTCAATATTCCAACTTGTCAAGAGAGAACATCATTTATTATTTTGTCCATAGCATATAGTTATTTTAGAATGCTTTATATATATATATATATATCATCCCAAAGTCATAGATATTAGTAGTTCATGTTAAATGAAGATAATGTTGAAAAGTCACATTCACACACACAATTCATCAATAAATTAACTATTGAAATTTAATAAAAATAATCTATAATTCATGAAATTAGATATATTAAGCATATTGAATTCTAAATTTTTAACTAATTTGGTTCAATTCAAATAAAATTATAAAAGCAGTATAAATCTTTCAACAATCAATTTGACACGTCTATATACATCATATTTGAATTCCAAAATATTATTTAAACGAGAAAAACTTTACCAATTGATCTCAACGATTGTTGGTCTTAAAATTAAAATTTCAAATAAATGTTTAAATACTTTTTGATTTACTAATCTACTTACAATAGTAAAGTTGTCAAAAGTGCACTTATCAATAAAGAATAATATCAAACATATCTTAAAACATTTTAATTATAAATTTAAATGAAATTTTTATTGTACCAAAATTTAATTATTCGCCAATTATAAAATTTTACTTAGAACATATAGGAATAACAGTGGCAGATGCTGGCAATGGCAGCGAGTGGTAACAGAAGAAGAGAAGGGAGGGAGTGAGGCGGTGTCGTTTAGTAGAGCACAGAAAAGCAAAAAGGAGCACACGCGTGGAGTATGCACAAATAGTGAGAAAAGACCCATAATGTCTCCGGTCAACCCGGCAACAATTGCCTCTACAGCCCAACACTCACATGCACGTGCTCGCTCTCTCTCTCTCTCTCTCGCCCTTTCCTCGCACGTGTTTCCAGCTCATAATACCTCTTTTTTTCTAATTTATTTTTCTTAATAATCTTGTTCTATTTTTTTAATTATGGGATTTGAGTATTTGACCAATTAAATTAATTCAATTTAAATCTACGCTCGATAAAATCAACTAATATGCTGTGCTTAAGCCGTTTAAAATAAATGGTAAAATATTTTATATCGTCTGAGTTAAATATTTAATTGAAATTAAAATTTAATATTTTAATCCCTAGCTTTTAACTGTTAAATTATGGTTAAAAAAATAAAAAAAATGTTGTTCTCAATTAAATAACATTTAATCAATTAAATTTTATTGTTTTGATAGTTATATTTAAATTAAATTAGAGTAATTATAATTTATTTAAATTCTATAATTTAAATAAAAAAATTAATTGATTTAATGTAATTTATATAATTATATGAGTTTTTACAGTAGTAGTATAAATTAAGTACGGAATTCCTGAGTACTTTTCTTCTGATTTTTTGTGAATGGCTAATTCTTGATATATGTGTGTTTTTTTTTTAATTTTTTAAATTTTGTCTCTTCTTTTATTTTTTTTAATTCAAGGTTCTTGCTTATCCTGAAAGGGACAACAAATCTCTAGGATAACAAGCCTTTTATATTATTATATATACCACCAATATTTAAAATTTTTATCTAAATTCATTCATATGTTATTATATTTTATAATTATATTAAATAAATTACTTTTTCAAATTTGTTAAAAAAAATTGCTTTTTTTAATAAAATATTATAATTGATAGAGTTGATGCTATTGTGAATTTTTTTTTAATTTAAAAGAATTATAGAGTTTATTGGTGTGTTAATCCCATCTTAATAAAATACATATCTTAATAATTATTTATAATAAGTTGATAGATGTTATATTTGTTTAAACCACATTTTGTTAAATGTAATTATGTCGAATTAGTCATTAAAATTTTTTTATGATCCTTATAGTTTTATTTGGTTAAATTAAATTAATTAAAATCTAATGATATAATATATGCACATAACTATATTTTAAATATAAGAAAAAAACTTAATAATGCGTATCACATTTAATAATTTAGGTATAAACCAGTAGGAATACTTAAATTGACAATTTTCTTATATATAACATAATTAAGATAATAATGCCCTTGATTACGTGCATACACATGTCAAGCATGCATGGGTTAGAACTAAAATTTGATCTTTGAATTATTATTTTTATTATTTTTTTAAATGATATTTTTTAAGGTAAATGGAAGATTTAAATCCTATACCTCTAAAAAGGATAAACCCCGTAACTAAATCGAGTGAATCTTATTCGGGATCATTGAATTATATATATACAAACACATGTTTTCATAAAGAATATACCAAGTAGTGGAAACAGTCTTTATGTGCTGGATTAATTATAATAATTAATTAATTAATTACTGGCTAGCGCATAATTTCACTGACATATAATTGTTTATCCTAATTAATAAAACTAGGGGAGGTTTCATTGTGGGGAGGTTACCTCACAAGACTACTTGCCAAGCAATTTCTTTCGGTTCAACTTGTTTACAGATTTAATAATTTTATAAATAAAATTTTATTAAAAAATATAATAATATTTGGAATTCACCAAAAAGAATTTTGGAATTACATACATTTATTTAATCCCAAATAAAATTGAATAGACCTTGTAAATAACTTTCAAAATTGTAATGCTATTCAACTAAAATGAGTTTCATATGTGTTGTAAGATATTTTTAGTATATTAATATACATAATACTAAGCACATAAATTCTTTTACACTAATTTCTCTTCCACACTCTTTAAGTCAATGTTTGATTCCCCCACAATACCAAATTCCCTATTTTATTGATCATATTATATTTTATCTTAATGCTTTAGTGCTAGCTCCTCTTTTATATTTCTCCATTGTTCTAACTATACATCAACCTTGTTATAAATACAAAAGAGAAAATAATGGCTAACTAGCTTTTAAAATAATTGTTAATATATAGACATATAGATTTTTTAATTAATAAAAAGGTTATATATTTTAAATATTAATGAATTGTATAACAGAAACAGTCATTTTTTTTAAGTTAACTGGAAATAAACTATACAAATTGACAATAGTATATTCAAACTTTACATCTCAAAATACCCTTAAAAAAAAAGTGATTACTTAACTATTCGTTCACATATATTGATATATAAATATATATTTAATTCATTCCATATTTAACCATATATATATATATATATATTTTTTTTTTTATTTTATTGTGGAGATGGAAGAGGAGGGGGAATTTGAACTCCAGCCTCGTGACTAAATGGTAAACCCTAGAGGGGCTGCCCATATCCAACCAAACTTTATCACAAAAGTAATCTAGAAAGTTAATTTGCATATATATCATATTATATTAGAAACTACAAACACTATAAAACCACTTTTGTGTCAACTTTGCTTAATGGTATATTATAGATGCCTAATTAAGAAGGTTAAGTGGATGATAATGTAAGAAGAATGTTAGTTCATCAGGGTTGATATTGGATTGACTTAATTGTCACATCTTGTGAAGTGAGAACCAAAAAAATAAAAATAAAAAATCAACAAAAAATCTACTCTTATCATATGCTATAAACTAACAATTTCTATCAAAAAGGCCATCCTCATTTGACAAAGACATATAGCTATAGTCCACTTTTCAATATACAAATCAATTTTAATTTTTCGAATTTAATAACTTACAAAAAGCTAAGATGCCCTTATCACATTACTAATCAGAATCAACTTTGATACCCATTTATTATTAATTACTAATGCATCAATTTTTATATAATCAAAAGGGATAGATCAACATTTGTCCCAAAAAAAAAAAAAAGGATATATGAACATGGTCATGTTATGCCAACTCTTTATTTCTCCTTTTCTGTAATTAAGAATTTAAGAGGTGCATGCATGGCTAGATCAATTAGATAATACACTTAATTGGTAGAATTTATTTAAGCAAAGAAAAAAAAAAAAGAACCAAAATACTTAATTAATTGGTTCAAAAAAGAATATAATATATGTTCAACTTTTTAGCAAGAAAAAAAAAGCTTATGTGTGTTGCCTTTTATGACAAAATATTAAATATCTTAATGACATATAGTGCTTACTATGTCCAATTCATAATTTCTATATATATATATTTTTTTTTTGCTTTTAAAAATAAAGTGAAGAGAAGATTAATTATAGGCTTAAATCTTTATTATTCAAAATATTTAAAGGCCTTTTATATATAGATATCCCTCTTTGTAGCCACCATACCATATAAAATTAATTTAGTTAAAGTTTCTATTTTCATTTTTAAGTTTTTAAAACATTATTCAAATTATTTTTGGCCGTTGAATGTGTTGTATATTATTAAATGAGAAAATATTTTTATTTTCTTCAAAATTCTCTGTTACATAATATATTTCAAAAAAATAAAATTAAAAGTGCTATACTCTATTTTATGCTAATACTATCAATATTATATTAAATATCATGTAAAATCAATTTTTTATTGTATAGTTCATAATTTAATCTTTAATTAATTTTAATTAATTCAGTGTGATATGAATAAAATTATAAAAATTATAAAAAATATTTTATAACGTGAGTGTATATATTATTTGTTTAAATTTAAAATATTATTTAAATGAAAAAATATTTGAGTACGTAAAAAATAAAAATGATTAGATTTTTTTTTTTTTTTCGGGTAGATTTGATGTTATGGTATGCACACTATTAAGATTAAATATTGATTTAGAGGTAGAAGAGTGAAAAAGATGCAAAGTCTAGTTGGTATTGTGATTCGGCCTAAACTATAGAGATCTTATATATTGCGGTCCAAATTATGTAATAATTGAAACAAGCTTTCCACGTGGGCTTTTTTGGTGTTGACCACGTTTCCACTACTTCCACTTGTGATTGCTGATGCGGTTCACATTAACTTCCACCTTTTTCCAACAAAAAAAAAAAAAAATTATAATAATTTTGTTATTTGATGATTTCATACGTTAAATTAATAATTTCAAACCATATAAAATTTATATATATGTTATTAAATTTTAATTAAATAATAAATTTTTATTAGTTTAATTTTTTAACTCTAAAAAGTCAAAATTACTGTATAATCTCTTTTACAATACCATTTTTTTTAATCTTATTGCCTATTAGGTCTAGATTAATTAGATCTAGAATGAGACATTTGAAATTTTAGATTTTAGGTTTGGTTTATTGTAATATGAAAGATTAAATTTTTACCTTTCATGAGTGAATTTTACATTTATAATGTTTTTTTTTTATGTTCATTGTTATGATTAAATATTCTCTTCTCTACTCACACTAAAAATTAACAATTATATTTTTATGAAATACTAATAAGCAACATTGTTTTTTAAAAAAATATTCTCTATTTTTTTTTGTGAATTGTATAAATTTTTTTCTATTATTGTTTAGATCTACCATTCATTAATAGTGATAGAAATTTATTATTTTAATAATAAATGATTAAAAATGATAGTTTCATATCATTTAATAATTTTTTGAATTTACGTTGAATCAAAAGAAATTATATAAAAAATTATATTCTAACTTTAGAATGAATTTTATATGTGAGTATAAAGCTCTTTAATGTACATTTTAAAAAAAATTAAAACTCAAAAAATATTAAATATTTCATATTTTAATTAAAAATTCTATTTCCTTATTAAATTTTTATTGCGAAATGTAACTTTACAAATTTGGTTGAAAATGAGTTTAGTATACTCAATTCATGTTTAAATTATATGCCAAAGAAACTATCTTCAATTATAGAAAAGGTTTTCTCTTATTGATTTTGGACATTCTAGCTAACCTATTTATCTTTCACATTTTCATGCCAGAAAATGAAAGAAAATTGAGTATCAACGTTGATAAGAGATGTTTGAGTATCTAATTTTATATCTTTCATTTTACGTGAGAACATTAAATATTGAAAAAATTGACCATCAAAATTGGTATAAAATTCTTATATATATATATCGTGATGTGGAAATTACATCACATTTTTCATGTTAACATCATATATTTGGATAATAGATTCTCGCAAAATTCTCTTATTTTACTTGGATGTAAAAACTTGTAATTTTAATCATTTGAGATTTATTAAAATTTAATTAACTTTAAAATTTTTTTGTCACAACGTGAGAATTTGAGGAATTTTCTCGGATAATTAAAAAAATTTTACCCTTATAATTCGATTAATCTTAATTAATATAATTTGATTCATAATAGAATTGTAAGAATAGTAAATTTTAATAACTAATTTTTTGCATTTGATGCTCTCAATATCTAGTAGTTACAATAACTAACTATTTCGGAATTGAATCAGATGGATCTATAAAAGAGATAAACACTTTTTCAGTATTTATTTTTTTCATATATAAAACTTAAACCCGATACCTTACTTAAGAAAATTTAAAATTCTTATCACTTAAATCAACAAATATTGATAGTAACTAATTTAATATAACTATAATTATATATACCATAATTAAAGTAATCCTTACCCGATAATCAAAGCATTTGTTGATGAAGGGCTCCCTACAAAGAATGTTTAGACCGTAACTTATAATTTCAAATTTGTAATTAGCTCATGGAAAACGCAGTAGTTGAAGCCTTGAACGATGAGAATGGATAACCCAACATATTTATTTTATGAAAAACATTGGAATTTACACGTTTGTTGTTTCAGCAGTCAAAGAGAAGAATGGACCAACCATGTGGCATATATAAATAAGTTTTAATATTAATATCATAGTTACATCTATGTATGAAATAAAAAATCATTATTAAAGTGTTCTAAAATGGATAACCTTTGCAATTTTTAAATTTTCATATATAATTGAGTAGAGTTGAATTTACGTGGCTTGTGACTTAAGCAGTCAAAATTCATAATTCCTAAACTTGTATATATATGTATAGTTTTCTCAATGTCTAATAATTATGTTTATAATAATAATAATAATAATGACAATAATTATAATAATTACTAATTAATGTGTGACTATAGGTAGCTTTCAGATTGGGCGACCGCTTGCCTAGCTTTTTAAATTGACAATTTATATATATATATATATAATTTTTATAATAATTTTTTTAATTTTCATTTTTATATTTAATTAATATGTAGTTTTTAATTTACTAAAATTATTTTAAATATATATATTTTTTACAATTCGCACAAAGTTTGAATTGACAATTAGTTATTAATTAATTTATAAATCAAAGAGGATAATTAAGTATCTCTTTTTTGTCAAGTGGGTGAAAATATAATAATTAGTACTGTGTTAATCATGCTTTAAATTAAATTTAAAAAAATTGTAAAACATATATATCATCGAATCAGTTTGCACATCAATCAATTAAATTACTATTTCTTTTGCACTTGCATATAAAAAGAAATTTTGGCGTTTTGCATTTGTTACTATTACTATTCAGTAATTATAAAAGTTTTAACTATTTCAAAGTTGCCGTGGGATAGACTTATGGAATAAAACTCTTTAATACTTATTTTCTCTATAGTTTTTTATATATAAAATTTGAATTTAAAATTTTATTTAGAAAAAGTTTATTTTTTAAATATTTGGAGCAACAGATACTGGTTGCATATAAAAAAAATTTGAAAGTACTAAAAATTGGCAATCTATAATATGAAAAAATCATTATAGTTTTTAGATGGGGATAATTTTCAAGTGGGATATTCAAACTACTTAATTGGCAGTAGTTCCATGCTTAAATAAGAAGAAGAAGAAGATTAATTATAGTAATTAATGAAATGCCTAATTATTAAAATTTTAAGTATGCTTTTATATTGATAATCTTTTAGCATCTATAAAGAAGAGTTGAAAATTGTGGTGCTAAAATGTGCTAAATTAGTGCACCTATCTTTCTAGTCATTATCAAATTACTACAAGATTCCTTCAACTAGATATAGTTTCACTTTTCTTGTTTTGTTGTCTTGTGTTTTCCTATTCATGTTTGACATTCTAACAATAAATAAAGAAAAAATAAAATCCTAATTCTTTGAGAATATGATGATGAAAGAAAAAAAATACATATTTGTGATTTAATAATGGATGCTCTTCAACTTGAAGGTTTTTGGAATAATCATGACTTAGCAGAGAATATATGGAATAATATGCAACTTTAACAGCAGCATTAAGTCTTACATTTGATACTATGATGCAACTTGATGTTTGTCAACTTCCATTACATTAAGTTACTTTAAATGACATATATCTAACTAATCTCTCTTTTAGTATACATTTTTTTAATAAAAAAATTATATAAAATAAATATTGATAAACTGTGATGATATATTCAAATCTTATATTTTATAATATTCTTAAAGACAAGTTACTTAATGTTTGTAATTCACTTCATTTAGTTTTAAAAATATTTTTAAAAAATAATTTATCAAATGTAAATTTTTAATTTTTTTGAATGTACGACTATGGAATATTTTTAATATCTTGCAAAAGATGTTTGGAATATGCCGACTGCAAATTAAAATTAAAATATGTTTATTCCTAGCCATAAGACACACTTTAGGCGGATTCCCCTATCAACCTACAAGTCGTATATATTTCATTTGTTAATGCATAATTAAATGAGCTAATTGTTTCGATTAGAGAGCTTAAGCACAAAGATTAGAGCCATTTTCTTAAATTTTTATACATCGCATCCTTTTATATGCCATTAAATTAAACCTCGAATTGCTTAAACTGAAGAGATTAATTAAGTTGTCTTGAGCTGTGCACAGTGCCACACTCTTAAATTGACTCCATACGTTGTTTTGTTGAAAATCCTTAATTTTAGCACAATTTAATTATTAAGTGCCTGAGTGACCAAAAAAAAAATCTATTTAGACGCTTTTTTTTTTTTATTTGATGCACTCAGTATTTGATAACTATAAAAAATTTACTATTTTAAAATTAAACTGGGTGAATTTATAAAAAAATAATTTTTTTAATAATTATTTATATATTTATATATAGAATTTAAATTAGATAAAATACATACGGATTCAGAATTAAATTGTTTATCTCTTTTTTCTTCCTTTATTTATTATTAATTTAGTTCTACACTTATTGCTGGTTGACTCTTTTGTATTTGCATATGGTTTTATCATTTTATTGTTAATGGTTTATAAATTTTTTACCGACATTTTAGTATTTTGTGATCTATTTTTTTATTAGATGTTTTTAGTATTCAGTAATTATAAGAGTTTCAACTGGTTTAAAATTTAAATAAAGTGAACTTATAAATGGTAAAGCCTCATAGCACCTGTGATTTTAACTTTTTAATATTGTAAAATATATGCTTTGCAATACTCATAATTTATTTATTCTGTAACACCTAAAATTTCTAAAATTTTATACTATTTAGTAGAAGAGTGAAAGATAAATTTGTTCATAGTGATTTCAGGTGGTGAGAATAACAAAGAAAAACAAGTGTAAAACGAAATGTTTTTTCTCATATTTTCACTTGATAAAACAATAACACTGCTGCTAAATTAAAATTAAGTTATACTAATGAAAATTATTAGCAGTAAATTTTAATATTTAAATGTTATCAGAGTAAAATCATAAAGTACTGAAATATTATAAAAAAATCACAAATTTTTACTAATAAAATATCTAAACCACGAATTGTTTTATTTGTACTTCACGTTTTATTAATTTCAAGAGGCTAGAATTTAAAGATTTGCAATAAATGAAAAATGTATTAAGGCTATGCCATGGTTTGGAATCGAAAAGGGGGTCTAAGCCCATTTAAGTTCAGAAACATGGGATCAACTGATCAAATATTAGAAAAATCCATCCCAGTCTAGCTTTGGAGGAAACTATCTACATATCATCAAATTCAGATACCAATTTTAACGTAATTTTTCAAGATTCATGTGGATGAACATGAATGATTTTTTTTTTTGGACAATTGGAGAAGGAGGAGGTGGGGAGATTCAACCCCTCCCATTTTACAAGGGTGCCAAGACCTTCTACAACTAGACTAGGGACCCCGAAGGATTTGGGTGATTATATTACAAGCATTGCATATTGAATGGAAAGGTCTATGTAATAACGATTTGATTGTAGCACTGGAATCGTCTTCAGGACTGCGAAATATTCATGAGCTCAAGGCTATATTCTAGCAAGTTATTTTTGAACATCCTGATTCTGAATAATGTTAAAATACCAATGACAAAGAGTAGACAAAGGAACTTTTTTTTTCTTAATTATTACAATCACATGATGCCCAATTCTGTATTTGTTTATTGCAGACATGCTTATTCTAATTGTTATTAGTGCAGAAAGCAGACAATGTCTGTACTTATGTATCGAACTTTGATAACTGAAAAAAAGTGGCATAGTCTAGGATGCAAGTAAAAAATGGACATCAGACATGTTTCAGACAGCCATGACAATTCAGGCAGAGTTAAATCCAAATAAACAAAGCTACAATAGCAGAAGACTACTCCTTTTTTAATTTACAGTGCTAGTCACATGAATCCCATTTAGAAACTATGGTGCTCTAAACATGTCGCCATTGGTTAGAGGATTTTGTTTTTTTTAGGAAAAAAAATTGGATCCTGACCACCGTAACATTACAGTTGTGTGGACGACTCTAGTATCATTATCATTTTTTCAGTCGGTGAAGAACATAAAGTTACAGGATTCTGTTCATAATGACAAGAAAAATGGCATCAGGATTGTCCCAAGCAGCCACCGCATTTGAATAGGTCTTACTTCTAAATAAGCAAAGCTGGATTCAGGTGCTACAGCTCCAGGGGCTGCCGCAATATCAGCCTCAGGCATGTTGCATACTCCAAATGTCATATTTGGCTGCAGAATACGAACACACAGTAAAGGGTTTTTATCTTTTCTCTATTACTTCATTTTTCAAGTACATCTATTTTGGGGCAGTGCCGCATTGTTAGCTTGCCCCACAAAAATGACAATTGGGTATCCGGCTTGAATTTCGAAATAGTCAAAACCTTATAGCTACTGGATACCAAAAGCATCAGATGCCAAAAAAAAATCCTATCTCTGGTGTGGGACACTACAAAAGTATGTACCACCTGTGAGATTAGCCAAGGATTAAATCTTTGGCATTGCTATGAATGGAACCTGGGGTCTCAAGGTCCCAAGTACACTCATTGGCTTTTTCAGGGAAATCTGAACTTGAAAGTAAAATAGCAAGCAGGAAACCTGAGATTGAATTGACTATAGCATACCCTACAAGAAGCAATATTGCTGCAACCACAGACTAGATGACCATTAGCAACATCTACAGCTTTTGGAGCTCCCCCACCATCGCTTCTCTGCATTGGTCATGTAAAATTGATAATACATATATTCACCAGGCAATGCCTTCTCCATTTACTCACTATATTAAAATAATGGCGATAAAAATGTACTGTCCAATACCTTGTAAAAATCGACTGCAATGAAGTTGGGCCATCTTTTACCTGCTGCTGTATAGCATGTGTTCACCATGTTCATCAGGGGAGCAGAGTTATGCTTGCAAGCTTGTGTTAGATCAGGATTATTAGGAAAGTAATTTATTAAGACTAGTGATCTTGTTGTTGTGTTCATTGCAGGTGATTCAGCTCGGTTCGGACATGAACCTGCTATCATTCCACCGTTTCCATCTGCGATTTCGAAACTGAGTAAACTAAAAATTCATTTATATATATATATTGTGTCAGGTTGAAGTGTAAATAGGACTCACATTGGTTTTCTACTACATATCTCCATTCATATGCAATTCCTTCAGAAGCTTCCTTACTTGACTTTGAAGTAAAAACCACTAACCGCTGATTCTTCTGCACCATATCATCAACGGTTGGCCAATCTCCTCCATTTTTTGGCATTCTAGAGACTGGAAACCAATACTGCCTCAAGCCAGCAGCATTGAAGACTTTTGTGAGCCCATTTGGCGATGTAACATAGTCCTCAATTATAATGGTGATGATCTCTGATGGATTTGCATCAAGATATACTTTAACCTCTTTTAACACATTAATGGCTGGTTGCTGGCATATCAAAGTAGAAATATGCTATTGTCAGCAGTTACAGACATTCCAAAATATTCTTGTAAAATGGAAAAACAGATAATTATCAGTGGAAGTTCATCAATATTCTCATCCCAATTCGAGGTGTAAAGTATTCGTGAGAATTGAATTGTTTATGATCTCAACACTTACAAATGCTGTGAAGTTGTAGCATTTTCCTCCAAAGGAATGACACAACCAGATGTCATTCTGAAAGTCATACATATCTAACATTAACCCTCTCACACCATTCTGCAAGAGAAATTTACTAAGTCACATATTGACATTTTCAAAATACCCAGCTGTAAATAAAGAACTCAAAAAGAAAAAGAAAAAAAAAGAATTTACCAAGAAATTAATTGCCTCACAACACATTCATCCACCAGTCAAAATGTGGTGATGTACTCATTTGATTAGTCATTTATTTAATCATTTACTCGTCTTTCTATCTAATTCATTAATCAAGATGTCAATAGTATATTAAGAGGTTAGCCATCAAGATTAGTGGGATGGGATCTTGTTTTGATTTATTCTGTATTAATCTAGCAGTGGCATTTGCATATGTGAACACATCAGCTCCATGCAAAAAGCAACAGAATCCTACTTATTGGTTTTGAGGGTTACCTAACCTTTTCCCTACAACTTGTATATTATATTCTAAGCATCTTAAGCATGTTTTTGAAGTAAAGATTATATATATATATATATTAGCCTACCATCACCTACAATTCATAATGACATTCACATGTAAAAAGAGGACACATTATAAAAATTCTGCCCACCCAAAGAGGACCTATTCAACAAATGCCTTGACGGAGGCTTCCTTCAGGCATCATATTCCATCATTTGTAAACAGTTTTTAAGCCTTTTTTTTCATTACTTAATAATTAACTTGTTAAGTCTGCTTTCAAAAAGAAAAGATCATGCCATTAATTTAGGACAAAATATGGTAGGTGGCACCCTTTTAACATTTTGCCAAGTCCAGCAAATCAACACTTATTCAACCTTATTGTTAAAGAAAAAAAAGACTTGGGTTTTTGGAATTTTGCTCTTTTCTCAAGGAAAGAGAATGTTTTTGACTAATCAAACATGGTACATGCATTTCACAAGAATAAATGTGTTCAATGGGGAAGTTGTCAACCGTGTCTAACATTAATAAAGTATTTGTTCCATTATTATATATCCATGTTCATCACTTCTTCTATTACAAGTTGTTGCAATTGATAGTTGACAATTAAATAAATCAGAGTCTTTAACTAATCCCAATTTGTTAATTAAAATCAATCTCTAAATCAAGAGCTATCCTTCTGTTCACACAATGACAATTTGGTTTTAAAGACCAACGTCAACTAAAGCTTCACTTTCCAGGAAAAGCAGAACCAACTTTCCAATGGGAAAGCAACAATTTCAGTGGACGGCATTGTGATGCATGTTTTCTCAGAAGGCAAACAAGAGAAAGAGAAAAGTGAAAGAGAACATTAATACATACATTAAGCTGCTCAGTTATGGAGTCCTGTTGATTCATGGAGGTTACAAGCACAGATCCAGTAGCTGACTTCACACCCAACTTAGCAAATGAATTATGTGTTGTAAGCCATGTATAATGATTGAAAGGCAACCCCTTTACCTGATCAGAAACACAGAACAAAAACCAACCAAAACAACAAAAAACTCAATTGCCATTAACATAAATACAGATTCATATCATGTGTTGTGCACATTTTTGGGAACTGAAAATGAAAAGTTAGAATCTTTATTTCTAGACCTTTGAAGTTGGGTTTACAGGCTGAATTCTTGTGCACCTTGGCCGTACATTTCCATTTGCTAAACATGTTTCACAGTGTAACCCTGAGTCACAGTTGCTGTTTGCTACACATATTTGCCCTTCCTGAATGAAGACAGTAGAAAAGAACCAATAAATAATTCAGACAAACAAGAACAAGAAAATATGTTTCTTATACCTTAAGGGCAATGGAGAAACTGAAGAGTAAGGCTTCAGTTAAGAGAAAAAAAGCAAGAAAGACAGTTCCCTGTAATATATGAAAGCTGAGAGTTAGTTCAAAGATATGAAATTAATTAAATAAGATGGAGCCATATATATATATATCTAATAATTGGGTGCTTGCCTGCAAATGCATATTGCTGGCTTTTGGTGGTATGTGCAATTTTGTTGGTTATGGTGAAACAAATAAAAGAATAAACTTTTGCAAAAAAAGGGATTTGAGGAGGGAGTTTTGTGATATGATGAGGAAGATAAGGCGCTAGGAGCGGTTGGAAAGCTTGAGGAGAATAAATATGAAGGCTGCTAATGCTAGTTCTAACTTCTAATGATGACTAACTATACAAATATTAAATGTTTCTTCAATTTGAAAATATTAATATTTAGTCATTTGGAGATTTTTTTTTTAGAGAAAGGGTGTTTTTAATAAGTCAATTGTGCTGTTGATTGAAATTTGAATTGAAGATAAGAGTTGAAATGTTATGCATTTTTGCATTTTGAAATGTTATGCATTTTGCAACTATGTATCTTCTTGCTGACTGAGTACTAACTACAATCATTGTATCAAGGGCCTTTATGCAATATACTACACAATCTTCTTTGTTTCTTTCCTTATAATTCTACTTGAATTAAACTAAATTAATCAATATTTAATAAATTCTAAATACTGATAATTCAAATTAAAAAAATTATCAGGATTTAATTCAAACCTTTTACATTGACAAACATATCAACTTAATTTCTTATATTATGAAATGGGCAGATTCCATTTCTTGCTTTTTATTTAAAAAAATGTCGTATATTTAAATCCAACTGAAATTTAAACTGATAATATAAATTTAAAATCTTAATGTTTCAAAGACTATGTTGGTATCCATAAGACAAAACTCATTGTTTTGATTTCTTAATTTCTTATATTATGAGACAATTATATATTTAAATTCAAAATTTGTTGATATAATTATCTTCTAATATTTATTAGTTACAAAAATTCAATTAATCTAAACTGAGTTGAATGGATCCTGTATGAGGATAAAATTTTTCAGTAAATTTGAAATCATGCTATGAAAAATTCAAAATTTTTATTATTTGAACCTATCAAAAGCTTCTTTTTTTTTCCCTCTCAATGTGTGTTGACAAAGATAAAAATAATTTTCAGAAACATACATGAAGTTTCTTTTTCTTAGAGGAATATTGAATGAGTGTCATCCGACAGAAATTGCTTTAAGCAACAAAGATTTGTCAAAGATGACCTGAAAAAGATGCTTGTTAATACAGTCCACGTAAAAGAAGTATATATCTTGCACATTATAACAAAAGCTTTGCTATACCATGCAAGTTACGATGATGATCGAAAATAATTAAGTAATAATTTTTTTTAAATATTTTAAAGTGTAGAGTTTAAATTTCTATTATATAATTCATCAATAAAAAAAAAAACTTGCTTTACCATATACATCTCCATGACTAGCTAACAGCCCTTCTCTTAATTTTTTTTTTCTCAAAAGATTGCAGCTGAAAGTAACCTTTCCTTTCAGTTCACAATCACATGCACATCCATTTTGTTTAAAGCTGTCTCTATATGAATGCATGTGCTAGCTTCTTGTGTTCATGTTTATTTTAAATTGAAATCTGGAAGGAGAGATGGCTTGTGGGCAAATTCAGAGGTTATCAACTTAGCTATATATATATGCTGATGGTTGATGCTGCAATTGTGACCACTCTTTAACTTTTCTCCAAATGTAAACAGCAAGCAGCATCACATGGCACGTATTGTCGACTGCATTAATGCTGGTTCATACCCTTTTCAGGAGCATGGCGGGACCGCAAGCTTAGCCATATGTTATTGGAATCAGCAATTCTTTGGATGGACCCTAAATTATATATATATACATATTTATCAGAAAAATTGCTTGGAACTATAGGAATTGTCCATAAGATGATAAAGATTGAAACTGAAATAATCTTTAAGACTGAGAGGTTGCTAATTACATGCTATCTATTTTTTTTATGACAAATATCGACATGAATAGTATTGTTGCGGTCTGTTAAAATTAGTTTTTATCTTTTTATTTTTATGAGACGCTAACAAATTTTGAGAATGGAAAAATATAATTTTTGTGAATAACTATTAAAAGTTAGGACTTGCAACATGGTACAAAAGATAAAAGGTTATAATTTCAAAACCCAGATGAAGTTCAATCAGAAAAAAAATAAAAATATGAGGGAAGTGGTTGGAGAAATTAATTAAGAGTATTAATACTCCTTGGGCTAAATAATTATTTTCTCCAAGGCATTGGGCCAAAATAGCTATACTATCATCGTATGATAGCCCAATAATTAAGCATGTTCAGTCATTATTTATCAAATTTGAGCAACAATAAGAGGATTTTAACTTGATTTTGTAGAACAAAAATTAATGTTCTTGAAGATCAAGTGGAGGATGGACTGAGAAGTGCTTTTGAGTACATGTACAATATTTGATATGATAAAATAAAAAATAATGCAATATCCTATATGTACTATATGTTATTTTTTAAAATTTTTGTTGAAAAAATAAATCTATTTTTTAAATAATTTTTTATTTAAAAGAATTCAATTCTGATAAATGAGAAATTAATGGAATATAGAAACTTGTATGGATGAAATTGGAAACAATTAAATTGCCATGGAAAAAAGAAGCATTAAACAAGAGATTGATGTCACATGTAATTATTCATGGGGGGGTTTTGGCACCTTTGTAATTAATAGTATTATTCGTTTGTAGTATTGTTTATTTAAGAGAGATTAGCTGCCATTTTTGTTCATATACTGAAGGATTTTGTACCATTCCCAAAGATCCCCATGCCCCTACCACACAATGCTTTCCTGTGAAGTTGCTTGTTTCCTCAATCAATGGTTCCTATTTAGCAAATTGTAGGGCTTTTTTTTTATTTAGAAAAAAAATTATTTTTCTTCTAGTTTTTTTTTTTTAAATTAAAAGTTCATACAATTGTAATATACAATAAGAGACAATTCCCGAAATTAAATTTTATATCTTAAAATATTTTTATTAAAATTATCACTGTCTCACTGACTTCTAACTTCTCTATTGGTAGGTCACATGTTTTTATTTTCATTTTGAACATAAAGTAGGTCAAATATTTCCACGATAAAATTGGACAGAGATGTGTAATGATAAGCACAAATATGATAATTTTATAATAGTGTGTGTCTATATATATATATATATATATATTAATTAGGGAGGGTGAGGTTTGAGTTCCATCTCCACTTCTTTTTTCTATATTTATATAAATTAAATAATTTTTTTATATATTGTACTAAATTAAATTCAACAAATATCTAAAATCTATAAATTCAACAATTGTTATATATCTTATAATTTAAATATTAATCAATAATTACTTACATTAGCAAGTTCTAAAATTGTTTATATAATTTATCTTAAATGAAATTTAAATTAAAGTTGAGATATTTGAAACTCAAAAAGATATTGAGTTTTTCTTTTAACATCATATTTTAGCTAATTGAGATAGAATCTAAACTTGAGTTCTTTTTTTTTACAATGTAATTATGTTATACGTCAATAAATATAAATTATAGTCTGCATTACAAATAAATAACATTTTGGAGAACAAATGCTAAAGAATGTAGTTAAAGACATGAATAATTATATCAATAGAGTTCGAGGAAAAAAAAAAATATATGCTCAAAAATTTTAATAAAATCTTTGTTGCTACTTGGTATGAATACTATAGCTTTAGATGAGGGGAAGAAAAAAAGACATGAATGGTAGCGTAATGCAAAGAATAGTTGAGGTGACACCAATAGGCTTGGACTAGCAAGTGAACTAAAATACATAACAATGGTGACACCATTAGGCTTGGAGCTTTGGACCCATTTTCTGCCACAACTGTACGCAGCAGACCTTAGTTTTCGAGAGAACTTGCACAGGTAGTGGTTAGCTTGGTCCCACTTTCTTCCATCAATGTCCATTATAATTTTAAAAAGAGAAATAATTAGCTCAAGAAAGAGAGAGCCAGAGTCTACTTCTCCATTTCCCATGTAGTCAAAAAGCCACACTCGCTCAATGTGTTCTTGCTCACACTCTAATCCCTCTCACTCAGTCATGTGTTGCACAGTCAAGAAGTAGTCTTTTCTAGTCCCCAACTGTTAAACCCATTTGCAGGTTTGCACCCAGTTGCTTTGTTTCAAGTTTCAGGTTCCAAACCTCTCTCTGTCTTTCTCTATCTGGGTTCAAGCTGAAGTTCTCAACTTTACTTGTTGGTCTTTGCTATGGTGGTCTCTAGATGGTTCTTGTTATTGGGTTTGCTTCAGTTTCTTGCAATGCAGCTTCCTCTTATAGTGGCTGGTTAGTGACAATTAATTGATTTTCTTTTTGTTCTTTAAATACCTTTGGGAAGTTGCATTTTTGTTGACTGGTTCTTGTCATGATGGTTTTTGGGCAAAAATTAGGATTCTGCCAATGGGATTTGGTTGTGAGATTGAATTCTCTTGGTTACTGTTGGTTTTTCCATTTGGAGTAAAGTTTAATGAGCATTTACAATGTGTATGAATTTGTGTTGGGTTTTAAATTTGCACTCGCTGCATCTAATTGATGTTGTTTACCTTTTATGGCTTGCCTGCATCTAATCATTTTGTTTACATTTATGGCTTCGCTTGGAAAACTGTGGCGAATATTGTTGCTCTGCACTGTAAGTTTTGTAGTGATATTTTCTTTGGTTGAGAATGGGGCGGAAACTATAACATCCATAGTGTTGCGCCATTTTCTGATGAATTATTGCATTGTTCATGACTAACTGGTATATATGAATAGAAAGGGGATTGAAAATTAAATTTATAAGCAACTGAAGATGATGGTTTAGGCAATTTCATTTTGGGAGTTAGCTTTTTCTTAAATTGCAATTAGTCTTTAACGATGTGTCATTGTTGGCAAGTTCCAGGACTAACCTAGAACATTTAGAAATTGAGTGCAAAATTGGATGTTTTGTCTAGAATCTAGACCAAGTATTGAACAAGTACAACCAGAAGAATCTAACATGGTTGTATATTTGAAATGGTGCAACCAATCACATCCACATTCACATCGGAAAAAAAAAAAATCATATATTCATTCAGGCATTGGTGAAGTTGTTTGGAAGTGGCAATTATCCCTGAATTGGAGGTCCGTTTGGCACCATCAAACATCAACCATCAAACATCAACTAGAACTTTTCAGAGTAAAAGCTCCACTTTATTTCTATCCCACCCCCTACAAGCCAATAGAGTTATTTTCTCTCTTCAAATATTTGTTCTACTAATGTGTATTGCTGGGTACACATTAGACCACAAAGTAGTAAAAATTTACTTTTGAATACTCATGTATATCTGATGTTGCATTATGTGAAAATTCCTAAAGTTTTGACTCCCTTGAAGATGATGTTAATATACTCACAAAGGAAAAAAAGAAGGAAAATATTTGAATTGTGGGATTTCTCTTGAAAAACATTGCTTGCCTGTTCTTTCTCAAAGGTTGTAGCTGCACCATCATTCTATAAAACTTGTTTCATTGGAATAAAATGGTGAAAATTTGAGTTAGCAATCAATCCTATGTTTTCAGGGAGAAATTCTCTTGATAATAGCTCCTTCTACCTTTGCAGATTGCCCCTTGGATTTGAGTGGATCAAATTTTACCCTAGTGGCTTCTTTATGCTCTAACAAAGATGACAGAGGAAAGTGTTGCCGCTATATTAATGCTTTTATTGCAGTCTCTGTTGCTCGCTATGCAAATAGAACAAGCAACCTAGGGGTAACCTCAAACTTTTCTGATATCTGCCTCCATTCCATTTCACAAACAATGGCATTATATGGTGTCCCAAAAAATGCTACAGCTTTTTGTGGGTTTGGGACAAAAATTCCAGTTGATTATGAGTGCAATGGCCGAACGACTGTCACTCAGATGCTGCAGTCTCCAAAGTTTGCAGATGTTATGGAGAATTGCAAAGTGCCCCTTTCAGCAGAAAGTAGTTGCAGGAAGTGTTTAAATGCTGGAATTGTATACCTTCATCATCTGGTGGGAACAGATAATAATTTAACATTGAGTACTTGCCGTGATGCAACTTTTGCTGCCCTTGCAAGTCAAATTGATAATGCTTCAGCTGTTGATCTGGCAAGTTGTTTCTTTGGAGTTCAAGCGCTTAGTGCCCCTGCGGGTATGACAATATATTTTCTTAGTTATGATAATATTATTTTCCTTCTAAGCATCCTGAAGGCTGCTTCTTCCATCTTATTTATGGTTTCTTTATTGTTAAGGATTTACCTGAAAACTCTTGTAGATCATATGTCATGGTGTTTATGGATGGTTCCTTTGTTCAATATTTCTCTGTCTGACCACTAAACTACCATTTCATTTTATGATGCTAATGTCAGAACCATCGCCGTCCGCACTTGCTCCTGAAGCTTCTCCAACTCCACTAATCGCTGCAAGTCCAGGCCAAGTTGTTCTGGGAGTGACCGTAAATGAGAATCACCGTTCCTATCACCTGACATTAATTCCAGGTGTTGGCATTGCTGTTACAGTTGTTGCTGTTACAATGCTGATAGTCCTGATCATCCTTATCCGTAGGAAACACAGAGAATTAGAGGAATCTGGGAATACTTACAAGGCCTCTGCAAAAGCATTCCCTCCTCCTAAGCCTATGCGAAAATTTCAAGAAGGTGCGATTCTCTAATTTTTAGAGTGGGATCATTTTCTTTCTTGATGCTAGCACATATTAAGCTTTACTTTGGTTGGGCTGGTTCTGTTTCATGTAGGACCTACGTCAATGTTTCAAAAATTCAGCTACAAGGAAACAAAGAAGGCAACAGATAACTTCACCACAATTATCGGGCAGGGGGGATTTGGAACAGTCTACAAAGCTCAATTCAGTGATGGCCTAGTGGCAGCAGTAAAGCGGATGGACAAAGTTTCAGAGCAGGGAGAAAACGATTTTTGCAGAGAGATAGAACTTCTTGCCCGACTTCATCATCGTCATCTTGTTTCTTTAAGAGGTTTTTGCATCAAAAGACATGAGAGGTAGTTTAGTTTTGCCCTGTGACCAAAAACCAATAGCGGCATATACACAGAAGTAAATAAATGTGCTTGTGATTTTTCTCTTTCGGCACCATTTAGTTATTCATTTGCATGGATTAGTGAAAAGTAGGAAGCTCAGCTTCTTGTGTGATATTTCCCTATACTCTCTCTGCTACCAGTTTCCTTGTAATTGACATTATTAGATGATTGGGTGGCTTCAATTATTCCATTGCATGAATGTGTGATGTGTGTGGCATCATTCTTGTGTGAGTTTAGCTGCATAAAAAAGTTTAGATGGTTATTTTGTTCGTAGGAAGTATTAGCAATGTGCTTTGGATGGGTTTGAGACTTATGTAATGGAAGCATAAAATTCTTTTGCTTGTTCCATGTCAGGTTTCTGATGTACGAGTATATGGCAAATGGAAGCTTAAAGGATCATATTCATTGTATGTTTCTTCATCTCTTCATCCACTATTTCTCTATCGCTCTATCAAAAGTTCATATGGTAGCTCTCTGTGATCCTTTAGGCTTTCATGCGCTTGTACAACTCATGTTTTCTTTTAACAATACATTTTTTTTCTTGAGATGATTGATTTACACTGTACAATGATATACTGAAATAATTATCTCCTCTACTTCAAAACCCCTCCGTATGACAGCCTCTTATTAAGAATATATCTCTTGCTTGTGTAGCTCATGGAAAGGCTCCTCTGAGTTGGCAGACTAGAATTCAAATTGCTATTGATGTTGCTAATGCTCTGGTAAATTAGTAAAAATATGTTCATATTTAAGACTGATTGGTTTAGCTTCAGCTATTTGATTCATTGGACTTTGCATTTTTTCGTCTTCATCATTGGTTTTTGCAGGAGTATCTCCATTTTTACTGTGATCCACCTCTGTGCCACAGAGACATAAAGTCGAGCAACATTTTACTGGATGAAAACTTTGTTGCCAAGGTACTGTAGGAATGAGACACACACATAGCTTTTCCTTTTGTTTATTGGCTGAAATTGCATTTCTGACATTCACCACAAACAAAATAAACTTCCCAGAAAATCCAGGTTTATTCATGAGCTTTGGGCTATATTGAGAATTTGACAAACTAGATTTTCTAGCAATAAAGCATCCTCATAATAATACATCAAACCTGTTGATCTTCAGCATCTTATCTTTCAGACTATATTTTGTCTTCCAGGTTGCAGATTTTGGCCTTGCACATGCATCAAAAGATGGCTCTATTTGCTTTGAACCAGTAAATACTGATATTCGGGGAACTCCAGGTTAGTGACAGCAATACCTGGCCACTCCAGCATGAAATATTTAGTCATTGAATTTGAAGTTCCAACTGTACCATGGCTTTCAGGTTATATGGATCCTGAGTATGTGATCTCCCAAGAACTCACTGAGAAAAGTGATGTATATAGCTATGGTGTTGTGCTCTTGGAGATAGTAACTGCAAGACGAGCTATACAAGACAACAAGAATTTGGTGGAGTGGTCTCAAACATTCATGGAATCAGAATCAAGGTTGCATGAGTTAGTGGACCCTCGTATTCGGGACTCCTTTGACTTTGACCAGCTTCAAACAATTGTAACTATTGTGAAATGGTGCACGCAGAGGGAAGGACGGGCTAGGCCTTCAATCAAGCAGGTTCTTAGGCTCTTGTATGAGAGCTCAGACCCAATACATAGTGGGTTCTTACAAGCTGTAGAAGATGAAGACTATGAAGGAAGTGAAGGAAGAGTAAGGAGAAGTAAAGGAAAAATGCATAGGGGTGATGCGGTTTTTTATAGTGGGGATGCAAGATGTCTTGCTTCTTCTTCGAGTACATCACGGTCATATTGTAGCAGAAGCTTCTTACTTGATACTGGCTCTCCACAATCACCCCCTAACATACTCTCTGTCTGAGGTGAATCGTTGTCTTTTTCTGCTCCTTGTACTTGTCCTGGTTTACTGGAAATTTTTAGTATCTTGATGGAGTCATCATTGAGACAAATTGCTTGGAAGGAATATGTCAAATTGACAGGTACGCACAGATAGTCACCTCTGTTGTGCGACATTCACTTCATAGAGCATGTCGGGGACTTCAAGGTCATCATGTTGGATTGATAATGAATGCTTATAAAAAAAATCATGTTGGATTGATAATGAAATTTGTAGAAGTAAATCATTTTAGATATTCTTTTGTTTACATTATCCTAAAAAAGTTTTGGAAGAATTAAGGTATAAATTTTTTCTTATATCTGCTGTAGAGATGGCCTGATGCAGTAATTGTAGTCCATTATCATTGATTATATGGATTCTTGTATAAACTGTATGATGGACAAAAATGTCTATATGATGAGATGGTTCGTATTCTACATTTTAAAATCTAGATGTCCTGCTTCATATACTGAAGATTTGAAGGATGTGTGAACAACTGATAATTCCAAGGACAGCCGGCTGACAAAAAAAACACTGCTAATACATACAATCCTGCCGTTTCAGATTGACAAAGTTCTTAGATGGTAAAAACAATGGTTACATGGATGCATGTCAGAGAAGACAGCTTAGTGAATATCAATGTGTTTCCAGTTTGAAGTTCTTTTATTTGTATTATTCAAAACTTCTACAAGTCGTTTGCACTTATTTTGATTACTCAAATGATGTCTTGGCATTACAATAGACTCTGGCAGAGACTACTATTACTTGATTTCATCGAACAAAGTTAGATCTTGGCCTTAACTAAGCTGAGTGTGTATACATATAAGATCCTGAATCTTAATTTTCCATGTCTAATATTCACCGAGCTGTAAAATGGATCAATTCACTTCTTCCAAGTTTCTGCTTACTATCTTCCTGCTCTTCACACTTGTCCGAGCATTCCTCGGCTCAAGTGACCGTAGGGCCTACATCATTCACATGGACAAATCAGCAATGCCAGCCATCTTCTCAACCCAACATGATTGGTACATGTCAACACTATCCTCCCTGTCATCATCAGATGGCAACTCTCCTGCCCATCTCTACTCCTACAAGCACGTGATGCATGGCTTCAGTGCTGTCCTGTCCCAAGAACACCTTGATCAACTAGAAAATTTGCCTGCTCATGTTGCCACCTTTCCAGAATCATTCGGTCACCTCCATACTACTTATACCCCAAGATTTCTTGGCCTGAATAGACACACTGGACTATGGCCAGCAAGCAAGTTTGGTGATGACGTTATCATTGGTGTTCTTGATACTGGAATTTGGCCAGAAAGTGAGAGCTTTAGTGACAAAAACATGCCTCCAGTGCCGGAGCACTGGAGGGGTGCATGTGAAACTGGAACAGAATTCAACACTTCAAATTGCAACAAAAAGCTGATTGGAGCACGAAAGTTTAGCGAAGGGATGAAACATTACAAGCTGAACATATCAAAAATAGATGACTATGATTCTCCAAGGGATTACATGGGTCATGGAACCCACACATCATCAACAGCAGCTGGTAGCCAGGTGCTACATGCTGATTATTTCGGTTATGCAGAAGGCAGAGCAACTGGAATCGCACCATCAGCCAGGATAGCTATGTATAAAGTGTTGTTCTATAGTGATGACAGTGATGCCTATGATGCTGCTGCAACTGATGTACTGGCTGGCATGGATCAAGCCATAGAAGATGGTGTGGATATTATGTCTTTGTCCTTGGGTTTCTTTGAGACTCCATTTTTCGAGAACCCAATAGCCATTGGAGCATTTGCAGCCATAAAGAAAGGGATATTTGTTGTATGTTCAGCTGGAAATAGTGGTCCTCATGGATACACTATGCTCAATGGAGCACCATGGATAACAACAGTTGGTGCTGGAACAGTCGATCGTCAGTTTGCTGCTCATGTTATGCTTGGAGATGGAGTCATGACAATCGCTGGGCAATCTTTCTACCCAGAGAATTTGTTTGTGTCTAGAGTTCCTGTATATTTTGGACGTGGAAATCGTAGCAAGGAACTTTGTGACGACAATGCCTTGAATCACAAAGAAGTTGCAGGCAAGTTCATCTTCTGTGACTATGACAATGAATCATTAGTGTTTCGACAGGAAACAGATAGATATGGTCCGGATATTGCTGGAGCTTTTGGAGCTATCTTCAGTGAAGACGATGGCGACTTTCATCATCCTGACTTCTTTTATCAGCCAATTGTATCAGTGAACACAAAAGATGGAGATTTGATCAAGAAATATATACTCAATACAACGAATGCAACAGTTACTGTCGAATTTGGGAAAACCATATTAGGCACTAAACCAGCTCCAAAGGTGGCTTACTTTTCGTCGCGAGGGCCTGATCTGAGATCCCCATGGATTCTTAAACCTGATATATTAGCTCCTGGTTATCATATTTTAGCAGCATGGGTTCCTAACAGAGGATTTGCACCGATTCGTGAGGACGATTACTTGGTGACTGATTATGCTATTGTGTCTGGCACATCAATGTCATGCCCTCATGCTGCTGGTGTAGCTGCATTGCTCAAAGCCACACACTGTGATTGGAGCCCAGCTGCTATTCGATCAGCAATGATGACAACAGCTTATTCAAGTGACAACACAAATGGCATAATCATTGATATGACTACAGGAGTTGCTGGTACACCTCTTGATTTTGGAGCAGGGCACTTGGATCCTAACAAAGCGATGGATCCTGGACTAGTGTATGATATTGAGGCGGAGGATTACATTAACTACTTGTGTGCATTGAACTACACAAGGCAGCAGATCCAAAGCATCATAGGAACATCGAATTTTACCTGTGAATATGCTAGTTTCGATCTTAATTATCCTTCTTTCATGGTCATCTTGAACAAGACTAATACAACCACCTCCACGTTCAGGAGGGTGCTGACGAATGTGGCAGACACAGCCGCCATTTATAGCGCTGTGATGTTGACTCCTCCAGGCATGAAAGCAGTGGTACAACCAACTACAGTTGCCTTTTCAGGAAAATATAGCAAAGCAGACTTTAACCTGACAGTTGAGATCAACTTGGAAGCTGATGATGTGCTTCCACAGAGTGATTATTTTGGAAATTATGGACATTTGTGGTGGTATGAAGTCAACGGAACACATGCAGTACGAAGTCCCATTGTCTCTGCAATTGCAGCTGGCAAAGGACCCTAAAACAGTCACCTGCTTGTTGACTATAGTTGATAATAAAATGTAACTAGAGAACTCTATCTGCTGAGAATATTAGCATTCAATTGACAGACGAGCTCTTGTCTAGTTGTGTCTTATGAATATTCTCAAATTAATGAAAACAATTCTAGCACAAAGGTGCCATGCCACGGGAAGCTTGCCCCAAATTTTGTAAAGAGCTCCATGTCAAAACAAGGCTTCTCTGGCTTTCAAGTTACCATGTTATAAAAGTACATCAGAGAAAATGAAACTCCAAGCATCAAAGCGAAAAGGCAAAAAACTGCAGCGCCAGCTATTGAATATTAGTAGTTTGACGATTAGTTACAATGACAAAGTACATTACAATGACGAGGTACAGAGGCATACATGGAACTTTTAAAAATAACGTTCAAATCCATGCAGGACACATATTTTATAAAAAAAAAACAACAAATGTGATCCAGCCTCTCCCACCATTTATGAAACAAGGTGGAAAATTTTATAAAAAAAAAAAAAAGACATACGAGAGAGTCTGCAGTATGCAAGGGAAAAAGATTCTAAGATAGGCAGCTTGTACTCTTGCTAATTACCAACAGCAGCTAGGAATTTCCTCTTGCTTACTGGTTCTTCATTTAAGACAACAACATCACGCACTTTATAGAAAAGTTCTTCCAGCTGGTCAACACCGAATCTTGTTCGATAGTCTAACGGTTTCTTGTACCGTTGCTGATATATTGCCTCAAAACAACCAAGAAAAATTCTACAAGAATAACTCACTAAAATTTCTTGCAGCTCATACTTAAATTGCTCAAGGTTTTGTTCAACTTGACAATGAACTGCTGTCTCTGTACTAGTCTTATCTTGGTTCTTCCTATCCTCATGCTCCTCAACAACCACTCTTTCCTCATCTGAAAACTCATCTGATGAGCCAGCACCTGCCATAACATCTAAATTCTCCTCCTGAGAACCCTTTCCTTTTTTATCCTTCCTTGGCAAAACTAATGGAGGTGCACTTGGGCTTGCTTTCCAGTTTCGAAGGTAGACAAACTTCTTATTGCCCTTGCCATCTATTGCCAATGCATCATTCATTTTCTTGAAAAGATTCACCAGCTTGAATGCCCCATACTCCGATACATAAAGAGGCCGCCCATAGAGCTTCTGGTACTCAGCAGGAACACGGGTCAGAGGCAAACATCCTCCTGAAAGTTCAATTAACTTCACCAATTGTACCTTTAGACCATTAATGTCTCCAGGTTGCACCCACATAGGAGAATGATATTGGTCATCATAAAATATAGAGCCACCTGAAGCTTCATTCAAACCAGATGGAAGACTTTGTGATCTCATATTTGTGGGGATACAAGGCATAGTTATTGAAGAACTATTGTATTCAGACAAGGACTGAGACACTACAGAGAAATCTCTTGAGTTGTAATAGCTTTGAGAGTTTCCTCTGTATACGATTGCCTCTTCTTCATTTTGACCATCAACGTTGTCATTTATATGGCACCCCACAAGATAACCAGCAATATCGGCTGGTCCTGCATAAGGAGGCATTAAAGCCTTTGCGGGAGGTACGAAACCTTCTCCACGCGCTACACTAGGCCAGTCCCAAACAAATTTACCAGCATTGCTCAAAGCAGATGAGACACCTACACCAGAAGGGATAACAAGGATCACAGTATAGCCACGTTGACCAAGTATGTGGAGAGCTGGAGCAAAATCAACATCGCCAGATATAAGCATGATGGAAGAAGGTGGAGGATTGTCTAGGGCAAAAAGAAACATGTCCACCAAGATAGCTTTATCAGCAGCATCCTTTCTCCCATTAGGAACATCAATGAGTTTAACACCAGTTCTCTGGCAGCCTTCTCTGAGTCGCCTAGGAAAGGAATTAAAATCCCCATATGCAGAAAACATCATAACAGCACCTCTAATTATAGGATGTACTCGTAATGCCATTCTGATATTACCAGCTACATCTTCGGGGCGGACATCACTGGGAACAGGGCAATTCTCAATGTCCCATAGGATAGCCACAGGACCATCTAAAGAGCTTCGGCTTTGCTGGTTTGAAGGAGGTTGAACTGTGTGCATGCTTGATTCTGCTGAACTTACTGTTCCCCTCTGTTCAGATGGATCAGCAGGTACCGTAGGTGCTGATGTATTTGCATTAGCCATTGTTTCTTTATAGTGTTTTTGACAAATTAAAGATTCCTGTAGTTGTTCAAGAGAGGGAATAAAATTCACCAACCGATACATGGATGCTCCTCATACAACTTATGGAAAAATTAATGGAGACATGTAAATTCAAAGGGATCCTAGCTGTAATGTCCTAAGATGCATTCTTCTGATTAATGTCAATAAATTGCATTTAACACCTAACTACCGAGCAAACTCTACTTTTAAGTTAACATGGGGAAGCAATAGAAAGAAAAAGATCTAAACAAGAGACGAAAATACTAATAAGAATTAAGATGACAAAAAAATTAGAATTGTTTATGACCAAAAGACATTCAAGTTTCAAGTCAACTAACTGAGACAAGAACAGCTCAAAAGAATTCCAAAATAAGTTCAGGCATGATTATGCTATGCAGACATGCTACAAAACCATACTTCCAATCGTTCAACTACTCAATGTCGAATTCTTGAAATCAAATATAGCTTAAAGAGGATTATCAGGAAAAAGCTAAAAATTCCAGTTCAGACCAAAGTGATGTTATTTCATATTCCGAAACAAAAATTGAGCATACGAAAACCCAAAAAATGGAACTAAACTCAACAAAGAATAATGATGAATCACTGTCCAAAACAATTCAGAGCATCAAAATATATATTAAAGAATCGATGTTTTCAACTTGTACACTGTTTTCAGAGCCATCAAAACAAAACCCACAAACGAAAAACTCAAATAAATTGAAAGGAAACTGAACATGGCATTGGATTAACAAAATTTAACATCAAAACATGCATTAGAATCAAAAGAAAAGAAACGGGTACCTCATAAAAACATTAAAACAGTAGTTCCTGTAGAAAAAAACAGAAGCTTGAAGATCCAATATCCAATTCAATCCAACAAAAATCAAAATACAAAACCCAGACTATCAGTTGGCCGCAATCGAAATAAACACCGACCGGGGCATGAAGCAAGTAAAATTTCCCCTTTTTTCCTATGCATTTATTATTATCATATTATTATGTGAGAGGAAAATGAGATTAACAGTGTAGGATTGATTGAGGAGTGTTTTATACTGTTGAAGCTTCGGTTTGCTTCTTCTACTCATTTTGGGCTTTAACATCTAATCTGATGGTTGAGCCCAAATTCAGTAATTATAAGTAAAAAGGATATTGTGAGGTGGCAAATGGATCGGGCTGGGCTGGTTCGGGTTCGATAATTTTAAATTCGAGTAAGAAAATTAATTCTTATTTATTTCGAATATTTAAAATAATTATAACATTTAAAATGTTTTTTAAGTATAAAATTTTTTTATTGATCAAATGTAAATTATATTTTTTTAGAAAAGAAAATTATATTTTTTTAGAAAAGAATTATAATTTTTTTCTCAAAAAAATTTTAAAAAACTTTTATGTTGTTTTCAAGAGTAATAGAAATTCTAAACTTTTATTATGAATTGAGAAACAAAAATTTTTTTATAGTTTTTTTTTCAGATTCTTTTTCTCTAAGGATTTGCCAACAATAAATGATAGATAGTTGTAAATTTTAGTTTCTGTTTACGTTTCAAAATTATTTATTTACATTTAAACAAAAATTTATGGATAGACATTTCAAGTATTTTATATTTAAATATTAGATAATTGATAAATAATTAATTAATGAAAACTATTAAATACATGTTAATTATATAATCAACGAATTTCTTTTGGCCAAAGATAGAATTTCGTCTATAAAAATAAAGAATTTACGAAGAAAAATAAAGTGATATAGAAATAAATCTAGCAGAATGATTAAGTAAACTCTTATAAAGTAATAAAACGAAGTTGTAGTAAATCCATCACTTGAATTGTTCATAAAATACCACTTTTCCTTAATCTTGGTAGTGTAAAAACTCTCATATTTCATGGGAGGATTTTCCATGAGCTACCGAGGCCTTCAAACATTCTTTATAGTACTATTGAAAATACTAATTAGAGTTTGTCTAGAAAATAGAAAAAACAGTCATCTATAATCATTGACAAATGCTTTATAATCTCCATTTATCACTATGAGCTTCTAAAAACTTATAAAGAGTAAATAAAATTACATGGATAAATAAATTTTCAAAATAATTACCTAAATAAACAAAAATAGCAAGAGTATACATATTTTGTACATTTTGAGACCATTAAAAATTATATAATAAAAGGAGCAATTTTCTTTCAAAAATAATAAAATTAATTTTACAAACTGATAATAACAACATTCATACTATGAATTTTATATGCTATAAAAAAGGTAAAATCAACAACCATATCATCCATGGCTGGCATTGGTATAAAATATTCAGTAATTAGGAAATCAATTATATATTGTATGAAAATAAAGATAAATTAAACTATAACTTGCAAGTTTTATCAAGATGAAAACTGCAAAACAATCATTAGATCTTCATTACATGTATTACTAGACATTGTTTGATTAAGCAAAATCAAAGACAATGTATAGTAAATTTTAGAGTTTTTTTTTTTTTTGCCACTATTACATGGGATTTCGATTTTGGATACAGTTACATGTTTTATAGTATTTTGATCATTTCACCAATAAAGTGGGATTTCAAAATTTTTTATTATTTAAAACAGAAACACTGTGAATGGACACGAACATCTCCTCTAGTAAATCCTAGCTTTTTTGCAATCTTTGAAGCAGTTTGAGAACCTTGAACTTTCTCCTGGAAGAGCTATTGCTCCTGCCTCTGAAATCATTACATTAGATTATTAATTATTATCATCATACATAGACATTAATAAAAAATTCATGCTTGTCACCTTGTTTTCCTTCAATACATAGCAGACATCTTCTGGAATCCATAAACTGCTACGGTTTTCAGGTTTCTTGGATTCTTTGAGCACAATTTTTCTAGCTATCTCTTGCAACAGGTCATGCAACTCTAACTTGTTACCATAAGAAGAAATTGTAATGAGAGACTTATCAATTAGAATGCTTATGACAAAAGTTTAGAAGAATAGCAGCCATTCAATATTTTGGCCGTAGAATCCCGATCTTCGCCTCTGTAAAGGCATGCAATATCAAGAAATATACATTGTGCTTCAGAATCTAGTCCATCATAATTAGCTCCCAGAACATTACATATTTCCTGATTGGGGATTTTTTCTAATCTTTGCAATGCACTCTCCCAGTCTTCTTCACTTCTATCAAACAAGGCAGATCCCAAAACTTTAAGGGCCAACGGGTTGCCATTGGCATAGTTTATCACCATTTCTGAATGATGTATGCGATCACTTGCAGGATAGTCTCGCTTGATGGCGTTCAAGCTAAAAAGCTGAAGAGCTTCAGATGAGTTCAACGGCTCCATCGTGTAGATCGCATGAGTTACGCTCTTGAGAACTTGCTTATCCCTACTAATTACAAGAATCCTACTATCTGAACCAAATAAATTGTAGTCGCTAGCTAGTAGGTATTTCAATTTTGTTGAATCATTTACATCATCAACAGCAATGACAACTTTCTTACGCTGAAGCCGAGCCTCCACATGACTCAGACATAAATCAACACTGCCTGTCTTCATTTCCTCCTCTGCTAAAAGTTTTCAAAGCAATTGATTTCGTAAAAGATGTGTTGTGCTCGTTTTCAACCGTTGTGTAGCATCGGCAAGAAAGTAGCAACCTTTAAACTAAGGGGAGCTTCTATCAAAGACAGCTATAGCAAGAGTGGCTTTACCGATACCACCCGTTCCCCATATTCGAACAATAAGAACAGATGATGATTCTCTTCCTAAGAAAGATTCAACTTGTTTAACCCGTGAATCAATTCCAACTAAATTTGGAGAAATATGTTTCAGACTCTTCAAAATATCCTTGACAATTTTCTTGATAAGTGTTGACTCTGGCCTAATAAATCCATTCAACAGACGTCTATAAATTAATTGGATGGATCACTGAAAGGAAAAAACGCAATAACAATAGGAAACAAAATCAAAAACAACAGACACAAATTATGTAAAATGTTATTTTGATGTTAAAATATTTTATCAAAGACAATGCACAATATAACTTCCGAAGATAAGCTCAAGAGCTTAAAACATTATTGCATTACCAATGCCATAATACACTAACAATCAGTACCCCCATTAAAAGAAACAAATAAAAACATCTAATCGTTTAAAGATACAGAACATACTTGGAGTCGGGTTCCAGTGACCCGAACTTAGGCACCAGGAGCTACTGGGATAAATCTTAGCAAAGGCGTGAAGAGCAGTAACGGAGCCGATGAAGCAGAGGCTCACAACAAAACTACAGTAGGAGAGACTTGAGTCTCGGTTAATCATTGGTGTAGAATCAGAGAACGTTGCTTCTTCCAATTCCTTCGGAGGAGGTGGTAGATGCTGTGGCAGTGGAGGATTCGAACGCGATGGCGTTTACGTTTGCCATCGCCCTAACTGGAAGTTGAGGAGGAGGTGGTGGATGTTGCGGCAGCGGAGGATCCAACACGGTGGCGTTTACGTTTTGCTGCATCAACGAAGGATCCAACGCGGTGGCGTTTACGTTTGCCAGTTGTGATTAGCGGACAGAAAGTGGAGAAGGAGAGGGTTTGTGACTGAAAAGAGAATGATCTACAATTTTTATGAAGGAATTTTCTAGATATAAAGTCATTTGGATGGAAAAAAATGCCCTTGAAGTTACAAAATTTGTAAAGGGGGTGACCTTTGATGTCAAGTGGTGCCTTTCCAAGTCCAACTATATTCTAGTCACTTTTAGCAGCTTCCAAGCTCTATATATGCATCATTTTTGGTCTGAAATAAAAGAGACATATGAATTACTATAGTGTTTTAGAAATAAAATTATTATCTTTTAGTTTTAAGAGTCATTGTAAGAAACACTTGAAAAGGACAAAGTCAAGTGCAAGAGAAGATCATCCTAAATCAAGAATTCTTTAAAAGACTTAAAATGGAGTTTTACTTTTTCAATTCTTTCTCTCTTTATATTTCTTTCTATATTGAATTAGGTTTTCTTTTGTTGCTTCTTAATCATGTATCTAGGCTAAGTCTTTGTATGGGAATTACAATGATGAATTAAATAAGAACTATATTTTTATCTTATATTATTCATGATTTAACTTCAATTAGTGCAATTTGTGTTATGTATGTTTGATCACCATATGTAACTTGTTAATTAAATTATTTGAGAATTAGAGTAATTTGGTGGAAAGTAATTGAGTGGAAAGTAATTGAGATTACTTAAGAATGGAATTTGACTTGGAGACAAGGGATTCATCTTAAGGGAAATAGAATTAGTATAATGTGTTTATAATTTTCTCTTATCTCTGCATTTCTAAGAGAATGAATGTAGACTCTAAGAGGAAATACCTTTAATTGATAACAAGAGTTGCTTTTAAAGATTATAGACTAATTTGCAATCAATATGTTCTAAGTATCTATCCGGTTAATACAAGATTGACCCAATTCCTGAGTGTTCTATACCCTTCTTGCGCTATAGTAAGTCCTAGAAACTAGGGTATATAAATCTAACTCACAACAGATTTTGGCGTCGTTGCCAAGGAATGTGTTGTAATTTTTATTAACTTAAGGTAGAGAAAGGTTGTTTTAGGTTTTATTTTTGTTTTTACTTTTATTTTTTATATTTTATATTTTTATATTTTATTTTTTGGTTGTTATTTGTTAAGTTTAATTTTTTTGATTGTGAATTTACATTTTTTGATGCTTACTAGTGATAATGATTTGAACTTTGATCCAGAAATTGATTTAACAATACATGTTTTATGTAGGGAACAAAGGCAAAGAAGAGAGAACCAACTGAATTTGAATAACATGGCTCAACTGGAAAGGAGAACGTTAGGAGATTTTGTAATGCCCGACATCTCAAGAAGTTTTAGAGGAATTGTGGCTCCAGCTATTGCTAACAATAATTTTGAGATCAAGCCAAGTATCATCCAAATGGTGCAAAATAATCAGTTTGGAGGTTTATAAGGAGAAGATCCTTATGCCCACATATTAACTTTCCTTAATGTGTGTGCAACTTTCAAGATCAATGGTGTAATAGATGATGCAATCAGGCTCATACTCTTCCCATTTTTGGTTAGGGGTAAATCACAACTTTGGCTTGCTAGTTTACCAAATGAATCAATGACAACGTTGGATAAATTGAAGCAAGCATTTCTTCACAAATATTTTCCACCACATAAAATGGCCAAGTTTTACAATGAGATCACTACTTTTAAGCAAAATGGAAGTAAGACAATCTATTCAGCTTGGGAGAGATTTAAGGAACTCCAAAGGCAATGTCCATATCATGGCTTGCCGGAATGGATGATTCCTCAAATTTTCTAATAATGGGTTGACGGATGAAAATTGAAATATTGTGAATGCAGCAACCAGTGGAAAATGGATGGATAAAACATCTAAAGAAGTTATTACTTTGCTTGATGAACTTGCATCTCAAGGATACATGGGTGATGAAACAACTATAGCAAAAGCAAGGGGAGTTTTGGAGCTTGACATAATTAAAATGCTGAATGCAAAGGTAGATGCTCTCACCAATTTAGTAAGTAGAAATCAAATTAATTCTTTAGAAAGTACTAATGTTGTTTGTGAGTCTTATGGAGGATCTCATTCATATTCTTAATGTAATTTAAGTACAAATGAGGATGTGAACTACATGCAAGGAGGTTTTAACCAAAGAATGGGGCTGAATTCTAGCACTTATAACCCTCATTGGAGGAACCATCCTGGTTTCTCCTGGTCAAACCCATCCTCTTAATTAAACCCTCCATATAACCCTAATACCAAACCTCAAAACCCACCGGGATTTTCTATGAAACAACAAACCTTTAATCCTACCCATTTTAAACCTACTCTTGAAAATCTCATGGAGCAATTTATCAACCAAAAAATGTCCACAAACAAATGAAATAAGGAGTAATATAAATAGCTAAACTCTAAACTTGAGCAGCTTGCTACTCATAACCGCATCCTTAAAACCCAAATTGTCCAACAAGCCTCTTCCTCCAACACTAAACCTTTAGGAAAGCTTCCTAGCCAACTAGAGTATGTACAAAAAGAGTCTTGTCAAGTAATTACCTTGCACAGTGGTAAGGAGGTTGAAAAGGATCTCAATAAGAAAAAGAGAGTGGTTGATGATAATGATGGGGTAGAAATTAAGAAAGTGGGTGTTAAAAGTAAAGATGATGATGAGTTTCCAAAGAAAGGTAATAAGGAAGATGCCATACCATCGAAGAATGATAAACCAAGGGTAGATGTTAAAACCCTCAAAGGTTCATAAGGTGTAACTTAGATAAACGGTTTGGAAAATTCCTTGATTAGCTCAAGGAAATTACTATCACTATACCATTCGTGGATGCCATTAGAGACATGCCAACATGGGGTAAATTTTTGAAGGATATTATTAGCCATAAGAGAAAGCTTGAAGATTATGGCTTTGTATCTCTTATTGAAGAATCCAAGGCTATATACTCCAAGTCTCCGCCAAAGCTTAAGGATCTTGGTTCATTTACGGTTCCTTGTACAATTGGAAGTACGCATTTTAATAAAGGTTTATGTGATATTGATGCTAGTGTTAGCCTTATGCCTTACTTTATTTACAAAAGGCTCAATTTGGATGAGCTTAAGCCTACCAATATGTGTCTATCTATGGTGGATAAATCTGTCACATATCCCCTTGGCATTCTAGAAAATGTGCCAACAAAAGTGGGAAAGTTTATAATACCAGCTGACTTTGTTATGTTAGAAATGAAGGAAGATCTTGACATCCCAGTTTTTTTTGGAAGACCATTTTTATGACAGCAGGAGCAATTATTGATATGAAGAGAGGAAAGATTACATTAGAGGTGGATAATGAATGTATGGAATTTGATGTGCTAAAAATCATGAAGTTAACACCTATAGAAGTAGCAAGTAAAATTGATTCTATTGATGTTATTGATGAATGCATTGAAGAAGTAATTCATGAATGTTTGAAGCAAGATTCTATGGAGCCATACAGAATGCAAGAAGCTAATGAGCAAATTTTGGAGGTAACTCCATATCAACTTTCCTATAGGACATTAAGATTTGAACCTTTAAGTAGAGAGGATGATCCAAAAGATACAACATCAAATGAAGAAGTCAAGATGGAGCTTGAGCCCTTACCATAAAACCTAAGATATGCATTTATTAACTTTAACCTTAAATTTCCTTTTATTATTAATTCATGTTTGCTTAGTGATAATGTTGATGCCTTACATGATTAGTTGCTTAATCATAAAAATTCCATTGGTTATTCTATAAATGATTTGAAGGGTATTGGTCCTAATGTATGTATGCATAGAATTCTTTTAGAGGACCACGGTAAGCCTTCTATTGAAGGTCAAAGGTGGTTAAACCCCACTCTTAAAAAAGTGGTGAGAAAAGAGGTAACTAAGTTGCTTGATAATGGAATCATATATTCCATTAGTGATAGTAAATGGGTAAGCCCCGTTCAGGTTGTACCAAAGAAGGGAGGCTTAAATGTTGTTAAGAATGAATCTAATGATCTCATACCTACTAGAACTATCATAGGATGGCGTCTGTGTATTGATTATAGGAAATTAAATAAAGCAACTAGGAAGGACCATTTCCTATTGCCTTTTATTGACCAAGTCCTTGACAGACTAGCCAACTTTCTTATTTTTGTTATTTGGATGGACTAAGTGGTTTTTACCAAATTCCTATTCATCCTGAGGATTAAGCTAAAACTACATTTACATGTCTATATGGTACTTTTACTTTTAGGCATATGCCTTTTGGTTTATGTAAGGCACCTACAACTTTTCAAAGATGCATGTTTTCAATATTCAGTTATTTGCTTGATGATTATGTAGAAGTTTTTATGGATGACTTTAGTGTTTATGGTACTGATTTTTCCAATTGTTTAAACAATCTATCTAAAGTTCTTAACAGGCGTACTGAGCATGGATTGGTCTTGAATTGGGAAAAATGTCACTTTATGGCACAAGAGGGAATCGTTCTTGGTCATTCAGTTTCAAAGAGGGGCATTGAAGTTAATAAAGCAAAGATATAAGTAATTAGAAATTTTCCACCTTCGAAGAGTGCTAAAGATATAAGAAGATTCCTTGGACATGTAGGTTTCTATCAAATATTTATCAAAGACTTCTCCAAGATAGCAAAGCCATTGTGTAAGTTACTTACTAAGGATGCTATTTTTGAGTTTGATGACGTGTGCCTTGATGCATTTGCAACTTTGAAAAGAGCTCTTGTTTTCGCACCCATCTTGCAACCACCTAATTGGGGGAACCATTTGAAATAATGTATGATGCTAGTAACTTTGCGGTGGGGGTTGTTTAGGTCAAAGAAAGGGAGGCAAGCCATATGTGATTTACTATGCTAGTAAACTACTTAATGATGCTCAGATCAACTACACCACAATGGAAAAGGAGTTGCTTGCTATTGTTTATGCATTTGACAAGTTTAGAGCATATCTTATGGGGCAAAATATGATTGTTTATTCAAATCATGTTGCTCTTAAGTATCTTCTAAGTAAGAGGGATGTAAAACCTATACTCTTACAGTGGATTTTGATGCTTTAAGAGTTTGATTGGGAAGTGAGAGATAAGAAGGGAAGGAGAACCTTGTTGCAAATCACCTATCAAGGATTGATCAAGATGGACTAAAGAGGAATGATGATGGTGTGCTAATTAATGACACATTTCATGATGAACACTTACTAAGTGTGGTATCAAAGGAACTTCCATGGTATGCGGATATTACAAATTATCTTGTGAGTGGTGTTCTTCCTTATGAGTTAGATTATTGACAAAGGAAGAAAATTTTGCATGATATTAAATTCTATTATTAGGAGGAGCCTTTGCTTTATAAGAGATATATTGATGGTTTAATTCAGAGATGTATTCCTCAAGATGAAGCTCAAGATGTTTTGAGATATTATCATTCCTTAGATGTTAGAGGACACTTTGGTGCAACAAAAATGGCATCTAATGTACTAGAATCTGGTTTTTGGTGGCCAACTTTATTTAAAGATGCTAGAGAGTTTGTTCTTACATGTGATGGATGTCAAAGAATAGGTAATATCACTAGGAAACATGAGATGCCCTTAAAAGGAATCCTTGAAGTCGAGCTCTTCGATGTTTGGGGTATAGATTTCATGGATCTATTTCCTAGCTCTTTAGCCTACAAGTATATTCTGGTCATGGTGGATTATGTTTCAAAATGGGTGGAAGCATTGCCAACCATTATTAATGATTCTAAAGTGGTTAAGAAGATGCTTAAAAGAACTATTTTTCCTAGGTTTGGTACTCCTAAGGCATTGATCAATGATAGAGGTTTCCACTTTTATAATCATATGATTGAGGCTCTCTTGAAAAAATATAGAGTAACACATAAGGCTACTACTCCATATCACCCATAAATAAGTGGACAAGTTGAGATTAGTAATAGAGAGGTTAAGTGGATCTTAGAGAAAATGGTGTCTTATTCATGAATGGATTGGGCATTAAAGCTTGATGACGCTTTATGGGCGTATAGGACAACCTTTAAAACACCAATTGGCCTTACTCCATACCAGTTAGTTTATGGGAAGTCTTGTCATCTTCCCATTAAATTAAAGCATAAGGCATATTGGGCAACAAGGGCTTTCAATTTTGATTTGAAGAAGGTTGGTAGGAAGAGGTTACTTCAACTTAACGAATTGGATGAGTTAAGAATGAATGTTTATGAGAATGCAAAGTTATATAAAGATCGTACTAAGTTGTGGCATGATAAGCATTTATTTAAGAAGGAATTTTATGAGGGTGAGCTTGTTCTCCTTTTTAATTCAAGACTTAAGTTATTTTTCGAAAAGTTGAGGTCATGATGGACAGGTCCATTTAAAGTTATCAAGGTTTATCCTCATGGTGTGATTGATCTTGTTAATGCAAAGGGGGAAATTTTTAAGGTAAATGGACATCATCTCAAGCCCTACTTGATTAGTGATGCAATTGATCTGAGTTGCTCTATCTCTCTATCTACACCCTAATCAAATTGATGTAAGGTCAAGCTATCGACTTTTAAATTTAGCATGGTAATACTAACACATCTTTGCTTTCTTAACTTTCATATACATCTTTACATTCTATGCTTTTATTTCATTTTATTCCATTTTGTTTTGTTATGAGTCATTACTTCACATTTTTATATTTCCTAGCCTTATTTTTTGTATTATTTTTTACTTTAGATTAGTTTCATTTAGTGTTTAGTTTAAGTCATGTACTAGTATTTACCTTTTTTTAAAACTCCATGCCTTAGTTTTTCTTTTCTGATTGAAATGTTGGTGACAAGTCGTCACACATTGACAACTCATAATAGAAAGGTTAGATGATGAGTCATCATTAATGGATGACTCATCATATAGAACATAGAGCATGGTAATGAGTCATCACACATTGATGACTCATCACAGAGAGTTTAGGTGACGAGTTATCACCACATTGATGACTCGTACACCCATATTTATTTTTCCAACAATTGCATTATCATATATTATACTTATAATAGCTTAGTTTCATTATTTTTATATATATTACACATCTTCTATTGTTCATCTATTTTTTTTATTCTCTTTATTCCTTAACTAAGCACAATTTTATAATTGAACGGTTATTTCTTTCCAAGAATAGACACACCTTTTCACTAACCTTTACACACCCTTTCACTATCTCTTACACCCCTACATCTTACACCTTTATTACATATATAAATACAACCTTTTGACCACCCAATCTCATATGTCTTCATATCCAAACGAATTTGCACTTACTTACACTCTCTTCCATCATTTCCTATTCTTTCATTCCTTATATACTTAGACTTTCTCTTCATCTCTTCTCTAAATCAACCCTAACCGAACCACCCCACTCTTTTTCTCCTCATTGTTTTATTTTTCCATTTTCATTTCCTACATATCTTTGCATTTCTAATTCATTTGAGCAAGACTATCGCCATGGGTAAAATTAGAGGATCATTTTCTAAGAGGCCACACATTGAAGACACACATCAAGAGGAGGAAGATCTTTCCACAACTTACAAAGCTAAGTTTCCAATCCTTACACATAAAGAAGGTGCTAAGTTCACAACAGTCAAGTTTAGGGAAATCTTGGATTGTAAGTACATCCCTAACTCTCTTTTGAATTATGTGGGTATGCTTGCATCTTTTGATCAATTGTTGACTCAATGTGGGCTTAAGAAATTTGTTTCTATGCATGAAGATACCAATGTGGAATTAACTAATGAATTTTATACTATGTTCGATGTTAATGCTAAAAATTCCCAAATTCTGGAATTTCGCATGCAAAGGAAGAAACATCAACTTACTTACACTTTCATCAATCATGTCTTTGGTTTTCAAAGAGATAGGTTATGTGATCCGCTATCATCTTTTAGGTTGAATGAATTCTAGATGTTTTTAACTAGTTTGCACACACCATTTGACTCTAGGAAAGGCAAGGCTATGTTTATTAAAATATTAAAATATTGGTTTCTACATAAAGTGCTTGCATGTGTTTTGTTTTATAAAACTAAATTCAATAGAGTTTCTGCCCAAGAATTATTTTTAATGTGGTGAATTCATAATAAGAAACAAGTGTGTTGGACTTTTTGGGTGTTAATCAATTGTTAGCTTGTGCTTCCTTGTAAGGATGCACCTTTGACTTATGGACATTTGATTACCATTGTCGTAAAGGCTTTGAATGTTAACCTTGCTAACTATACTCATTTTGTTGAGCGTTCTTATTTTACTAAGTAAGCTTTTATGAGAGGAGAGGTAGTGGATGCTGCGTTCCGTTTGATTCCTCCCCATTCCTATTCTTGTTGGTAAGGAATTGAAGGACCACCACTAGGTGAGGAGCAATACTATGCAGAATCTGCCGAGGAGAGTGATCCAGAGGAGGAACTTCCCCAATATACACCATTCGATGATGTTCCTCTCCTCACATATCCAATTCAAAGTACCACCAGTGGATCCTCAAGTGCCTATCTCCTATTTGGGATCAAATATTGGATACGTAGATTGCTATACAGCGTTAACTCAATGAGACGGAGTTTCAAACCAACAACTTGCTCGTCGGCAATGCAAAATGGAGTATAAATTGAATCAATTTTTCGCTCGCTCTGGCTATCCGATCGAGTCTCCACCTCCTACCCCTATGGATGATTAAGGGAGTACTTATATCCTTTCCCTTACTTTATTTTTATTACCTTGAGGATAATGCACATTTTTAAGTGTGGGGGAAGGGATATTAGTAGGATATTAGTAGTAAATTAGTGGTATATTAGTAGTATATTGTTTATATATTTTATGTGTGTTATGTGTTTTACATTTATATGTTATGTCATTATGGCATTTTGGATTTAGGGTATTGTTAGTGCTATTTTGCATTTATATTATTCATTCTCTTCTTATATTTAATAAGTAGCTATTCTTTTTAGTTTATTGATTTTGATTGAGGTTAATCATTAATGTTGATAATTAGATTTTGTATGCTCTATTAATAAAAGTTAAAAGTTTCATCTAGTATAGGTTATAAATTTTCCTTTTTATCTCTTTTTATTATTTGTAAGATCTAAAGAATATTTAGTTAACTTCCTAGCTATGCTTAAGGCTAAAGTGGTAAAGATTCAAGCTTAGGTTTTCTTAGAATTTTGAGTAACCTTAGCGAAACTATAGCCATAATACTCATGAAACTCACTTTTAAATAACAGATGAGGACACGATTTTTTTTTAAAAAAAAAAAAGAAAAAAAATGCTTTTGAAGTTTGCATTTTGAGTAAGTTATGTGTAATTGAGTATGCTCCTTAGTTACATTCATTCGAAAAGAAATGTACAACATCATAAGCAGATGTATTTTGAGTAAGTTATATGTGATTGAGTATGCTCCTTAGTTACATTCATTTGGAGAGAATACATCCCAAAAAATATATTATTGAATAAAATGTCTAAAAATGACATGAGAAGAGTGAGTTGATGTGTGTGCTTAACATTATCTCAAAGTTGCTTTTGCTTCTAGGAAATCATAAGTTTAGAGAATAACTATTTTGGTTAAGTAGCTTAGCTAGAACTTTTACTTTGTGTTCTTGATTTTATTCTTAGTAAATTGAGATAAATTGGTGAATTTATTGCTTATGCTATGAAACTTACTTGTTTTATTATTATGGAGCATTGAAGTTTGATTGATTAACTATCTTTTATAGCCTCTTTCATTCTTGAGATGACTTAATAAGATAACTACATTTGCTTTGGAAGAGATGAAAATTTTGTGCGCTTTTCTATACTAGATCTTTTTTTGCTTGAGGGCAAGCAAGGTCTAAGTGTGGGGGAGTTTGATATAATGCAAATGTGCATAGTTATTTAGGCTAGTTAAAGTTTATTTTCATTTCATTTCATTATTTTTTATGTGTTTTTTTTGGTTATTGAATTGATTTTTTTACTTATTTTATCATTAAGACTCATTATGTAAGTTTTATGCATGATTTAGGGCTCAAATGACATTTAGAAGACACTTGGAGTTGATTGGAACAAGCTAGGAAGCAAAAGGAGTCAAGCTTGGATCATCAAGAAGGTGTACAACTCATCACTAGGGGCACGAGTCATCACCAAGAATCTCTGTGATAAGTCATCACCTAGTGATGACTCGTCACACTCGTGCCTTTCCCAAGAGTTGCAACCTTTCCTGATTTGAGAAGTTTTTGTATTTCAGCCATAACTCTGTCTACAGATATTGAAATTAGGTGATTCAAGTTGCTATAGAAAGATAATAGAATAATATATAACTTTTATGAAGGAACTTTCTAAAGATAAAGTCATCTAGATGGACAAAAATTCCCTTAAAGTTATAGAATCTGCAAGGGGGGTGACCTTTGATGTCAAGTGGTGCCTTTCCAAGTCCAACCATATTCTAGTCACTTCCAGTAGCTTCTGAGCCCTATATATGCATCATTTCTGGTCTAAAATAGAAGAGAATTACTATAGTTTTTTTGAAATAAAATTATTATCTTTTAGTTTTAAGAGTCATTGTAAGAAACACTTGAAGAGGACAAAGTCAAGTGCAAAAGAAGATCATCCTAAATCAAGAATTCTTTAGAAGACATAAAAGGGAGTTTTACTTATTCAATTCTTTCTCTCTTTATATTTCTTTCTATGTTGAATTAGGTTTTTTTTTTGTTGCTTCTTAATCATGTATCTAGGCTAAGTCTTTGTATGGAAGTTACAATGATGAATTAAATAAGAACTATATTTTTATCTTATATTATTCATGATTTAACTTCAATTAGTGCAATTTGTGTTATGTATGTTTGATCACCATATGTAACTTGTTAATTAAATTATTTGAGAATTAGAGTAATTTGGTGGAAAGTAATTGAGTGGAAAGTAATTGAGATTACTTAAGAATGGAATTTGACTTGGAGACAAGGGATTCATCTTAAGGGAAATAGAATTAGTATAATGTGTTTATAATTTTCTCTTATCTCTACATTGCCATGAGAATGAATGTAGACTCTAAAAGGAAATACGTTTAATTGACAACAAAAGTTGCTTTTAAAGATTATAAACTAATTTCCAATCAATATGTTTTATGATAATTATGTTTAAAGTTCTTGTTTGATTCTGATTTGTGATTCTCCTATGTATATATATAAATTGTTATAACTTGTCTTAATATTTTAACAATTAGTTAGTGTTTATGTTTCTTTATTTGTTTTAGTCATTATTATTATTATGGTTTATTTACCTATCCATCTAAGTATCTATTTGGTTAATACAAGATTGACCCAATTCCTGAGTGTTCCACATGCTTTTTGCTCTATACTAAATCTAACTCACAACAGACGTTGATAGGCATTAGTATAATAGGAATTTGTTGGGCAAAAATTATTTTCGAAACGAACAGGTTGGCAAAAAGGTGAGGCATTAGAAGAATGAATAATATGACGTTTAACTATAAGAGCTTGTTGAATCGCCTTCACCATAGTAAAGGCTGAACTATTCATCCTATATTGTATCAAACTATTCAAACCTTCTGTGACCCTTGAAACCAATTGCCTCCCAAATTCATTAAGTTAGTTATGAGAAACCAAATTGTAGAACTTCGAAACATAGTCCTCCATTGACATTACACCCTATTAACAACTCTGTAGTTTTGCAAAAAGTTATTGTTTATAGTCTCGAGGTAAAAACTTTTCTTTTAGCAACTTTTGTATTCTCTCCTAGTTATGAATATATGGTTTTTCATACTTAGAACGATCCTCATACAGCTTATCCCACCAAGTGGCAGCTCCGCCTTTAAGTTTGTAAGCGACAAGCTTGACCCTCGAATGATCTAGAATTTCCATAAATTTAAAGAAAGCCTCAACCTTATAAAACCAATCCAATAATTCTTCAATTTTGAAACTTCCATTGAAATTTGGAATATCAGCCTTCAGTTTATACTTGGGCAAAGCTTCATAAGAACTTTATCCTAATTTGAGACGTTTATCCTCTATCCATCTCTTTTCTTGTTCATCCTTAATTATATCATCATCATCACTGTCAATTTGAAAAATTGAAGTCTTCTTTTATGGAAAATTGAGAAAAATTTCATGTTACTTCTTCCTCCCTAATTCATGTAACACCTCATCAGGGATAGTAGCATTATGAATAAAAGAAGTTTTATTTTCATTACGTACTAGAGGAGCAGTGTTTGTTGTTGAAGACTCATCTTTAAACCCAGTTGTATCAATACATTTGCCTTCACGTTGTGGGTAGGATGTTGCACTTTCAATCTTCAGATGTGCCAGTATCTTAACCAAATTATTTTTGATATCCTGCATATCAACTTGGGTCTCTTCATGCTTCTAGTCGAATTTCTTCATCAATTCCTCTGACAACATCATAATTTTAGCATCAATCAATTCCATAGTAACTTCTCCCATGGTGTAATGTGTTAGGTGTTTGCAGAAGCGTAATTGAAAGAACGAATTCTAGATAAAGATATAAAAATCAAGTCTCTGATACCACTTGATATCATACCAGCAAAGAAGAATGCGAAACAGAGTTCACAAAGATGAGATTGGAAAAACAAGATGAGAAAGTTTGGGTTTTCAATAGAATTTTTATTTCAATCAGAAAAATAATGAATTCCTTAATAAGAAGAACTTAGCTTTAAATAACCTTACATAACCTGACTTGTAAATGCTAATAAAAGATGGAAAAGTAAAAGTAAAACATATTCTAGGAATTAAAAGAAACTAAATAATATAATATGCTAAATACTTGGGTAATTCCTATTTAGAGTTTAAATGGTGCCAAACTAGGAAGACGATGTCCTACATCATCTTAATATGCTCTGTCTATCACGATCTCTTGATATACTCTGCCTTCTGCGATCTCTTGACCTCCCACGATCTCTTGATATGCTCTGCCTCTTAGAATCTCTTGATAAGCTCTGTCTCTCGATATCTCTGGATTTGCTCCGCCTCTTGGGACCTCTAGATTTGCTTTGCCTTTTAAGATCTTTTGATTTGCTCCACTTGGGATCTTTTAATACGCTCCCCCTCTCGAGATCTCTTGATATGCTCTGCCTCTTGCAATCTCTTGATTTGCTCCGCCTCTTAGGATACCTCTCAGGATCTCTTGATATGTACTGCCTCTCAAGATCTCTTGATATGCTCAGTCTCTCGATATCTCTTGATTTGCTTCGCCTCTTGGGACCTCTTGATTTGCTTTGCCTTTCAAGATCTTTTGATTTATTACTTTTGGGATCCTTTAATATGCTCCACCTCTCGAGATCTCTTGATATGCTTCGCCTATCGTGATCTTTTGATCTGCTCTGCCTTTTAGGATCTCTTGATATGCTCTGTCGCTTGATATTTCTTGATTTGCTTTGCCTCTTGGGACCTCTTGATTTGCTTTGCCTTTCGGGATCTCTTGATTTGCTCCTCTTGGGATCTTTTAATATGCTCCACCTCTTGAGATCTTTTGATATGCTTCGCCTCTCACGATCTCTTGATTTGCTCCACCTTCTAAGATGCCTCTCAGAATCTTTTGATACGCTCTGCCTCTCAGGATCTCTTGGTATGCTCTGTCTCTCGATATCTCTTGATTTGCTCTGCCTTTTAGGACCTCTTAATTTGCTTTGCCTTTTGGGATCTCTTGATTTGCTGCTCTTGGGATCTTTTAATATGCTCCACCTCTCAAGATCTCTTGATATGCTTCGCCTCTCGTAATCTCTTGATCTGCTCTGCCTCTTAGGATGCCTCTCAGGATCTCTTGATATGCTCTGTCGCTTGATATCTCTTGATTTGCTTTGCCTCTTGGGACCTCTTGATTTGTTCTGCCTTTTAGGATCTCTTGATTTGCTCCTCTTGGGATCTTTCAATATGCTCTACCTCTCGAGATCTCTTGAAATGCTCTGCCTCTCGCGATCTCTTGATTTGCTCTGCCTCTTAGGACTTCTTGATTTTCTCTGCCTCTCTGCATTTCTTGATATGCTATGCCTCTCAAGATCTCTTGATATACTCTGTCTAACACAATGTCTTGATATGCTCTGCCTCCTACGATCTCTTGACCTCCCGCGATCTCTTGATATGCTCTGTCTTTCGATATCTCTTGATTTGATCCTCCTTTTGGGACTTATTGATTTGCTCCTCTTGGGATCTTTTAATATGCTCCACCTCTCGAGAACTCTTGATATGCTCCGCCTCTCGCGATCTCTTGATATGCTCCGCCTCTCATGATCTCTTGATTTGCTTTGCCTTTTAGGATGCCTCTTAGGATCTCTTGATATGCTTTGTCGCTTGATATCTCTTGATTTGCTCCACCTCTTGGGACCTCTTGATTTGCTCTGCCTTTTTGGATCTCTTGATTTGCTCCTCTTAGGATCTTTTAATATGCTCCACCTCTCGAGATCTCTTGGTATGCTCTGCCTCTTGCAATCTCTTGATTTGCTCTGCCTTCTAGGATGCCTCTCAGGATCTCTTGATATGCTCTGCCTTTTAAGATCTTTTGATATACTATGTTTGTCGATAGCTCTTGATTTGCTCCGTCTCTTTGGACCTATTAATTCGCACTGCCTTTCGGGATCTCTTAATTTGCTGCTCTTGGGATCTTTTAATATGCTCCACCTCTCGAGATCTCTTGATATGGTTTGCCTCTCATGATCTCTTGATCTCCTCCACCTCTTAGGATGCCTCTCAGGATCTCTTGATATGCTCTGTCGCTTGATATCTTTTGATTTGCTCCGTCTCTTGGGACCTCTTGATTTACTCTGCCTTTCGGGATCTCTTGATTTGCTCCTCTTGGGATCTTTTAATATGCTCCACCTCTCGAGATCTCTTGATATGCTCCGCCTCTTGCTATCTCTTGAGTTGCTCCACCTCTTAGGATCTCTTGATTTTCTTTGCCTCTCAGCATCTCTTGATATGCTATGCCTCTCAAGATCTCTTGATATGCTATGTCTATCATGATCTCTTGATATGCTCTGCCTCCTGCGATCTCTTGACCTCCCGCGATCTCTTGATATGTTCTGCCTCTCAAGATCTCTTGATATGCTCTGTCTCTCGATATCTTTTGATTTGCTCCACCTCTTACAATCTCTTGATATTCTTTGCCTCTCATAATATCTTGACCTCCCACGATCTCTTAATATGCTCCACCTCTCAAGATCTCTTGATATGCTCTGCCTCTCAAGATCTCTTGATTTCCTCTGCCTTTTGGGATCTCTTGATTTGCTTTGCCTCTCTAGATCTCTTGATTTTCTCCTCTTGGGAGCTATTGATTTGCTCCGTCTTTTGGGATCTCTTGATTTGCTCCACCTCTTGGGAGTGATATTAAGGGTAGTGATAGAAAAATGCATAGAAGAATCAAAGCTACCCATAATTTTAGTAAGATAGTCACGACTTTGTCCTCCAAAAAAACATGTGATATCAAGAAATATTCTTTGCTCTTCAGAATCTAGTCCATAATAACTTGTTCTTAAAACATTATGAATTTGAGAATTGAGGATGTTGCCTAATCTTTTTGACATGCTTTCCCAATCTTTGTCACTTTTACCAAGCAATGCAGAACCCAAAACTTTGAGAGCTAGTGGATTTCCTTTTGTGTAATTTATCACCCATAATGCTTGCAACTTATGATCACTCAGAGGACAATCTTGCTTGAATGCATTCATACTAAAGAGTTGAAGAGCTTCATACTCATTCAATTTCTCCATTGTATATATCTCATCTACCGTAATCTTCAACACTTGCTTATTTCTACTTGTTACAAGAATTCTACTTCTGACGGCAAACAAATCATGCACACCAGCTAATAGCTCTTGCTGCTTTATTGAGTTGTCAACATTATCAACAACAATAAGAACTTTTTTATGATGAAGCCGATCTTTTATAAAAGATTCCCGTAAATTAAGAGTGCTTGCAAATGCATTTCCTTCCTCTAATAATGTTGAAAAAAGCTCATTTTTTGACTGAGATAGAATACATTTCTTTAGTTGCTCCCTAGTATCAGTAAGAAAGCAACAACTTTCAAATTGTGTAGATATTTGATCATAACTAGCTCTAGCAAGAGTGGTCTTGCCAAGAACACCCATACCCGATATACCAACAATTCTTACATTTGATGATTCCAAGCTTAATAGAGGTTTAATGTCTTGAATTTGTGATTCAATGCCAACCAAACCTTTGTGGTAGTAACCAATGGATGTTCTGTTTACTTTTTTTAGAATATTTCCTACTATTTCAGTAATGTAATCGGACTCTGATCTGATAAAGGGAAAAAAAAAGAAATAATATACATGAATCATTTTTAAAATTTTTAAGTTTTTACCATAAATTGGCAAAAAAAACCCCATAAATAGAGTAGAAATATAAATAAAATAACACACATAAATTATGTGAAAATTTCCAAATCAAGGAAAAAGCATAAATTGGGACTTTTTACCAATTTATGGTAAAAATATAAAAATTTTACCATTCTATGGTGCATTTCAAAAAAAAAAAAAATTCCCATTTTATAGTGCATTTCAAAAAAATTCCCACTTGACAATAATTGTTTTTTGTGGCAAAGGTCAAAAGTTAAGAGTCAAAATTCAATTGGTATGTTACCTAAAGTAAAAATTACTGCAAATTGATAATTATTTTTTCATTCCACTACAAAATGAATTTTTTTTTAAATGCACCAAAAATTGGAAAAATTTTTAAATTTTTACCATAAATTAGCAAAAAGCCCCATACATAGAGTAGAAGAAATTCACTAATGTTGACAATTAAGTAAAGAAAAGTGTTGAACAGTGATAGGAAAAACCTATCATGAGGCCCCTGTACTCTCAATGTTTTTTATATTTCACTCATGTACTAAATTTTATACACATTGCACCCCTATACTCTCAAAAATTTGATATTGAGCCCTTACTTGAATAAAAAATAACGACAGTTAAAAAATATCAATTTAGTCCTTGTAATTTTTATTTTTTCTATTTAATCCTTATCATTTTATTTTTAACAATTAATTCCTTAAAATTTTCTAAAATAATTCATTTAAATTTATTAAAAATTTCAAAAACTATATATTTTTTATTTTTATCTAATTGAAATGTAGATAATTTATTTTTGGTAAATTATAATATTAAAAATATATATAGTATTAGAAATTTTTAAAAATATTTATAATAAATAGTGTAGATTTTAATTGTTCAAAAAACATTTAAATATTTAAAAGATATTAATGAAAAAATGATACACGATAAAATTTTAACTAATAAAAAGACATATTTATTATTTAGTAAATGAAATATAATAAATTATATTCACGCATATATAATTTTTATTTACTATAATATTAACTTTAAAGTTATGAAATTTAAATTAATACTTGATGTTGAATATTTTCTTGCACACAATCATCTCTCTTATAATTTTAGAATTTTCTAAATTTTTAAAATTTTTTTAAAAATATATAGTTGTAAAAAAAAAATATATCAATAATTTATTATAATATATTTTTTTGTGTCTTTTTTATTAGTTAATATAATAAAAAAATATTTTATGTGTAAAATTATCAATTATAATTAGTTTAATATAAATTATAATTTTAACTAATAAAAAGACACATAAACTATTTAGTTAAAAAAAAGGCATAGTCATCTCTCCTATTTTACATGTGAGCTGGATTATATAAATTATATAATATATTTTTTGGACATCAATTATAAATATATTTGGATAGATATATAAATTTTATACATGTGAATTTAATTTATTATATTTCATTTACTAAATAGTTTACATGTCTTTTGATTAGTTTTTTTTAAGAAAAAAAATTGTTTTTATTAGTTAAAATTTTATCATGTATTATTTTTTCATTAATATCTTTTATTTATTTAAATATTTAATGAACAATTAAAATTTACACTATTTATTATAAATATTTTTATATTATATATATTTCTAATATTATAATTTACTAAAAATAAGTAATCTACATTTCATTTAGATATAAATTAAAAGTATATAGTTTTTGAAATTTTTAATAAATTTAATTGGATTATTTTAGAAAATTTTAAGGATTTAATTGTTAAAAATAAACTTATAATGATTAAATAGAAAAAAATTAAAATTAAAAGGAGTAAACTGGATATTTTTAACTCTTGTTATCCTGCTCAATGTCAAATTTTTGAGAGTATAGGGGTGCAATATGCATAAAATTTAGTATATGAGTGAATGTAAAAAACGTTGAGAGTACAGGGCCTCAGAATGCATTTTTCCAACAGCCATAACTAGCCCACAAATATATATATGTATATATATATGCGCGGATCCATGTCCTAAAAAAATCTCATATTTTATTTCATCAAAATAGTTGCGCCGCGAGTATTTCAAGTCAAACTAAAGAGACAATCATAGAGATTGAAATAAGCAAATCTTTCTAAACTACTGAAAGCATTACCTGTTGGGAAGTAAATGATAGCCAGAAAGATTGGCAACATCGGTCAAGGCAGCTCTCCATCTCTGCACCTTTTGTTTGCACACAGTCAAAGACTTTTCATGATTCTTAAATGCAACTGCAAAACCATCAGTTTGCCTCCTAACATGGGAAGGATCAACTCCATAAAACACCGGTAGAACCATTAGCTTGTTGTTTCTCCAGCAATTCATAATCTTTACGAGTTCCTCCAAACACCATTTCGAAGATGCGTAGTTTTTTGAGAGAATAACGATAGAGATTTTGGACTGTTCAATTACTTTCAAAAGTGATGATGAAATCTCTTCTCCTCTTTCAAGATTAAGTTCATCAATGAAAGTTGAAATTTTCTTCTCTGTCAAGGCAGTGTAGAGATGGCTAGTGAAATTATAGCGAGTATCTTCACCTCTGAAGCTAATGAAAACATCATATTTTCCTTGAGAAGTAGTGGGATCGGGAGAGGAAGAAGAAGCACATTGATTCATGTTGAAAAAAAACAAAAAAATTTATTACAGGGAACAACAGATTCACCAAGGCTTCCACCTCTGCGGGTGAAGAGAGTGAATTGGTGATTGGAAGGCTGAGCAAGTCAACTTATATCCATGTGAATCAATGGTAGCAATTCAAACAAACTTCTGGGAAGGTACCATCAAGACCGGCTCAAGGGTACACTTTATAATAATAAATTACTGATTAACTATAACCTTTTTAGGTAGTGATTGTGACTTGAACTCAAATTAAAAAGATATTTAGTATTAACAAATAATAAGTTTTTGTACAGTTTTTTTAACTTAAAAAATAGGGAGAAAAATTGGAGTTGAAAAATAAAATGATTTAGTAAATAATTTATTTGAAAAATAAAGAGATAAAATTTAGAAAATAGAAGAGAAAAATTTAAATGTACAAATTATCATTATTATATAAAAATATTAATTTAAAAGTAGTGAATAGAAATAATAAAATCATGTTAAAAATGTTTTATGTTAAATCTGTCTTTCGATTACTTCATTTATATTTTTCTTCTATTACTATTGAATAAATCTATTTCAAATATTTAATAGTGATTATTTATAAAATAATTTTATTTTATAAAAAATAAAATAATAATTTTTCTTGCTCCGTTATTTTCTTTTTATTTATTTATTTTTTATTAAATGAAATCATAAAACTAGTATAATCACATAAGTTAGAATTCTAAGATGGAAATATATTTTAAGCGATGAGGTGAAAATTAATAGTAATGAATTTAAAATGAACGAAGCAGCCTGGAAAATCATGAATGCTAGTGGAGGACCTGATAAGTCTACCACAAACAGTACCTATACATATAATTAAATAAATAAATCACCTTTTAAGGATATGATGGTGGTGTTGCAAATAATTCATTATTTTAAAAACTACACAATCAATCAAAACTTCAATCTAAAATTTCATCAACAATACATTTTTTTTAAAATTTTTTTTTTGAAATTTCTCTGCTTCTTACATATTTTTTTTATACATTGGAATGAACTGCTTTTACATTTTTAACTAAGCAAAAGGACGGGATTCAAAGAAAATAGTAAAACATATTATTATTATTATTATTATTATTATTATTATTATTATTATTAGATTTAAATAAAATTAAAGTAATAGTAAAAAATTTTTAAAAACTAATTTAACATGATTATATATATCACGATTTAAATTAAAAATTTTATTTTAATTAAGATAACTCTTATTATCTGATTTGAATTATTGATTATAAAAGTGATTGATTTAGGGACTTTTTAGTTCAGCTCATCAATAATAATAATAATAATAATAATAATAATAATAATAATAATAATAATAATAATAATAATGTATGAATCAATTGATAATATATAGGGAACACAAGTGATTGAGTTCAGAAATTTTATGGGTCCTTCCTTTTTCACCAAAGCTTCAAACTATGTATATGTGTGCAAAGAGTGAACTGGTCGTTCAAAGAGTAAGCAAGTCGACGTCTATCCATGTGAATGCATAGTAGCATTCACAGAAACTTCTGTGAAGGTATTCATGAACAAGCTAACGCGCAGAAGTAGCAAAATGTGCTTTGGATTCATCACAATTTTCATTTTTCTTCTTAATTTTCTATCTTTCACATTTTTTTTTCCACCTATGTATCTTCCATTGCCTATTCCCATAATCTTTTAATTATTCATTCAATTTGAATGGCCAGCCAATTCTTCATCTTTGATTTGATAAATTTGTGTATTATAAAATTTTCCGACAAACTTCCAAGGATTTCAAAAAAATTCTTTGTTGGCTGCCACATTAAGACAACATGCATAAACCTTAATTATTCCTTCAATTTGACTGGTCAACTGATTAGGTATATAAAAATAAAAAATTTAATTTAATACTAATTTTTAAAACTATGTACATTGTAATTTTTTAATTTTATGGAGACCATTAAACGGCTAGCAAAAATAATGTCGTTAGGTCAGGTCGGACGAGGCCAAGGTTCGGTAAAGGGTCTAACTAAAAAATTAAAATCTTTTTGACTTATTGTAATTTTAGTCTATTTTTAAAACTTTGACATAAATGTTCAAATTTGATAAACCATTGCTGTAAAATTGAATATGAAAGTGCTGGTGGGACATCTAGCAGATAAGTACTTCATTGGTGTTCAATTCATTCCATAATAAGTGACTTAGGGATTTCAAAACGTATTGGTGGGTTGTATATGTATTGGGTTGATCCACTTAGTAGCATGATTAAAGTTAATATAAACACGATTTATTTATTAATTATGTCAAATATTTAAATTTTAACACAATATGAATATTAAATGGATTATATAAATATAATAATTGTAACTTATTTATTTGAATGGGTTGCATGAGTCATAAATTCGACACAAATCACTCAACATGTGTAATATTTATCAGTTATGAAAATTATTATTTTTCATAAGAAAACTAGAATAATGACTACTTTACCTTTATAAAATTATGAAGAGAATAATGAGGGGACGATTTATAGTTATATAACTATTTTACTTTAAATTTAGAATAAATGATATGAGTTTTAAATGAGTCATGTTGGGTGAACATGATATAATATGACACATATAACTAAATGACTTACATATCAATCTGAAATACGATTTAATTTAAACCATATTATAAATGGTTGACCATTTTTTAACACGAATCCGTTTAGTCCCGATTCTAATTCGCTAATTTTACATGAATCATGTTGGCATGTTTTCATTGATTTTGACACCCCTCAGTGTTGTCAATCGTAAAAGAGCTGTTGTAAACATAATTTATCTTAGTTGCCCATTCAAGGGCTGCAGAGACATGATCCATTGAGTACTCATGAAGGCTTCTTTTTCGTGACCAAAACCCTTCAACCAAAAAAGCTGACTTGCTAGAACTAGAAGGAAAAGGGTTCATCATATTTGCTACAAAAGACTGCATATAAGGAGGAATAGTGGAATAGCAATTATCCAGGCCATAGCAGTCACTTCCCAGTAATGTCACCGGCAGTATGAAGCGTAGCATAATTGTTGCAGCCCATGGCTGCAAAAATGTTAAAAGTAGAAATAGTGAAAAGAATACTTAATAGGAAAACCCCTATATCACAAGAAATTTTGTTTGAACCGGAATAAGCTGCCGGATTGCTGACTTGAAATTAGGCTAATTCGAATTGTCCTAGATATTGTAAAAATGTTGAGATACCGGATTGTTTAATGGTATTGTGTTGGATGAAATTTTGTTTTTCCATCAACGAATGAACTATTGCATGACACTCAATCACTAGTCTACTAGCACACACTGCGATTGATTGAAGGTAGTCAAATGCTAGAATTTTGTCTAATTGTCCCAAAATAAAAGGAAATCAATCAAATGGGATATGGTTTTTCCTATTCGGAAGTTACAGAAAATTTCAATCAAAACTATAGAACAATTTATAGAAACAAGAGGATCTAGTGGTATAAATTAATAATGTTGTTGCTTTTTTTTTTTTTTTTTTTTTTATAATTTCTTTTAACTGGGGAGAAAAAAGGTGAGCATCAAATTCAGGAAACTATACTACTACGGTACAAGAAACTATACCACTAGACTACTTAACCTTAAACATTATTTTTGTTGCTAAAAAATTGTATTATTTTTGTTGCTAGAACATTGTACTTTTAGGAACAACAATTAGCACAAAAAAAAAAATATATATCCAACGTCAAATAGTCGCATTTTATATGTTCCATACCTTTTTGTGCAGTTAAAGAGTTTTTGACTAACCAAAATAAATTTTTATACTTAACTTAATTCTTTTACAACAACAAAATTATTTTTGTCCCTAATTACAATGTATGATATTTAGGGAGGAAAGTTAGATTTCCCCTTAGTTTCATTAAAATTAGCTTTCCGAAACAAAATTCAATTTTCAGGGGCATATTTGATTGCCTATTCAGTTGATCAAATTCCAAGGATTAATGCAAATTAAATAATAGTTAAGTGGTAATTCCACTCCAGCATCTATCCAGGGGTGTAAGGTTCAAATTTTGTTATTCTCAATTTAAAGGGGAAAAATTGTCTCTTTTTATGGAATCCATCGATGTTTAACTTATATGACTTCACTATTAATAAAAAAAAATTTCATAGTACTAATTTGACATAGAATTTAGGACAACTGAGTTGTCTAGATATGCATTTGATTAATTATGAGATCTTATAACTTTTTTCAACCATATAAAGTCACAAATTTAGCATAAAGCATGATTTCAAAATCCAATATATTAATGAAACTAGGATACAGAATTCTTCCCCTAAACAATTGAAAACATACCAAATACTTACAGTAGGCAAAGAAAAAAAAAAAACACTTCCTCTCCCAAATTGAAGAAAAGGAAATAATATTAGTATATAATTCCCTCTCAATTTTATTAGTTACGAAATTTCTCAAACAATGTTGATTCGTCAAGTTATGTTTGTCATCCAATCCCCTCACAAGAGCATAATCATTTTATGCATTGTTTGGTTATTGATTTGTGGCAAAACTTCTCACTTCCTAAAACATCATTTTCAAGTATGAATTCAACAGCTGCATTAGGTCCATCACCAGTATCATGCATAGGACCATATTCAAAGTTCCCAAAGTGCGAAAAAGTTTGCATCTCAATAGGATTTAAAAAGGAGTAGTTTGTATGGGTTTTGGTGGTTAAACCCTAGCTTGCTGCTGTTTCAAGGGCTGATCTAATAAAAGATCATAATGGTTGGTGTTCTCCCAAATATAATCAATCAAATTGTTCATATTCAAACTGCATGTAAAAGTAGTTAAAATAGAAAAAATAGTATAAGTTATATAAGTTTTAAGGAAAATATTCGGTGTTGCACAGGCTGCGACACAAATAATTCGTTTCAGTTTGCCAAATAATTATTACTTTACCTCAAAAAGTTGAGAGGGGCAAAAACATTTTAAAAATTATATATTTCAATTCTAAAATTTTATTATTTTTGAAATTAAACTAAATTTTATTTTACAACTAAGTTTCCTAAATCAAGGAAATACAATCAGATTGTCAACCAACAAACTTTGTTGATAACTGACGTTAATTTTGATGTAAATTTGACATGTAAATGAATACTTCATCCTTTATATTTATAATAAATTATATGAATTTTAAATGGGTCATATCAGATTAACACAATACGTATAATTAAATAAGTAGAATCGGGTTTATCCTTATAACACACATTTATTTTTGTTTAGAGAGAAAATAGCACACATTTGTTAAAAACATACCAATTAGGTAGCACAATTGCACATTCTAAGTTTAGCAAAATAAAACTTTTTTGCAAACTAAAATTAAAAAAAAATACCAATTTTGTATAGATTTGCAATTCTAGAAAAAAAAAAAAATTTCTACCCACATCTATCCTTTTTGAAAAACGTAAGAATGTCAACCAAACTAAAACAATTACAATAACTATACAAATTCAATAGAATTTTGGAAGACCAACTACTAAGCATACTCATCTGAGACTGAATTATAAATAAGGTGCAATTTCATAGAATTTACGAACTGCATGAATTTGTATTCAAACTGGAAATCAGAGTAATGATAGAAGAAGAACTGAATGGTTCAACACCCAAGAACAGATTACAGAAGAAAAAAGTAAAGAAAATCCAACACGAAACTAAGTCTGAAAAATACAAAGTTCTAAATCCACCATCAAACTCAAGTTGAAGAGGATGAAATGAATACAACCATGGCAAACGATTAGGAGTGCAAGAAATTAATCTGAAAACAAAGGAAAATAAGATGAAGATTGTAGAACTGACAGAACATACAAACTTCCCTTCTTACACTCTTTCATAAGTTGTATTCACTATATATATATATATATATATATATATTCAGTAACCAAATTTGTATCTTTAACTTTAACAATCTGAAAATTGAATTAAGCAGGTACTTAGCTCTTATAGGATGAAAACATCAAGAGCTCCTTTAAAAGCTTCCAAGATTTACACATACGCATGCACACCCAACCAAAACAAAATTAAGAAAGAAGCTTTAGCTAGGGATGAGAATGATGAGAAAGTGTAGGCGGCAAGGTTGGGTCGCACGCCTAAATGTTGGCGACCATAGCACTGTGTGAGTTTGAGACTCACTAGGAAATATATAGTAGACTTGGGGTTCAAAATGGAAATAGAGTTGTCACTCAAATGAAAGTCAGGACACACTGTACAACAACTAAATTCCACGGAGATTCTCAGAAACGGTCATTATAGATCAAGTTTGGAAACTGGGTATGAACTTTTGGAATGCCCACTCAACCTTGCGGTTGCCCTCCGTGTGTGTTTTGTATTTTATTACCTTTTATTATTAATTTATTTCCTTATTAACATACAAATCGCAATTGATTTCCAATTTTATATTTTATTTTAAATTTGTACATTAGTTCCATTTTAGGCTTATATCCCCGACATTTAATTATAAATAAATAAATAAAACAAATAAAAATAATTTACAACATTCATTCCAAATAAAGAGGGGAGAGAGATTAAGGATTACAATTTTTGGTGTAAATAAATTTAAAATACTAAAAATAAACCATAAATAAACCAAAAATAAACTAATTAATTATATAAATTAATATTCTAAAAAATAAATAAACAAAGCAAACGTCTAGTGATTAAAACTCACCAAACAATTCCTGCAACACATACAAGTTTATTTCATAAAACAACAACAATAATATTTACAAATCATCAACAAATAGTATGCACAAAATAAATAATAATAAACTCTTAAAATAGTCCACTAAGTATCACAAAAAGGAAATAACATAGAAACAATATTGATTGACATATGAATCATATATAATCGCAAGAAATATAATAAATTAAACAATGAAATCACATTAAACATGCAAAATACGGATGAAAAATCAAGGCATAATAAGACAGGACTCTGTCAAAGAGGCAACGCCTCTTCAAAGAGACGTCACCTCCCGACCAGGAGATGATGCCTCCACCGCCTCATCATGAAGGGGCGATGCCTCTATGAAGAGACGTCACCTTTTCAACAGAGATAGGAACACTCTACATTTCTTACATCCTAAGAAACACGATGATCATACAAATAAATAAGAAGTAAACATGAATATACAAATATTAACAATCAATATCCAATATCTCATGCAACCATGCTCCTCTATAAGCTTAAAATAAGTAATATAACAAACTAACAATAAATCAAAGCTTTTAATAAAGAAACTCATTGACTTGGATGTGCTTGATGCTCCTAACTAAGCCTTCAAAGCTTGGTTGATGGAGAAGTAGCCTTGAATGTAAGGAAGGTTCCCTCTTGTTCTCAACAATCAAGTCGTTTAAGCTTCAAAGTCCCTTCCTTTTATTCTTCCTTTCTTTTTTTCTTTTCCTTTATCTTTTCTTTCTGTTTTTTTCTAGGTGTTTTTTTTTTTCTAACAACTAGCCAGCCCCTTCTCTCATGCCCCCACATTCCCTTTTAAAGCCTCTCACCCGTTTTTCTTTTTTCAATTTCCCAAAAACCCATTCTCATCCTCTCCCATTGCCTTTTTTCCTTCCTTAGGCTCTACGTCCAAAAATGACCAAATCCTCAGCAGATGAGCTTCCAACCATTGCCATTAATGTCATTTAATATTGTAGAGTGTGGGTTGTGATGAGGCGACGCCTCTTTAGGCGTCGCCTCACCAATGCCTGGGGTTAAGAGGTGTCACCTCACCGATGCCTGGGGTGAAGAGGTGACACCTCTTCATTGAGGCGATCACCTCTTTACCTAGGCTAGGTCAGGGCCCTTGGGCCAATAGACGATGGGCTTAGGCTTAGGCTTTTATTTTGGCCTTGGACATGGTATTTATGGGTTTTAGTGTTTGGGCTTTCATAGTCAATGTTAAAGAAGTCTCTGGCTCTTCTTGCATTCAAAACTCGAATTTTCTCATCATCAAGCTTTCGTTGCAGGCCGATCAAACTGATAATTTCCACAGTTTACCCCATTAGTTTTTCAAAAAATCAAAATTTCTTTTTGAAAACAATTTTTGAAAAAAGCAACATGCACAAAAATAAAGAGTAAGAACAACATACCTGACCTATAAGCTTCACTCGAACCGTTAGTCTTGGGAATTCAAACCCAAGAGGTTGAGCTTCTTCTCCAAAATGTGACCATGTTCCTCGAGTTTTCCTGGTCCGATCAGTCACTCATTAATAAATTTATTGTGAATCTCAAGCATGGCTCAATCTTTACCCAGTAGAGACAGAAGGGAAATGTAGTCTTGATCCTCGGGTTAAGCTAACTCGATCAGTTACTCATTATAAAATTTTCCATGATCTTAAGATTTCCTAGCTTGAGAAGTCACTTAGTAGAAGAAATGATGTGTAACCATGTTCCTCAAGTTTTCCTGGCCCAATCAGTTACTCATTATAGTGTGTTGTATAGCTACCCAGCGCTAGTGTCAATACACGTGAAGCAAATGCAAAGATGTAAAAAGCATTTTAGTGGGGAGAGAGGTACTTACCTGTGGGTTGTCTTTAGACGTCTTATCAAGATTTAAATAGTATTGTTGTGTTTTTGTTTGTTGTTGTTATTCTGTGACTTGGTTGTCATACAAGGTGCTATTTAGGACATATGCAAGCTTGTAATTCATACAAAGTGCATTGGGTTTTATGTGACTATAACCTTCATAATGAAGATGCTATTAAGCAAAAAGAGATGCGACTATAACCTTTTTAGGTGTCATACAAATGAATATACGACTATAACCTTTTTAGGTGTCATGCAAATGAACATGGAATTATAACCTTCTTAGGTGTCATGTGAAAGGAGGATGCTACTAAGCAATAAAAATGCTATTATAACCTTCTTAAGTGTCACGCAAATGAACATGCAACTATAGCCTTTTTAGGTGTCATGCCAATGAATATGTGACTATAACCTTTTTAGGTGTCACGTGAAATGAACATGCGACCATAACCTTTTTAGGTGTCATATAAAATGAGGATGTTATTAAGCAATAAAAATGTGACTGTAACCTTCTTAGGTGTCATCCAAATGAATATGCGACTATAACCTTTTTAGGTGTTATGCGAACGAACATTCGACTATAACCTTTTTAAGTGTCATGCGAATGAACATGCGACTATAACCATCTTAAGTGTCTTATGAATGAACATACAATTATAACCTTCTTAGGTGTCATGTAAAATGAGGATGCTATTAAGCAATATACGGATGCGATTATAACCTTTTTAGGTGTCTCGTAAATAAAGATGCTACTAAACGAATGAGAATGCTCTTAAGCGATGTGAGGATGCTTCTAAGTAGTGAAAGTGCTTTTAAGTAATGAGAAGATGCTTCTAAGCAATGAAAGTGCTTTTAAGCAATATGAGAGTGCTTCTAAGTAGTGAAAGTGCTTTTGAGCAATAAAAAGATGCTTCTAAGCAATGAGAAGATGCTTCTAAGCAATGAGAAGATGCTTCTAAGCAGTGAAAGTGCTTCTAAGCAATGTGAGAGTGCTTCTAAGCAGTGAAAGTGCTTCTAAGTAATGAGAATATGCTTCTAAGCAGTGAAAGTGCTTCTAAGCAATGTGAGAGTGCTTCTAAGCAATAAGATGATGCTTCTAAGCATTGAAAGTGCTTCTAAGTAATGTGAGAGTTCTTTTAAGTAGTGAAAGTGCTTCTAAACAATGTGAGAGTGCTTCTAAGTAATGAAAGTGCTTCTAAGCAATGAAAGTGCTTCTAAGTAATAAAAGTGATTCTAAGCAATAAAAGTGCTTCTAAAAAATGTGAATGCTCCTAAGCAATGAGTGAGTGCTTTTAAGCAATATGAATGAGGTAATAGTGATGATGTAGTGATGATGTAGTAATGATGTAGTAGTGATACAGTAATGAAGTAGTAGTGATATAGTAATGATGCAGTCATATTGAGGATGTTATTTTGATGATTTGGAGTAAGATATCCTTATAGTGAATTTTCCTTGCTCTTCTTCTTTTATGGGATGTTGAGTTTTCTAAAAAAGGTAGTGCACGCACGGTGTCTTTAAATAGATGGAGTCCATATTAGTGTACTTTTGTTGGTGCATGTCTTATGCTCAAATGGAAGTTTAGGACTGTAGAAATGAGTGTGTAAAGTCTTAAAGTGTGTGTAAAACCACAAAAGAGTGTGTGGAAGGGGGAAGTGTGCGTGACTGTGCATGGAAGGCACATGGTCACACGCTTCCTCCCCTCTAGGCCTATTTAGATGGTTATTTTAAGGGTCTTGGGAAGCTTTTTTCTGGACTTTTTTAAGTTTTTTCTAACTTTTCTTGACCTTTTTTTTATGTTTCGGGTGCTATCTACTTTGTTTTGGTTTCTTTACTTCCATTTTCTTCTACATAAAATGGAGTTCCCCAATATTCATAAAGGTGTAAAGGATATTTTTATTGATGTTGATGTTGAGGGTGATTATACAAAGGCCACTGGAGCTGGGATGTCCACTATAAAGACTAGCACATCTGGTGCTCAGAGTTCTTAGCCATCTAGGCTTTCTTATGGAGATCTAATCCTTGTTGTTTATAGCTTGGAGACTCATGCTTAGGTGTGTCATCATCATGAGGTTGGTCCTTCTTTGCCCTTATTTTTTGAAGCTTGTTCAATGGTTGCTTTATTGTTTATTTTGCTGTATGAGGTTATTATAGTTGTAGCTTTTTAGCTCTTACTATAACTATTTGTTAAGTCATAGCTTTATTGTGAATGTTGATGACTGATCGCTCTTACTTTATTTTCTTTTTATGATTGTATGTTAGTGCTTGTCGTGGTGCTTTACTTTTTAGTTTTTATTATTGATCCTGTAAAATGATAGAGAGAGATGTGTAAGTCTTTAGTGGTTGTGAAAATATTTGATAGTGTACCTATTATTTGTAGCCTCATAGGTATGTTACTATGTTGCCAAGTAGTTTCAACAGAGTCAACATGTATTATTAGGGTCTCCCAATGTGTGTGAAGCAAATGATTTTCAGGAAGGGCTTTGATGGACACATTACTGCATTATCTTATGACTCATATGCATTGAGTCAGATTGCCATGTATACATTGATAGAGCGATGGATGGACACGATGCATACTTTCCATATGCATGTTGGGGAGATGACTATTACCCCTTTGGATTTGCCACTATTATGGGCTTGAGCTTTTCTTGAGCCTTTTAATAAGGAGGAATGTTCCATTGACATAGTAAGGAGGCATTTTATGATGGATTTGCTTAGGGTGGTCACACCTATGAAGTCTCTGATGGGTTTCGTGATCAGAAATGCAACAGAAATTGAAACTTTTAACCATAAACCCTAAGTCGGATCCAAGTAATTTGATTAATTGATTTAAAAACTAGGGTTTTAAAATCTTACCACAAACACAGAAGAGGCAAGATTGTTGGAAGGCAGAGAGGAGGTTCACTCCAGTGACACCTTACCTCAAGCTTTTGATTTTTGGTAGTTCATATCAAGATGTCTCCAAAATAATCCATCCTCCATAAGTGTCCACATGAACAACCCTTAATTAAAATGAAAAATTTGTGTGCTACCACTTCTCTTGATTTCTCACAAATCAAGAACAAAAACACTCTATGTTTTAGTTTTTCTAAGAGGAGAAAAATAAATTTTGGTGGCTAATAATTGAGTTAGTGAAACCTTAGAGAATATAGCATATTTATATATCTTTAATTAAGGTTTCACTTACCAAAACAACTTTTAGTAGTAATTTCTCAATTATTATTATTTTGATTTTATTTAAAATTAAATTAGATATAATATCCCATTTATTTAAGATAACCTTTACCTTAAATAAATAAATAAATAAAATATTTATTTATTTCCATATATCATATTTGGACTTCTGAAACCTATATCCATTTTTGGGCTTGTTCTAAATATGTGACCCTGTAGGTTCACAGGATATTAGCAGTGGTTCTTAATTCTCTATTTAGGCCTACTAGTCATATATGGCCTCTAGCAAGACATTATGACTACCCAAGTCATGTGAAGTCAATAATCTGATATAACCTAATTTATAATAACTATTGTAATCCCTTTATAACATGATATCTTGATTGAATATAAGACATAGTTTCTGTCATCCTTATATAATTCAATCATATTATTTCTTAACTCTAAGTAGACTGAGAATGATAACTCTTTATCAATTTATTTTAGCATGGCCATGCATTTTCCTCAGTATATCTTATTAAGGGGCCTATAGATATCTTAATCAGATTAAATAAGGGACAAATTTCTTCTCAATCACTCACATTCCTCATATAGCTCATTTCATATCCAACAATAATCTATTTAATCATCTTCTTAAAGACAATGTTAGATTGTGTCAAAATATCTAATAGTTATGTAGAAATACATTATAATTTTAAGGTCAAAGGACTAAATCAATATTATTATGATGAGAATTACTTATGACAATTATCTATATAGTATTCTCATGATGGCTTAATCTATTACATTATTTCCTAAATAAGTACCTATGAGTTGACTTAATATCTCATATTCATGATTAGTGAAACATAATCATTAATCAACATCGTACTAGCCATAACATATTGTTATGACTAGGGATAATTTGAATAGAACTCATATTTAATCTAAGGGTTTTACTATCAAGTCACATACTTGATGACTAAAGTAAGAATTGACTATTCAAGTAATTATCATAACACAAAATGACAATGAAAAATGCCTCTTTATTAAATAAAATGATAAAGTTAAAAACATGGTCATACATGATTAACCTAGTGCATATCACTAATAATCTCCCACTTACACTAGGCCCAATCTATATTAAAACTAATACCCATGGACCTAGTATAACTCTCATGCTTAGGCTGTGGAATAGGCTTAGTTAGTGGATCAGCAACATTGTCATTTGTGGGTACTCTGCAAATCTTCACATCTCCTCTCTCAATGATTTCTCGAATGAGATGATAATATCTGAGTATGTGTTTGGATCTCTGATATGATTTGGGCTCCTTAGCTTGAGCTATAGCTCTATTATTATCACAATATAACTTCACTGGATTTGATATACTAGGAACAACACCTAGTCCAATTATGAACTTCTTGATCTAAATAGCCTCCTTAGCTGCTTCTGAGGCAGCTATATACTCAGCTTCTATTATAGAATCAACAATGGTGTCTTGCTTGGAACTCCTCTAGCTCATTGCACCTCCATTCAAACAAAACACATAACCTGATTGTGATAAAAAATCATCCTTTTCAGTTTGGAAGCTAGCATTCGTGTAACCATTTACAACTAACTCATCTTCCTTACCACCATACAGTAAAAATGCATCCTTAGTTCTTCTCAAGTACTTAAGGATATTTTTTATTGTTGTCCAATGACTTTTACCTAGGTCTAATTAGTATCTGCTCATTGTGCTTAAGGCATATGAAACATCAGGTCGAGTACATAACATTGCATATATGATAGATCCTATAGCAGAAGCATATGAATCTTACTCATGCGGTCTCGCTCATCTTTTTTCATAGGACACTGAGTCTTGCTGAGACTAATGCCATGTGACATTGGCAAGAATCCTCTCTTAGAGTCTTGCATGCTAAACATGTTCAACACCTTATCAATGTAAGTGCTCTGACTTAGGCCAATAAGCCTTTTAGATCTATCTCTATAGATCTTGATGCCTAATATATAAGCGGCTTCACCCAAGTCTTTCATTTAAAAAAAATTCCTTAGCCATGATTTAAATTTTTGTAAAATAGGGATATCATTTCCAATGAGTAGTATGTCATTAACATACAACACTAAAAATACAATTGCACTCCCACTAACCTTCTTGTAAACATAAGGTTCATCTTCATTCTTAATGAAGCCAAACTCTTTGACTGCTTCATCAAAATAAAGATTCCAACTCTAAGATGCTTGCTTCAGTCCATAAATGGACTTTTGAAGCTTACATACCTTTCCAGAATTCTCAGGATTGACAAAACCCTCTGGCTATATCATGTACACATCCTCAAGTAGGTTTCCATTAAGAAATGCTATTTTGACATCCATTTTCCATATCTCATAATCATAGTATGTAGCTATAGCAAGGAGAATTCGAATAGATTTTAGCATAGTAACTACTGAAAAGGTTTCATCATAGTCTATACCATGTGTTTGTTTAAAGCCTTTTACAACCAATCTTGCCTTAAAGGTATGCACATTGCCATCCATGTCTGTTTTCTTTTTAAAAACCCATTTGCATCCAATAGTTTTTAAGCCATCAGTTGGGTCAATCAAGGTCCAAACTTGATTATCATATATGGATTGCATTTATGATTTCATGGCTTTTAGCCTTTTCTCAAAGTCAAGACTATTTATGGCCTTTTGATAGGATGTAGGCTCACTTTAATCCACAATCAACACATCATTATCATTAGTTATGAGAAATCCATATCTCATTGGGATTTGATGTGTCCTACTAGACCTCTTTAGGCCTTTTAGTACTTGTGCAGGTCCAACTGTTACTTATTGATCCAGTTGCGATTCTATACTTGGTACAATACTATTTTGTGGGTCTTGAATTTCTTCAAGTTGGACTGTGCTCCCACTAGATCCTTTGGAAATAAATTCTCTTTCCAAAAATACACCATTTTGAGTAATAAACACTTTGTTCTTAGAAGCATTGTAAAAATAATATCCTTTAGTTTCTTTAGGATATCCCATAAAAAAGCATTTATCAGATTTAGGTGTTAGTTTATTTGAGATTTGACGCTTAACATAAGCATCACATCCCTAAATCTTAAGAAAAGACAAACTGAGAGGTTTTCCAGTCCACATCTCATATGGTGTCTTTTCAACTACCTTTGTTGGAACTCTATTCAAAATGAATGCAGCAGTTTCTAAAGCATATCCCCAAAAAGAGATTGGAAGATTAGATTGACTCATCATTGATTGAACCATATCCAATAAATTCCAATTTCTCCGTTCAGACACACCATTTAATTGTGGTGTACCTGGAGGAGTCAATTGTTAAATAATCCCACAATCTCTCAGATGATCTATAAATTCTTGGCTTAAATATTCACCACCTCAATAAGATCTTAGTGTTTTAATATTTTTACCAGGTTGGTTTTTTACTTCATTCTTGAAAACTTTAAAAGTTTTAAAAGATTCAGATTTATGTTTCATTAGATAGATATAGCCATATCTATTGAAATCATCTATGAAAGAGATGAAGTACTGGAAACCTCCTCTAGCAGTTAAGTTTAATGGCCACATACATCTGAATGTATAAGGCCCAATAAATCATTAACTCTCTCACCTTTTCCAATAAAAGGTGTTTTAGTCATTTTTCCTAGTAAATAAGATTCACATGTTTCAAATGATTCACAATCAAATGAATTCAAAAGCTCATTTTGGTGAAGCTTTGAAATGCGTTTCTCATTTATGTGGCCTAAATGACAATGCCAGAGATAGGTGGTATTTAAATTATTAGATTTAAACGTCTTTGTATCAATGTTATAGATGGACTTTTCATTAGTTTCTTCAACATTCAGAACATAAAGACCATTAGTGCGTGGAGTAAATCCATAGAAAATGTTATCATGATAAATATTGCATTGATTATTCCTAATAATAAATTCAAATCCTTTCTTGTCCAAACAAGAAAAAAAAAATATTCCTACACATAATAGGCACATGATAACAATTTTCTAAATTTAAAACAAGTCCACTAGGTAAAGTTAACTTATAAGTCCCTACAGCTAAAGCAGTAACTCTTGCTCCATTACCAACTTGTAGGTCCACTTTGCCTCTAGCCAACGATCTACTCCTTTTTAGACCTTGCACATTAGTATAAATGTGAGATCTTGATCCAGTATCTAATACCCAAGAATCAGAAGTAGATAAATTAATTTATATAGCATGAATACCTAGAGAGGTAGTCGCACTACCATTATTCTTGTTCAGATCATTCATATATAGCTTACAATTTCTTTTCCAATGACCTAGTTCATTGCAGAAAAAGCATATTCCCTCCTTTTGGTGGCTTTGCTTGGGGTTTACCTTTGAACTTGGACTTGGGCTTAGGCTTTGGTTTTGGCTTCTGAAAGCCTTTGGGAGCCTTGCCCTTGCCCTTACCCTTTCCAATTCCAAATTTTTTCATGCCCTTTCCCATATTGACCATTAGAACATCCTTGGTGGAATTCCTGATGTTCTTTTCGATAGTTTTAAGCATCCCTTGCAACTTTGAAATAGTTTTGTCCATACTATGCATATTAAAATTCATGATAAAACCATCATAAGCTTTAGGCAAAGATTGGAAAATGATATCAATAGCCAATTCTTGTTCAATCTTAAGACTAAGCTTGTCTAAGTGTTCAAGATGACCTTTCATCTTGAGAACATGAGGACTGATAGAGCCGCTAGCAATCAACTTGCAGGAGAGCAATGCCCTGATGGTATTGAACCTTTCAATTCTAGCTTTCTCTTGGAACATTTCCTTAAGATGGCCTATCATGGTATAAGCCTCCATTTCCATCAGTTGCTTTTGAAGCTCAGACTCCATGCATCCAAGCATGAGACAAGTGACTTCAACTAAATCATTGAGATGCTTACTATAAGCATCCTTTTGTGCTCTTGCAGCATTAGCAGTTGGTTCCTCTGGGATGGGTTGATCAAGGATATATTCCTTTCTTTCTTGCCTAAGAATAATTCTTAGGTTTGTGTACTAGTCAAGAAAGTTAGTCCCATCTAGCTTATCCTTCTTAAGGATCGATCGCAGTGACATGGTAGGTGTAGTGTTTGATGTCATTATCTATAATAAATATATACAGAGTACGTTCAGTTTTATAATGAAAGAGGCATAAGAAAACTCCTCCTAAATTTTTATAAATAATAAAACCCTTAAAATAATTTCAACAATTGAAATTTCTTAGTGGGCCAAGATCCATATTTCACCCTACTTCAAGTAAGCTTTGGCTTATCATTTAAAGTGTGGTTATTTAGGTAGGTAACACTTTACCAATTACATCTTATGTAATTCTTGGATAATTATAGGATATTAAATATACCGACATATCCTATCAAATGCTCTAGGTCCAAAACCGTTTTGGACCTATCAAATCACCATTATCCATCTTATCTTATTTAGATGGCTTTATATACAATGCTTTGGCATAACCTATATATAGCAATCCAAATCTTGATAAGTGTCGATTAATGGGAGGCATTTTAATGACTTAATATTAGATGAGGGTTTAGATAGTTTTTATCTTATTTAGTTATTTTTATATTGCATCTCATACATGGCATCTCATGGCATCACATGTATAATATACTAACATAATAAGATAAATGTGACATAGCATGGCCCATAACTAAGTTGATCTTTATAAGCCAATATGAAGGTCAAATGTCAAACCTATGTGATATTACAAATACAAATTGAGCCTTTAATTTTAGATCTTCATCTTCTACCATGAACCTCGTCCTTAGGCTTCCACTCGTGATCCCTATCACGGGCCTCTAACTTGAATTTGCATCTTGGGTCTTGATTTACATTACATGTTGTAATTAAACTATTATATCACTATCTAATAAAATAAAATAATTACAACAAATAAAACAACTCGCAGGCCAAATTTAAAAATTACAACCCAATAAAATAAAATAACAAAGTCCAATCACATTGGTTTAAGGGCCATGCTATGCACCATGCGTTTAAAAAATAAACATATATAGCATAATAAATCAAATCACACGTTAATTTAATTATTATGATGAAAAATAAATTATGTGATAAATCCTTTCGGGGTCAAAGGGCAATGCCCCTAGCAGGGTTCAGGGGCAGCGATCCTGCTAACCGGTTAGCAGGTGGGGGTCAAGGGGGTAACGCCCCTTTGCAGGGGTTCGGGGGCATTGCCCTTGAAGGTAAACAATTTACCTTAACTCTTTGAATGAGTTATTGCCGAAATCCCTAAAACAACAATAATTTTCGCAATCAAATTACTGTCTGATTGATTTTTTCAAAACAGATCATTTTACTTTAGTTTAACATTTAAATAGCCACCACCATAAACCCTAATTTATTCATAAATCATATTGTAGAATAATTAATTTTTTTCCAAATAGATTTATTCTATTTAACATATAAACATTTTATTCTGCATGATCTGTTTAACTCTTAAATAGATCGCCCTTTGACAAAAAACTGTATATATATTCAGTTTTTCATAAAAACATAATACTTAAACCAGAAAATCAAAATTCTGATTACTGTTTAATCATATTAAACAATTATAAATATTAATCAAATTAATATTTACTATTGCTTTCATACAGATTTAAGAGGACGTCACAAAAATAAAACTGTTTGGATAAAATTTTTGAAAACCCTTTTTCAAAAATGAATCACTCAAAACATATATATCACATATATATAAAATCAAATTAACCGAATTACAAGTGGCTCTGATACCACTGATGGGTTTCGTGATTAGAAAACGTAGCAGAAATTAAAACTTTTAACCACAAACCCTAACTCGAATCCAAGTAATTCGATTAATTGATTTAAAAATTGGGGTTTTCAAATCTTACCACAAACGTAGAAGAGGCAAGACAATTGGAAGGCAGAGAGGAGGTTCACTCCGGTGACACCTTACCTTTAGCTTTTGATTTTTGGTAGTTCGGATCAAGACATCTCTAAAAGAATCTGTCCTCCACAAGCGTCCACATGAACAACCCTTGATTAAAATGACAAATTTGTGTGCTAGCACTTCACTTGATTTCTCACAAATCAAGAACAAAAACACTCTATGTTTTTAGTTTTTCTAAGAGGAGAAAAATGAATTTTGGTGGCTAATAATTGAGTTAGTGAAACCCTAGAGAATATAATATATTTATAGACCTCTAATTAGGGTTTCACTTACCAAAAAAACTTTTGGTAATTTCTCAATTATTATTATTCTAATTTTATTTAAAATTAAATAAGATATAACATCCCATTTATTTAAGATAACCTTTACCTTAAATAAATAAACTATTTATTTATTTCCATAGAGCATATTTGGGCTTCTTAAACCCATATTCGTTTTTGAGCTTGTTCTAAGTGTGTGACCCTATAGGTTCACATGATATTGGCAGTGGGCCTTAATTCTTTATTTAGGCTTATAAGTCATAAGTGGCCTCTAGCAAGACATTATGACTACCCAAGTCATGTGAAGTCAATAATCCAACATAACCTAATTTATAATAAATATTGTAATCCTTTTGTCACATGATATCTTGATTGAATATAAGGCATAGTTTTTGTCATCCTTATATAATTCAATCATATTATTTCTTGACTCTAAGTAGACTGAGAATGATAACTCTTTATCAATTCATTTTAGCATGGCCATGCATTTTCCTTAGTCTATCTTATCAAGGGGCCTATAGATATCTTACTCATATTAAATGACGGACAAATTCCTTCTCAATTAATCACATTCCTCACATAACTCATTTTATATCCAACAACAATCTATTTAATCATCCTGTTAAAGACAATGCTAGATTGTGTCAAAATATATAATAGTTATATAGAAATCCATAATGATTTCAAGGTCAAAGGAATAAATCAATATTCTTATAATGAGAATTACTTATGACAATTATCTATATAGTATTCTTATAATGGGTCAATCCAGTACATTATTTCCCTAATAAGTATCTATGAGTTGACTTAATATCTTCTATTCAAGATTAGTAAAACATAATCATCAATCAATATCATACTAGCCATAACATATTATTATGACTAGGGATAATTTGAATAGAACTCATATTTAATCTAAGGGTTTTACTATCAAGTCACATACTTGATGACCTTAGTAAGAATTGACTATTCAAGTAATTATCATAACATAAAATGATAATGAAAAATGCCTCTTTTATAAATAAAATGATAAATTCAAAATCATAGTCATACATGATTGACCTAATGCATACCACTAACAGTCTCGTTATCCATATCTCGCTCATTACACAAAGTTTATTTCTTTTGTGTGGACTTTGTACAATGATGGTCTTGTCTTAGCAGAGTAGTTGGCTCATTGCTTTTTATTTTATTCGTTTTGTGTTGTTATCTTCTGGAACCCCTCAGGTACGAGTGATTTATGATTGCTATCTATCTTTAAAGATCTGGATGGCTTACCGAGCTATTGCTGGGGCACTACTGCCTTTGCTCATATGTACTCGAGGATCTATGGATTCTTGTTCATTTGGATGTGAGTAGGAGTTCTATTATTTATTCTTTCACTTTTAGTTTGTTATTTTTGACCCTCTGGTTTTGAAAAATCTAGGCATATGAGTTTGGGATTGTCCCTCATCCATCCGTCGAGCATTTCTTAGAGGATGGCTTCCCTTATTATTCTCGTTGGATTAGGAAGACTACTGATTTGATTGAGGATTGCACGATAGCTCAGGACTATATGAGGAAGCTATTCTTGATCAGGTATTTATGATTCCTATTATGTTGGTTATTTCTTTCTTAAGGATTTTTTGTTCATTCTTGCCTTTTGAGCAAATTTTTCTTCACTAGGGGGTGGTGAGGTCTCATTAGATGGTAGAGATGGTGACTATATGGCAGCTTATAGAGAGATGAGTATTGCTCTCTGGCCTTATCGATAGAGTGTGGTATTTGGGCGAGTGAGTCCATCATTGGTGGGATGGCCCATATATGAGGAGAGTTCCCATCCCTCCTCCTAATGACATGTTCTGGGGCCATAAGCTTTATGGTGATGATCTTTCTATTGTTATAATGGGATTCCCCTTTAAAAGCCTCTTAAAAAGTATGGGCTTGCCTTATGCTGATGTATTAATCCCCAGCTGATTAACGTTGTAGCTAGTGGGACCTTTCCTCCACCTCTACCTTCTTAGGTAGATGCATCTCATCTTTTGGGTTTGAGGATTAGGCCATTACACAGGTCATCGAGAGTTGCTTCTTTTGATCCAGTAAGCCTTTATTCCTATTTTAGTGCAAGCATGTAGCAAACTTTATTAGTAATAAATTGTAATTAACATGATTTTTGATAAATTATTTATAGTAATGTCGAAGAAGATATGGATCACATTTTGAGAAGGATGAGGGCATGTTCCATACTGAGGTGACTGCCCATGCCAGTGGTGCGGCTTCTGGTAGTACTACTCTTAGGGACTTGACAATTCAACCATCTTTGTCTTTGCTTAGGATGGATATCCTTAGTAAAGTAGTGACTTTTGATTTGCCTAGACCTGGCTTTTCTCAATTGGGTGTTGCTCCTGCTGATGCTACCCATGTTTGTGTTATCCACTTATTCGTGCTTGTGTTTCATTTATTTAGTGAGTGGTGATTGACTTATTTGCTTACTTTTGTAGATTCCTGACTCCTTTGGTTAGTATTGGTATATTATTGTTAAGAGTGCACAACAGTGCTTTTAGAGTTTGCTATGACTCAGAGGGTATGCCTTCTTTATCGTACTTATTTATTTTATGCATATTTTTTATGTATGAGTGTATGATATGCAATATGTAATGCAGGTTGAGCACCATCTCACTAGTCTTGAATGGGAGCAAGAGCGTGTAGCTTATCGTGATCGCATCAGTGAGCTGGAGTTATGGTTATCGTCCTTTGTGATGAACGATGATGAGTCAGGTTCATATGAGAGGGATGCTTGAGCAAGATTAGTGCTTGCTTCTGATGGTAGCCATGACCAATGTAGTTATTTTAGGAGCTAGGTGTAGGGCTTTTGGCCCGTGGTTCGCTTTATTGTATCATTTTCTCGGGGTTATGGACTCTGGGTGTTAAATCTAGGCATTCATCCTATATGTTGTATGATTCTTGTACGATGATAACTATATATGCTTATTACTGTATATCATTAATGATGATGTTTGCCATTACTATTTTCTACCTCTTTTCCTTTTTTTTTGCCTAAGGTGTCTCCTTTTAGAGCTTTTTGCACTTAGCTAAGTTTTCTTTTTCTTCTCATTTTTGCCTAGGGTGTCTCCTTTTGGTGCTTTTCATGCCTAGCTGGGCTTTTTTTTTTTATGGCGTCGATGATAGTAGCTAGTCTCAAGGAGACAGCTCAGAGAAAATGGTAAGAAACATGGGCATGTAATAAAAGAAAATGCAAAGCATGCTTGATGCAATTCATGATGATAAAATGTGTTGCACTTTTCAAAGACATGTTACATAAATTGGTAATCATTCTCATTTTACTATAATCATTTAAGAAAAGCATAAGTACATTTGTATAAATTTCGAACTTGAGGTTACCCTTGTCCTTAACTAGCCTTCTTAGGTTTTCTAGTTAAGTATTTTCTCCTTTTCCCTGATTTTTGCCTAAGTTGCCACTTTTAGGTTTTCAACTTAGTGGGAAGTCTTTAACTTTTGCTTGAGCTATCATTTTTAGGTTTTTAATTCAGCGGGGATGATTTTTTTGATGCTTTAGACATAGTACTTCTTTAGGCCGTTTGTGTTGACAAGTTCAGAGAATTCATTATCTTTAGAATCCATTAACTTGATTGATCCTTTTTATAAGACATGTTTGACTAAGTATGGGTCTTCCCAGTTTAGTCTGAATTTCTCTCTAGGGTCTGGAATGTTCTGTCTTACTTGCTTTAGCACCCAGTCTCTTGCTTTCATACTTTTATGTTTTACTAATCTATTGAAGGTCTTGGCTAGTCAAGCCTGATACAACTATGTGTGGTTTAGAGCCTTAAGCCTTTAGCTATCTAAGAGAGTGAGATCGTTGTCCCTCTATTGAGCCCATTGTACTTTTGGCAATTCAGATTCGATTGCTACCTAAAGAGACTTGATCTCTACTTCGACTGGAAGAATTGCTTCTGATCTGTACACTAGTGAAAAAGGAGTTGCTCATGTTGAAGTTCTGACTGTTGTTCGACACCCCCATAAGGCATATGACAATCTGTCTGCCCAATCTTAGTACATCTGAGTCATTTTTGACAAGATCTTTTTAATATTTTTGTTTACAACTTCGATGGCCCCATTTGCTTATTGTTGGTAAAGAGAAGATTTATGATGTTCCACTTTATAACTCCTTAGTGTCTCTCTAACTTCCCCTTAGAATTGGACACTATTGTTAGAGATGATGTGATAAGGGATTCCATATCGATAGAATATGTTTCTTTTGATGAACTTAGCCACTTGCTTAGCTCCTATCTTTGTGAATGATTCTACTTTAACCCATTTTATAAAGTAGTCCACTACCATTAGGATAAATATATGTCTGTTCAAGGCTATCGGGTGGATTTCCCCAATTATGTCTAATCCTCATATTGAGAAGGGCCATGGAGAGGAGATGTAGTGTAGTTTTATTGGGGGAAGGTGACTCACATTCCCGTGGATCTAACACTCATGGCATTTCTTTACAAATTTGATATAGACTTCCATCATCGTCATCCAGAAGAACCCTTGTCTGATTAGCTTTTTAGCTAGGATTACTCCATTCATATGTGGACCACAAACACCCTCGTTTACTTCTTCTATTGCTCTTGCAGCTTTAGCTTCATCTAGACATCAGAGTTGTAAACCATTTGAGGTTCTCCTATATAACACACCCTGGTGCGATGTGAATTTTGATGCTAATTTTTGAATGATTGCTTTGTCTCTTTCATCTACTTGGTCAGGATAGGCTTGTTCCTTTAGATATCTCTAAATGTCATAGAACTAGGGTTTTGAACTGTTTTTGTCTTTGCTATTCTTCTATTTGTATGACAAGGTTTTCAAATGTTTCTATCTTTGCTATTTTGCAGTTTTTATGACAAGGTTGTCCTTATCTGAGTAGAATCAAAGGCTTTATGAGAATTTTGGATGGTCCTTCCTATACTGATGCTAGGGAAGCAAGTGCATCTGCCATCTAATTGTGATTCTTGGGGAAATGAATGAATCTGCATTTTTAGAAGGACATGGTAAGTAGCCTCAAGTGGTTCAAGTAAGGCCTTAAGTGCTGCTCTTTTAGTTCCCACTCTTCCATGGCATGGTTGATTACTAGCATGGAATCTCTGAGGATTTTGACTTCTATGACATCTAGGGCTATTAGTGCTTCTATTCTCAATGTGCATGCCTCATATTCTTCTTTATTGTTTATGACTCTGAACATGAGCTTTTTAGCAATTGGTACTACTTCACCTTCTAGAGATTATAGTATGACACCGACTCTTGTGCTAAACTGATTGACTGCTTTGTCAAAGTACAGGCACCATCCTTGGATTTTAATGGCTAAGTTGAGGTCATCTAGAAAGTGCAGTTGGATATCTTCTAAGTCTGGAATGGATTTGAGAGCTAGAAATTCATCTACTGCTCTCCCTTTTACTACCTTCTGAGTCAAATATTACACGTCAAATTTTGTTAGTAGTACGAGCCACTTGGCAAGTTTTCCCACTATAAAGGAAGCTTTATAGAGGTACTTCATTAGGTCCATTTTACACATGGCCTAAATTCTGTATGATTGAAAGTAGTGTCTGAGTTTCTTCATTGCCCATACCATTACTAGACATGTCTATTTGACTTGATTGTACTTCTCCTCATATGGAAACATCTTCTTGCTCAACTAGTAGACTGCGTGTTTTGCTTTCATCTCTCCCTCTTGGGCTAACATTATATTGATTGCATTCCCTTTGATTGCTAGATATAGGGTTAGAGGTATCCCTAGTTTAGGTGGTCTTAGAACCAGTGGGTTGGCTAGGTATCTTTTGATCTTGTTAAATGTTAGCTGACACTGTCCATTCCATTCAACTGGCTAATCTTTTCTGAGTAGCTTGAAGATCAGTTCACACACTACTATTAACTTAGTAATGAATCTGCTAATGAACTATAGTTTCCTTAGAAACCCTCTGATTTGCTTCTTTATTTTTGGCACTAACATCTCTCTTCTATCTTTTGCTTTGTCTAGATCCATTTTAATCCCGTTCTAACTGACAATATACCCCATCTTTCCTGAAGTGACCTAGAATATGCATTTCTTTATATTTAGCCTAAGACTGTACTTGTTGACCCTTCTGAGGAACTTATTGAGATTAGAGGGGTGTTCTTCCTTAGTTTTTGACTTGGCCATCATGTCGTCGACATATACATCCACTTCTTTGTGTATCATGTAATGGAACATTATAGTTGCCATTCTTTAGTAGGTTTCCCCTGCATTCTTTAGTTTGAAAGGCATTATTCTGTAGTAGTATGTACCCTATTATATTATAAAAGTAGTCTTTGCCTTATCGATAATGGCCATTAGGATCTGATTGTACCCAGAGAATCCATCCATAAAGGAGTACATTATATATATGGCAGCACTGTTAACTAGTATGTTTATATGAGGTAGTAGGAAATCATCCTTCAGGCAGGCCTTATTCATATCTCTGTAGTCAACATAGATTCTAACCCTTTCGTCTTTTTTTAGTATTGCCACCACATTTGCTAACCATTCTAGATACTCTACTTCCTCTAGGAATTTTTCCTTGATCTATTTCACAATGTCCTCTTTCACTAATTAGGCCCATTATGGTATGATCTTCTCAGTTTCTACTTTACCGGTTTGCACCTGTGTTTGGTAGGAATGAAGTGTTGAGCAATGTCTCTATTAATACCATGCATATCATCATACATCCAAGCAAATACTTTTGAATATTTTATTAATTTCTCTCCTCTCTTCAGGGGTAACATCTTTCGAAATATGCAAAATGCATGGTTCAGATTACGTGCTAATGTTAAATGATTTAGTGCATATGGAATGAATGTTAAATATGCTAATGTTTTTATCAATGCAATGCACACTATCATCAGGAAAGACATCAAACAAGGAAGCAAAATCAAATTTCATTGCATTAACTTTAGAGTTCATTACATTACCAATTTCAAACAAAGCATGGAAATTAAGGGAGTGAGCTTTCTTTAAATCAATAGCTTAATAGAGGCTCTTGTCTTTAGATTACTCACTGTCTGTATGCTTCATTAGTAACATTGTCTCCAATACTAGTGATAAATTGGTGGAAAATTTTCTTCCTCCATATTGCTTTGAAGTCATCCATAAACCTTTGTTGTATCCTATTGCTAGAGAAATTTGCAAGCTCAGAAGGTACATGTTGTTTCTCACCAAATTATCTCTTCACTAGTGACAGATAGTAGTGGGTGCATGACCTGAATCCTAAGATTGGTATGCAATTAACATATGTGCAGAGAGTCATATGTTTTAGCTTCCACTATGGACACATCCATCTCATTTGATATTTTAGTGTATCCTTTATGCATTCAAACCACTGTTGGGATGTGATGTGGGCTGAGCACCTATGGACATCCTTGATGTGTCTTTCTAGGTGATTCCTGGGTTGGTATCTCATCCAGTTCCCTACAGGTTTGTTGAGTAGACTCAGCTTTTCTTATAGCCATATTTGAAGTAGTAGAGGGCTCCCAGTGAAGTTCGGACTTTTCCCATTTTTGAGGTTATCCAAACCTTGAATGGTTTTTGCTCGAATTAGTGGGAAGGGATTTTTTTGCATTATATTCCTTCATTGACCTGGAGTATCCTATAATCTCATAGCCCATCATTCAAGACGGTGAAGTATTGCATAAAAAGTTAACATGCAAGGAGATGTGCCCAAATTAGAGTACCAGTCTTCTTGGTAGTGCAGGTAACTAGGAGTTGCATATGAATTAGTCATTTGCACTTAGTGACTAGCTCATCAAGCTTTTGTGAACTTATGTCAAGGAAAGCAGCCCTAAGTCCTAGGTATTTGATGTATTGGTTAGTGAAAACTACTTCTTCGGTCTTAGTGAGGATTCATCCCGCTATGGCATTGAATTCCTCATACAATGGGCATAGTTTTATGGTGTTGAACTGAAACACATGCTATTGAGGGTCCTAGAATGACACATCAGCATTTAAGAGTTTATAATCAAGATGCACATATTGGAAATGTCTTAATGCATAGCATTTTATATGGTTACAGGCTTTTCCAGTTAGCCTTATCAAGGTTATACAGGAAATTTCTAGTGATACTGGTTTGGACTTCGGGGTTTTTTACTATGACACCATCATCAAGCAGTTCTTGGATCCTGGCTTTCAATTTTCCATTGCTTCGATGAGAAGACTTAACTTTGTGATCACTCATGTTTGAATGTTGTATTCCTATACATTTATTAGGGTTAGCTAAATGAATGATGCATGACATGTGCTTACAAAAGAAAAGGGTGAGCATGTATGCATGGAGTGGATGCAAAATCCTTATGATGAAAAGTGATTATTCCTACAAGAAATGGTGGTTAGTACGTGCTATCTACATGTATGTGAAGTATGCATGATTAAAGCTGGTTAGTTTTCTTACAAGTGAACAAACTAATCATAAGCAAGTTCTCGCTTCCAACCTTATTTCTCTACAAGGTAAATCAATCTCTTTCGTAGGTGTGTTTTGAATCTATAGTCATCAGGGGACTACGGTTCTGCTCTCAGAATTAGGCTGTTTTGATTTATGTTAGTCATAACCTAAGGGCAAACTAAGGAACAATACTCAAATATGCTTAAGATAATCACACGATGTCAATGTGAGGGTCAATTATCTAGCTTCAAATGATTTCTAAAGCCCGTATGCGCCCATATGCATAGGACCAAGTTCAATCAAAGGGAGTCCAAGTTCTTGCCCCCATATCAATATTTAATATATTTATTAGGAGTCATAAAAGTATCATTTGATAGTTTACAGTTTGATTTATTGACATAAAGGTCCATAATCTAGTTGGGTTCTTAACCCATTCATTTGATTTGATAAGGATAAATGGATGACATCTTATAGGTTTTGTCATCGAGGGATGTCGTTATTTGCTAATTTGCATAAACTATTGAAGCTTAGGTACATGAATCTTATCATTCCTTATGCGTCGGGTTTGCATGAAGTATATGAGAATCAGTAGTCATGAGCTTAAATTTTTTATGAAAACTGACATTATAACGTCATTCGATGATAGAAACTAGGAGAGTCATGTCATTTATGAGTATTAGGTCAAACAGATAGCGTTAGGACAAGGATAGCATGCATAGCTTGGTGGAATCCTAGTGGATGTTACTATTAGTTTATCTACGTGAGCTGAGCTAGGGTGAAAGGTTGAGGTTCCTCTAGCGAGAATGCCCCTTTATGACTAGGGTTATGGACTCCAGTCAGTGAGTCTATTCTTTTAATAAATCGATCACCCCCTTAAGGACTTGGGTTACAAACTCTAGTAAGATGAGTCTGGCGAATGCACGAGTAAAGACTAAAGGTGATAATACCGTATCTTCATTGCCCCATGACTGGAGTGGAATCATGGTGGCAATGTCATTTAGTATTATCGAGGCTTTTAGGGACAAGTAATGCACATGTGATGTGTAGTGCAAATGCAGTGGTGAGGGGCTTTATACAATTGACTATTGCATAATGAAAAATAGTCATTTTTGAGTTAATCCCTCTTACTTAGAAGTCCCTAGTGGAGTTGCCACTATGAGCGACCATGTTATCTTCTCGCTTTTGGATAGCGGTATGTTTTTTTGGGACATTGTATGGGTCTTTCCATTTTCGAGGGAGATGGGACAAATGATTAGTCTTAAGGGGATGAGACGTTTTTGATTTTATGAAGTCATCACCCAATTTTAGAAAATTGAGAAAAAAAAGGATAACATCAAGTCACTTAGCGAGTATTGTCCCCAATAGAGATTTCCGAGTTCAAGGGATCGCATCTACTTTTTGACTATTTCTCATTATACGATATTCGATGTATAACTACCATAACACTTTAGTTTCAGTAATGATAGTTTATATAGCATTCACACAATACATCAAATAGTGGTAGATAATAAAGTTGGAAATATTATTACATCGCTTTCTTGATAAAATACATACAAAAAGGGAAAGATTACAGAAAAGTAAATCTAATCTGGATATGATTGATCTGGAAGATTAACATGACCATTCATATAGCTCGCTCGATTTCATGAATAATAAGATGATCATGCATGCTTATAGTGATTATTTATGCTATGATGATGTATGACAATAATCTAAAGGATGCATGAGGTCATCACTGGACCGAGGGCATGAGGACTCTATTATGGGATATAAACTTTTCACATTATTAGTATTTACGATGTGATTTCATGATTTCAGAAATAGAGGATGTCAAATGATGATATGAAACAATCATAATAAATAATATATTATTCACATAGCATGCAAGATTGCTAGTCTCATCACACAAGCACAACTGTATTCCCAAATGCTAGTAACAATAAAATAAAATGCAATGCAATAAAATAAAGGTGCTAAAATAATTGTGTGGTCCTCATACTTAACTAAGCTTATGTGGGTTTGAAGCTTTAAATTCGAGAGATTATCAAGCTTTCCTAGTCAAGAGGTTCAAAATGACAATAGAATGATGCTAAATTATATACCTTTAAAGCGTGCTTTGACAAAGATGAGACTTGGTTTAGTGGAAAAGGGATTTAACAACCTAAGAGAAAGGGTGTAGGAGAGCAAAAACTATTTAGAAAGGGATTTCCAGTGCCTTCGATTGGATTGATTTTTGAGTTTGTATGTGTTTCCACTTGCTCCCCCATTCCAAAATGGGGTGTGAAGAGGCATATTTATAGGGAAAATTGGGTAGAATAGGGTGGTAGGGGAGTGGTCGTACGTGCATATTGAGAATTGTGCATGTGGCCACACCAAGTGCATGTGGTCGTGCACACTAGTCAAGCACCTGGTGCATGGTCACGCGCTTGGCGCATGGCCACGCACTCACGTGTGTGTTCCATGCACACTTCAACACATCACGCACACTTCCCGGGTTTTATGCCTGCTATTTCGAGGTTGGTTCTTAGAATTTTTGGGTCTTCCGGAGGTGTTTCCGAAGTCCGTTTTGCCAAATTCAGCATCAATTTTAGCACATGACACCTAGGGGCATTTACAGGCACTTCTAAGAAATATGCGCTTTTCTAAGCGATACGCACTGATCCTCAGGTCGTGTTGGACCATTTCAGGATCACTTCTGGAGGTTTTGGAGCCTTTCGAACATGTTTTTGAAGTTCATTTTGTCAAAATCAATTTTCATTTTTTCACGGAACAGGGTCCTAATCTAACAAAATTCGCATCGGCCTAATGAGCTGAGTATTCTAAGAGGAGTTTTTTTTCGAAATAAGCCTCTCATTGTTATGATAATTTGTATTTTGCAAGGTTGGAGCACAACTTAATGGCTGGGTAATCGATTTTGCATACTGATGGGGTCGGTTAGATTTTTTTAAGATTGCACACTTCAGAAGTTTTACGAATGAGCTGACTCTAGTAATCTTAGGGATTCATTTCATCATTAGACCTTTTTAAGGATTGTCAAATTTGAGGTATGACAAACATATCAAAACCACTTCTCTTGATCATTTGATCCATTTTCTTCCCCTTAATTTTTGGCTTAAAAAGCGCTACTATGATTGGTTCATTAATTTGTACTGATGTTCAAAGAGTTCTTTGAAGATCCGCTGCCCTAGCTCCTTGACAGTTCCAAAGCATTATAGACAAATTCATTAAAAATATGATGAATAAAAAAAGAGGAGCATAATCATGAATTGCCGTCCCTTCATTGTGGACACTTCACAAGTCCCAAGTACCATTTCCTCAATCTCATTTGGGACTCCATCTGATTCCATGCTATTCGCATCATCATCAATGTTATAGTGACTTTCATAATCTTCTGAGCCACCATTTTCTTCTTTAGAACAATCTCCTATGTTATCCGGAGGTTCCCCTGGATGTAAATTCTCTAAACCACCCCCTCCCTTGGCATGCTCATGCTGACAATGAAGGTATATGTTGGACTCTTGGGTCGTTTGCAAAGAAGGGGAATGAGGGTGCAAGGATACTACCACATGTCTTTTTGGATCCAGTTCAGTATTAGGAGCTCTATGGATCATAGGTCCATTCGATGTATCACTGGTGGATTGCATTTTATTTTTTGTAACATTTTTGTGTGCTCTCTCTACTCCAATGTTGGGCTGGGCTGGATGCCTTGGATGACTAGTCTCATTTTGAGTCTGCTTTAGTCTATCTTTCCTTTTGAAGTATGAATTGTTCACCGTCACTCCATCATTATGATTGGCATTAACGTCCCCACTTCTCGTATATTCATTATCTTCCTCGTTTAGAGCTGTGAAACGAGATCCTTGGCCCAAAAAAGGCATTTTTCCATTATTTCTATGATCTGATTTCTCTCCTTCCTTATGTCCCCAGTTCCTTTGTTTTCTATACACCATCATAGGAGGGCCATATTTTGGATTAGCAGTATCATCATTATTCTTATGTCCCCAATTTCTTACTTTTCTAGACACCATCATCCAAGGGCCATACCTAGGGTTGGCATCGTCATCATCATCAACCGCGGGCATCTTGTCCAAAATTCCTCCGTCGCTTCTAGCTTCAGCATTAGTTGGAGGGGCACAAGAGCCACTATTATGACCAAACATCCTGCAGTGAAAGCATATCCTAGGCAGGTACTCATACTCCAGCCTCTTACCGTCCAAACAAAACTGGGATTTAGAGGTTTGGTTAAGTCAATTTCAATTGCTATTCTCGCAAATCTTCCACAGCCTCTGCGCACTAGCCAATCCGAACAACCCTGCCAATTAATGTACCAATGAGCCTTAGCACCCTTTTATGCTAGTAGTGCAAAGATATTCCCGATAGACGAATCTATGCTACTACCGATTAGATTTTTGGATCAGAACTATCAAACTTAGGGCTCCATGATTGCACGACCAAGTAGTGTCCAAGTCTGATCCATGGTCCATCCACTAAGGCATGTTGGGCATCGGCTTCATTGTTAAACTTGACCAGAAAGTAGTTGTTTTCTAAATCAATGACAGCAAATCCTTTTGTATTACTCCACAGTAGCTCCAGTTTAGAACAAAGATTCTGATATCCTATATTACGGCCAAGGAGTTTAACAATGACAGTGAATTTCCAAGGTTGTGTGAGAGCCTCCAGGATTCACTACAACAAATTCACTCCATTAGTGATAATATTTTTATGGTCACAAAAAAAATCAATAAGTGACAATAATTTTTTAATATGTCATAATATTTAATTTATTAATTCATCACTGCATAATATATGACAATATATTAAATTGTCACAAATATATTAAAATCTTGTGACAATTTATCATAATAATGTCACTAATTATTATTATAAAATTAAAAGTAGAACTTTTTTGTGTCAATATTTTTAAATGTAATAAAAAAAATTTTTGTCACAAGTTTAATTTGTCATGTAAAAGACATATTATTTAATATTGTCACTAAAATTTTTAGTTTATAAGTGATACATCTTAGTTGTCACCAAAATATTTGCAATAGATGTTTTTGTTACAAGTCAATAATTGTAACGAATAAAGTTTAATATTTATGGCAATTTAATATTATATTGTTATAAAATATATATTGAGTCACTTTTCTTATTATTGATTAATAGTCTGTGTTAATTTTTTCATGTTACGGATTAAATTTTTTAAGTTTAAGTAAAATTTTATTTTATTTTAGGTGACAATAATTAACTATCACCAACATATATTCAAAATACTTTTTGTTACAATAAAAGAATTTTTATCACTAATTAAATTTATACTTTTATACTAATTTAAATCCCACATTGTTAATAAGTGAAAAAAAATTGTACTTTTCTCTATAAATTGGTCCAACTAAACAATTATCAAGTTATATATATATATATATATATAGCAGTTATGATAATTATCAAAATAAAAAAGTTGAAAGTTTTTGAAATATTTAAATTTTAAATAAATATTATATTAAAATTCAAAGTAGTTAAAATTTAAAGATTGATAATAATAAAAATAAATATTTTTGTAACAAAAAAATTGTCACTAATATAGTATTGAAAAATTAGTATAATTAATGTGACAGTAAATAATGTCACTATTTATATTTTTTATAATAATAAAAAAAATAGTATTGTATTTGTGATAATATAATATTTGTGACAATTATAATTTTAATTGTTACAATATATGTTGTCACATTAAATATTTTTGTAACATTCAATTTATTGTCATAAAAATATTATTAGTAATAATGTAATAAAAATATTTTTTATTGACATATTTTACAATAGACTATTTGTAATAATGTATTACATGATAACTGTGTGATAATTTTTTATTGCTATAATTAATATATTGTGACAATTTTATAATATATGTGATAATTTTAATTATAATAAATAAGTCATTTTGTTGCAGTGATTCTCGGAGAGAAAACAATGGATGACATTGGGTCGTCAGTATTTATTGTAAAGTCATCATCCTGTATGTCAATGTCTACATCGTTGCCAGCAACACTGCCCTCCCTTTCCATTGATGATTGCATCAGCTTGTCTCTAAATGACATAAAACCTGGCAGTTGATTATCCTCCATCTGATCCCTGAATCTGGCTTTTTTCGTCGATCTGTTGTCTTCCACCGGAGGCGGTGGTTCCTTCTCACGTATCTGCTCTTCTTGGGAATTCATTTTTTTTTTTTTTATCTAAGATTTTATAAGCATTTACCATTAATAATAAAAAAAAAACCATTTCCACCTTCAACTATTATTGTTGTTCCAGATGACTGTGCTGTTGATTGGGTGCCTTAAACTATTATATTCATGTTGCCATTGCTTGTTTCCAAGAAGATTATTTTACTTTGAGTTGATAACTATTAAGCCTGTTCCTGTTGCAAGCGTGGTGATCAAGCTTGTGTGATGCTGAAATAAAATATTTGGCAGTCAATTCTTTGACCATCTTAAACTTGGGCAGCAATCCTGCAATATGCTATAAATATAGCCAGGCAAGAGCATCGCAATTCAAGGGAAGACAAGTAAACTTAGTTTGGTAGTGTTTGACAAAAGGGCTAGAGAGCCATTTGAGTAGTCTTCTATATCTGTTTTTTTCTTAGTCAAAGTCATCTTTACATTTGTCTTAAACCATGTTCCCTGTCTGTGTTCAAGCCTAAGTTATTCAATTTCTACTTACTAAATCCAGTTTAGTACCTTCCCAACTTGAGAAATCATGAGTGCTAAAGACCAACTGCATATTTTCTTTTTTCCCTTCATGGCTCATGGTCACTTGATACCAACTATAGACATGGCCAAGCTCTTTGCCTTGCGAGGGGCAAGGACTACCATAGTTACAACTCCGGTTAATGCAAGTCTGTATTCGAGAAGAATCCAAAGAACCAAAAAAATGGGTTTCGAAATCGATATCCAAACCATCAAGTTCCCCACCTTGGAGGTAGGCTTACCAGAAGGATGTGAAAACGTGAATTTAATCAACGATCACGACATGGATGAAGAAATAAGGAACAAATTTTTCAAGGCTACATTCATGCTTCAAGAACCTCTAGAGCAGCTCCTAAAAGAACTCCACCCTACTTGCCTTGTTGCTGATTTTTTATTTCCTTGGGCTACAGACGTTGCTGCCAAGTGTGGAATTCCAAGATTGATTTTTCATGGCACTGGTTTCTTTTCTTTGTGCACTTCAGAGTGTTTGAGTATGTACAAACCACACAAGAACGTTTCTTCTGATTCTGAACCCTTCTTGGTTCCTAATCTCCCCGGTGATATCCAGTTCATAAAAAAGCAACTACCAGATCACATGAAGCAAGATGATGAGAATAGAATTACTGAGTTCTTGAAACTGGTTAGAGAATCAGTGTTGAAGAGCTTTGGGGTGATCATCAATAGTTTCTACGAGCTCGAGCCAGCTTATGCTTATTTTTACAACAAGGATTTGGGAAGAAGGTCATGGTGTATTGGGCCTGTTTCACTATGCAACATGAACACTGAAGATAAAGTGGACCGAGGAATAGAAGCCTCTATTGATGAACATGAGTTTCTGAAATGGCTTGACTCGAAGAAACCCAATTCAGTTCTTTATATATGTTTTGGTAGTACAACCAACTTCACTGCCTCACAGCTTAAGGAGATTGCAATAGGCCTTGAAGCTTCAGGGCATGAGTTCGTTTGGGTGGTGAGGAAGGAGAAGCAACTGGAAGAAAAAGAAGAATGGCTGCCTGAAGGATTTGAGAAAAGAATGGAAGGAAAGGGAGTAATTATCAGAGGATGGGCACCGCAAATGTTGATTCTTGATCATGAAGCAGTTGGTGGTTTTATGACACATTGTGGATGGAATTCAATACTTGAAGGAGTTACAGCAGCGAAACCACTGGTTACATGGCCAGTTTTTGCAGAACAATTCTACAACGAAAAGTTGGTGACTCAAGTGCTGAAAATTGGGATAGGTGTTGGTACCCAGAACTGGACTTGGTTTCATGGCGATGATACCATTAAGAGTGAAGCTATAAAACAGTCGGTAACTCGAATCATGGCCGGCAAAGAAGCAGAGGAGATGAGAAGCAGAGTTAAAGCTATTGCAGATATGGCAAGAAGTGCTGTTGAAGAAGGTGGATCATCTTATTCTGATTTGAATGTTCTGCTTGAAGAATTGAGGATTGAAGCCATAAACATGAAGCAAGAAGATATTTAATTTGAGTATAGTATGCAGCAAATATTACTTGTTTTTTAATTTGAAAAGAGAATAAGCAACACAAAGCTATTATATCTAGCTGGCCTGTTTAGCTAACACCTGTGCTATATAATGTTCAACAGTGTGGTGCTTCAATGGTATGACATAAGTGCTTATGCTAACATGAAGAGGCCATTTTTGGTGTCATCCTCTGTAGTTTTTCTGTTGGGGTTTTTCACCTACCTATCTCCAAAATCTCCGTGTAAATACAAACTAATTTTTTTAAAAAAATATTATTTCCGTACTTTTTTTAAAACAAGTTATTTACTTTTGTATTTTTTTAAATTTATTTATAACAATTAGAGATTTCATTTAAAAAAAAAAAAGAAATACACAAGAGATTATAAAAATATAGCTGTAAATCTAACTAAATCTGTTAACTAAAAATAATTTTTAAGACTAAAAAAAAGATAGTCTATGAAAAAAAAAAATCCATAAACCTAATGTGTGCTTAGCTTCAAGAGATTGAGATATACACGCAGTTCTATTCTTAATTTTATGGAGGGATAGACGCATGAATCCGAAATTAAATGACACATCAAACTTGAAAATTTGAATAGATTTAGATATTTGATTCTTCTTTACATTGTATATGAAGCCACAAAACATTAAAACAACAATAATGAGAGTAAACTCACATAAATACACACAAAAAAACTATAAAAAACCAAAAAATTATTTATGAAATAAATTAAAAACCTATATTGATTTGAAATCTGATCTCAAATTAAAAAAGCACTTATTATTAATATCATAGAATATTAAATTTTTTGGGGTACTTTTTGGCCAAACCACCCATAAAACAGTGGACAACAAAACGCAAAAAGAGAAAAAAGAAATAGAACACGTAAAAGAGAGAGGAACAAGGTCATGTTAACATTCTGCAATGACAATTTCATATATTCTCTCCATAAAAAGTAATAAATTAAAAGAAAATGAACTAGGTAAATACAAATAATCTTTTTTTTTTTACCTAGTTATCTCCAAAAGTCTCCATAACTTTTTTTTTTTTGAATAAAATTACTTTCGTACTTCTTTTTTAACAAATTATTTACTTATATATCTCATCCTTCATCAGCACAAAATACTTCTACTAAATTTCCACTGAACTACGTTACGTTAACATTTCCCATTGAAATTTCCTATGTTCTCTCCATAAAAAGCAACAAAATGAAAGAAAATGAAAATTGACATATGTTTTTTGTCAATATTTGCTAAGCTTTTAATCTTTACATACATAGTAGAGTGAAGTAATGTTTTACAAATATTTGATTCATGTTCCCTTAAATGTGATAGGTCATGTTAATGTAATCTACACCAATCTTTATGAATGGATGGTTAAATATTATATTCAATAGGTTATAAGAAATAATAATTTTAATAAATTAATATTATTTTATTTAGGTTGAATGAGAGATTGAATTAAGACATGTCTTTTGGCTTATGTCTTTAAGTGTGGCTATGACTTTTGGATAATGACTTTTAGAAGAGTCATATCTATTCATAAGGATATGTCTTTTGGCTTATGTCTTTAAGTAGGATCGTGACTTTTTGATAATGTCTTCAGGAGAGTCATGTTTATTCATAAGTCTTTATTATAAATAAAGACTTCTGGCAACATATAGATTAGAGACTAATTTTTTTTATTGTATCTTCTTTCTCTTTTATCAAAATCTTCATACTATATTTGACAAAGTTAATATTGTTTTTAGTTTGATTTTCTTGTAAATTGGAGTGCTACTTTTATAAGAAGAAATCGTTGTATCTTGGGAGACAATTGTTGTAAAACCCTTAGCACCAATGGGGAACAAATTTGTCTTAAGGAAATAAAGTAAAACTCTAGCCTTGATTTGATTATAGGTTTTTTTTATACACTTTAGCCTCGATTTCTTTCATACTTCTCTAGATTATGATGGTAGTGAATTAATGTAATAAAGAGAATGATGATAGTGAATCAATACTTCTTTAGCATCTCTTTCCATACTTCTCTCTATATATATTTGTTTGTTTCTTTATTTATTTTCAATCTACTTTTAAATGAAATCACCAAATTTATAAAGATTATTTATAAGATATTGGTTTTATTTTGATGGTCACTGAAAAATAAAATTCAGAAGAAAAGAAGAGAAAAAATTCAAGGAAATTATACTTTTTATATATTCATAAAAGATGTTTTATCCCTTATATATATATATATATATATATATATATATATATAGAAAACCTAATTACATACTAATTAGGAATAAAATAACATCCTAAATAAATCAAAGATTTAATTACTAATTGTATACAAATATTTTATTGAAATATGATAAAAAAAAAATTAAAGGATAGATGTGGAAATCTCACATTGGAAATAAGTGAAGGAAGGAGGGAGATATTTTGTTGTAAATTGAACTATTTTCTTCCTTTGTTAAGTATGTCAATCACCATTTGTGTTTAGTGTACCATTAAAAGCTATTAGTTATAGTAGTAGAGAATTTAAAAGGAAATTCTTTTAGGGTGTACTTAAGCTTTTGGGTATGTAAAAAAGTTAAATATTTTGTAGTGTGGTTATAATAATTTTTCACATAGTAAATATTTTTTTCTCTTGGTTGTCTTTTGACAACACTCGTGATTTTTCTCTATTTGGGAGTTTTTCACGTTAAATTATTGTGTGTTTCTCTCTTTAATTTTTCAAGTATTTTTGTTCATGTTGTGATATAAAGGGGTAAAGGTACTTATTCGATTGTAAGGGGCCTATTTTCCCTAACAATTGATATCAGAGCTCTTGGTTTATTTTAGTATGCTCTATGGTTGTAGTTTAGGCTAATCTTCCACATAAAAAAAAATTTCTTAGGGCTAATTGGCATTTCACATCAACATATTTTTTAGAAATTGTTATGATCCAACTAGAGGATCTTTAAATATGGTATTATGTTTATCAAGTGTGGTATTATGTAAGTAAGTATAGCTAAAATTTTTTTGTCATAAAGGTTATAATTGCCTAGGGAAGTAGAGACTTATGTGGTACCATTTGTGTCTCCTTAATCTCTCCTGAAACTTTCTTAATTTATTTTGTATACATAATTATTCACTTATTAATCATGTGTGAGGTCACTGTAGCATGAAGTACCTATTCAAGTATATGGAGGAACTATGCATTGTTGAGCAAAAATGAGCTTCAAATTTAATATTAAGAAATCTGATGGGAGAATGAATTTTGGGTTATGGAAATTACAAGTCAAGGATACATTAATGCAGTCTAGATTGTATAAGGCCTTAAAAGGAAATCTAGCTTCTTTGTCCAATGGAAAGGAGCCAGATAAATTCATTAACATCAGTGAAGACATAGAAAAATCCAAGATGAGTGAAGAAGAATGGGAGGAGCCAAACATGAGAGTAGCAAGTCAGATTCGTCTCTATCTAGCCAAAAATGTTCTTGCTAATGTTGTTAGATGGTCATCAACAAAGGAGTTTTAGGAAAAGCTTTAGGAAATGTACTAGGCTAAAAGTCTTTTAAATAAGTTATATTTGAAGGAGCAATTTAACAAATTTCAAATGGAAGAAGGTACAAAAATTGTTAACCACTTTAGTGTACTCAATAGGATTGTTTCTGAGCTGGAATATATTGGAATGAAAATTGATGATGAAGATAAAGCATTAAGACTGATATGGTCTCTTCTACCTTCCTATGAACACATACAAACCGTGTTAATGTATAGGAAAGAGAATGTGAATTTTTGAAAAGTGATAAGTAAGCTGATTTCTGAAGAAAGAAGGTTGAAAAATGGAGAGAACAAGTCTTCTAAAAGTACATCATTGTCGATTTATGAAAATGAAAAGAAGAAAAAAGGCACTAAATAGAAAATTATTTGCTAGGCATGTGGGCAAACTGGACATGTGAGGAAGGATTGCAAAAATGGTGGAGCTAATTTGGTTAATGGCCCCAAAAGTAATGTAACTAATGCGGTCGTCTTTGAAGAAGGAGACGATGAACTTTCTATATAAGGAAAGATATACATCCTAATGGCATGATAGCTACCAATTGAGTTGTCATGGAAAAAGATGTAAGAAAAGTAGCATGTTCACAGTTTGCACATGAGCATTGGTTGACAGTTGATGTAAGGTGTGTGGTGAAATTGATTGGCTAATGAACTTCCTAGAAAGTCAACACTGGAAATTGTACCATAACTTATTAACCATTTTTTTTGACATGAAATAGCCTAGGTAAAAATTCTTGGAGTTAGTGAATTCCAAGTGTGTATACTTTTATGGTAGATTATGACAATTCTTATTTTTTTAGAAGTGTGACTATCATAACTGATGGTGTTATTGAGGTAACTATTGTTCTTTTAATTTTTTAATTATGGTGGAGATTATTGAAATATGATAAAAAAACTAAAGGATAGATGTGGGAATCTCACATTGGAAAGAAGTGAAGGAAGGAAGGAGAGATTTGATTATAAATTGAACTCTTTGCTTCGTTTGTTAAATGTGTCAATCACCATTTATGTTTGATGTACCATTGAAAGGTATTAGTTATACTTGTAGAGAATTTAAAAGAAAATTCTTTTGGGGTGTACTTGAGCTTTTGGGTATGTGTGAGAGTCAAATATTTTATAGTATGGTTGTAATAATTTTTCATATAGTAAATATTTTTCTCTCGGTTGTCTTTTGGCAATGCCCATGGTTTTTCTCCATTTGGGAGTTTTCCACATTAAATTATTGTGTGTTTCTCTCTTTTATGTTTTAAGTATTTTTGTTCATGATATAATTTAAAGGGGTAAAGGTAGTTGTTGGATTGTAAAGGGCCCATTTTCACTAACAGATTTGATTCCTAATATATACAATCAAAACTTTGACTTTCTGGAGCTAACCTCAACACTCCCCCTCAAGTTGGTGAGATATGTCAATCATTCCTAACTTGCCAAGTGAGCTGTAAATGTTTTCCTAAACACAGCCTTTGTGAGGATGTTAGATAGTTGGGTCTGAGAAGAAACAAATGAAAAAATAATTTTTCCTTTATTCAGATGATCTTTAATGAAGTGGCCATCAACCTCCACATGCTAAGTTTGATCATATTGAACTGGGTTGTTTGTAATTGATATGGCTACCTTATTATCACAATGTAACAACATAAGCTTCGGATGATTTAGTTCTAAATCTTGAACAATTCTCCTTATCTAAAGCAACTCATATACACTATAAGTAATTCCTCTAAACTCAGCTTCAGCACTTGACCTTGCTACAACTTTCTATTTTTTGCTTCTTCAAGTGACCAAATTCTTTTAAATAAATGTAAAGTACCTAGATGTTGATTTTTGATCAGTTTGATCTCCAGCCTAGTCAGCATCCATGTAACTAGTAATTTTATAATCCTTATTTCTTTTAAAAAATGAACCTTTTGCTAGGAGAAGACTTCAAATATCTTAATACTCAACTTACTATATCCATATGTTTTTTACTCGGAGAATTCATGGATTGACTTACAACACTTATTGCATAAGCAATATCCAACCAAGTTTGAGATAAGTAGATTAATCTTCCCACCATCTTTTGATACTGATCCTTATCAATTGGAACTTGATCTCCTCAAATTGATAGTCCATGGTTGACTTCAATTGGAGTCTCAACTAGCTTACAATCAAGCATGCCCATTTTTGTCAATTGATCCATTATATACTTTTGTTGGCAGAGAGAAATTCCTTGAGCTGATCTTACAATTTCAATCCCCAAAAAATACTTCAAGTTACCTAGATCTTTAAGTTTAAACTTAGTTGCTAACTATCTTTGCAGAGTTATTATCTCACTCATATAATTTCCAGTGACTACCATATCATCAACATACGCAATAAGAGTAATGACTTTACTCGTCTTTTGTTTAATGAATAGTGTATGGTTAGCATTACTTTGTTTATAATTGAGCTTCCTCATAAAGGTTGAGAGTCATCCAAACCATGCTTGAGATTATTATTTAAGTCCATACAATGCTCTTTTTAGTTTTCATCCTCGGTTAGTGTACCTTATTCTATGTGGTGGATCCATATACACTTGTTCATCTGTAGTTCTATTCAAAAAGGGATTTTTTTACATTAAATTATTGTAGTGGCTAATCTAGGTTGGCAGCTTAGGAAATAAGAACTCGGATGATATTCATTTTTCTACTGGGGAAAATGTATCTTCATAGTCAATTCTAAACTTTTAAGTGTATCCCTTTACAACCAATTGAGCTTTGTATCAATTAATGCTTCCATCTAGATTCAGTTTGACGGAAATCCTTCTACATCCAATTGTTTACTTTCCTTCAAGAAGTGGAACAAGTTCCCATATGGAGTTCTTCTACAATGCTTCCATTTTATCATTCATGGCTTTCTTCTAAGCCGGATCAGTTAGAGCCTCTTGCATATTACTCAGAATAAATATAGTAGATAATTGATTTATAGTATATACATGTGATTTTGATAAATGGTTTGTTGATAGAAAATTATTGATAGGATATTTAGCTTTGGTATTAAAGTCTGGATTATATTATTTTTTTGGAATCCTTCTATTGATTCTAGAAGGAAAACGAGGCTCGGTATTGTCGGTGTTTAAAGTTAATAAGGGAGACGAGGTTACCTCATTATGCACATATGAAGTTTCCTTAGCTTTCGGTATGGACTGAGAAGATGTACTATCTTAATTAGTTTCAGGTGAGATGCTCAAAACACTTGGAACAAGTGAGACACTTGGAACACTCGGAATAGGTGAGACACTCATAACACTTAGAATAAGTGAGACACTCGAAGTGCTATCTTTAAAGATGCTCTGAATTCTCTCCCCCTAAAGAGAGCACTTGGATTAAGAAAAGAAGTGAGCATTTTCATGGAACTGAACATCCCTAGTTATATACATTTTTTTAGCATTTGGATCATAACATCGATATCTCTTTTGTACATTAGCATAACCAATAAATATACATTAGGTAGCTCAAGGATATAATTTATTGAGTACCTTATTAGGTTTTGTGATAAAAAATGCAGCAAAAAAAAATTTTAACCATAAAACCCATAACTTGGATCAATGTAATTTGACTTAGATTAATTGAGAGGGTTTCTAAACACCCACTAAGATGATCTAATGGAAAGATAGTTGGAAGGAAGAGAGGGAGTTCACTCCAGAGACACCCTACCTCGAACTTTTTGTGTCTTCTTATCGGATTAAGATGTCACCAAAAGATCATGTCCTCTACAATACCCACATGAACAAGATGATCCAAAGAAAAGTAGGTCTGCTAGAACCTTTGTTGTCTTATAATATGTTTTATTTCTATGTATTTTCTTTTCATAAAAGAAGTGTAGGAAAGAAGGAGGAGAAAAGGTGGCTTAACCTTAAACCTAAACCCTAGAGAATGATATATATTTATAGCCATCCTTTCTAGGGTTTCATACATCTCTACTTATGTAAATAGTTTTGGAAAGTTTAAACTTCTTTTTCTATTTTTATTCTAATTCCAAATTAGAATCCTTTCCTATTTATTTAGATAACTCTTACCTTAAATAAATTAGAAAATAAATAAATAAATAAATAAATAAATAAATAAATAAATAAATAAATATATATATATATATATATATATATATATATATATATATATATAAACCTTTTTATTTAATCTTACATAGAGAAAATTATTGGGCTTATTAACCTAAGTTTGATTTGGGCCTGTTTTAAGTGTATGACCTTGTAGGTTCATATAATGTTGCTAGTGGGCCAATTTTAGTCCACAAGTCATAATTGGTCTCTAACAAGACATTATGAATACCTAAATTATGTGAAGGCTGATAATCCGACATGCTTTTGTCATATGATATCCTGATTGAATATAAACATAAGACATGGATTATGTCATCCTTATATTGTTCAATCATATTGTTTCTCAATCCCAAGTAGACTGAGACTAATAACTCTTTATCATTTTAGCATGGCCATGCATTTCTCTTTAGTCTAACTCATCAAAGGCCCTAACAAATATCTTCTCAAAATAATCGAGGGACAAATTCCATCTTAACCACTCACATTCTTCACATAACTCATTCTATATCCAATCACAACTTATTTTACCATATGGTTAAAGTATGGTGTAGGGATGTGTCAAAATATAGAACTTATCATGTAGGAAACCATGATGATTGTAGACAGTAGGATTTATCATGCATCCAATATTTTAGCAACCGTGACACTGTTTAAGCTCAGGGCTCTAGAGAACACACTAGCCACTGTCACAAAAACATGGTGTGGAGATGAGGAGTCTCCACCCAGGGTAATAACTGGGACAAATAAAAAAGATGGTACTCGATTCCCTAAAAGAAAGCTAGCACCACAACCAGGAGATTCTGTATACGGAATACCAACTTCTTTCAGTTTTGTGTTCATTTAATTAGGTAATTAATTAAAATCAGTGGAGGAAGTAGATTAATTTAGGATGCATATTAATAAAATTATGATTTTAGTAAGGATTAATTTAATTATTTGTTTGATCTTATTTAATTATTTTTTTTATGTTTTTGTTTGTTTTTGGGCTTATTTGTTATACGCTTTTGGGGCCTTAAGCCCATTTTAGGTTTTGATTTATTTATTTAAGTTTAGGTAATTCTTTTAGCCCATCTCACTTAATAATTAATTAGGTTTAATTAATTAAAATACATTTTAGGTCCATAGTTAATTAAATTTTAGGTTAAAAATATCCTTAGGCCCATTTAGTTAATTAGACATAGACTTACTTAATTCAATTTAATCAATTTAGACTTAGCCCATTTAATTTAAGCTTTCTTTCATAATTTGTAGATTTAAGATCACTATTTAATTAAAACATGTAGAATTAGGCCTACTAATTTAAATATTCCATAATTTGTAGATTTAAGCTTATATTTAGAATTAAAATTAGTAGGCTTAGGTTCATTTAATTAAAATAAAAAGGAATTAGGTCTTTAGGTTCACTTATAATTTAAAACATGTAGATTTAACTCATTTATTTAAAATCCATGTAGATTATACTAACTTAGGGATTATGAGATCTGTTAAATGTATTATTTACTTGTATATTTCATGACTAGTTTGCCTTAGAGTTGATTGTTTTAGGGTTTATATGAAATTGCATGTAAATAGAGAATAAGATAATAATTCATAAAGTAATTCTAAATGAACACAAGACTGAAAGAAGTTGGTATTCCATATCCAAAATCTCCTAGTTGTGGTGCTAGCTTTCTTTTAGGGAATCGAGTACCACCTTTTCGATTTGTCCCAGTTATTACCCTAGGTGGTGACTCCTTATCTCCATGCCATGTCTTTATGACAATGGTTAGTGTGTTCTCTAGTACGATGACTTAGGCTTAGTTCAGAGAGATATTTATGAGGAGATTTTGTCTAGAGCCACTCTGGATGAGTTATAAACTTCAGCTGATGAGCATCACTAGAGGTGACAAATCTGTCGAGGATTACACCATAGAGTGTCTTTGACTTGGCAGAAATGTAGAGGATTTGATATGAGACCAGTATTTTGCTATTATGACTTATGTTACTAGTCTGGGTACTGCATTCACTGGGATGCCTATTGCGGGCCTTACTCTTGAATCAGTGGTAGAGTTGGCTAAGGAGATAGAGTTGAGGCTAGTCAAGCAAGGAGCTATGCTTGATTACTATTAGTTGGGTATTCAATCAAGAGGATTCTAGACTACTCCATATTCGACCTTTTATATTGGTTTTAGTAGCTAGCAGAGAGGCTCAATACAGTAGAGCCAGAGGTAGCAATAGAGAGTACATAAGAGTAGCAGACATGGTCATGCTAGACCTCGTAGACCTATTATATTTGGGTCAGGTGCTTCTAGCAGTAGTAGTAGTCGGAGTTTGGGATACAACAACATATGATTAGTAGCCAGTGCCTGTCAGACTTATGGTAGAGTCCATCAGGGACCTTATTATATGGCACCGCTAACATGTTTTAGATGTGGATATATGGGAAATTTTGCTAGATTATTTAGCCACAATAGTTTTCGTAGTTTTCACAGCAGTCGATTGCTAGTGCAACACTAGCTCCTTTTCAGTTGCCTTCAGGTCAGAATTCAAGCATGACTTAGATTGTTGCCCAGTAGGGGCATGGTAGAGGCACCAGAGGCAGAGCTAGAGGTTTTGGCCAGGCTTCCACCAGTCAGCAAGGAGTTCAAGGTCAAGCCAAGGTTTTCCATCTCACTCAGCAGGATGCTCAGGCATTTAATGCCATCGTTACATGTATTATTCCTATCTGTTACTTGGATGCTTAGGTTTTGTTTGATTTGAGTGCCATACACTCCTTTGTATCCCATATTTTTATTTCAAAGTTGTGTTAGCAAGCTTCGGGGATGGCTTTTCCTTTGTCTATCGCCACTCCTCTAAGTGATTCTTTGGACACCAATGTTGTTATTTCTAGTTGTTCAGTGTTTGTCAGAGGTAGAGAATTGCTAGATTCTTTGGACACTGATGTTGTTATTTCTGGTTGTCCAGTGTTTGTTGAAGGTAGAGAATTTCCAGTAGAATTAGTGTTGTTAGATATAATGGAATTTTATATGATTTTGGGTATGGATTGGTTGTCTCAACACTATGCTATTGTGGATTGTCAAAGTAAAAAGGTGATTTTCAGAATTCTAGATGAAAAAGAGTTTAAGTTTATCGATGATAAGAGTTCTGCACCTCAGAATCTCATCTCCATTATCACAGTTAGGAAGATGCTGATGAAGGGTTGTCAGGGATATTTGACAATAGTTAGGGATACTTTAGTGGAGAAGTTGTCACTCATAGATGTTCCTATTGCCTATGAGTTTCCTAATGTTTTTCTTAATGAGTTGCTAGGTTTACCACCTCATAGAGAGATTGAGTTATATATAGATGTGGTTCCAGGCATATCTTATCTCAATGTCGCCCTATAGAATGGATCCTACAGAGTTGAAAGAGTTGAAGGAGCAGTTGCAGGAATTGTTAGATAAGGGTTTCATTAGACCCAGTGTTTCTTTTTGGGGTGCACCAGTCTTGTTTGTGAGGAAGAAGGGTGGTACCTTAAGATTGTGCATAGATTACCGAGAGCTGAATACAGTGATAGTGAAGAACAAGTATCCTCTCTCAAGGATAAATGATCTGTTTGATCAGCTTTAGGGTGCACAGTTCTTTTCTAAGATTGACTTGAGGTCGGGTTATCATCAATTACGAATCAATGAAGCTGATGTTCCTAAAATGACATTCCATACTCGATATGGACACTATGAGTTTCTGGTGATGTCATTTGGGTTGACTAATGCACTAGCTACTTTTTTGGATCTAAGGAATAGGGTATTAGACCATTTATGGATCAGTGGTAGGTTATGTGTCGCTAATGTGGATAATTTGAGAGAAGATCCTTGAGAAAGTGCATTCTACAGCTTACAGCGTGCATCCAAGTGTTACTATGATGTACCACAATATTAGAGATTTGTAATGGTAGGATGGACTGAAGAAGGATGTAGCTGATTTTGTTTTTAGGTCCTTAACGTGTTAGCAAGTGAAAGTTGAACATTAGAAGCCTTCTGTGAAGCTTCAGCCACTTCCTATTCTAGAGTGGAAGTGGGAGAGAATTGCTATGGATTTTATGGTTGGGTTACCTCATTCTAAGGATGGATACGATTCCATTTGGGTGATTATAGACAAGTTGACCAATTCTACTCATTTCTTGCCTGTGAAAGCCACTTATTTTGTAGCTAAGTTGGTGAAGCTGTATGTTAAGCATATTGTGTGCCTTCATGGAGTACATGTGTCCATTGTATCTAATAGAGGTTCAATGTTTACCTCTCATTTTCTATAGAAGTCATAGGAAGCAATGGGCACCAGGCTTGATTTTAGTACTACTTTTCACCCTCAGACAAATGGTCAGTCTAAGAGGATGATCCAGACAATTAAAGATACATTGAGGATGTGTGTATTGGATCTAGGAGGAAGCTAGGATGATCATTTGCTGCTTATGGAGTTTGCATATTATAACAGCTACTATAGCAGTATTGGGATGGCACCATATGAGGCTTTGTACAGAAGAAAGTGCAAATCCCCTCTGTATTGGGATGAGATTGGAGAGAGAGCATTGACTGGACTTGAGATGGTTTAGGATGCCGTTGAGTAGATTTGGAGCACCTAAAGCTGTGATTAGTGATGGAGGCTCGCACTTTTGTAACAAGCAGTTTGAGTATCTACTCAAGAGGTATAGAGTTCACCATAAAGTTGGTACCCTATATCACCCTTAAATTAGTGGCCAAATAGAGGTCACTAATAGGGAAATTAAGAAAATTTGGAAAAAACAGTGGGTTCTTCAAGAAAAGATTAGGCATCTAAGTTGGATGATGCTTTGTTGGCATATCGTACAATATACAAAACTCCAATCAGTATGTCTCCTTACCGATTAGTTTTTGGGAAAGCTTGTCATTTGCCAATGGAGCTTGAACATCGAGCTTATTAGGCCATTAAGGCACTAATTTTTGACATGAAGACAGCTGGTGAAAAACGGATGCTACAGCTTAATGAGTTGGCTGAGTTTCTATTTCAAGCATATTAGAAGACTAAGCTTTTCAAGGTGAAAAAAAAAGGTGGCATGATGCTCATATTCTCAAGAAGGAATTTAGAGTTGGTGATCTTATTCTTTTGTTTAATTCTAGACTGAAGTTATTTCCGGGTAAGTTGAGATCATTTTTGGAGTGGTCCATTTAAGGTGCAACAAGTCTTCTCTCATGGTGCATTTAAACTCATCAATTCAAAAGGAGAGTGTTTTTTAGTAAATGGACAAAGGTGCAAAGTGTACCAAGGAGGACTAATTCCTAAGAATAAGGAAATTATTTTCCTTTATCAACCTCAATGAATAATTTTGGTTTTGGTCATACTAAAGACCTAAAAAAATTAGCATTTTATTTTATTTTATTCATTGCTTGATATTTTTTATTCTTCATTATTTTATTTTATTTATTGTTAATTTTTGTCTTTTGAATTTAAGTTGTTTTGGCACAAATAAAAAAAATAAATAATTAGGTACTTTGAAACTCTTGCAAGTTTAGTGGTGATTTGAATTGCAAATTTGGATATAAAATTGGTGATGTTAGTTGGTCATGATCGAAGTGCTTATACATATTGCAAATTTGTCAATTTCGCTTTAGTTTTTAGCCAAAGCTGCTCAAGACTTTCATAATTAACCACTTTAGGTCATCTCTTTATTTTATTTTTATTATTTATTATCTTTTTGTGATTTTTTTAATGCTTAAGAATGTTTAGTGAGTTTCTTCTATTTAAAAAAAGATTTCAAAGTAATAATTTTTTTAAATAGCCTTACATCTTCCTTTTCCCATTTTTACGTTTTCTCTTTTCCTTTCAAATCCCTAAATACTCCAATTTTCCCCTCTTTTCATTCTCATTCTCTCATCATTTTTATTTTCTCTTTTAAAATTGCTTCTTTCCTTTTAAATTCTTTTTAATTTCTTTCAATTTCATTCTTCACTTTGCATTACCCATTCACTATTTCATTTTCTCATAAAAATTTCTTTCATTTTCAATTTACTTTCTTTCCTTCATAATGCCTAGAACCAAAAATGCAGCAAAAAGAGTTAGGTGTTCCATGGAAGGTTCGAGCAAGGGAAAGAATGTGATTGAAGATAATGAGGTATGTGATCTTACCTAAGAATATAGTGCTCCATTTCTAATCAAAACTCATAAGGAGGGCAAATGGTATATCATTCTTGCCTCAAGAAAAATTTCCACTTGCAAGTATTTTGAGAATGATATTTTAAGTAACTTGGGTATTAAGGATGATATATATAGATTATTTGGTAGATTAGGGTGGTCTAAATTTTTTTCTACACCATTTGACACCTATAGAGAAATCACACTTGAGTTCTTTACCACTTTGCATTTGATTGAAGATAGTGATAAGCATTTAGGTTTTAGATTGTTTAGTAACAATCATCATGTCAATTATGAAATCATGCATCAAGTGTTTGTTTTTCCTAAGAATGGCATTTATCACCCCCCCTAAAACTTGTGATCTCAAGGCTTTTTGGCATCAAATTTCAGGGGAGGATGATTTTAGGGGTGCATATATTACACCTAATGGATTAATTACCAATCATTGATATTTAATCAGTTATAAATTTATGTGTTATGCAATTTTTAGGAAAACTTATGGAAATAAAGTGTCAAACCCGAAGTTATTCTTTCTATAGTGCATGCATACCAAAACCAAAGTCTCTACCACATACTTTAAGTTTCATAGTTTGTGGAATATTGTAAATTCATCTGATGCTATCATTTTTATGGGTCATATTGTGACCAGTCTTGCTTTGCATTTTAGTGCTTTTTATCTGTTTACTACTAACATGTTCTTTGTAGAAGTGGGCACATTGCACCGTTATCTTTTGTCTCATGCTGAGATTATTATAGGTCAAGATGAGTTACAGGCACCAAATACTTGTAAATGCTAACATTTACGACATACCACAAAAGATCATGCATCGGTTTCTATTCCAGAGGTTAACACCATTAAAGATAAAGATAATTCTATAAATGACAACAATGGTTAGCAAAGAGTCTTGGAAAAGTTGGAAGCTATGGAAAAGAAAATAGATACTAAGTTAGAAGCAATGGAGAAGAAAATTGATGACTAATATGATGAGCTAGATTATCATATTGATGTTCTAAACAAAGAGATAGGCTACCATAATTTCAAGCTTATGAAGTATATTGAATTATCAGGTTTAGAAGTACCTTCGCCAACACCTCCATCTTCACCAAAATCACCATCTTAGGGGAGTTTTTCACTTTATTTATTTAGTTATTTCTTTAATTTTCTTTTTAGTGTTGTTTTATTTTGTGTGTCACATTTGTGTTTCACATTGAGGGCAATGTGAATTTAAGTGTCCGTGTGTTGGGGGGTACATGTTGCATATTGGTATATTCATATGTTTTATTTTGCATTTGATGTGTTTTATTTTATTTTAATTTATCTCAGTTTATTTTATTGCATTATATTCATGCATAGGGTTGAAGTATAATCAATTCTTCCTGCAACTTTGATTTTACAACTTATCAATCTTGTGAGCTTGGCACATTGGTATAGTTTTCTTAATTAATTAATTTAATCTCCATTTAATGTTTGATTCGAATTTTTTAAGCATTATGAGCAAATTATGATTAAGAACTTATTTTAATACTTTAATGAATCTAATGCTTACTCTGTTTTTGAATGTGTAAATGTGCATAATTTAAGAGGAATTAGAGAAGAAACAGGTTAAATAGCTTGAGTCATTGGAATTGCTTGCAATTGACACTAAAATAAATAAAATGTTTGTGGAAGGGAGCTAAAATTTATGATTCAAATTTATAGATGCTCATTTACTTCAATGCTTTTAAACGAGTATGAGTATCCTAAAAGGATCTTTTGGAGGGTTCCATGCAATAACACGAGAAAGACGGGGGAATTCTAAAGACTGGAATGTCCACAAGCAAGTTTTGTTGTTGTTGTTTTTTTTTTTTTTTAAAAAAAAAAATCTTATTTGTGTCTTGTTAAGGGTAATTGTAGTAAAAGAGTTGTCTAGCTTGTTTTTCTTCTTTGTAAATCTTGCTTTGTGTACATTTGCATAATCAACGAGAGAGTTTGCTATCCACTTGGTAATCTTCATATATATTCTTGATTATGAGTTGTTTGTTTTGTTTTTATGATTTAAATCTTATATTAAGTGGAGATTTTATTAGTTGGTCAAGTTAAAATTAATTAATTTGCTAAGTTCATGATATTGATACGTATTGTTTTCATTTTACTCGAGGACAAACAAGAAGTTAAGTGTGAGGATATTTGATTATGTGTTAGGTGTAATAGTTTTTAGGTTGGTTTGGTGAATATTATGATGTTTATTGTTTTTGTTTTTATTAGAATTTGGTTAATTGTATGTTTATTTTTTGTTTTTGTAGCAAGGGTAATGAAGAAAGGTTATAAATAGGAAATTCAAAAGAGTATATGTTGAATTTGATTTTATGGTTTCAATTTAATTTTTTAAATTTTTTTTAGCCTTTTCACATCTCTAACACAAATACAAATGTAAAAATAATAATTAAAAGAATAAAGTAACTTGGAAAAATTATGAATGCTGATAAAAGGACCTGACCAAGTCAATCCACTAAAAGTAAATTCTGTTTTTCTGATATATAATTAAAGATAGCAATTGAGGTAACCAAAAGTAAAGAAATGAAACACTAAGCAAAAAAAAAAAAAACTGTATTTTGCACCAAAGACTAAGCAGGTAAACGTAAGTCCACTGTGATTAAATGGTAACACTTCTGCGAAGGTTCATACGCCTAGTCACGGTGACAAAACTAGAAGCATGCAGGGATCATTGCCCCCAAGAAAAGCTGTCTATGAACTTTATTTCTTTATCATTTTTAATATATATATATATATCGTTATCATTTCTAACCTTCGCCTATCCGATTTACAATGAGGGGAAACAAGGGGTTATTTACACTCAATGTCATAATTTAAAGATTGAACATAACGTCAATTATCAACAAAATTTGTTTTGTTGCTAATTATGGTCCCTAAAAATACAATTTTTAGCGACAGATTACATGTTTAATGTCCTTTTATCAATGCTTGTAGTTTGACTAAATGATTTGGTTTTCTTGAAAATTTTAGAACGAAAAATACTATGGTTATTATTATTATTATTATTATTATTTTTGATAGAAAATGATGAAATTTTCATTCATTAAAAGTTAAAAATATATCTTAATGGAAAAAAAAAATCTAAATAACAATACAATTAAAGAGTAACAAAATAAATTTTCACTTAAATTATGAAATTTATTGTTGCTATTTTTCAACAATATTGATAGAATTTTTTTAATTTGCAATTTGACAATCCGTACATGAAACAGTTTGGAAGAGAAGCATACTCTGTGTATTACATAAACCATCTTTATATACAATAGGATGTAACAGACTCATAACTAAGAGATAGAGTCCTAATACAAATACAATACAATGTAATACAACAATGAATATCCTATCACCCTGCCTCAAGTTGTAGGGGAGTGGAACAAACAGACAATTTGTCACAAAAATGATGGAATTGCCATTTAGACAAGGACTTTGTATGTATGTCTGCTATTTGATCTTAAGTGCTAAGATAACAAACCTACATTTCCTTGGAGACAACCTTGCCACGAACAAAATAGAAATAAATTTCTAAGTGCTTTCACCGTGAGTTAAAAATTGGGGTGGACGTCAGGTATGTTGCTATAAGATTGTTGCACCATAGGGTTGGTGTGGTAAAAGGTAACTATAGTTCTTGCATGAGTAAACACAACCAATGTAACTCAATGGTGGCATGTGCAATGGCACTATTCTCTGCCTCAGTAGAGGATATAGGTACGCTCTACTATTTTTAGGTACCACAAGAGATAAGGTTGCAGCCAACATAAATATAGAATCTCGTGGTGGATTTTCCAATCATCTAAATTGCCTCCCCAGTTGGCATCACTATAAGTCGAAATATTGAAGTGAGAGGAAGGGCGAAATAGAAGGCCATAATGGAGTGTACCTTTCAAGTAGCACAAGATGATTTTCATGATAATCTAATGCTCTGTAGTTGGAGAATGCATGTACTGTAAGACTTTGTTGACAAAGTAGGACAAGTCCAGTCGAGTAACACATACATACTAGAGACCGCCTATAATGTTGCGATATAAAGTAGGATTAGAATAGGCATTGCCTTGAGAAAAAAACTTAAAATTCAGGGATAATGGAGTACTCATAAGATTGGCGTCACCCATATGTGCGTTGGTTAATAATTCTTATATGTATTTCCTTTGATGAAGTAGTAATCCTTCAATGCACTTAGTGACTTCGATCCCCAAAAAATAATCGAGGGTGCCAAGTTCTTTGACTGTAAGGCTAAGTTGGAGAGACTGGATGATGGTATGGAGAAATTTTAAATTATTCCCTATAAGAAATATGTCATTCATATAAATGAGTACCACTATTATGATAAAAATATAAGGAACTATCAATTTTAGAACTTTAAAATCCCAAAGAATGCAATTATTGAGTGAGGCACTTGAACCATTGTCTAGGGGCTTGTTTAAGGCCTTAGATAGACTTTTTGAGTTTGCAAACGTGAGAAATAGGGGATGAATATAGCCTTGCAGTTGCTCCATAAAGACATCCTCCTATAATTTCCCATGTAAAAATGCATTTGAAATGTCTAATTGATGAATTTCCCATTTAAAGGATAATGCCATAGATAAGAGAAGTCAAATGGAGGCTGACTGGACTAAAAGTTTTGGTGAAGTCTATGCCAGGGCATTGATGATAGCCCTTTGCTACTAATCTCACTTTGTAATGATCAACTATGCCATTTGGTTTCCATTTTATATGATAAACCCATTTTGATCCTCCTAGATTTTAATGTTTAGAAGGGGAACCAATTCCCATGTGTCATTCTTTAACATGGCTGTATATTCATTTTGTATGGCTTAACACCATTGAGGGCAATGAACAACTTTTATAAACATGTAGGTTCAATTTTTGTATAAAGAATAAAGAAGAAGGTTTTTGGTTTTGAGGATATAGTTTAAAACTGTATGACCATAGGATGTGTTTAGTTAGTTTAATATTTACTTAAGTAGGCAATAAGAGGAAGGCTAGATGTATAATGGGTAAAGGATGGGGCCGTATTAAAAGAAGAGGATGTAGGTAACGGAGAGGGAGTAAAATATGATTATGGTTGTGAGCTAGTTGGAGAGGATAAGGGAGGAGTTATGGTGGATAAGGACAAGGATAAGGGGTTGGGAAGGATGGGTTTGGTTATTATAGATGAGGGTGAAGAGGTAGAGCTTGAGTGTATTTAGAATAGTGGAGGTAAAAAGATTATTGCTAGAGTGGAGTCCTTATCACTTGGTGCCATTGTGGAGGTTGACTGAAATGGAAATTCCTAGTTATAGAACAAAACATGATGAGAAGTTAGAAATTTCACATTAGATAAGTTAAAACATAAATATCCTTTATGAATTTTACTATAACTTATAAAACACATCATTTTGACCTTGGAGATAGTTTATTTTCACTATAAAGTCTAAGCTAGGGACAACATAGGCATCCAAAAAGTGTGCATTTACATATATTCAGGATCTTTATGAAAAGAAGTGTTGTAGGGATTGTTGTTATGCAAGATAAGAGTGGGTAGATGGTTAGTTATATAAACAGTAGTATCAAATGCTTGGGACCAATATTTGGTAGGAACATTAGAATGATGCATTAAAGACAATGCAATTTCAACAATGTGGCTATGTTTATGCTTAGCACACCCATTTTGTTAAGGTGTTTTTGGACATGAGATACATTGGGTAATGCCATGGTTTAATGAATATGGTGTGAGAGCCTAAAATTCACCTCCTGATGTGGGTTAAATGTAAAACCCTAGTCTTTAGGACTAAATATAGAGCAAGTAGGATGTCGAACACTAGGAAACTCATAGCAAATTTTGTATTAACCGGATAATTACTAACATGGATAGGTAAAATGATATCAAACTAATAATAATTTGTTCTAACTAACAAAAGAAGTTCTAATTACTAACTAGTCTAATAAACTAAATGTACTAATAATAGTTTATAGCGAAGTATATGAGAGAATTATAATTCATAATTAATTACGAACTATAAAAGTAATTTATCATATAAGTAAACATGTATTGATTGGAGATTAGGCAATGGTCCTCAAAAGTAATTCTCATTGGCAATTAAGGGTATTTTCTCATAGATTCCACATTCATTCTCATGAAATTGCAAAGATAAGTGAAAATTATTAAGTGTTATACTAATCCTTTATTCCCTTAAAGTGAATTTCTTATCTCCAAGTGTCATTCTAACTTTAAGTAATTTTAATTACATTTCCACTAAATTATCCCAATTCTCATTATGAATAATTGATTAACAAATTATATATGGTGATTAAACATACATAACACAATATACACTAATTGAAATTACATCATAAATAATAAAGGATAAAAATATAGTTCTTAAATTAATTCATCATTGTAACTCTTCAAACAATTACTTAGGCAAGATACATAATGGAATAAGTTAAAGAACAACAATAAAAGAAAACATCAAATTACTATATAGAAAAGTAAAGGGAAATGTTTGAATGAATAAACCCTTTTCTAATTCTTTAAGGAATCCTTTAATGTTGAATATTCCCCTATTGAATTCTTAGCTATTTCTTTAATAGAACTAAAGTTTTTAATACTAATATCTAAACAAAAACTAAGTATTTTTCATCGTAAAAATAGGGCCAACTTCATGTATTCATAGGCATCTTGGCACCCCATTTCATACCCCTTCGAATGGTTGCAAAATGAAAAGGTATGTGAAAAGGCATGAGGTGACAAGTCAGCACCACTATGTCGACTCAAGTGGAATTTGGCACACTACTTTTCTGTGACAACTCAGTACAAGGTAACGAGTCACCATATTAAGCCTCTGTCATGACTCAACACAAAGTGACGAGTCGACACACTTTGCTTGATTCTTCTTTTGGCCTTTCTCAATCTGTTCTTCATTCAAGACTCTTTAATGCACTCTTATTTATGAACTAAACCCAAGAAAACCTACAAAACACAAAATTGAATTAAGAACAACATAAATAAAGAAAATAATGCAATAGTTAAACATATATATTTAAATAAAAGAAAATGTAGAACATAACTACCATTAATGACTATGCTATTTTGCATTATAACAAACTCCCCCATACTTAGACCTTACTTGCCCTCAAGCAAGAAATAAAGATCCAAGTTGAAAAGTTAACAAAATTTTCATCTTCTCCAAAATAAGTGTAGCTACCTCAACAAATCATTTTAATCATGAAAGAAATTAGAAAAGGATGGTTTAATAATTACACTTCCAATGCTTAACAATTATAGAATAAAACAAGCTTTATAGCACAAGAAATAAATTTAGCAATTTACCTCAATCTATTAAGAATAAAATAAAGAATACAAAGTCAAAGTACTAACCAAGCTACTTAGCTAAAATGGTCACTCTTCAAACTTAGGAATTCTAGGAACAAAAGTAACATTAGGACAATATTAAACACACACATTGACCAACAATTCTCATGGAATTTTTAGACATATTTATTGTATTTTTATATATTTTTATAAACAAATTGCATTTCTTTTTGAATGAATGTAATTAAGGAGCATACTCAACAACACACAACTTACTCGAAATGCATGATATTAACAATGATTTTTTATTTTTTCTATTTTTCTTTTTATTTTTTTATAGTGTCTTGATCCATTATTAAAAAGTTGGTAACACGTATTATGGCTATAGTTTCCAATGGCTACTTAAATCTCTAATAAAACCTAAGCTTAAATCTTTACCACCCTAGCCTTAAGCATAGTTTGTAAGTTAACTAAACATTCTTTAAATTTTAGAAATAATAAAAAGAGATAAAAAGAAAATTTTAAAACTTATACTAAATGAAACTTGTACCAATTGAGCATATAAAGCTAATTATCAACATGGAAAAAAAACTTAACCTTAATCAAAATAAAAAATATCTGTAATCAAAATCAAAAAGATTTATAAAGATAACTACTTATTGGATATAGAAGAAGAAGAATGATGCAAAATGTAGCGAAATGTAGCATAAACACATAAATGCATAAAAGAAAACACAAATATAAACAATAACTACTAATAATATCTCTTCTCCATACTTAAAGATAGACATTGTCCTCAATGTGAGAATGGTAAAGTAAGGAAAGGAAAGTAGTACTCTAATCATCGATCGGGGTAGGCAGAGGAGACTCGATATGATATCTAGAGTGGGCAAAGAATTGGTTCAACTTGTACTATATTTTTGTTTGCCTACGATCAAGTTGTTGGTTTTGAATCTCCATGTCATTCAACTGACGCTACATAGCAAGCTACGTATCCAAAATTTGATTCCATATAGGAGGCTACACACTTAAAGAACCACCAACTTCTCCCTGCATGGGATAATTGAGTAAAGGAACATCACTTAATTGTGTATAAGGATGAAACTCCTCCTCATGATCAATATCTTCTTCCTCTTATTCTTGGAATTCCTCAATCGATGGTGTTTGTTCAATTCCTCTCCAGCATGATCATGATCTCACAGGAATCAAACGGAATACAACATCCATAACTTCTCCTCTTACAAATTCTTGCTTTGTAAAGTAAGAACACTTAACAACATGAGTATAATTATCAAGGTTAACAAAGCCTTAGCAATAATAGTAACCATATGGCCATGAGTAAGAGGTGCATCTTTATGTGTAGTACAAGTCAACAATTGATTGAAAATCCAATAGGTCCAACACACTTGTTTCTTATTATGAATGCACCATATTAAAAATAACTCTTGTATAGTGATGCAATTGAATTCAGTTTTGTGAAAAATGACACATGCAAGAACCTTATGCAATAACTAATATTTCAAAACCTTTACAAATATAGCCTTTCCTTTCTTAGGTTGAAATGGTGTTTGCAAATTAGTTAGAAATGTCCAAAATTCATTCAATTTAAAGGATGATGAGGGATCACATAAATCGTCCTTTTTGAAACCATAGACACGTTGCATAAAAGAATATGTAAGTTGATGTTTATTTCCTTGCATGCAAAATTCTAGAATTTGAGAGTTATTTAAAGTTGATGTTTATCCTCTTTATGTTAGTATAAGGTAGTGGCATTCTTGTAATTATTTAGAAATTGTATATAATCTCTGTGGCAATAAAATATTCTTTTAAATAAATATGTTATTTTTTAGTATTGTTCCTTTAGTATTATGTTGAATAAATTTATTATCAAAGAGTTGATAATATGAGTTACAAATATATTCAGTACATTTACTATAAATTGTTCGTAGTTGATTAATTAATATTTGGATAATATTAATTAGACTATCATCTTTGTCTATTTTCCTTGATTAGTGTGAGAAACTAATAGTGGGAGGTAGTGAATCTCATACTACTTGATATGAGTGATCAGAATAGACATGTGGATACTCATTGGATGGGTTAATCAAATAGTGATATTCGTATTGTGATTGCAAAGATATTCACATATACTCAATAATCACAATCTAGATTATAATGGTGCATATAGTCCTTAGACTTGAGGTGACATAGTCATCCACATTTAGGTGGTTAGAGTTTGTTACCACTTACATACTTGTGTTAATTATCACATGGGTATATGGCGTATAGTGGCTCTAATTAGTAGGGATGAATGGTTAACCAAGATGGGATTCATTACCTGGTGTGAACTGGGATAGATCCTATACTATCTAAGTTTATTCTTGACGAATAAATTCCTAGCCAAGATAAATACAACACAGTCTAAAAAAGAGTTTCAGTACTAGAAAGAGTTCTAGTATTTGTTTTATTTTATCAAGAATTAAAAGTTAAGATGAGGTCATATAATAAAGCTATTAGAGTTTGATAATAACTTGACTTTAGGCTATATTAGGATCTTTAATGAAAGGAATTTAATGCACAGTAATTATGATCAGGTTCGTATGAATCATAATATGCATTCATTTCTAATTGGGTAGCTGTGATATCGATACTAGGGGTCACTCACAGCTTATGAGAATTAAATGTGAATAATTGAGATTTTCACATTTAGAATTGAAAAGAGTTTCAAATAATATTAAATGTTAATATTATATTTTCTCATTGCCATTTAGACATGAACCTAGTAAATCACACCTAATAGAGTTTTATTTATTCACTATAGTATTAATCTAATTATTGAACAATGATTCTAGTATATCATGAAATCTAATTCAAATAAGAGTATTATTTATTAATTAATATTTAATTAATATTGGATATTAATTAATAAATATATATATGTTGTTATTTATTTATGGACTTATATTAATGGTCCAAATTCGTTTGGACATAGGCCAAAATTTATTTTGGACCAAAGATTAATTAAAGTCCATATCCATGTATATGTATAATTTAATATATAAAATAATACATTTGATGTATACTTTACATACAAATTTATACATTAATATGTGTAGGTGGCAAGCTTAATTATTAAATTAAGCAAGGTGGCATATTAATTAAGTGGATATTTCTAAAGTATGCCTAAGGTGTTATTTTTAATCATTTGGATAGTTAGGTGTATACCTAAGGTGGCATACTTAATAATCACTTAACTAATTAATGCATACTTTTCCTTAGTGGGATTACTACACATATATCATTTCATATATCTAAGGCAAGTCAAGTGACTTGGTAAGAGACGGAAGAGGAAAAATAATGCTTAAGTGAGTTTTTGCTTAAAGAGTTAAGAAAAATCACTAAGTGATTTTGGTTATGATAAGATCATAAACCAAAAATAAACACAACATATACTAAACATATACTCTATACTTGTGCTCTTAATTAAATTAGTACAAGTTACTAAGTTTAATTAATACAAGTAAGTGACAGATAAGACTTTGGTGTTTCAAACTAGAGGCCTTACATTTGGAGGGCTAAGCATTTGATTCAAGGAATTAAACAAAAGGAAGGTTAAGTTCTACAACAAGTAAGTTTACAAACTTATAATAAATTAATTATTTGTTTGTATATTGCTTAATTTATTTAGTTGTGTATTTCAATGCAATTTGAATCCTAAGCAAATGAAATTCTTCATTTTATATAGGGTTATGATGAGTAAATTTTTGAAATTTACTCTATTTAGACTTCTGCTTACTATACATATATTTATGTCTAAATACCATAATTGATTTCTAACACTTTATACATTCTACAATCACATGGTACTGATAATATGATGAATTGTGATTAGATGACGTAAAGCCAAGTCATGAAGTGGATCATTTGATGTGATGGTTAATGTCCAAAAAAAAGAAAAAAGAAAAAGAGTTACCTCACAAATATTGGTTTTCTATATATATATATATAATCTAAGAGAGACCACCCCATCATCAGTACTACATATACATATATAAGCAGATAGCTAGCATTAGCAAAGCTAATTATATAACTAGTCTACATACATATATTCTTGGTTTTTTTGTTTAATATGTAATGTTTAGGTAGTGATGGGATGGCAAAAGAAGTAAGTTTGACTTGTTTAAAAGTGGAAAAACTAAAGAAACAACTTATCACACCACTCTCCACCAAATATAGCATTTCTATATGATTTTTTTTTTTAAAAATCAAATGCCCAGCAATAGCTATAGGAGTTGAACTAAAACGGAATCATCAATACATTAAGAACCAAATTAACTTGCAGTGCATATGATGGGTTAATTAAAACAAGCTAGAGATATATTAACAGGGGTCCCCATTCTACTTTTTTATATAAAAATATAATGACAATCAGCTATCTACTTTACTTTCTTTGCACATACACAAATATATATTCCAACAGAGCAAAAGGAACAAAATTAAGAAATGCAGCTTTATGGAGGAGGAGGCATGGGTTCAAATAGCGGAGGGCAGTAGCTTCTAAACAGACCATAGAAACACAGAAACCATAGGCTACAAATTACAATTTTTTTTAACTTTAAATTTCTTATTTTCTTCATGATGATCAATTTAAAACAACTAAAATTGAGATGAGAAAAAAAGAGCTTACCATGAATCTAAGAATCCTCCTTATTGTTTTTTTTTTTTCAATTGAAAGCTTGCACAAAACCTAGAAGAACAATGAAATGATAGAATTTAACCTAACAATTAGGCCACATATTCAGAGAATTGAGAAGTGCGATGGACTAATTCCCAACGGACCGAACAGCCAGTGATACGGTGGTGGTAGGATAAGCTAATGGACAAACGGTATGAAAATGTGCTGTATTAATCTAATATGCTTTGAATTCATCCAAGCTTTGACCATCGGAGAAAAAAAATAATAAATTATATGTCCAAGCTTGTAGATGAGATGGCCAGTGGTGGTGGACTTACCGGAGTCAACCTAAATTAGTAAACAATAAAAAAAGGGAAATAGAATAAAAAAAATATAGAAGATATTAGATATAGTTAGAGAGAGATTTTTGTGTAAAAGTTTTCTGTTGAAAACTTAAAAAAGCCAAGCTCTTGAACTTTGGTATTAGTTTTCAAAAAAAAAAAAAAGGAGGAAGAAGAAGGTAGGAGAAGAAAAAAGAAGAACAAAACTAAAGGAAAAAAATGGGTACACATGAAATGTTTTTAGAAAAATGGACACATGTGTAAATGTTTTTAAAAAGTGGGTATTTTACTAAAAACTTGATATGTTTATTATTTATATGTTTTAGAGTTGAATTTTAATAAATTCTAAATAAGAAATAAATTAATTTAAGTAATTTTTAGGTTTAATTTGGAAATTTTGTATGATTTAGTATTTATTTAGGATTCTTATAATATATTATATATGTAGGAAGTTTTATTTAAGTTTTAATTAGTTTTTGTGATTTATGTCTAGTGAGCCCCGGAATACTTTAGGAGTTGACATATTATTACATGACATGGCATGCGCATTCCATGTGATAAAGCAACAAAAGAGGAAAGCCATGTCCAAGCCATGCATGAGGCATGAAGAAGCTATCTACATTCGAATGTTAATAGAGCAAATGTCATGGCATGCATATACCGTGCAAGTGAAGAATTTTGACCCAGAATGAAGCACGACTAATGAACCTGCCCGTGTTGGATGTCATGTTGTATGCTGAGTAAATTCACAATTTTATATGAGTGAAGCATGACCGTGTTTCAAAGTCGTGTCATGAAGGCAGAATTTTCTTGTTTCAAAAATTAGAAGGAATTAGAAATCAAAGAAGACTCTTTTTATACCCTAGCATTATATAAGGAGTAAACACCTTTTCTAAGAAAGAAGAAGGGAGAGGAGTCATAGAGATAAGGAGGCGACTAGATGAAAATCAATAAAGACTAAAAGCTTATTTTTATTTTCTTTTCTGTTTTCATCTTCTTATTTTTCTTAATTTTTGATTAAGGATTTCGTCATAGCCATGTGTGTCTAAGTTTTCTTTCAGAGTCTTGGTTAGGAGTAGCTATTCCATGACATGGTTTGAACACAAGTTTTTATATTTAATTTGAATTTTAGTTAATTCTTTGTTTTGTAATATTTATCTTGTTATCATTCTAGGCTTGTTTGATTCCATGTTTATGGATGAATTTGCCAATGAGAATTAGGGAATTCATTAGATTAAGACACTTAGAACTTAGATCACTTAACCATGAGAGCGGGCGAGCTCTTTAGGGAGTCACGACAGTTGATAATGGTGACAAAATAATTGCTAAAAATCTTAATGAGCTAGGATTGGATTATTAATCATGACAATAGGTTAGATTTTAATCCTTGCATGCTTAATTGAACTTAAGAGATTACCCTTAACTGAATTCAAGATTTTTACTTAAATAATCTGTTCATGATTGGATTGAAATAGTGAAACTAAACCTAGACTCTATGTTTACAAATATTTGATTTTACTTTTAATTAAATTTCTGTTATTTAAATTTTTAAATCCTTGCTAAATTATTCAATTTACTAGTTGAGATCATAGGTAAAAATTGTTAGTAATCAATACACAGTCTTTGAGGGAACAATATCTTTCTACTGCAATCATAACCGTGCACTTGCAGGTTTAAAATGCAATAAAACTATATCTTAAAAAATGGATATTTATGTAAAAATCCCTAATTTTATGAGTAAAAATGATATTATAAGGTGGGAAATGGATCGGGGTAGCCGTTCGGATTCGATAATTTTAAGTTCAAGTAAGAAAATTAATTTTTTTTACTTAAAATATTTAAAATATATAGTACTAGTTATAACATTTAAAATATTTTGAAGTATAAAATATTTTTTTTTATTGATCGGATGTAAACTTTTTTTTGAGAAAAAATTATCATTTTTTTTTAAAAAGTAAATGTTTTTTGTGTTGTTTCGGAGAGTAATAGAAAAACCAAACTTTTATTATGGATTAAGAAATTAAAAATTTCTTTATAGTTTTTTTTTTAAATATTTTTTTCTCTAAGGATTTTCCAACCACTCATAATAGAGAATTGTAAATTTTAGTTTCTCTTTATGTTTCAAAATTATTTATTTACATTCAAATAAAATTTATGGATATACATTTCAAGTATTTTGTATTCAAACATTTGATAATTGATAAATTTTTAATTAATGAAAATTATTTACAAGAGTCAACATCAAATGCCCTTTCTTTTCAATAATTTGCATGTGTGCCCTTTTTTTAAAAAAATTTTCACTCCCTAAAAAAGATGTTCTTTTTTGTCCTGTCTTCTTCTTCATCATCTTTTTCATATTCTTCCTTTTGTAGTGTGAAGAATAATATTGAGAAAGTATATTTTTTTGTATATGTATTCAGTGAGTTACAGAAGCATATATAATAAAAGAGTACAAGGAGTTGTAGTTTGTTACAACAATAAGTAAGATAACTATGAGTACAGATAGAGTCTTATCAGCCCCCCTCAAACCATTAGTGTAGAAGGCAGCAAACTAAGTGATGAGCGATGGTGGTGAAATTGATGAGTACCCAATGGCTTGGTGAAGATGTCACCGATTTGATCAGCACTAGAAAGAAATTGGACTTGTATATTACCATTGGCCACTTGTTCCCTAACAAAATGATAATCCAATTCGATGTGTTTGGTGCGAGCATGAAAAACTAGTTGGATGTGAGATATATGGCCCCAACATTATCACACTATAAGATGGGTTTCTGTGGGGAATGTATACCAAGTTCTTTAAACAAAAATTGAAGTCATAGGATCTTAGAAGTAACATTGGCAATCACTTTATACTCACTCTCTGTGGATGAGTGGGCGATAGTAGGTTGCTTCTTTGCCATATAAGAAATCAAAGAGTTGCCCAAATATATAGCATAGCCATTTGTAGATCAACGATCATCAAGAAAACCTCTTTAATCATTGTCTGTGAAACATTGTAGAGTAGGAGTTGATTGCACAGAGAAGAAGAGTGAATAGTCCAATGTATGCTTTAAGTACCAGAGTAACCTTTTAACAGCCTGCCAATGAGTTATTATGGGATAGTGCATAATCTGATAGAGCCAATTTATAATAAAGGCTATATCTGGTTTTGTGAAGGTAGTATATTGAAGAGCTCCTACAGCTTAGCAATACTGATCACCATTGCTTAAAGGTTCACCAGATGATTTAGAAAGTGGTGGTGAAGTCGCCATGGGAGTGGAGCAACTAGTTGCATAAAGAAGATTATGACGAGCAAATAAGTCACGAATGTACTTCGATTGACTTAGAGAAGTGCCGAGAGAAGAAGTCTTGATTTCAATACCTAAAAAATATGTTAATGGTCCAAAATCACAAATGGGGAATTTAGCTTTCAATTGAAGTAGAAAAGAGTCAATAAGAGAATGATAACTACTTGTCAAAATAATTTCATCGACATACACCAATACAAACAAAGAAGATGAATGACGATACAAGATAAATAAAGAAGTATCTACTTTGGAAGAGGAAAAACCATATCCATGAAGAAAGGAGAGCTTAAATGATTATACCATTCCCTTGGTGCTTACTTAAGGCCATAGAGAGATCGACAAAGAAGACATACATGATCCGACTTATCTTTATCAATGAACCATAGTGACAAGAGCAATGGGAGTTCGAATGGTGGTTGCTTTCACTATTGGGCTGAAAGTCTCTATATAATCAACACCCGATTATTGGTCAAACCCAACAAGACGTGCTTTGTACCTAGATATGGAGCCATCTGAATCACACTTAACTCGATATACCCATTTTTTCCTAACAACATTGATGTTATTAGGTCTTGGGACAATGCTCCAAGTTTTATTTTGCAATAGAGCATGGACTTCGGTGTTCATAGCATCTCACCACTCTGGATGCTTAACTACTTGAATAAATGTTTATGGTTCAGTAGGGTTGCTGATAGAGGAGTGGGAGGTAGAGAGATAAGCCTCTCATTTTTGCATTGTAGTAGGCCAAAGGATCATTATATGGGTTCAAGGTGGTGTGACAGGTGAAGGATGAATGGTATGATTTGTTTAGGTTTGATGTGGGTTACAAAGAGAATAAAAGGAGAGGTCGATGAGAAGATTTAGGCCGGGTGATGAGTGTGTGGACTGGGTAGAGATAGCAAGAGAATTTGGATTAGGTTTGGTAAATAGTATGGTGGGATGAGGTAAAGTAGGAGTGGGATTATGTTGGTTTAGTGGAGGTGGGACTATATAAGATAAATTTAGTGAAGGTGGGATTGGGGTAGGTGGGATAGTAGTGGGTAAATTGGGTGAATGTGGGAGTGGTTGAGAGAAAGATGGTATAGGTAAGGATAAGGAATATGGATTGGATAGATAATTAGGAGAAGAAATACAAGATAAAGGAAAAGAAATAGTACCTACTTGATGTGATGAGTTGTGGCCCGTATCATGTACATGCAGCCAAGGAGTGAAAGTGGTTGAGGTTAACTTGGAAAGTGACATTGTCACATAATGAAAAAGAAATTAGCTCTCATCAAATTGTACATGCCATGCAATGTATATTTTATCAGTGGAAATATCTAGACAACGATGGCCATAGTATGAAGGAGCAGGGCCTAAATAAACACAAGCTTTAGTTCTAAAATCAAAATTGTGTTTATTGTAAGGTCGGAGAAGAGGAAAAATAGCACAACCAAATGTTTTTAAATTTTAAAAATTAGAAGTTGTATGAAATAAAGAAAAATTTGGCGAATTACCATGAAGAACTGGAGTAGGCATATTATTTATTGGATGAATTGCAGTATCAAAAGAATATGGCAAAAAACAAAATAGAATGGAACTATGAGCAAGCAATGTTAAACCGATGTCAACTATGTGTCTAATTTTATGTTTCGATGTTCCATTTTGCTCATGTGTATAGGGATAAACAATTCGATGTATAATGCCATGAATTTTAAAATATTTATTTAATTTTTGATATTCGCCACCCTAATCAGAATGAAAACCTTACTTTTTGTAGAAAATTGAGTTTGAACAAGAGCCTAAAAATTGCAAAAAATTTCATAGACTTCACTTTTATTTTTTTAAAAATATACCCAAGAATATCGATATAATCATCAATAAACAAAAAAAATAATGAAAACCTAAATTAGATAAAATAGGAGAAGGTCCCCAGACATCAGAATGAATAATATCAAAGGTTTAGAACTTCTATGTTCAACGAGAGCAAAGGGAATTTTGGTTAATTTTCCTAACAAAAAAGAAGAACATTTGCTAAAATTTTTATTTGAAGAATAAGGAAGAGCATTATCATGAAGAATCTTGGACAAGGTTCGACGATGTGGATGACTAAGTCGATTGTGCTAGACATAAAAAGGAACCTTTTCGGTAATAAAGGCTTGAGCATTGGGAACATTTGGCAAAACATATAGGCCATTCTCAGTCATGCCACGCAGGAGCTACTTTTTTGTTTGCCAATCCTTAATAAAGAAAAAAAAGGCCAAAATTCAAAGAAATAAGAATTGTCATGAGAAAATTTTAAAACTAAAAGTAATGGTTTGGAAATATGAGGGACATGTAAAACATGTTTAAGAGAAAAAGATTGTGAAGGAGAGGAAATGTATGAGCTACTAGTAGCCAAATATATGTAAACCTTAGCCATTACCTACAAGCAATTGATCTCCACCTGTATATGGTTGTGGAAGATGAAGAGTAGAGATGTCAAGAGTGAGATGAACATTAGCTCCAGTGTCAGTAACCCAGGGTGTACAAGAATGAGAAGGACGAGATGGACCAGAAGCATGTGAACCGAAATATGTAAAATGAGCTTGTGGAGCGAAAGGCCTTAAATGAATTAAGGAGGTGTACCTTCGAAATTTATCAACAATATGATTATTTAATCCATATATTTGATAAGCAAGGGAATTCTGCCATGGACGTCTTCGATTTTGCTAAGGAGAACGAGGTTGTGAAGGTGGAGGGGTGGATAGTAATGGTGCCATGGACGGTTGAGAGAAGAGAGGCAGTTGAGGTCTATAAGAGAGATTAACAAGTGGAGGTTCATGAGTACTGTTTAAAAGGATTTCATTAGTAGCAACCTTCTTTATTAATGGATTGAACAATTGTATGCTTTAGATGCATCACTTACACAAAAAAAAGACACATTTTTTTTGCCTTATCATTAAGTTTCTTCCTTTTCACATCAGGAACATGAGCATATGATGCATTTAAAGATTTTAAAGTGATCTACAATTGGTTTTCTTCCACTCCAAGCCTCTTATAGTGTCATATTTTTAATAGTGAAAGTTGGACTTCTATTCAAAATATGAATACTCCAATTTACTGCTTATGGCCAAAATATGTTTGGAACTCTTCCTCGTGCCAATAAACTTCTCATCATGTTAAGAATAGTTTTATTATTCCTCTCATATACACCATTTTATTGTGGTGTGTAAGCAGTTGTAAACTCTTTTCAAATGCCATGCTCCATAGAAAAATTTTCAAATTCTTTTGAATAATATTCACCTCCATGATCTGTATGAAAATTCTTAATAGTCTTTATAGCCTCATTTTCTACATGAGCTTTGAACCTTTTGAACGTAAAGAAAGCTTCTAATTTTTCTTGTAAAAAATAAGCCCATGATTTTCTTGAAAGATAATCAATGAAGGTAATTAAGTATTTTTTACATCCATTAGAAGATGGGTATATTGATCAGCAAATATTTGAATGCACTAACTCCAAAACATCCTTTGCTCACCATGACTTATGTTTAGGAAATTAAGAACAATGTTGCTTACCAAAAACACAATCTTCACATACTTGAGAAGGAGCTATGATTTGAGGAAGCTGTTTAAGGGTCTTTAATCCACTAAAACTCAAGTGGCCATAACAAAAGTTCCATAACCATGAAGGATTTTAATTTTAGCCACTAAGCATGATTGAATAGTTTTAATCTTCAATGGAAATAATCTATTGGAAGTCATCTAAAAAACTATAATAGCACTCAACAAGTTACTTTTCAAGTCAGGAACATACAACACATTAGAGATCATTTCCATAAAACCATTCTTGGTTTTTATCTTCATATCACATGTTCCCTTTGCATTCATAGAAGAACAATCACCAAAACTAATAATGGAACAATAATCTTCATTTAGATAAGAAAAAAAATACTTACTTCTACTCATGTGGTTACTGCAACTTGTATCCACGTACCAGATATCTGACTCGAGTTCCTTCCTCTTTTGAATTGCCATTAACAATGTTTCTACTTCCTTCTTTTCAAATTCAAAATGTCTTCCTTATCATTTGGCAACTTGGTGTAACATTCAAAATGATAATGGCCAAATTTATGGCATCAATAACACTCTATCATGGATTTGTTAAATTGCTTATCTCATCTTCTACCTCTACCTTAAGAATAATTGTAGTTGCCATTGTTGTTATTTGGATTTCCCCTTCCTCTGCCTCTACCTCTACCTCTTGAACTTGAGAAAGAAATAGAGGTAGAAGCCTTTAAAGTTTTCTTTTCTATTGTTGAATCTCGATTCATATTCTGTTCATGAATAATATTCACCTCTATGATCTGTATAAGAAGTCTTAATAGTCTTTGTAGCCTCATTTTCTACACGAGCTTTGAAACTTTTGAATGTAAAGAAAGCTTCTAATTTTTCTTGTAAAAAATAAGCCCAAGATTTTCTTGAAAAATAATCAATAAAGGTAATTAAGTATCTTTTACATCCATTAGAAGATGGGTTTATTGGTCCACAAATATTTGAATGCGCTAACTCCAAAACATTCTTTGCTCGCCATGACTTATGTCTAGGAAATTGAGAACAATGTTGCTTACCAACAATACAATCTTCATATACTTGAGAAGGAGCTATGATTTGAGGAAGACTTATCACCATGTTCTTTTGTTTAAGGGTCTTTAATCAACCAAAACTCAAGTGACCATAACGAAAGTTCCATAACCATGAAGGATCTTTAATTTTAGCCATTAAGCAGGATTGAATAGTTTTAATCTCCAATGGAAATAATCTATTGGATGTCATCTGAATAACTATAATAGCACTCAACAAGTTACTTTTCAAGTCAGGAACATACAACACATTAGAGATCATTTCCACAAAACCATTCTTGGTTTTTATCTTAATATCACATATTCCTTTTGCATTCATAGAAGAACAATCACCAAAACTAATAATGGAACAGTAATCTTCATTTAGATAAGAAAATAAAGACTTACTTCTACTCATGTGGTTACTGCAACCCATATGCACGTACCAGATATCTGACTCGAGTTCCTTCCTCTTTTGAATTGCCATTAACAATGTTTCTACTTCCTTCTTTTTGAATTCAAAATGTCTTCCTTATCATTTGGAAAATTGGTGTAACATTCAAAATGATAATGGCCAAATTTATGGCATCGATAACACTCTATCATGGATTTGTTAAATTGCTTATCTCATCTTCTACCTCTACCTTGAGAATAATTGTCACTGCCATTGTTGTTATTTGGATCTCCCCTTCCTTTGCCTCTACCTCTACCTCTTGAACTTGAGAAAAATATATAGGTAAAAGCCTTTAAAGCTTGCTTTTCTGTTGTTGAATTTCGATTCATATTTTGTTCATGAATAATTTTCACATCCATGATATGTATGAAATATCTTAATAGTCTTTGTAGCCTCATTTTCTACACGAGCTTTAAAACTTTTAAATGTAAAAAAAACTTCTAATTTTTCTTGTAAAAAATAAGCCCAAGATTTTCTTGAAAAATAATCAATAAAGGTAATTAAGTATCTTTTACATCCATTAAAAGATGGATTTATTGGTGTGCAAATATTTAAATGCACCAACTCCAAGACATCCTTTACTCGCCATGACTTATGTTTAGGAAATTAAGAATAATGTTGCTTACCAATAACACAATCCTCATATACTTAAGAAGGAGCTATGATTTGAGGAAGACTTATCACCATGTTCTTCTATTTAAGGGTCTTTAATCCACCAAAACTTAAGTGACCATAACGAAAGTTCCATAGCCATGAAGGATCTTTAATTTCAGCCACAAAGCAGGATTAAATAGTTTTAATCTTCAATAGAAATACTATGTTAGAAGTCATATGAACAACTATAATAGCACTCAACAAGTTACTTTTCAAGTCAGGAACATAAAACACATTAGAGATCATTTCCACAAAACCATTCTTGGTTTTTATCTTAATATCACTTGTTCCCTTTGCATTCATTGAAGAACAATCATCAAAACTAATAATGGAATAGTAATCTTCATTTAGATAAGAAAAAAAGACTTACTTCTACTCATGTGGTTACTACAACCTGTATCCACATACTAGATATCTGACTCGAGTTCCTTCCTCTTTTGAATTGCTATCAACAATGTTTCTACTTCCTTCTTTTCAAATTCAAAGTGTCTTCCTTCTCTTTATCATTTGGCAACTTGGTGTAATATTCAGAATGATAATGGCCAAATTTATGGCATCGATAACACTTTATCATGGATTTATTAAATTGTTGATCTCATCTTCTACCTCTACTTTGAAAATAATTGTTGTTGCCATTGTTGTTTTTTGGATCTCCCCTTCCTTTGCCACTACCTCTACCTCTTGAACTTGAGAAAGAAATAGAGGTAAAAGCCTTTAAAGCTTGCTTTTCTATTGTTGAATCTCGATTCATATTCTATTCATGAACTAATAAAGAACTCTGGAGTTCACTGAGGGAGAGTGTGTCAATGTCTTTGGATTCCTCAATTGAATAAATAATATAATTATACTTAGGTGCTATGGACTGCAAGATTTTTTCAACTATAACAACATCTTCCATCTTTTCGCAATGAAATTGCATTTTATTTTCTACAACCATGGTCTTTGCGAAATGGCCAATTACAGTCTCATCATTCTTCATTTGTAGAATCTTAAATTCTTTTCTCAAGGCTTGAAGATGTGTACGCTTTGTTCTAGAAGAGCCTTGATATTTCTTCTTCATTGAATCCTAAATATCCTCAGAAGTTTCTTATCAAATAATTATTTCCAAGATACAACGATCAATGGCCTAAAATAAATAATTTCTTGAATTTAAATCTTTTAACTTTAGTCCCTAACTCCTATTGTTTTTCTGTCAATTTAACCCTTTCTCCAGGTGTTGCTACACCAGTTTCAATAACCTACCAATACTCTTTTAACCGTAAGAAATTCTCCATCAGCATGCTCTAGCGGTCATAGTGACCATTGAAGTGAGGAATAACTGATTGCATAAAATTTCCTTTAGTTGACATCTCTTTTGTTGTTGTAAATCAAACAAGCTACTGCATTATTTCTTTAAGCCTAGTAGAAGCTCTGATACCATTGTTAATAAAATAAAAAGAAAAAAAAGTAGAGACACAAGAGATAAGAGAAATATGATTTTCCATTGTTATTCAATTCAAAACTAAGGCTATTAAATAGCCAATGCAAAACAGAAAATAGCATAAAAGTAGGACCCTAAGCAAATCCATGGTCTGCACAAATATTGTAACTAAACTCCTAAAAATAATGAAACTTTAACTAATAACTCACCCCTTAATAGTAAAATATAGTAAAACTAATTTTATTTATCTTAATAGTGGTAACCCTCAAATCCATTGATTCATGTTCCTTAATTAACAACTACAACACTTAACTATGTTCTTAAATCATAAGTGAAATCTCTAGTGTTGTTATGTTTAAATGAAAAGGAATTTATGCATTAGTAATATGTCTAGGTAATTAAATAAAAAACTTCATTAGTAGGTCATTGTGTAAACAATATAGTTTATGAATTTGTATCAAGTAAATTCTTAAGTAAACAACATACCCTTAAATATGTTATCTTCTCTTATCTTATAATGCAATATGGTTATGCAAAATCCTTTTACCATAGATGTATAAGTATTACCACATGTATTCTGCATCTAATTTGTGTGAATGCATACTCCAATTTATAGACCATTACATGCTTGCAATAGGATGTGACATAGCATAAGCCTAATAAAATGGGATAATTATTTCTTGCCATTGATTCGTGCATGAATGGCCAGCAAACAACCTTCTTCTATTTATTAATTCAAAAGAATGCCATAATAAAAGGCATAAATATTTGTTAATTCACAAAGGAATGCCAAAAATTAGGAAAATAGAAACTGGATTATCAATTCAACAAAAATTGTCCCAAACATCCAGAAAAAGACAAATAAATACTACTCAAATGAAAACCTTAAAAAAAGTGTAAAAAGATTGAAAAACCCAAAATAAAATAAACATAAACTTCAAACTGAATTTTAAGGCCCTAAATGATGGATTTTGGGTCTGAAGTTATCGTGTTACATGTAAACATAATAATGGAAGTCATAGGTCTTTAATTCAACTTCATTTTGGGCCCTACAATTTAATCGAGCCTTAAAGTTAAAACCTCTAGAAGCTACATTATGCTTTCTTATCTCTTTTACTAAAATCTAAATGATCCATATAATCCAAGGTTGTCTGGTTCATATCATTCCCCCTATGCGATAGAAAATTTGACCTCAAATTTGGCACAACATCATCATCATATGAATCTTCAGAGAAAGGAATCAAATGCTTCACATTAAAAACATCTATAGTGCGAATATGACTAGGCAGATTTATACGATAAGCATTGGGGTTGATCTTCTCCACAATCTTCGCCGGACCAATCTTCTTTGTAGACAACTTGTTGTACTCGCTCAGTGGAAAATGATCCTTAGTCAATACTACCCACACAAAATCACCCACATCAAACTCTAAATGTTTGCACTTCTGATATGTAATCTACTTGTATTTGGAGTTATAATGGGTAGATTATCATAAACTATCTTATGAATACCTTGAAATCTAGTAATAAAATCTACTACCTTTCATGAACCGTTATGTTGCTAGGCAGTGTCATTAAATCAAGTGGTCCTTGAGGTTGAGCTGAATAATCAAACTGAAAAGGATTACAACCCCTACTATGATTCACTGCATGGTTGTAAGAAAATTCTGCTTGACATGATTTTTTATCGTAGCTCTTTATATGATCACCAACCAAAAAGCATAGCAAATTGCCAAGTGATTTGTTCACCACCTTAGTTTGCCCATCTATTTAAGGATGGCATGCACTGCTGAAGTTCAATTAGGTATTTACCATCTTCCATAAGTTGCATAAAACATGGCTAAGGAAATAAGTATCTCTATTAGAGACAATAGAGGTAGGTAGCCTGTGAAAACGATAGACCTCACGAAAAAGCAATCGTGCCACGTTAATAGCATCTATGGTTTTCTTGCAAGGGATAAAATGCATCATCTTAGAGAAATGATTAATAACAATAAAGATAAAGTCATTACCTAATTGTGTACATGGTAATCCTAACATAGAGTTAATGCAAATATCAACCCAAAGTTGTGAAGGAATGGGCAGTGGCATGTACAACCCTGCATTTGTGGTAGCCCTCTTTGAGACTTGGCAAAATTTGCATCTTTACATATACTTGTCAAGCTCCATGCGAATGAGGTCAAAATGTGCAATACGACTTATAAAGGTTCTAACATTCAGGCCTGATTGAACTATGGAGCCTATAATATATCAAAATGAAGTTGACTCAGAGACTCAAGATAAGTTTTATTAGGTTTAATTGTAACACGACAACTTCAGGCCTAAAATCCATCATTTAGGGCCTCAAAATTCAATTTGAAGTTTATGTTTATGTTTATTTTGGATTTTTTTTACCTTTTTACCCTTTTATTTTAAGGTTTTCGTTTGACTAGTATTTATTTCTCTTTTTTCTAGAAGTTTAAGATAGTTTTTATTGAATTGATAATCCAGTTTCTATTTTCCTAATTTTTGGCATTCCTTTATGAATTAACCAATATTGATACCTTTTATTCTGACACTCTTTTGAATCAATAGAGAAGAAGAAGGTTATTTGACGGCCATTCATGCATGAATTTTAGGATGGTGTAGAATAATTTAGATGTTCGAGTCTTATGTGCCAATCCTCAAGACTTGCAAAGTAGGCAGTAGCATTCTTGATATATGGAAGTGAAGAAAGGCCCTGTAGTTTGTAAAGACCCAATTTACTTGTTCCCTACAGGAGTGTCCTCTTTGTTTCATGATCCTTTACAAAATAGTGGTTTAGGTGAAACTCAAAAAAGCATTTATTGTCATTACTAAATTTTTGAACATATAATAATGGTTTGGAAATAGAAGGGACATGTAAAACATGTTTTAAAATTAAAGGTTTTGGCAAGGAAGAAAGAAAACCTGTGCCAACATTAGAGATGGGAAGACTTGTACCATTGCCAATAAGCAACCTATATGGACCTTGATATGGATTGGAAAGATGCAAAGATGATAACTCCGGAGTAACATGATGGGTGGCACTAGTATTCGAATAACAATGAGTAGAATGACCACGCAAAGGAGAGGGTAGCAAGTCATCATAGGAAGAAAATGCAGTCAGATTAGCATTGAACTAGTTAGAAGGTGCATTAAATTGATAAGATTATGAGAATTGGCATTACTGAAAATTATTGCCAGACTTGTAGTGTGAAGATGTGTCAAACCATCATCTATAATTAATTTTTGTATAGTTTGAGACTCCACAGATTTGACAAGTTATATTAGAGAAACCTCTATGACCCCCTCTAGTATTGTGACATCTAGAAGAGAATGAATAAAAATTATTGACACTATTGGAAGTAGAAGAATGATGCACCATGTTAACCAAAGGGAGTTGAGGCTATTATGATTTTAACAACAAATCGTAGGCAACTAATTGGCCATGAAGTTCATTGACAGAAATGGAGTCTGTGCATTATTGAAGAGCACCAATAATGCCATTAAATTTAGCCCCTAACTTGCGAAAGATGTAGCATTAAATTTAGAAGGAGAAATAACTTTTCTTGTCGAAGTGAGAGAATCAGCAATGGCTTTGGCCTAGTAAAGATATTGAGATACAATTTTGTCTTTTTTAGATAAATTGTGCAACTCAATATGGAGTTGAGTCCATTGAGCATTACTAACCACTCAATAGGCATTATCCAATGATTTCTAGACTTCAAACGTTGAATTAGAACAAGTAGCTATGGATAAATTTCTTCAATGATGGATGAAAGCAACCATGAGAAGAGAAGCTAATCTTTGTTAAATCGTAGAAGGTAATCAGGGTTGGGTATGAGTTAATTGGTTAAAGAATCAACAATTTCTTTTGATGGTGGTATTTTAGTTCCATTAACAAAACCATGTAAATTGTAAAAATTAAAAAGTGGTGTAAATTGTAGTCACCAAGGGATATAGTTCTTGGAGGTAAGTTTAATGGGAAAAGTGTGTTGAACATTTGTAATGGAAGAGAAAGGAGAAGAGGCATTCATCGAAGTAGAGGTGGTGATATTTGATGCAAACAAATGAGAGGAAGAAGAAGAAGATGTTAAGAAAAAAGAATTAGATGTGCTCATTTTTTTAAATAATAGTAAGCTCTGATACCAAGTTAATTGACAAAAGATGGCCAAGAATAATGAATTCATATTACTATCAAATGAGAAACTTAAATACAGGAGGAGATGACTAAAACTAAATGTTGAAATTGTTACAACAACTTAGCAATACATATCAATATTATAACAAACTAACAATACATAACAACATGATAAGAAGATATGCTTGACAAACATAAAACTTTCTTTAGACTTATGACATATAATATATGTATTACTCATATGGGAGATTTCTTATCCATTACACCTATGTTTAAATCTAAGATGTGCTTAAGCAATCGCTTTTGTAAGAGCTAGTGGTAATTAAGTGAAATATACTTTGTAACGCTTTTGAGTTTCTTCCACTTGTCTAGTACATCAAAGAGAAGCCACACTTACTGACTTTACAATGCTTTCTAATTTCTTAATTCCCAAATATGTTCACACATTTTTTTTATCCTATTTTTATTATTTTTATATACATATTGAATATGAACATTTAATTTCATTGTTCTTAGCTTTGGGATAATCATTCATTAAAAAGAGCAATAAACAAGGATACCTTTGTCTTTATGTCTTAAAAGTTCTATTTGAGGAATAAAATTTAAAGAAAAGAAGAAAAAATTCAAGGAAAAAATATGTTTTTTTCCCCTATTCATAAGACAGGTTGCAACCCTTATATATACATATAGAATCCTAATCACATCCTAATTACAAATAGAATAACATCCTAAATAAAATAAAGACTTTATTCCTTATTATATACAAATATTTACTTCATGATATATACAATTAAAAAATTTACTTCTTCAACACTCCCCCTTAAGTTGGTGAAAGTTGGTGAATGTATGTCAATTATTCCAAACTTGCCAAGTGAGTTGTAGGTTTATTTTTTTGAATACAGACTTTGTGAGGATGTCAGCTGGTTGAGCCTATGAAGAAACAAATGGACATTCAATTGTTCTTTAATTCAGATGATCTTTAATGAAATGCCTATCAACCTCCACATGCTTAGTTCAATTATGTTGAACTGGGTTGTTTGCAATTGCTAAGGCTGCCTTATTATCACAATGTAATAATATAGGCTTCAGATGTTTTAGTCCTAAACCTTGAACAATTTGCCTTATCCAAAGCAACTCACACACTCAATGAGCCATACCTTTAAACTCAGCTTCAACACTCGACTTTGCTATGACTTTTTATTTCATGCTTCTCTAAGTGACCAAATTTTTTTCAATAAATGTAAAGTATCCAGATGTTAATTATCGATCAGTTTGATCTCCGACCCAATCAACATTTATATAACTAGTAATTTCATAATCTTTATTTCTCCCAAAGAATAAACCTTTGCCTAGAGAAGACTTCAGATATCTTAATACTTGGTATACTACACTCATATGTTCTTTACTTAGAGAATGCATGAACTAACTTACAACACTTACTACATAAGCAATGTCTGGCCAAGTATGAGATAAGCAAATCAACCTTCCCACCAGCCTTTGATACTGATGTTAAGCAGTTGGGACTTGATATCCTCATATTGATAATCAATGGTTGACTTCAACTAGAGTCTCGGCTTGCTTACAATCAAGCATACCCATCTCTATCAGTAGGTCTATTACATACTTTCATTGGCAGAGGGAAATCCCTCGAGCTGATCTTGCAACTTCAATCCCTAAAAAATATTTTAAGTTACCCAAATCCTTAAGTTCAAACTCAGCTACTAACTGTCTTTGTAAGATTGTTATCTTACTCAGATAATTTCCAATAACCACCATATCATCAGTATATACAATCATAATAGTGACTTTGCTTAACTTCTATTTGATGAATAACATATGATCAACATCACTTTGCTTATATCCGAGCTTCCTCATGAAAGTTGGGTCATCCAAACCATGCTTGAAGTGATTGCTTGAATTCACACAATGCCCTTTTTAGTTTGCATACTTAGTCAGTGCATCCTATTCCGGGTGGTGGGTCTATGTACACTTCTTTATCAATGGTTCCATTCAAAAAACATTTTTTACATCAAATTATCGTAACAGCCAGTCCAGGTTAGTAGTTATAGATGTAAGAACTCAGATGGTGTTCATTTTTGCTAGTGGTGAAAATGTATCTTTATAGTCAATTCCATACTTTTGAGTATATCCCTTTACTACTAACCAAGCTTTACATCGATTAATGCTTTGGTCTGAATTGATTTTAACAGTGAATATCCACCAGTACCTAACCATCTTCTTTACTTCAGTGAGTGGAATAAGTTCCTATGTGTAGTTCTTTTGCAAGGCCTCTATTTCGTCATTCGTGGCTTTCTTCCAATCTAGATTAGCTAAAGCGTCCTACACATTACTCAAAATATATGCAATAAATAATTGATTTACAGTAAATGCATGTGAGTTAGACAAATGGTCAGTTAATATAAAATTCTTGATAGGATATTTAGCTTTAGTATGAAGGTCTAGACCATATTATTTTTTCGAAATCCCTCTTTTGATTCTAGAATAATAATGAGGCTTGGTATTTAGAGTTACCAGGGGAGACGAGTGTACCTTATTGTGCACATTCAAAGTTTCTTCAACTTCTAGTGTGGGCTGGGAAGATGTACTATCTTAAGGAACACTCAAATTACCTTTATTATCTATCTTGGTAGGATGCTTAGAACACTCAGAACATTAGATATTTGTCTAGATGCGATGCTTAAAACACTCAAAAGACTCGGGACATCTAAGATACTCGAAACATTTGGAGCACTTGGAGTGCTATCTTTAATTTCAAAGATGCTTGAAATTTTCTTCCTTTGAAGGGAGCACTCAAATTAAGAGAAGAATAGAGTGTTTTCTTAGAACCAGACATCCCGAGTTACATACATCTTCTTAGCATTTGGATCATAACACTAATATCCCTTTTGTAGATCCATTTAGCTAACAAAGATACACTGAATAGCTCAACGATCTAATTTGCCAAGTTTATGATGAACAGATGCCAAGCATCTAAAAATTTAGGGCTCAAGCTTATTTAGAGTTGGAGATCTAACAAATTCCTGAAGTTTTTGGAGAGGCATTTCAAAATCAAGTAGTCTTAATGGAGTTCAATTTATGAGATACGTAGCGGATCAAATAGCCTCTCCCTAGAATTCTTGAGGAATATTCATGTCAAATAAAATGCTCCAATAACTTCCAATAATTGTCAATTCTTCCGTTTTGAAAAACCATTTTGCTGGGGAGTGCCAGCATAAGATGTCTAGTGGTGAATACCATGCTTGTGGAAAAAATCATTAAGAGCCAAGTTAAGATACTCCCCATTATTGTCATACTACAGGAATCAGATTTTACTCTAGTGCCATCATTTTATACAGGTCCTGAAAAGCAGAGCACACATCCTCCTTGTTTGAAAGTAGTGATACCTAGGTCATCTAGGTCCATTCATCAATAAACATTATAAAATATCAAGCACTAGACAAAGTAGGAATCCAAGCAGGTCCCTATGCATTATAATGAATGATAATAAATGGAATATTTTTATTATAACTCAGTATATATGAAATCTAGTGGCTTTTTGCCAATTCATAAATATCACACTTGAATTCAGAATTTGTGGTACTAAAAAATAATTCCGGTTTTATTTGTTTAAGATAATGAAAAGAAAGATGACCAAGACGATGATACAATAAAATAACATGGTCTTTAGCAAATCAAGTTTTACCAACCTTATTGACTTGACTTGAATTTTGACTCGGATCACCATAAAAATCAAGATAGTACAACTTTCCATGTTTAACACTAAAGCCAAGAATCCAGTGTGTTGCAATGTCTTGAAATACACAATACTTAGGATAAAATTTGACAGTGTAATTCAAGGTTTCAATGATTTGGCCAACAGATAGTAGATATCAAGAAAGAGATGGAATAATAAGAACAACATCTAGATTAAAAGAGTCGAAGTTAGATACTGATCCTTTATAAGTGACTAGTGCTATGTGTCCATTAACATTTAGGATATTTTGTTGGGTTGATGGTCGGATGGATGTAAGATGGTGAATGGAGTTTGTCATATAATTATTAGCACCTGTAACAATAACCCATGTATTATTTCGATTAAGATTTTTCATCCTAATGTTGCATCAAGATCATCACTTGGTTTAGTACCATTAGAGGTGGCAATTGTAGCTTTTACGAGCTTTTTACAAGGTTTTCTATTGAAATCCCACCATTCCGAATAACCCACGTTTTCATGGCACCACTCCTTGGAGTGTCCAACTTTACCATAAATAAGTACAAGTGTATGTGATGGACTTACTCAGTACTTTCCCTTTGAACTAGGGATGAATCTAAGCTACTACAAGTATAACATGGTCCGGTATAATCTTCAATTCTTTCATTGTATGGCATTAGTTATGATCCCTTTGCACATATGCAAAGCTAGACTCAAGATAAAGAGGTGGCTCCTTCCGAAATATTTCACTCTGAGCATTATTAAATTCTAAATCAAGTCTAGCTAAAAAATATGTGTTCAAAGCCAGGGTAATATGATTGTGGAGTAATACTGCTCCGTTAATATCCTCCCCTTATGCACAAGTCTGAGCATCAATTTCCTAAAATATTCCAACCATTTCATTATACTATGCAAGTAATAGCTTACCATTCTAACGTGTTATGAATGATTTTCAATTCAATTCGAACAGTTGAGTTTCATCAGATCCATCATAGATAGTTTTTGAGACAACATCCTATATCTCCTTTGTTATTGGAAGACAAATGAATTTCTGCATCAATGTCGAACTTATAGAATCAATTAGCCAACTTTTGACTCGATTATTATTAGTAAGCCAAGTCCCTAAAGTTTTATCTCATATTGGTGATTTTGACGTTGTGCCATTAAGAAAATGGCATGGTTGTTGTCGGTTGTGTTTTCTATTATTGATATGTCCCTCGGCATTTGGAAAGCAAGAAAGTAAATTAAAAAAAAAAATTCCTCTGAGATGACAATGAAGTTTGAGCAGCACCATAAGAAGCAAAAGATTTCCTGCATTTGAGATTACGTTCAAACCTTTGAGCAGCGTCATAAGCAGCAGATCACCGATTGTCCATGTTTTTGGCCTGGTAAGCAGCAAGCAATGAGGTTGATGTACCATTGTTTTTGGCATGGTAAGCAGCACGCAAAGAGGTTAATGTACCAATAGTTGTGCTGCTGTCTGTGTGTGATGATGTTCTAATGCTGGGACGAGCAATGGAGTTGTTGCTTGAGTTATCAGCAGAAGCAAGTGACTTTTGTGATAAACTAGCCTCCAAAGATGATGTGCTAATGCTGGGACGAGCAATGGAGTTGTTGCTTGAGTTATCACCAGCAGCAAGTGACTTTTGTGAGAAATTAGCGGCCAAAGAGGTGTTCCTAAAAGCAGTTGATGGACGAATACTTGTGCTGCTGTCCGTGTGTGATGATGTTCTAATGCTGGGACGAGCAATGGAGTTGTTGCTTGAGTTATCAGCAGAAGCAAGTGACTTCTATGATAAACTAGCCGCCAAAGATGATGTGCTAATGCTGGGACGAGCAATGGAGTTGTTGCTTGAGTTATCACCAGCAGCAAGTGACTTTTGTGATAAATTAGAGGCCAAAGAGGTGCTCCTAAAAGCAGTTGATGGACGAATACTTGTGCTGCTGTCCGTGTGTGATGATGTGCTAATGCTGGGACGAGCAATGGAGTTGTCGCTTGAGTTATCAGCAGAAGCAAGTAACTTTTGTGATAAACTAGCCGCCAAAGATGATGTGCTAATGCTGGGACGTGCAATGGAGTTGTTGCTTGAGTTATCACCAGCAGCAAGTGACTTTTGTGATAAATTAGCGGCCAAAGAGGTGTTCCTAAAAGCAGTTGATGGACGAATACTTGTGCTGCTGTCCGTGTGTGATGATGTTCTTATGCTGGGACGAGCAATGGAGTTGTTGCTTGAGTTATCAGCAGAAGCAAGTGACTTTTGTGATAAACTAGCCGCCAAAGATGATGTGATAATGCTGGGACGAGCAATGGAGTTGTTGCTTGAGTTATCACCAGCAGCAAGTGACTTTAGTGATAAATTAGCGGCCAAAGAGGTTTTCCTAAAAGCAGTTGATGGACGAATACTTGTGCTGCTGTCCGTGTGTGATGATATGCTAATGCTGGGATGAGCGATGGAGTTGTTGCTTGAGTTATCAGCAGAAGCAAGTGACTTTTGTGATAAACTAGCCGCCAAAGATGATGTGCTAATGCTGGGACGAGCAATGGAGTTGTTGCTTGAGTTATCACCAGCAGCAAGTGACTTTTGTGATAAGTTAGCAGCCAAAGAGGTGTTCCTAAAAGCAGTTGATGGACGAATACTTGTGCTGCTGTCCGTGTGTGATGATGTGCTAATGCTGGGACGAGCAATGGAGTTGTTGCTTGAGTTATCACCTTGTGATAAAGCACCGCAAGCAGCACGGATACTGGTCATTTTTTTTGCTTTGAGAGAAGGACGCATAGGGGTCATTTCTTTTTCTATGAGAGAAGGACGCACAGAGGTGTCACTAAGGTCAGTTGGTGTACATATAGTAGAATTGGGGATGTTGTCTAATCTTTTCGAAATGCTTTCCCAATCTTTGTCACTTCTACCCAGCAATGCATACTTTTCCAATTTCTCCATTGTATATATCTCATCTGCTGTACTCGTCAGCACTTGCTTATCTCTACTTGCTACAAGAATTCTACTTCCGGCGCCTAACAAATCATGCACACCAGCTAATAGCTCTTGCTGCTTTGTCGAGTTGTCAAAGTCACCAATAACAACAAGAACTTCTTTACGACGAAGCCGAACTTCAGTAGAAGATTCCTGTAAATTAAGAGTGCTTGCAGATGCACTTTCTTCCGCTAACAATGCTAAAAAAAGCTCATTTTTTAACGGAGATAGAGTATATCCCTTTAGTTGCTCCCTAGTATCAGCAAGAAAGCAACAACTTTCGAATTGTGTAGATATTTGATCATAAATATCTCTAGCGAGAGTGGTCTTGCCAAGACCACCTTTACCCCGTAGACCAACAATTCTTACATTTGAAGATTTCAAGCTTAATAGAATGTGTTGAATTTCTGATTCAATGCCAACCAAACCTTTGTGGCAGTAACCAATGGACATTCTGTTTAATTTTTTTAGAACGTCTCCTACTATTGCAGTAATGTAATCGGACTCTGATCTGATAAAAGAACAAAAATAATATACAAGAATCAGTTTTCAAATTTTTAAAAAAGCCCCATAAATAGAGTAGAAATATAAATAAAATAACGCACATAAATTATGTGAAAAATTCCAAATGGAGGAAAAAGCATAAATTGAGGATTGTTACCAATTTATGGTAAAAAGATAAAAATTTTACCATATTGTGCTGCATTTCGAAAAAAAAAAAAAAAAAAAAAAACTACCCATTTTATAGTGCATTTTAAAAAAATTCCCACTTTATTGTAATTTTTGCTGAGATGGTAAAGGTCAAAAGTCAAAAGTCAACTTGTATGTCAAAAAATCACCACAAATTAATAATTTTTCTTTTTCATTCTAGCACAAAATAAATTTTTTTTTTTTTAGAAAATGCACAATAAATTGATAAAATTTTAAAATTTTTACCATAAATTGGCAAAAAGTCCCATAAATAGAGTAGAAGAAATTCAGTAATGTTGATAATTAAGTAAAGAAAAGTGTAGAACAGTCAAAACTAGATGTATATATATGATCCATTTGCTAGCACCGCATATCCTTTAAAAATCTCATTTTTTATTTCATCAAAATAGTTACGCCGCGAGTATTTCAAGTCAAACTAAAGAGGATTTGAATCATAAATTTTAGTAAAGGCAATTATAGAGATTAAAATAATCAAATTTTTTAAACGACTAAAAGCATTACCTGTTGGGAAGTAAATGATAGCCAGAAAGATTGGAAACATCGGTCAATGCAGCTCTCCATCTCTGCACCTTTTGTTTGCACACAGTCAAAGACTTTTCATGATTCTTAAATGCAACTGCAAAACCATCAGTTTGCCTACTAACATGGGAAGGATCAACTCCATAAAACACCGGTATAACCATTAGCTTGTTGTTTCTCCAGCAATTCGTAATCTTTACGAGTTCCTCCAAACACCATTTCGAAGATGCGTAGTTTTTTGAGAGAATAACGATAGAGATTTTGGACTCTTCAATTACTTTCAAAAGTGATGATGAAATCTCTTCTCCTCTTTCAAGATTAAGTTCATCAATGAAAGTTGAAATTTTCTTTTCTATCAAGGCAGTGTAGAGGTGACCAGTGAAATTATAGCGGGTATCTTCGCCTCTGAAGCTAATGAAAACATCATATTTTCTTTGAGAAGTAGTGGGATTGGGAGAGGAAGAAGAAGCACATTGATTCATGTTGAAAAATGAAAAAATTATTACAGGGAACAACAGATTCACCAAGGCTTCCACCTCGGTGGGTGAAGAGAGTGAATTGGTGATTGGAAGGCTGAGCAAGTCAACTTATATCCATGTGAATGAATGGTAGCAATTCAAACAAACTTCTGGGAAGGTACCACCAAGACCGGCTCAAGCGTACTTTTGATGAAACTAGTATAATCACATAAGTTAGAATTCTAAGATGGAAATATATTTTAAGTGATGAGGTGAAAATTAATAGTAATGAATTTAAAATGAATGAAGTAACCTAGAAAATCATGAATGCTAGTCGAGAACCTGATCAAGTCCATCCACTAACAGTACCTATACATATAATTAAATAAATAAATCACCTTTTAATGATATGTTGATGGTGTTGCAAACAATTCATTTTTTAAAAAACTACACAATCAATCAAACTTTAATATAAAATTTCATCAATAATACATTTGAAAAAAAAAACTTGAAATTTCTCTCCTTCCTATATATATATATATATATATATATATATATATATATATATATATATATATATATATATATATATATATATTATTCATTGGACTGCTTTTACATTTTTAACTAAGCAAAATACGGAATTGAAAGAAAATAGTAAAAGATTTTGCGTATAGCCCAAAAAAAAGACACGTCTATGTAACAAAAAAATAGAGACAGATGTTTAAAAAATTGAGCTTAAAGAGATTTATTTAAATTTAATTTAATTGCATGTGAAAGTTCTTGTGATTTTATTTAATATATATATATATATATATAATTAAAATAATGGTAAAAAAATTTTAAAAATTAATTTAATACCATTACAAATATTGCGACTTAAATTTAAAGTGTTATTTCAGTGAAGATAACTAAAATAATCCTATTTGAATTATTGATTTTAAATGTGAATGATTTAGGGATTGTTTAGTTAAGCTCATACTGAAAAAAAAAATTACAGGTATGCATGAATGAATTGATAATATATAGGGAACACGAAGTGATTGAGTTCAAATAGACAAAAATTTTATGGGTACTTCCTTTTTCACCAATGCTTCAAACTATGTGTGCGTAGCGCGTGTGTGTGGAGAGTGAATTGGTGGTTTAAAGAGTGAGCAAGTCGACGTCTGTCCATGTGAATGAATAGTAGCAATTCACATAAACTTCTGTGAAGGTATTCAGTAATTATAATTACTAGCTAGACAAGCTAACGCCAGGAGTAGCAAAATGTGCTTTGGATTCATCACAATTTTCATTTTTCTCGTTAATTTTCTATCTTTCACATTTTTTTTCCACCTATGTATCTTCCATTGCCTATTCCCATAATCTTTTAATTATTCCTTCAATTTGAATGGCCAGCCAATTCTTCATCTTTGATTTGATAAATTTGTGTATTATAAAATTTGCCGACAAATTTCCATGGATTTCGAAAAATTCTTTATTGGCTGCCACATTAAGACAACATGCAGAAACCTTAATTATTCCTTCAATTTGACTGGATTAGGTATATAAAAATAGCTAGCAAAAATAATGTCGTTAGGTCAGGTCAGACGGGCCAAGGTTAGGTAAATTGTCCAACTAAAAAATTAAAATCTTTTTTGACTTATTGTAATTTTAGTCTACTTCTAAAATTTTGACATAAATGTTCAAATTTGATAAACCATTAACAATTATAATTCAAAATTAATTTTGTAAAATTGAATATGAAAGTGCTGGTGTGACATCTAGTAGACACGTATTTCATTGGTGTTCAATTCTTTCCATAATAAGTGTCTTAGGGATTTCAAAATATATTGATGGATTGTGTTTGTGTTGGGTTGATCCACTTTAGCAGTATGATTAGGGTTAATATGAACACGGCTCATTTATTAATTGTATCAAATATTTCAACTCTAATATAAAATAAATATTAAACGGATTATACAAATACAACATGTGTAACTTATTTATATGAATGGGTTGCATAAGACATAAAATTCGACACAACCCACTCAACATGTACAACATTTTTCAGTTATGAAAATATTATTTTTCACAAGAAAACTACAATAATAACTACTTTACCCTTTACAATTATAAAGAGAATAAGGAGTATATATATATATATATATATATATATATATATATATATATATATATATATATATATACTCCTTATTCTCTTTATAATTACAAAGGGACTACTTGCTTGTAGTTATGTAGGTGGCGGGGTTTAACGCGCGCCCAAGTGTTTAGAGACCATGACACTATGTGGGCTCGAGGTCTAGTAAGAAATACGATATAAGTCTTGGACCTATTCGGAGATGGAGTCGCCACCCGGATAAGAGCCGAGACAGACTGTACAGTAACTAGATCCCATAGAGGTTCCCAAAAGCTGTCATCAAAGATCGGGTTCGGAAACTGGGTATGAGCACTTGAATGTTCACCCAACCTTGTGATTGGCCTTCGTTTGTGTGTTACGTTTTATTACCGTTTAATTATTTAATTATTTCCTCATTTGCATTCTAAGTTGCACTTGCCTTCATTTACTTTCCAAATTTTATAGTTAAATCCAAGTTTGCACATTAATCCAATTTCATGCTTTTGAGTCCCAACATTTAGCAAAAATAAAATAAATAATAATTTACAACCATACATTCGAAATCAAATGGGGAAAGAGATTAAGGATTATAACACTTTTAGGCAAAATAATAGAATAATATACATAAAATAAACTAAACATATATCGAAAGTAAACTGATAAAAAACATAAAAGCGATAATATACAAGGGATAACTAACAATGATGACTACTTAATGATGGAAGTCATCAAGTAATTCCTGCGAACAACACACAATTAGTCCTTCCTTTCATAAAAAAATGAAATGATAAACCAAACATATTTTGATATTTACAAAGTGTCTCTATAAAAGGGGTTCTTTACGTTATGAACTAAAGAAAGCATCAAACAATCAAGATGAACGTCATCATGCAATGAAATAGCCATGTTTAAGGTCGAAAGAATGCATGTCAAAGAAAAATCACGACGAGCATAAAAAAAATAGAATAGAAAACAGACTAAACCTGTCAATGAGGCGGTCACCCCATTGATGAGGCGACGCCTCATCAATAGGGATCCCTATATCTCTCAGTCAGAAAGGGATAAGACACACACACAAATGGAAGACTTCTTAGAGGCCTATCAATGGGGCAATCGCCTCATTGATGAGGCGATCGTCTCATTGACAAGAGGCGATGCCTCTGTGAAGAGGCGCCGCTTGGTCAAAAGGCTGAAACTGACTCTCACACGCTTAGACTTCTACTTTAAGTAACAAAACATGCATATACACACTCTATAATCATCAAACTACAACTACATGCTAAAGTATTCAAAGATCACATCAATAAAGTGTGATATTGAGCAAGATAAACTAGAAATACCTAAAATATACTAATAACTTAATTACACATAAACAAGAACACACAAAATGATGAACATGTCAAGTTTAAGTGCAGGTTTTATACCAAAATGAGAGGCCCTCATAGATGTTTTGATTGAGAACCTTGCTAGGATGTGATATCTACCTCTGACATAAATTTCTTCCTTCTTCTCTTATGGAGATGTGAACTCTCTTTGCTTCAATCTCTCCTTTTTCTTTTTAGGACGTTTTTTTCTTTCTTCTCATTTCTTTTCTTTTTTTTTCTCTTCCAGAGCCCTTCTCCCCTTTCTTCTTTTTTCCTCACCAACCTCCCTCTCTTTTCTTTTTCTTTTTTCTTTGTATTCCTTAGCTTTCCCATGCCCCTAAGCCCTTTAGCTCATAATGAGCCTTTATAGCCTTTTTTTCTTTTCCCTAAAAATCTTTTTCTCACGCAAGAAACAGGTCTGGACGGTGGGGCCCGCACCACTTGGCCATCATGATTGCAGCTACATTAAATGCAGTTGCAAGTGGGTTGCCATAGAGGCGGCGCCTCATTGCACTGAGGTGATGCCCCTTTGGCTCGGGCCTGCGTTGGGTCAGGCAGGCTTGGGCCAAATTTGGATAGTTGGGCTAGGTTTTAGGCTTTTTTATGCTTTGGGTTTTCAAGTCCACTTTCCACTAGAGATTCAGGTTTTATTCTCATGTCCAAGTTTCACGTTCTTATCATTGGGCTTGACAACGGGCCAATTAAACCGAGCGCCCCTAATTCATCCCATAACATGGGCCGACCGAATCAGGTGTCTACAGTTTGCCCCCTGATTTTTTAAAAAATCAAATGCATGTAATGATCATTTTTTAAAAAATCACATGCACAACAACAAATAAACAACAAGATGAGCAACATACATGACTCTTGGGTCTCACCTGAGATATGAATCCTTCAATTCTAAAAATGTGACCTGATCCTCGGGTTTTCTTGGCCCGATCAGCTACTCATTAATATTTGATAAAGAAATTTGGAAACTATCAACCTCGAGTTTTCCAGGCCCTATCCTCACAATATTGAAACTTGATTTTTGAGTTTTCCTAGCTCGATCCTCACAATACTAAAACTTAATTCTCGGGTTTTCTTGGCTCGATCCTCACAACACTGAAATTTGATTCTCGGCTTTTACTGGCCCAATCCTCACAACACTGAAATTTGATTCTCGGGTTTTCTTAGCCTGATCATCACTAGGGATGTGGTTTTCAGATTTTCCTGGTCCGATGACCACTTTTCTAGGGACACAAACTTCTGGGTTTTCTTAGCCCAGTTGTCCTTCACTTTTGACTTTGGGGATACTACTCAAACAGTCATCTCGATCTTTAAGCTTCAGGGATTCAAACCCAACCAACCCTTTCTTTAAGCTTTGGGGATTTAAACTCGAACAACCCTTTCTTTGAGCTTCTGGGATTCAAACCCAAATAGCCCTCTCCTTTTGGTGTGGGTTTTCTTGGCCCATTTTTTTCGAAACTTTATCTTGAAAATCTTTACTCTGAATTCCGCCTCCCTAGTATGCGACACTAATTTCTATTCATCATTTTTCAATCATTCAACACACTTTTTTTAGGGAAACCCCACACCCTTGCTTGCTATAAAAAATAACTTTTCCCTTTTTTTTCTCTTTTATTTTTTGTCACTTCTCTTTTTCCCTTTCCTCCTCCTACACTTTCTATACTCCCTGCATCTTTCCTCCCTTTTCAGTTAATGGAAAATGAGAGAACACCCCCTGTGCTCGAGTGGGATCATATTCCGCCTCTTATCAGCGCTTTTAGGAGTCTGGGATTGACCCGTGGGGACTCGATTCCTCTTCTGATAGATCTAGGGTCTCACATTTGCTCTTCTGCATCCTTAGAGGTTAGTACCCTGAAATTTCATATTGACAACTCCTTTTTTTGCTGATTCGGAGCTCCTTGTAGGGGCCTGAGGACACGTAGACCATTAAGATGACTCACTCCAGGCCCTTAGCCTGGAAGAGGGTACTCCTTTGTGGCCCTAGATATCGAGCTTGGTATTTGGGAAAGCGAGTCTTGAACTGGAGCGCAAGTGTTAGAGCTAGGCGGGTCCCCAGGTCTCCTCATGACAGTATGCTTTGGGTTTATGAGCTGGAGGGCGACAACCTCGCTCAGGTTGTTATGGGCTCACCAGCTGTGGATCACATAATTCGTATAAAGAGTCGGTATGTGAAGTTCATCCGTACCCACCTTCTGCTGATGGTCCCCTTCCAGGCCACTTCCACCTCTTAGGTATATCCCTGTCGGCTTCCCTTTTCTCATAAATTGACTGCATTCTCAACATGTTTCTTCTGTATTTTTCTTTAGGCTGCACCTGTTAGACCCATGGCCCTGGTTAGGTCCCGAGTGTAGGAGAGAGAGCCTTTGAGGCGTCGACTGGATCTGAGCAGGGAGGAGACTTCTGCAGTTGGCGAGGAAACCAGGTCGACTACTGCCCCCAGTTCTGAGTTTGTCCCAGGCAGTTTCATTCATGTCCCTGACCCTTTAGCTCGATGTTGGGTTCCTCCTAGAGAGTTGTCGCATCAGTTCTTGACCTTGGACGAAGACCTGACCCCTGCATGCACCCCTAGTGGTGCTACTCATGTAAGTTCTTTTTCTGACCTGCTTTCATTATAATTCTCAAACCAAACGTTAGTTCCAACATTTTATTTCAATAATGCATATTTTGCTGGAGCAGGGCCTATATATGTATCACATGATAGAGGCCCAAAGAGACTACATGTTGGAGATCACTTAGTAGTGGAGGGTAAGAACCTCTTTATTTTCTACATGTATACATGCGTGCATGGTTTACTAACTGGCATTTTATCTAAATAGGATCGGGATAAGACTAGTAGGGTGAGGATTGCCACTCTCGAGCGCCAGATTGACGTATTTCTGATTGATGAGGATGATGGCAGGAGTGGCAGCGGAGTCGGAGGAGAGGCTGACCCTGAGGGTATTGGATCAAATGCTTAATGTACTGGGTTAAAACTTGTGTAGTCTTTGAATAGTGAACATAAAATTTCAATTTTTGATTTTATAGATAGAATGTTTGCAGAATTCATCATTTTCGTCGATTAAATTCATTTGTTTTGCTTTTCTCATTTCTTCACATGTGAGTTGGTTTCAATATTTACATACATAACTGTCCCACTATATTTTGACTGCACCTGTTTAGACTGTGTGATTCAAAGAAGCGCGATGGCCCATACTGTTGATGAGGCAATCACCTCATCAAACCCTAGTAAAGAGGCGATCACCTCTTACTGCTGAGGTGGTGACTCATTGATGAGGTGATCAGCTCATCGATGAGGTGATCACCTCATGTAGCAAAAGGTCCTACCCTTATAAAAACCCACATTATTGTGTTTGACATAATTCTCGAGTTCCCTTCATCTCTAACCTCATGTTTCTCTCTCTAAGTGCCTCTGAAAAGCCATAAACATGACAAAACAAAGTCTGAGGCCCCTACAATTGATTTTGAAAGGTTTATACAATAAATCTTAGGCCAGGTTAGAGCCATTTCACCTTTCGGTCTTCAAATCACTCCACATTAGGAGAATCAATTTCCATTTTCTCCATACCATGGTTCAATTTTGGGATCCACATAAACGCATTTTCTAGTTCAACATAATAGAAATATGTCCCCTGCCGAAGGAATTCGAGGCAATTCTCAACCATCATATGGACTGTGCTTGCCGACTTGCAATTCCTGTCCTTAAAAAACCCGAATTCTCACTCCATTCAGCAACAAATGGCACGTATGTTCAACCTTCCACCCCGGTCTTCTGTTCACTATATCTCCAACTCGAAAATCAAACTAAAGTCCTTCCTCGAGGTCACCATGAATGTGGACAAAGAAGAAACTTACTAGCCCCACATGTTAGCCCTCTATTTGTATGCTCAATTTCTGCTAGTTTCTCCCTCAGGGCATTGCGATACGAAGATCCTTTCCATCATCGATCAAGTGGAGTCAGGGTTCAATCCCTTCCCTCTCATCTTAGCAGAAGCTATCATCGGATTGGATGACTTCACGAAGACGCAACGATTCTTAGGAAGCCCATTCCTGTTAGAGGTAAGTTTCCCGTTATCCCTTCCTTCACTTCCAACTATCATACTATATGTATGTAATCATTTGCAATCCCGCAGATGTGGTTTTATAAAAAGTTGGGCCTGATCAAACCTCCTCAAGACATCAAGCATTACTAAGCCAAGCATTATCGAACAAGGAAACTACATCCCATCCCTGCAGACACTCATGGCTAACTATTAACATTCCCTGATACACTAATTAGCTGCATATGCCCCTGGTGGGGATTGCAGCATGTAACCATTCAGTCCTACACATACTGCGTCCTGGTTGTTGGTCTCTATTTTGCCACTTTCTACAATCCAGCTTGCCTCTATCGCCAATATGGTCATAAACAACTGATTATAGAGCCTATTCATGGGTTCAAGCTAGGGCTGCTTTCTCAAAATTTCCTAGACCACATGGTGGCAACTTGGCCTTGAAGAGTCATCAAAAGGAATTTAAGCTATGACGGTGATCAAACTATCGATGATAATTACAAAGCGTGGGTTTGTTTGCAATAGACAGAAAGAGACGAGTTTATTAAATATAAAAGGAAAAGATAATTACAAATGTTAAGTTCACAGGGTAGTCAACAAAAGAAGAGAAAACAAAATTAGCTCATGAAATGAAGTCTTTATTTCCCCTTTTTTAGAAGTAATTTCCCTTTTGTACTAGTTAAACTACTTGTAATGGACACTTTACATAATGTTTAACGATAATTAAAGCAATCCATTTCATTTTATTTAAGCACAAAAATTTATATACATTTCACTTCTGGTACATCTCATGTTATTAGTTGGCTTGCCCTTTCAATTTTTCCAACTAATCATTTTGTGCCTCTCTCTCTCCTTTTACATGTCCTTAACTTTTTCCCGGACCACCTTTTTTTAAGTTTTCAGTCCAGCAGGACTTTTTTCTTTCTTTTTCTTTTTAGTCTCTAAGTTTTGCCTAGATAGCCTCTTTTTGAGGTTTTCTCCCTAGTGAGACTTTTTACAGAAAGTATTTCTTGAACTTGTCTAGGTTAATGCGTTCTCTTAACTCTTTTCCCTCAATGTCAAATAAAATAGCAGCGCCTTTCAAAAATAACTTCTTTACCATATACAGCCCCTCCTAGTTAGGCTTAAACTTTCCTCGAGGGTCGGCCATGACTGATCTTGTAAGTTTCAACACCAAATCCCCTTCGTAAATCTTGCCTGGCTTGATTTTCTTATTATAGGCACGAGCTATTCTTTTCTGGTACAACTGAGAATGATACATAACCTTCATCCTTTTTTCATCCAGCAATGTCAACTAAGCCAACCGACTTTTGACCCACTAATACTCAGGGAGTTTAGATTCCAGAAGGACTCTCAATGACTTTATCTTAACCTCTACCGATAAAACAGCCTCACACCCATAAACTAAAGAGTACAGAGTGGGTCATGTCGAAGTTCTAGCAATAATTCGGTACCCCCACAATGCGAATTGTAAGTATTCAACCCAATCTCAGTAATTTTCCAGTGTCTTGTCTAATATCTTTTTTACATTCTTATTTACTGCTTCTACCGCCCCATTTGCCTATGGCCTATTTGGAGATGACATGTGGTGCTCAATCTTATAGTCTTTCAATAATGTAGTCATTTCTGCTCGAAATTGAACACCATTATCTATAACTATGTGGTTCGGTAATCCATATTTACATATTATGTTCTTTTTGATGAACTTTGACATCTACTTTGACCCCACGGTGGCATAGGATTCAGCCCCTTTTAGAGAAGTAGTCGATAGCCACAATGATATACCGATGGCCATTAGTTGCTTTTGGCCTTACCTCCCCTATGATGTTAATCCCCCATACAGCAAACGGCTAAGGAGAAGTCATTCCTTGAAGCTCCATAGATGGTAAGTGGCTAACATCATCATATGTTTGGCAATTATGACATTTCTTCACAAATCCAACACAATCTACTTCCATGGTGAGCCAAAAGTACCCCTGGTGGGCTATTTTCTTTGCCAAGATAGTCCCATTCATGTGTGGCCCACACACCCCTTCATGAATTGCTTCCATAAGTTTTCAGCCATTATCCTTATCAATGCACCTGAGGTGTACCTCGACTGGCATTCTTTTATATAACATCCCATTGTGGCTTATGAACTGTTGAGACAACATTTATAGGGATATCCTTTCTTTTTTATCAGCGTCATCTAGAAACTGCCCAGTTTCTAGATACCTTTATAAATTATAGAACCAAGGTTTTTTAGTGGTGTCAACTGGCGTTACTCTCACCTTTTCGTAACAAGGGGCTCGAGACTTCGTGAGAATTAAGGGCTTGGCCTCTGGTTGTCTCCCACTTTCCCATATTGAGGCCAGTATGGCTAGGGCATCAGCTACCTAGTTTCCTTCCCTTGGCAAATGGATAAATTTACACTGAGTGAAGGAGCACAGGATGGTGGCCAAGTATTCCCAGTACAGCCATAATCTATTTTCTTTTATCTCCCATTCTTTGGTGGCTTATTTTATAACTAGCATGGAATCCCCATAGACAGTGACATTTTCTGCCCCTGCACTACACAATGCTTCTAAACCAAAGATGCAGGCTTCGTATTCTGCTTGGTTATTGGTTACTTTAAACTTAAGTCTTTTTGCCATCTAGATCATTTTTCCTTCTAGCGTAACCAAAATTACCCCTATTCCAGTCCCTTTGTTGTTGATAGCTTCATCAAAGTACATCTCCCAACCTTATATCCCTATCTCACCCAGATGTTCGTCGGGAAACTCCAACTCCCACTCTTGGTTGTCATCTACCAGGCTTTGTGCTAAGAAGTCTACTACTGCTCTTCCTTTCACTATCTTTTTAGCCATATACTCTATGTCAAATTTTGTGAGTAAAACGAGCCACCTAGCCAATTTTTTTGTAAGAGACAGGGTCTGTTGGAGGTACCTGAGGGGATCATGTTTAGAAATTGCTTGCACTTTATAAGACTGAAAGTAGTGTCAGAGCTTTTTCGTCGCCCAAATTATTGCTAGGCATGTTTTCTCCACCAAACTATAAGTAGTTTCATAGGGCAGAAGCTTCTTACTCAGGTAATATATAGCATGCTTTATCTTCTTTTCACCTTCCTGTGCCAACATTGCCCCTATTGCATCCTTCTCAATTGCCAGATACAGGATCAAGGCTTTACCCGGTCTCGATGGCTATAAAGTAGGAGGATTCATTAGATAATCCTTGATAGCTTCAAAGGCTTATTGACATCTTTCATCCCATACAATAGGTTGGTCTTTCTTTAGAAGCTTAAAGATAGGATTGCAGAGGGCTGCTAACTTGGCTATAAATCTGTTGATATACTATAAACGCCCCATAAACCCTCGGACCTCTTTTTCATTCTTTGGTGCTAACATATCCTTGATTGCTCTGATCTTATATGGATTGACCTCTATTCCTTTCTGGCTGATAATGTGTCCCAACAGTTTCCTAGATGTAACCCTAAAAACACACTTCTTCGGGTTCAATTTGAGTTTATACTTTTCTGCTCTAGCCAGAAACTTGTCTAGTTCTTTAAAATGCCCTTCCCTAGTTGTAGAATTTACCATCATATCATCCACATACACTTCTACCTCTTTATGAATCATGTCATGCAGCAAGGCAGTTGCCATCCTTTGATAAATGGCCCCTGCATTTTTCAACCCGAAAGGCATCACTCGATAACAGTACACTCCCCATTCGGTGATGAAAGATGTTTTTAATTTATCTATTACTGCCATTATGATTTGATTGTATCCTAAAAATCTATCCATGAAAGGGTACATTGCATTAGAAGCCGCACTATCAATCAACATGTCGATGTGCGGTAATGGAAAGTCATCCTTGGGGCAAGCTTTATTCAAATCTCGATAGTCCATGGATACTCTGACCCTTCCATCCTTTTTAGGAACTGGAACTATATTTTCTAACCACTGAGTGTCCTTTACCACTTTTAGGAACTTTGCCTTCAGCTACTTTTCAACCTCTTCCTTATCCAAGAGAGCCTATTCTGGCCTTAACCTTATTTGCTTTTGCTTTATTGGCGCTATGTGGGGATCCTATGTTCTGAGATCTCCCTATCAATTATGGGCATGTCTTCATAACCCCAAGCAAATACTTTCTGTCTCTTTTTTAAGATTTCTTCCATTTTTTCTCTCTCACCATGAGTTAAACCAGAAGCAAACAATATATTTTTAGGATTATCGTCTGTGCCTAAATTAAATGATTCAGTTTGTGTGGAATTAATGTCAAACATATGCATAAAATGATCATCATAAATAGAATAACCATTACGAGACACATCACACAAATAAGCAAACTCAGACTTCATTGCATTCACTTTTGAAAAGAAAAGATCATCAGTTTCAAACAAAAAAGCAAGAGAAACATTAAATTCATTATAAAAGGCATCTATGATAGAATTGAGGATGTAGGTTTCAAAATCAAATTCTTTGCTTTGATCATCAACACCTTTCTGCTCCAAAGTAGCTTCATCTTTCTTAAAGTCCTCTTCAGGCAATACCAGCTCCTCAGTAGGGGCTTTTTTGACAGTGACTCCCCTAGTTTTGTTCATAAATTCAGCAAAAATCTCGAACCCTGGGATAACTTCCCTAGCCACTAGGAGAGGTTTTGGAGTCCCGCTGTATGGGTGCCCAGTGCCTTCTTTTACAAAGATTTCCCATAAATTTTTCTTTGTAGCCATGGTTTCCTTCTCTTTTTCTTCAGACTGGTCCCACATACTCATCTTTTTCCCAGCTCCATCAACCTCTTTAAATCTTAACCCATGTTTCAAAATAGGTACTTTGTTTCCCACAAACTCTGAAGGTCCGCTCTGATTTTTCCCTAATCCCATACCGGGAAAAAATTTCATATTGTGCATCATTCTCATAACCTTTTCATCCATCTCATCCTCATAGATCACACAGACTTCAAAACTAGGGCTAAGGGAAATCTCCTTAGGGATCAACTTCAGTGCGGCTATGGAAACTTTAGTTTCAACTGAGATGGTGACAACCCTTCCTTCATATGGAAACTTAATATTTTAGTGAACAGTGGATGGAATGCCACCTAGAGGGTGAAACCATGGCCTCCCTAATAAAATGGTAAATGTTACTAGGATATCAATCACATGCAGGTTAACTCAGACTTCTATAGGTCCTGTTTTAACCAACGCCCTGAAAGTTCCTTCCACATATCTCTTGGTGTCATCATAAGCCTTGATAACTACCTCAGAAGGCTTTAGGTTAGCTACTGTCAACCCTAGTTTCGACAGAATCTTCAATGGACACACATTGATGGCAGAACTGTTATCAACCATTACACAGTAGGTCATCTTCCCTTTTACCTCGACTTTGATAAATAGAGCTTTGTGGTGATCCCTCCCTTCTAAAGGCAAATCATCGTTGGAAAATGTTATCATTCCTTAAGGAGTTTCTATTAGTGATTGGACCATCTATTCTAGAGTGGAATTAATAAAAATCTTTCTCTAATCTAGTGCCAGGACTAGGGCTTCCCTGTGATCCCTAGAATGCATGAGTAACTCCCAAACACTGGCAATGGTCTCTTTGTTTTGTTCTATCTCCTTTCACTTCTCTACACGTTCTGCCTTTTTCGGTTCAAACCTGATAACCTCAGGTTCCTCTTTCTTTTCTTCGACCTTCCTCACAGACTGACTTGGCTCACACCCCTCGTTGCCCTATAGGTCATCTCGTTCTCTGCTTTCATCATCGAAACTCCATATGTCCAAGACTTGTACTTATAACTTCGTGGGTTGTTTGCTTGGTTTCATGTTTTCAGGTTTAGTTTATTGGGAATTGTGAGAGATATCAATGAAGGAGTTTAGGACTTGCTCTTCTGTTAGGCCAGAGTTAACCATAAAAATTGGTGGGCTTGGAGGTGGTACATTTTGGTAATTAGGTAATGGGTTGGTTTGTGTGTTCAGTTTTCTATTTTTTGGGTTAGTAATTTTGCCTGAGTCTATTAGATCTTGGATTTCATGCTTTAACTAGGCATAACTATTTGTGTCATGCCCAATGGTCTGATGAAATTTACAGACAAGCTTTGGGTTGGCTCTAGGCAAGGGTTGTTATGAAGGTAAAGGTCATAGCAGGTTCTTCTTAATGAGTTTATCGAGGACTTTGGACATAGGACATCCCAGATTTGAAAATTTTTAAGGTTGTCTAACTGCACTGACTTGTACATTGCTGTTCAGTGGCCGAATAGCATGAATCTAAATGTTACTGCTTCAGCTGGCCCCTTTTTTGCCCCCAGATCCTCTCCTAAAGAATTTATTCTCTTGAGCCAAATCTGACTCTTTTTGGACCCCAAATATGTATAATTCTTCAAAGTTCTTGCTTCCTAGATCCCTTAATTTCCTAGACAATGCTGGAACACACCTTTCTATTGCCAATACCAACTGGTCGGACTCAGCAGGCCTATGCCTCATCAAGGACAATTTTCCCCTTCAACGAGTCAGGTAATCAGCAAAAGGCTCATTAAAGTTTTGTTTGGTATTCTGCATATCTCTCAAGGACACCTCTAGTTGAATATTAAGACCATATTTCTTGATAAAAGCAGCACATAATTCTTTCCAATCTAACTGAACATGCGGTTCCAAGGTGTAATACCAATAAATCGGCACTCCTTCTAATGAAATAGGGAACTGCTTGATAATTTGGCTCTCAATTAGCTCAGTAGCCTTCATGTATGTTACATATTGCTTTAAATGCAAATGGGGATCTTTGGCACCAGTATACTTCTTCATGTCTGGAAATTTAAACTTAAGAGGTAGCGGTTCATCACCCTTTTCTAGATTCAGATCTTAATCTAAAGGAGCGACCATACCCTTCTCCTTCATCATCACCTGCATCTGGTTTATCACTTTGATCATATTCTTAGCCCACTCAGTCTGACCCACATCCTTGGCTGGGATGACATTTCTTTGATTCACTAGATTGGCCAACACTTTCATATCATCTTCTTCCCTTCCTCTAATCAGTATTTCCTCATCAAGATCCACCGGATCGATTGGAGGTGAATTGGGTGGTTGTGCTGGCTGACTCTCTCTGATAAGCTTAGTAATCTCCCCCATCATTTCTCTCATCATAGTTAAGGTTTCTGTCATTACTTATTCTTTCAACCATGCCCCAAATGCTTCTGGATCGAATCCTCCTGCCATTCCTATTTCTGAATTTTTGACCAAATGACCTGAATTAGCTCAGACCCACCTTGTTGAGCTTGAAGGATCTATAGAGCTGTAAAATAGTAGGTTAGAATTATGCATGACGTGTATGCATGATATGCAAGTTCATTTTATTTAGAAATTTAAGAAACAAAAGGTCACACATAAAAGATATACAAGATCAAAGCATGAAACTTAAACATACAAACTTCTGCCCTTATTCCTCCCACACACGTATTCAATGGTGAGTATCTTGTCCTAGGATTTTTAGCCTGGGTTTTAATTATCAATGGTGGATAATAAAACTGACGTATGCAAGATAACCCTCAAAATGATTCAGACAAGTAATGGTTCCTTTAAAAAAAGCCCAAGTCCACTTTCTATGAGCCAAGATCCTTAGCACCATAGACTTACTTGTCAAAGCCCACTTGAAATGGGTCATGAATAGGCATGAGAGGCCCTTGTTGACTAGCTTGTTTATAATGGGCTATAGTTGGACATGAGGGCCCATTTCACTTTGGACTGCTTATTAATGGGCTCAAGATTTATTTTAAGGGTCCATTATATGGCATAATACACATGCAAATGGGAAAATTCCTAAGGATAGTTGCTAGGTCATTACATGGGCTTGAGTCTTGGGTAAAAAGGCTTTGGCTCCCACAACGATATACATCCATATACATCTCCCCACTCAAGGGTCAAACAACGTGGATTAGTATGTGTAGTGAGTGACAACAATCAAATGTTCCACCACCAGGTTTGAGTGAAACATAGGTAGCGAAGTACTGACTATTGTTGGGTTAATTCGGGACTGAAGTGCTCATTGTGTGCAAAATGTGTAGTGAATCCATAAATACAGGAAGAAATAAGAAAATAATTAAAGATGATAAAGTGCAAAACACTAGAATTAGTTTCTCTATCCCCAGTGGAGTTGCCACTGTAGGCGGCAGGGTTTGGAGTGTGCCCAAGTGTTTGGCGACCATGGCACTGTATGGGCTCAAGGCCCACTAGGAAATACAATATAGATCTTGGGCCTATTCAGAGATGGAGTCGCCACTCGGTTAAGAGCCGGGACACACTGTACAACAACTGAATCCCACGGAGTTTCCCAGAAGCCGTCATCAGAGATCGAGTTTGGAAACTAGGTATGAGCGTTTGAATGTTCACCCAACCTTGTGGTTGGCCTCTGTTTGTGTTTTGCATTTTATTACTATTTAATTATTTAATTATTTCCTCATTTACATTTCAAGTTGCACTTGCCTTCATTTACTTTCCCAATTTTATAGTTAAGTCCAAGTTTGCACATTAATTCAATTTCATACTTTTGTGTCCCAACATTTAGCAAAAATAAAATAAATAATAATTTACACCCATACATTCGAAATCAAATAGGGAAAGGGATTAAGGATTACAACGCTTTTAGGCAAAATAATAGAATAGTATACAAAAAATAAACTAAACATATACCGAAAGTAAACCAATAAACAATATAAAAGTGGTAATATGCAAGGGATAACTAACAATGATGACTACTCAATGATGGAAATCATCAAGTAATTCCTGTGAACAACACAAAATTAGTCCTTCCTTTCATAAAAAATAAAATAATAAACCAAACATATTTTGATATTTACAAAGAGTCTCTATAAAGGGGTTCTTTATATTATAAACTAAAGAAAGCATTAAACAATCAAGATGAACGTCATCATGCAATAAAATAGCCATGTTTAAGGTCGAAAGAATGCATGTCAAAGCGGAATCACAATGAGCATAAAAAAATAGAATAGAAAACAAACTAAACTTTTCAATGAGGCGATTGATGAGGCGGTGCCTCATCAACAGGGATGCCTATATCTTCGAATCAAAAAGGGATAAGACACACACACAAAAGGAAGACTTCCTAGAGGCCTATCAATGGGGAGATCGTCTCATTAACAAGAGGCGACACCTGGTCAGAAGGCTGAAATTGACTCTCACACACTTAGACTTCTACTCTAAGTAACAAAACATGCATATACACACTCTATAATCATCAAACTACAACTAAATGCAAAAGTATGCAAAGATCACATTAATAAAGTAGGATATTGAGCAAGATAAACTAGAAATACCTAAAATATACTAATGAAATAATTACACATGAGTAAGAACACACAAAATGATGAACATATCAAGTTTAAGTGCAGGTTTTATACCAAAATAAGAGGCCCTCAAAGATGTTTTGATTGAGATCCTTGCTAGGATGTGATATCTACCTCTGACACAAGTTTCTTCCTTCTTTTCTTATGGGTATGTGAACTCTCTTTGCTTCAATCATTTCTTCTCTTTTTTTTTTCTCTTCCAGAGCTCTTCTCCCCTTTGTTCTTTTTTCCTCACCAACCTCCCTCTATTTTCTCTGTCATTTTTCCTTTTATTCCTTAGCTTTCCTATGCCCCTAAGCCCTATAGCTCATTATGAGCCTTCATAGCCTTTTTTCCTTTCCCAAAAATCTTTTTCTCACGTAAGAAACAGGTCTGGAGGGTGGGGCCCGCACCATTTAGTCGTCATGATTACAGTTACATTAAATGCAACTATAAGTGGGTTGCCCTAGAGGTGGTGCCTCATCAATGAGGCAATCACCTCATTGGCAGCTGTCAAAGAGGCGACTGCCTCATTGCACTGAGGCAATGCCCCTTTAGCCCGGGCCTACGTTGGGCCAGGCGGGCTTGGGCCACATTTGGATAGTTGGGCTAGGTTTTGGGCTTTTTTATGCTTTGGGTTTTCAAGTCCACTTTCCATTAGAGATTCAGGTTTCATTCTCATGTCCAAGTTTCACGTTCTCATCATCGGGCTTGACAACAGGCCGGTCAAACCACACACCCCTAATTCATCCCCTAACATGGGCTGACCGAATCGGGTGTTTACAAGTTATATAACTATTTACCTTTATATTCAAAATAAATTATATGAGTTTTAAATGAGTCGTGTTAGGTTAAAACAATATAATATGGCACGTATAACAAAATGGAATCACATATCAACCTAAAACATGATTTAATTTAAATTATATTATTAATGGGTCAATCAATTTCTAACAGGAATCAATTTAGTTCCGATTCTAATTCATTAATTTTACATGTTAGGTGAATCATGTTGGCGTGTTTTCATTGATTTTGACACCCCCTCAATGTTGTCAATTGTAAAAGAGATGTTGAAAACATAATTAATCTTGCAAAGCCCTTGATAAGTTGGCCATTCAAGGGCTATAGGGACATGATCCATAGAGTTCTCATGAAGGCTTCTTTTTCATGACCAAAATCGTTCAACCGAAAAGGCTGACTTGCATTCATCCTCTTTATTATTATTACTAAAACTAGAAGGAAAAGGGTTCATCATATTTACTACAAGGGACTGCATATAAGGAGGAATAATGGACTAGCAATTATCCTAGCTGTAGCAGTCACTCCCACTTGCATTAGTTTCCTTGTGAATAGGGGGACAAATAAATAGGCATCCTCCAATAATGTCTTTGGTAGTATAAAGCATATCATAATTGTTGCAGCCCATGGCTATAAAAATGTTAAAAGTAGAAATAGTGAAAAGAGTACTTAATAGGAAGTCTCTTATATCATAAGAAATTTTGTTTGAACTGGAATAAACTATTGGATTGCTCACTTGAAATTAGGCTAATTCAAATTGTCCTATATATTGTAAAAATGTTGAGATATCAGATTGTTTAACAGTATTATTTTGGATGAAATTTTATTTTTCCATCAACGAATGAACTATTGCATGATATGTCCAATGCACTCAATCACTAGGCTACTAGCACACACTGCGATTGATTGAAGGTAGTCAAATGCTAGAATTTTGTCTAATTTTTACAAAATAAAAGGAAATCAATCAAATGGGATATGGTTTTTCAAATTCAAAAGTTATAGAAAATTTCAATCAGAACTGTAAAACAATTTATAGAAAGAAATTGTGGAAGTCCAGCTGCCTTGGAAAAAAAATCAATATGAATAGCAGTGGTACAAGTACAAATTAATGGTGTTTTTAAAAAAACTGTAGAAAGGAAAGGAAGGGCAAGCATTGAATTCAGAAAATTATACTATTAGACTACTTAACTTTTAGAGTTATTTTTGTTGATTAAAAGATTGTATTATTTTAGTTGCTAAAACATTGTACTTTTAGGAATAACAATTGGCAAAAAAAATATCCAATCTCAAAAAGTCGTATTTTACATGTTCCATACCTTTTTGTGCACTTAAAAAGTTTTTGACTAACCAAAATAAATTTTTGTATCTAACATAATTCTTTTACAATAACAAATTTATTATTGTCCCTAATTACAATATAATGATATTAGGGAGAAAAGTTAGATTTCCCTTTAGTTTCATTATAATTAGCTGTCCAAAACAAAATTCAATTTTCAGGGGCATTTTGGTTGCCTATTCAGTTGATCAAATTCCAAGGACTAATGCCAATAAGATGATAGTCAAGTGATAATTCCTCTTCAGTATCCATCCATAGGCGTAAGGTTTATATTCTGTCATTCTCAATCTAAAAGGGGAGAATTGCCCTCTTTTGTGGGGTCTATCGATGCCTAATTTATATGACCTCACTATTAACAAAAAAAATAAATAAGTCCAAGGTATTAATTTGACATAGAATTTAGGACAATTGAGTTGTCTATATATGCATTTGATTAATTATGAGATCTCATAACTTTTTTTTAACCATATAAAGTCATAAATTTAGCATAAAGTGTGATTTCAAAATCTAATATATTAATGAAACCAAGAGACAAAATTCTTCCCCTAAATAATTGAAAACATACCAAATACTTACATTAGGCAAAAAAAAAAAACACTTCCTCTCCTAAATTGAAGAAAAAGAAATAATATTGGTATATAATTTCCCCACAATTTTATCAGTTACGAAATTTCTCAAATAATGTTGATTTGTCAAGCTATGCTTGTCATCCAATCCCCTCATAAGAGCATAATCATTTTGTGCTTTGTTTGGTTATTGATTTGTAGTAAAATTTCTCACTTCCTAAAACATCATTTCAAGTATGAATTCAAGAGCTGCATGAGGTCCATCACTAGTATCATGCATAGGACCAAGTTCAAAGTTCCCAAAGTGCAAAAAAGTTTGCATCTCAAGAGGATTTAAAAAGGAGTAGTTTGTATGGGTTTTGGTGGTTTAACCCTAGCTTGCTGCTATTTCAAGGGCTGATCTAATAAAAATCATAATGGTTTGTATTTTCCTAAATATATAATCAATCAAATTGTTCATATTCAAACTATATGTAAAAGTAGTTAAAATAGAAAAAAAATAATAAAAGCTACATAAATTTTAAGGAAAATATTTGGTGTTGTAGGCTAGGACACAAACAATTTATTACAGTCTACTAAATAATTATTACTTTACCTCCTACTTGTTGTACCATAAAAAAGTTGAGAGGGGCAAAATTTTTAAAAATATATATATATTTAAATTCTAAAATTTTATAATTTTTATTTTACATATAATTAAACTAAAATTTACTTTACAACTAAGTTTCCTAAATCAAGTAAGAAGAATTAAGCTTGTAATGTATATTTGATTATATGTTAAAGATATATAGTACATGTATAAATACAATAAAAGAGAAGGTAGATAAATAGAATACAAAGTATCTATTATAACAAAGCAAAACAGAGTATAATAGAGTGATAATAAATAAATAACAACTAAATGATTATGAACCGAATGCTATTAGGAATGGGTATCCTTTACACCCCCCCACCCCATCAAGCTGATGGTGGTCGAATTGACAACTAAAGCTTGTCTCGATGATGTTGGAACTTAGTGATGGACAACGACTTGGTTAAAATGTCTGCTATTTGATTGGTTGAACTTAGAAATCAAACATGGATCTTGTTATTCTACACTTGCTCTCTTGTAAAATAATAATTGAGCTTGATGTCTTTGGTTAAAAAATGAAGAACCGAGTTGGAGAAGAGGTAACTAACACCGATGTTGTCACACCACATGATTGGAACCGAAGACATTAGTTGGCCAAGTTCTACTAGAAGGGATTGAATACATATTATTTTCACGGTAGCATTTGCAATAGCTTTGTACTTGCTCTTTGTGGATGTGCAAAAACTGGGTGATTATTTCTTAGCCATCAAAGAAATTAAATTAGTACCACGGTAAATAGCAAAACCATTTGTTGATCATCGATCATCAAGACAACCTCCTTAATCATTGTTGGTGAAACATTAAAGAGAAGAAGTTAATGAAGGAGTAAAGAATAATGAGCAACTTACAGTATGTTTGAGGTAGCGAAGAACTCACTTGATTTCTTGCCAATGAAGATCTGTTGGGCAATGCATATATTGGCAGAGCTTGTTTAAAGCAAATGCAATATCTAGGTGAGTAAGAGTTATATATTGTAAGGCTCAAACAATTTGTCTGTATATTTTATCATTTTCTAGTAATATGTCAGATGTTTTTGTGAGAGTTAAAGTGGTGGCCATTAGTGTGGTGTATGGTCTACAATCTCGAATGTTTATTTTATTAAGAAGATTGAGCATGTATTTTTGTTATGAAAGTATAATTCCTTATGGTGTCTGAACTGGCTTCAATGCCCAAGAAATAGCTTAAAGGGCCAAGATCACACAAGGAAAATTCATGTTGCAAAGTAGCAATAACAAAGTCAATTTCCTTAGAGCATGAACCTATGACAAGTATATCATCAACATATATCAAAATAAAATTTTTTTTAGCTACATGGTGATAGACAAACAATGAAGTGTCGACTTTTAAAGATTAAAAATGTTGTTAATGTATAAATTGTTATAGCCTTGTAAATCAAGCTCTTGAGGCTTGTTTTAACCAACAGAGAGAGCCATGAAGATGATAGAAAAATGAAGGGAGTTATGGATCAACAAAGCCAAGTGGTTGAGACATGTATACTTTAACCTGTTAAGAACCATGTAAAAATGCATTGGACACGTCAATTTGCCATATTGGCCAATTATTAGAAAAAAAATATTAAGAATCGTACATATGGATGTAGCACGAATAACAGGGTTGTATGTTTCATTGAAGTCAATGTCATGTTGCCGATTATACCCTTTAGTAACCAAGTGAGCCTTATAGTGATCAATGGAACCACCGGCCCTTTGTAACACCCATTTATAGCCTACAACATTTTTTTAGGAGGACAAAGAACTAAGGACCATGTGTTGTTGGTCATTAAAGCACTTATTTCTTATTGCATTATTGTTCTTTATATTCTTTGTATGTGTGAGCTTAGTTGTATATGGTAGGTTCAATCAATGAGTAATTGGGTTTGGCAACTTGGAGTGAATGTTTAGTGGTTAAGTGAGTTTAGCATTTGTTTAATATTGAGGGGTAAAGTTGCATAGGGTGGGTTCAAGGTGGTGTAATAGAAGTGGTAGAGGTTGTAGCATAACGAGTGAGGTTAGCCTATAAACGTATTTCAGGTTGAGTAGATGGTTAGGTAGGGTGCGGATTGGTGGATAAGGATAAGGGAGTTTTGGAAACATAATTGGAAGGTTTGCTAGATGTATTGGTTAATGAGGATGAGCGATTTTGGTTAACAAAATTAAATAGGCTAGTTGGTATTAGAGGAGTTATCATGTGAGAAGGAAGAGAATATTTAGATAAGGTTGGAGCACTCACACCTTGTGAGTGTCCTAAGTAGAGTGGACTTTGTGGTACAATCGTTAACTTAGGAGAATTGTGATGTTGCTGAAAGTCTTTCGAAGGAGTTGGCATGGTGTGATAAGGAAACTTGGATTCATTAAATTTAATAAATCTAGCATGATAAATACAACCAGAAGATAAATCCAAGAAATTGTAACCAAAGTGATTTTTAGCTAAACCCAAGTTAACACATTCTTGTGAATGAAATGAAAACTTATAGCGGTTGTAAGGCCTTAAAAGAGGGAAAATTACACATAAAAAAGGTTTTGAAATTTTTATAATTTGGTGCAATGCCATGTAATTTTTAAAAAGGTGTGGTACCACTTAATACATTACTTGGCATACAATTGGTTAAGGACACTACATGTTCAATTGCAAATGACTAATATTTTAAAGGAACATAAGAGTAGGCCATCAAAGAAAGAGAAGTGTCACTAATATGATGGATTTTCCTCTCTGAAATGTCATTTTTTTAATGTATGTGGGGACATGCATGACGGTGTAAAATACCTTTTAATTTTAGAAATGAATTTAATTTACGATATTTGCCAACCCAATCGATATGAAAAGCCTTGATGGAGGTGTGGAATTGTCACTTAACATAAGAATTAAATTACAAAAAAAATATTATAGTGATCATTATGTTGTTTCAAGCAAAAGAGCCAACAATACTAGATAAACTCATCAATAAAAATGACATAGTAACGATAACCATTAAAAGAGAGCATAAGGGTAAGGGCCCAAACATCTAAATATAAAAATAGGAAATGAGTAGTGGACTTGTGTTCTACTTTGGCTAATGGAAATTTTGAAAGTTTGCCTAAGCGACATGACGAGCAATGGAAATTGGAAATAAAAATAGGGTTAATACAAGGTAGGTGATGCTCCTTTATTATTTATTATCACTTTATTAATGGTGGGGTGAGCCAAGCGAGCATGCCAATCCTAAATGGAAACCTTGTCAATAGTAAATGGCAATTATATAAAGTCCATCTCTACTTGGACCTTAAAGTAGTGTTCTCTTGGTGACCTAATCTTTGACAAAAAAAAATGAGTTTGGTGAAATTAAAAGAAGCATGAGTTTTCAATAGCAAATTTTTGAACAAAAAGGAGAGATTTTGTAAGTTTAGGTACATGCAAAATGCAAACTAGTGTGAGAAATCTGCAAACCTTGACCATTTACTGCATGGATTTGGTCTTGTCCTTGATAGGAATTATTGATAGAGAGAGTGAAGGTGTATTCGGTGTCATGTGATGGTGGCACCGATGTCAAGATGCCAACATGAGGAACGTGGTTCGAAGACACATGAGTATAATGACTCAATATTTTAAATAATATAAAATTATTTTGAGATATGTAGTATTAATAAAATTTTAAATTTTATTTACATATATTCATTATTTGTGAATAATATTCATTTATTTTATTCTAAAAGTTTTATTTACATAAAATAATTTATTTTGGAAGTTTTATTATTTAAAATATTGAAGTTATCATTATTATTATTATATTATTATTATTATTATTATTATTATTATTATTATTATTATTATTATCACAATTTTTAGTGTGCATGTGTATCATGCATGTCTGTTATTTTTATTGTTATTATCATTATTGTTATTTGTTATTATTATTATGATTATGATTATTATTACTATTATTATTATTATTGTTGTTGTTGTTGTTGTTGTTGTTATGTGTGCATGTGTGTGTCTATGTGTTGTGTGTGTGTGTGTGTATATATATATATATATATATATATATATATATCAATATTTTATTATTTAAAATATTGAAGTTATTATTATTATTATTATCACAATTTTTAGTGTGCATGTGTATCATGCATGTCTGTTATTTTTATTGTTATTATCATTATTGTTATTTATTATTATTATTATTATTATTATTATTATGATTATTATTACTATTATTATTATTATTGTTGTTGTTGTTGTTGTTATGTGTGCATGTGTGTGTCTATGTGTTGTGTGTGTGTGTGTGTGTATATATATATATATATATATTAATTAAAAGCTAAGATTTTTTCGGGTCCAAGCCATTTCTCGTCTCCTTCTATGTTTCTTTTCTTCTTCATCCTACAAGTCACTTTGCAGCATCATCCACCTCGCCGAAGCAACCACCTATGCCACCACTCACCACCATCACCTTCCCTCTTCTTTTCCTTGTTTTCTGTCACCAGCTGAGCGTCGAAATGTCAAAATCAGCAGCTGCAGCAGCCGGATCTCCATTGTTTCCAATGAAGCCTCCAGCCATGTGAGCTCGTGTTCTTGGTCTTGTTTGAATCCTTGAGCACCCGTGATTTTATTTTTGAGCTCTGTTTGAGCTCAATCTTCCTTGATTTTGAGTTCTAGCAAGTTTTTAGTTTGTGTTTTAGGGTTTTGAATTTTTTTTTGAATTATTGTGTTTGATTCGTGGATTTTTGCTTTGATAATGTTATTTATGGCAGCTTAATCTTCCTAAATATAATTTTTGTTTATTTTTTGAATTATTTTGAATTATGGATATTTTTGAATATTTTAATAATTATGTTAATTAATTATTTTGAATGGAAATTTGGTTACATTAATATTATTAATTTAAGTTATTAATTTTAGAATTTAGAAAATAATTTTTGGGAATTTTATATAATTTTTGGGAATAATTTAGTATTATGTGCTTTTTGGATATATAGGTTAATTGTGTATTTTTGTTGAAATTGTAGTTAAATAATATGTTTTAAATGATTTTAGAATTTTATAAGGTATTAAAATAATTTTTACAAACTATTTACTATTTTTAACTAATTAATACTAATTTTTTAAAATTATATTCAAATAATAAATTATTTACTGTTTTGGTGATTAAATGTATTTTTAACTACTTTTATAATATATTTAAACTATTTGAGTAATTAAATATGAATTTTACTATTTTATGTTGAATTATTAAAAAATTAGATTTTTATTAATATTATATTATTATTTGAGATTTTTATTTAATTATTGTGAAAATAATTATATTTAGTGTTTTGATGTTTAAATATATTATATTGTGGCATTTTGATTATTTTAAGGATTTTTATTATATTTATTATTTAATATTGAATTATTGATTTTTATCGTGAATTGTGAACTTCGTTTGAGAATTGTGTAGTTTGAGGTCCCAACGGGTGTTGTGCAATCTGTAATTTAGAAGTGCGTTTTCTTGCAGGATCGGCTTTACTTTTTAGTAGAGAAATGTTCGTTTTATAGATGAGGTGTTACCGATTTTTTGGTAGAATTCTCATAAAATGTGACGTCGGGTTGATCCTGAATCTTTGTGTTTTGACTGAGTTTTTGAATTCTTAGATCGAATCTTTCTTTAGAATTCTTAAAAGAATAAGTTAGGATATATTCTGATTTTTATTATTATTATTTTTTTTAGTTGCGACGAGACCGAGACCTATCAAATTAGGCCCATCGAGTTTGTCTCGAGGAGCGCAAACTTATGAGTTATTATTTTATATATACATTGCATGTAGATGCATGATTATGAGTTTTCATGTTTTAATATGAGTTTAAACATGAATTATTTCATTAAATGAATGAGTATATTTTTTGTATACTTTTAATACATTTTTGGCATATTTGATATATATGTGACATATATGCTTGATTTGTTTTTAGTATATATTTGGTATGTATGTACCATATCTATGTCGATATATTTTTTATATATATTCAGTATATTTTAATAAATGCTCAACATATATATTCGGTATATTTTTTGTATATTTATGGTATATTTTGGTATATAAGTGGCATATATATATTTGAATATTTTTAGTATATGCCTTGTATATATTTGGGGATATAATTGATATATTTCTTTATGAAATGAATGCCATTGGTGATTTAATTATGCATTTTATTATTTTCCATAAATATATGATTATATTTGAAGGATATCAATAGAACATGCTACCTAGTAGGTTGCACTAGGATTGTGTATGTATCAATACAATAGATTTCAGGGTTGAGTTTATAAAATCATTTGAGGTGAAATTTGATTGATCGATTATTAAGAATTTCAGTGATTGAGTAGTGTGATTGCGGGAGCTCAATTGACCTAGTGTCTCAGGGCCAATCACACTAATAGTGAAACTGCGGGAGCTCAGTTGACTTAGTGTCTCGAGACCAGTCTACTATCTAAAATGGGATAAGAGAATTACTTTGAAATTAAGTGAGCATGTGTGGCTAGTAAGATATTTTGATTAAGGTTGTGAATATTAGGGTTCTATTTGATCTTTTATTTAAATAAATATTTTATGCATTTGTTATTTATAAAAATAGATTTAGCATTTGTGTGAAATGCCTGTATATATTGATATATATACTGATACTTGACTGTATATAACTTAGACTGCATGTGTATATATTATAATAATTCACTTAGTGAGATTTGACTCCCCTCAATTTTTTTAGGAGATTCCTTATTGTCAGACCTCAGTAGTAGACCTCTAAGCCGGATTTCATCATCTCTGGCTAGCTATGTAATTTACTTATCTGAACTTTTGTTGCATTTTAGAAAACTGTAATAGTAATGTATTGTATCAATAGAATGTTATTTTAGTAAGAGACCTATCTCTGAATATTGTATGAATATTTTTATTTTATGAAAAGACATTTGAATATTTATTTTATATCGATTTAAATTTTAATTCTGGCATATTTTTATCTATTTATTGTATGTGATTTTATTTTTAAGGCTTGCTACAGGTTCTGGATTTAAAAGAATTCTCGTTCCCTAGCACCGATCATGACTCCCGGTTTGGGTCGTGACAATGAGACAGTATCTGAGTATAGCGAGGGGAAAGGAGATTGTTGTGGATGATTATAGGACATGTGATGTGCTTAAGCATAGTTATCAGTCCACTGGAATCGATGGAGACACCCTAAGGTAGTATGATTGTAGTAGTCACATATTTGACAACGAGTGCATTATTGGCTGATCTGAGGTGGCTGAGGTGTATATGATGATGGCTTATTATTGAATGAGGTTGGTCATGGGAAAAGAACACCATAATATGGTTGATATTATGTCTAGGCAAAAGGTGTACCTTTGGAAGCAAGGTGGGCGAGCGGGGGCTCTTGTGTGCTACATAAAAAAATTTCATGGGCTATTAATTGTCCATGCAATTCATGGAAAGGAACAGGTTCTGACCAAAGATTGAGAGATGGTATAATAGGATGGAATTTGGATCCAATGTTATGATATATGATCGCATTGAATTTTGCTATTGGAAGAGGATGTCCCATAGCACTGAGTTCATCCGCAAGTGCTTTTGCTCTTTGCAAATACTAGGATACAAACATGTCGTTCCTTTTGAACTCTTGCAAATCAATGTTTAATTGTAATTGGCAATTTTGAGATATCAACCCGAAGGCATGAATAGGAGCATTCCAAACTTAGAAGGATGATCGTAATCCAATAACGTAGGAGAATACTTATTCAGTTAGAGAAGATAAGAGCCAAGTCATGAGCATTTGATCTTTTGCAAACCATTCAGTATATTAAGAATTAGGAATGGTTGTGGTAGGGTCGATTGGATTTAAAATTTGTTAAGATGAGGCTAGATAAGTACCATAAACATAGGCCATGAGGTTTTGATAATTTAGCAAAGCGATGAATTATGTTTTCCACGCAAGATAGTTATGAAAGTTGAGTTTGATGGCAAAGGAATGATGAGGTTGGCTAAGAGCTATTGGTGGTGTGGTAACGGCATAAATGGGAACAAAAGAGGAATTAGATGTAGACATGATGAAGAGTTTTGAAAAAAAAAATGATGATTACAGCTCTAATGCCATAAGAAGAATTGAGCTTGTAATGTATATTTAATTAAATATTGAAGATGTTAGTGATATGCACTAGGTCAATCATTTGTGATTATGTATTGACTTTCTTATTTTATTAATAAAGAGGCATGTCATTATCATTTGATTTTATGATAATTATATGAATGGTTAATTCTTAATAAGGCCATCAAGTATGTGACTTGATGGTAAAACCCTTAGATTAAAATAAGAGTTCTATTCCAATTATCCCTAGCCATTTATTCATTATATAAAAATTAAAGTATTAAGGCTAGTATGATGTTGAGTGATGGTTATGTTTTACTAATCATGAATATAAGATATTAAGTCAACTCATAGGTACTGGATTGACCCACTATGAAAATACTACATAGATTATTGTCATAAGTATTTTTCATCACAGTAATTTTATTTCAGTCCTTTAACTTTGAAATCATCATGGATTTATACATAGCTATTTTATGTTTTTACACATTCTAACATTGTCTTTAACCAGATGATTAAATAGGATGTTGTTGGATATGAAATTAGTTATATGAGGAATGTGAGTGATTCAGAAGGAATTTATCCCTCATTAATATGAGAAAGATATCTATAGACCCCTTGATGAGATAGACTGAAGGAAAATGCATGACCATGCTGAAATGAATTGATAAAGAGTTATCATTTTCAGTCTACTTGGAATCAAGTTATAATATTGAACTATATAAGGATGACATTCTATGCCTTATGTTTAATTAAGATATCATGTGATAAAGGGACGATAAAATTCACTGTAATTAGGTTGTGTCGGATTATTGACTTCACATGACTTGGGTAGTTATAATGTCTTACTAGATGCCACTTATGACTTATAGGCTTAAATAGAGATTTAGGCCCACTGCCAATGTTATATGAACCTACAGGATTACACACTTAGAACAAGCCCAAAACGAATATGGATTTAATAAACCCAAAATAAATTATGTGGAAATAAATAATTAAAGTGTTTTATTTATCTATTTATTTGTTTATTTATTTAAGATAAATGTTATTTTAAATAAATAAATAAGATATTATTTCTGATTTTTTTTTAAAATAAAAATCAGAATATAATAAATGGAAAATTACCAAAAGGTCATTGGTAGGTGAAACCCTAATTTGGAGTCTATAAATATGTTATATTCTTTAGGGTTTAACTCACTTGTTTTTCCTGCCTCTAAATTCATTTTCTCTCTTCTTAGAAAATAAACACAGTTTTTCTTTTGTTATTGATTTGTGAGACAATTAAGAAAGTTGCTAGCACACACTCCAATTCGTTTTTGTGAAGGGTTGTTCTTGTGGATACCTATAGAGGACGCATCCTTTTGGAGACATTTAGATCTGAACAACCAAAGCAAAAAGGCTCGAGATAAGGTGTCATCGGTGTGAACCTACTCTAATCATTTCAGAAAATCTTGTCTCTTCTGCGTTTTGGTGAGATTCTTGAAACCTTATATTCAATCAAGTAGTCAAATTACATGGATCCAGGTTTGGGAACATGATAAATTTTAAATTTTCTGCTGTGTTTGTATCAGAAAACCCAACAGAAGATACATAGTAAAGGTATAAATACAATATAAGAGAAGGTAGACAAATAGAATACAAAATCTTTATTATAACAAAGCAAAACAAAGTATAACAGAGTGATAATAAATAAATAACAACCAAATGATTAACAACCGAATGCCGTTAAAAATGGGTATCCTTTACATCAAGAAAATATAATCAGATTGTCAACCTACAAACTTTGTAAATAACTGACATTAATTTCGATCTAAATTTGACATGTAAATTACTACTTTATCCTTTATATTCAAAATAAATTATATGAATTTTAAATGGGTTGTGTCATATTAACACAATAAGTATAATTAAAGGGCTCGTATCAGGTTTATCCTTATGACACACATTTTATTTTTTTTAGGGAAAAAATAGCACACATTTGTTAAAAACATACCAATTATTAGCACAATTGCACATTCTAAGTTTAGCAAAATAAAACTTTTTGCAAATTAAAATAAAAAATACCAATTTTGTATAGATTTGTAATTCTAGAAAAAAAATTTCGATCCACATTTATCTTTTTTTCCTTTTATATAAATTAAAAAGACTGATCGACATACTATATGTGTCGATTGCGACCTTATATTACCTCCATAATTTAACAACAAGAGAACTTCTTAATACAATGGCAATTCTCCAGGTTTCATCTAACATGCGAGGCCTTTACATTGGCTTGGTGATTTTATGCTTTATTTTATTATTAATTTCAGGTAAAATTCTTTCTCTTACAAATTCTAAATTTAAAATTGAATTACTTAATATTGAGTTTTTTTAATTATAATTTTTCTTAAAATTAAGTTGTAATTAATATGCTTTTTAAGAAATGCTCTATTTTAATATATGATTTTATGTTTTTATTCTTATTATTAAAAAAAGATTAATCGTATGAAACAAGAGTGGAATTTTCCAAAAAAAAAAAAAAAAAGTGGAATTTAACCTTATATATCAGTATATATGATAGTTCAATATCTAGTATTAAAATAAAGTTTATTAATTTTTAAGACATTTATATGTTTCAGTAAAAAGGTCTGATAGTTTCATTTTTTTTATTTGATGAATATAACAATCATAATTTTTTTTATATTTAATAATTTTATCATAATTCAAATAAAGTTCAATAGGTTATGGATTGTAAACGGAAGTTATCCTCTTTTTATCAATATTGATGAATGGTGGAGAATTCGAAATTGAAACCTCCAAAATTTTAACATTAACGAATCACTTTAGTAATAAAAATAATTTAAATACATCTGATTTAATGATTTCAGAGGCAGGAGCAATATCTTATCCATTCTGCCTAGGAGAATGTTGAAAATTCCCAAAGCTGCTTTAAGGCTTGCCAAGAACATGGATATCCTATGGGTGGTTCTTGTGTCCATTTAAAATTATGTTGCTGTTTTTTTTTTTTCATAAAAATCTCTGAACTTTACTGCCTTTGCTTAAAAAATGTCCAGTAATGTATGTAATAAAGATCTGATGATCTCATCTTAATAAAACTTGCAAGACATGAAAATAAAGGTGTTTTTGTTTGTTGCTCTTTTTATGAATAATTATTCCAAAACTAAGATCGATGAAATTGTTCATATTCAATCTGTATATAAAAATAATTAAAATAGGAAAGAAAAGGGTGGAAGCCATATAAGTTTTAAATTGTGATATCCCATTAGAGAGGTTAAGTAAAATAAAATAAAATGAAAAATCTGAAATGAATATAAGTGAAGCGTAAAAATTGATAAGTTGCAAATTAAAAAAAAATTATGTTAATATTAGAAAAATAGTAACAAGAAATTAAGCAAAATTTTATGTATAATTGTTTATATTATTTCTTAATTATTGAAAAATTCATCGTTATATATATATATATATAATCATATTGTCACTCTCCAAGCATTGATAAAAGGACATGGAAAATGTAACCTGACGCTAATAATTGTACTTTTAATGACCACAATTAGTGACAAATTAAACAAATTTTGTTGATAATTGATGTTATTTAAAATAACTTATTTTCAAGCTTACATTATGACATTTTATATTCCACAGCTTCTTATATGTCTAAAGAGTTTTTCCCAAAATGCAAAGAAGCTTGCATTTTTAAAGGATATATATATTGATTCATTATTAGTTTCCTGTTGTTTGAATGGCTTAAAGAAATTAACTTAATTACTATGTACTTTCCCATTATAGTTGTGAGAAAATAATTATTATTATATACAATAAAAATTATTATCAGTAAATTAAAAATTTTATAGATGATCAACACTTATCAGTTCAAGTGGCATGTAACTTGAAATATCTTAAGCACGGTTTCAGATATGAGTCTAGTGATGTCAAAAGACCTTTGCTCTCTTGTGATAAACTTCGAAATAGTTGAAGTCATTATATATATATATATATATATATATATATATATATATATATATATAGATGAAAGATTTATATTCTTACCAAAAGTGAGAGTGATGATTGTTGCTATTTGTTCCAATAACGAATCAAAGATTTATATTTTCTCCAAAAATTAGAATATATAATTTCTTAAAGCACTTCATTTGTTAAAAAAATATCAATAAGGTGGCACAATTGTACATACTAAGTTTGGCAAAATGAAACTTTTTACAAAGTAAGATTAAAATAAATACTAATTCTGTATGAATACAGTTCACATGCTTTGATTAGCAATATAAATGTTGCAATTTGAAAAAAAAAAATTATTCACATCTGTCTTTTTTTCCTTTTATATAAATTAAAAAGATAAACATACTACATTTGAAGGAGATATATAAAAATCTTATATTAAACGACATAATTTGGAGCCATGCATAATGTGTTCACTATCTATTAACTAAGTCCGAAAATTAAACAATCTAACGGTATAACTTCCTTTAAAATATTAATGGATTAAAGGTCTCAACAAGAAAACTTCTTAGTACAATGGCAATTTTCCAAGTTTCATCTAACATGCAACGCCTTTACAACGCCTTTACATAGGCTTGGTGATTTTATGCTTTGTTTTATTATTAATTCAGGTAAACTTTTTGCGCTTAAAAGTTTCAAATTTGAAATTGTGTTACTTAATATGAGGTATTTTTTCAGTATAGTTTGTATTAAAATTAAGTTGTAATCTGTTTTTTTTTTTTAAATAATCCATTTTAATATATGATCTTATAATTTTATTCTTTTTTTTTTTTAAAAAGATGAGGTGTAGTGGAATTTGACGTTATATGTGACACCCCTTCTCACTAACTCTCTCATTAGATGGGTGTGATCCTAACCCACCTAACTTGAGCACTAATGTGAATGAGTATCACTTCTAAACTAAATATAACTACTGACCAAAATATATCTATTTAAAATTGTAATCATAAATAATTTATGTACATTTTTAAACAAACAACTCTTTATAATACTGATACATAACCATCCAAAAATATGTATTTACTATATTCAATTACATTTCACATATACATGAAACCAAAATTTATAAGTGATAACTCTGAATTGATTTCTTACTTGTAGAACCTATATCGACGAGTAGAATAGGTAAATGGGCGGGGTTTCCCATAAACACTTCAAAACTTAAGTCAATAATAGTGTAAGGAAAAAATATAATAAATCGAATAAACATAATAGAATAGAGAATAAATAGTGATTGCTTGGATGATGTGATGATGAAGTGATGAAATGATGTCTTGGTGATGTTGTACGATGAGAATGAGAACATGGATGACATGAGATGTATTTATAGGAGAAGATATTGCTCAAACCTCTTAGGAATATGATTATTTAGTCCTGTAGGATTGTCTTGTTTAGGAGAGGAGGAGACTTTTTTTGTAGAGTAGTCTTCTTAATTGAAACAGACTTCCTTATTAAGCTTTCTTCTTATTCAAGCAATCTTCCTCTTTGAGGGAAATATAATCCTTATTAGAATAGGATATTGATATGGGAAATCAATAAGACTTCATGATAAGCTTGTAATTGTTACTTCCATTCACTTCATATTCTCAAATAACCTGATAAAGTTTAACCACCTCTGACAACTTTGCCTCTAGAATAATTCGTAGCACTGTAAGCTATAGTTCATCTGGCTAACCATAAAAAGCTAATTAATTTGAAAAATAATAAAGAGGACAATGATGATTATCTTCAGAAGAAAATACTCAGTGATTAAACAGAGTATTAGTAAAAGTGTAATATCGCCAAAATATTAAAGCAGATCAATTAAGAAAGTTTACTAGGAAAAAGAAAGAATATTGCATAACAACCCAAATTAGAATGAGCATTATGAGTAATTATTTTATTATTAAACTTGCATTCATTAATATTCATCGGAAACTTACATCATTGTAAGTATGGATAACTTTTTATAACTTACAAGTATTCTTTTGTAGTTTTTGACTCAACAAAGTACTTTGCATAACCAATTACACCTATGCAACTTATTAATTAGAGCTCAAGCTCATCTTTCAACAATAGTTAATATTTTATGATTAAAATAACAATTGCTTGAACTTTATAGTATATTCAATAGGATTCTCAGTCCCGTTCAATTCTCAAAAATACTTTAAAATATTCTCATAAGATTTATGGCACTATGCAACATGTATAAGCAGATATTAGTGTGGCTAGTACTCACACCACACTAAAGGAAATACATATCAGTATGCATACGACTCAATATTAATATAACGTTGTCCGATATATTCCAAAGGATCATGAGCCTCTTGTCCCAAGGACTTAAAATCATAAATCACAACACGGTTGTAACAAACTTTCCATTAATTCCTTGCCCTACATGATGAAAGGCTATGTCCTAGACAATTTGTCAATTCACTGACTTTACCATACCCTAGGGGGGACTTACTATCTCTTATTAACACATGTAATTGTGCTCAGAAAATTATCTTCAGTAAATGCTCATGTGAGCTAGCAACTCATTATCAATATTTATTTCACTTCATCATATTTACTTTTATGGAAAATACACTTTCTACCTTTTTTTTTAATACATTAATTACTTTCTTTCCCCCTTTAAAATTATATACTCAACTCTTGGTAGGGGTGCATGCAAGCAAATTTACTTGTTAATATAATTATCATAGCATTATGTTCTAACATTGTTAAATCAAATATTATAAATAATTTTATTATTATAATTATTATTAAAAGTGATGATGTACAAGGTGATATATATATATATATCACCACTTAAGGCTAAATTGATTGGCTATCAACCTAATGAAGATCTCACATGTGTATTTTTAATAGTGGACATGCACACTTATCAACCAAAAACACAAAATGGTTGTATCTTTGTGATGCCAGTCAAATCCCTCGCGTTACTGTGTCAATAAATGGTTTGTGCCATTTTTTTTTTTTTAAATTTTCAAGAACAACTTTAAGGTTCGAACATCTTGAAAGAGTTGTTCATCTCTATGGCTCAGCAGGTGCATGGCCTTTCATTTTTTTTTTTTTTTAATTTAAGTTCAGCAAGGAAGAAAAAAAAAAAGCAAGATTTACAAGAAAATAGCAAGGGATGTGCTGCAAATACATATTATCACTATCAGCACCAAGGTTCTTGAATTGAAGTTTGCCAAAACCAGGTTGACAGCAAGGAAAAACTAAGAATGTCAACCAAACTAAAACAATTACAAGAATTATACAAATTCAATAGAAATTTGGAAAACCAACTACTGAGCAGACTCATCTGAGACTGAATTATAAATAAGGTGCAATTTTATAGAATTTACGAACTACACGAATTTATATTCAAACTGGAAATCAGAGTAATGATAGAGGAAGAACTGAATGGTTCAACACCCAAGAACAGATTACAGAAGAAAAAAGTAAAGAAAATCCAACACGAAACTAAGTCTTAAAAATACAAAGTTCTAAATCCACCATGAAACTCAAGTTGAAGAGGATGAAATGAATACAACCAAGGCAAACAATTAGGAGTGCAAGAAAAAAATCTGAAAACAAAGGAAAAGAAGATGAAGATTGTAGAACTGACAGAACATAGAAACTTCCCTGCTTACACCTATTTCATAAGTTGTATTCACTATCAGCTATTACTTTAACTTAATATATATATATATATATATATATATATATATATATATATATATATATATATATATATATAGTAACCAAATTTGTATCTTTAACTTCAAAAATCTGAAAATTGAATTAAGCAGGTACTTAGCTCTTATAGGATGAAAACATCAAGAGCTCCCTTAAAAGCTTCCAAGATTTACACATACGCATGCCCACCCAACCAAAACAACCTTAAGGGAAAAAAACACAGATTATAACGAGAAGCTTTAGCTAGGGATGAGAAAGTATACAAAGAGAGGGAAAACTGAAACAAAATTCTCTAATACAACAAACTTATTTTCATAATCAGGAAGGAGAACTTGGCAAGGAGTATGATCTGAGAATTAATTCACTCACTATCACTTGAAGTCCACTGCCTCCTTTCACTTGATTTGATCAGCTAGGAATTGGGTTTAACCAAGAAATTCAACAACGAGGACAACAGAAGCAGAGATTCCATAAAGAGCAACACTATCTCCACTAAGAAATTAAGCTTTTATAAGCCTAAAATTTAAAGAACAAGAAAAGACAATTCCAGGAAAATTTTAGAATCGGGACAATAAGGGCAAGAACATGAATTCACTCACTATTGCTGTTTCGTCTGCCTCTTGTTAAAATGGACTATAAGGATAAGAAGTGGAGAAGATATTCTGCAAAGAATATTCTGGAGTCACACTTTAAGCCTTCTAAAAATGACACCGGCGTCTTTTTTTTTTCCTTTAAAATTTACCCCTCTAATTAATTTAATTTAAATAATAGCATTTTTTTTGCTTGCTTCCCCAAGAATTTTATTAATATTTTATACACATAAATATTTATTTATCATTCATTTATAAACTTTAATATAAAATTTATGTATAAATATATAATTTTAATATTAATTGCAAGTACGGATATGACATTATAAATCATTATAGATGATAATCTACAATATCCAAGCTCTACAATATTCGGAAGTTTAGATTTTCTTAAATAAAATTTCGAGTTAGAGTTTTATATATTGAAAAATAGGTACTCTAAAAGTTCATACCCCATATTAATATTCTACTCAAATAAGGATTACAACTCTCTATCAACAAGGAAATGGGTACTCAACCCTTGCATGCCAAGCAAGTCAAGTCGTACAAGCTCAAAAATTCTAATTAAGGAGGAATCCAAATCATACTAGGTTTTAGTCAATATCTCTCTCTATATGTACATCTCATTCTATCTCATATCATTCATTCAATTATCTTATATTATTCTCATTTTCATGATCATTCTACACCAAGTCATGGCTCCATCATCTCATAAACACTCATCCAACATCCCTTTTACTCTACACTATTATACATTGCTTTCTATTATTATTCTTCTCCACAAACAAATATTGACTTAATATTTGAAATGTTTGTAAGGGAAACCCCATCCATTCACCCAGCTTTTTCATTGATACAAGTTCCACAGATAAAGATACAATTCAGAGTTATCAAGAGTTTTGCTCTCTTTATAAGTTTACCCAACTCAGATTCCAAAATAGTTAAAGAATCCCAAGGCACCACATAAAAATAAAATAATTCAGTATCTAGTATGAAACTAGAAATTTAGTGACTTTTTAAGGCTTATAATTAGTTTAATATTTTCATTTTTCCTTATCAGAATTTCTCATGACATTTAGTAAATTTACTGGAATGTTATTGTTAATACATTCTTAATTATTTTTGTTAGTTTAATGTTTAAATAGTTTAATCATAATAAGTAATAACCTAATGTCATGATTTCAGAGGCACGAGCAATAGCTCTTCCAGGAGGAATATTCGAAGTTATCAAACTGCTTCAAAGATTGCAAAAAATGAGGATTTATTAGAGGAGGTGTTATCAATTAATTGGCCAAAATATTATAGAACATCTTATTCTATTGATTAGAATCAAAATTCTTTTGTAATAGTGGAAAAAAAAACCTTTAAAATCTACTATACATTGCCTTTGCTTTTGCTTAATTTAAAATTTAATTAAAATATTGTAACATTTGGTAAATATACTTTCATATATACGGTCTTAATTATTTATTATATAGAGGCCTAATAGTTTAAAAATTTCAAACATTTTCAACTTATTGTAATTTTATTCCACTTTTAAAATCTCGGTAAAAATGTTCAAATTTGATAAACCATTAGTAATTATAGTCAAAATTGAGTTTTGAAGGTGCTGACGTGACATTCTAGCATATTTAAACTTCATTTGTGTTCAATTTTTTCTGATAATAAGTGACTTAGAGTTGTCAAATCATGTTGATGGGTTATGTTTGTGTCAAGTTGGCCTACATTGGTGACATGATTGGAGTTAATACGAACATTATCCATTTATTAATCATGTTAAATATTTTAATATTAACACAGCAGAAAAATTAAATAAGTTACATGAATTCAACATGTATAACTCATTAATTTAAATGGATAGTACATGTCATAAAATTCAACACTACCCATTTAACTTATACAACATTTATCACCTTTAAAAATATTGATTTTCCTAACAAAACTACAATAATATTACTTTATCCTTTAAAATCATAGAGAGAATAAGGAGTGTGTGTGTGTATGTGCATGTTTGTGTGTACATATATATATGGATTATATGGAAATGATTACTTTCTCTATGACTACTTTACCCTTTATGTTCATGATAAATTATATGGATTTTAAATGGCTTGTGTTAGGTTTGAACGAATTGAAAATATTGTTTGTATATTGATTTGAATGATTGTTTATATACAATGGTATATAAACAAAGACAACAAACTATTGGTTACATGAGATAAATGTAAATAACAAAAAGAGTACACCATAAGCTGATGTGATAATGAAGAATAACTAAAACTACGTAGTAGTTATCTTAAGTAGTAGTTATCTTATCAGCCCTTTACAAAACCTTAACCATTACGAAGGTGAAGATGATGACACAAGTGCTGAAAGCGAGTAATGGTTTGGTGAAAAGATAAGCCAATTGATTATCGGTGTTAATAAATTAAACTTTAAGGAACCCAAAAGACACTTGTTCCCTTACAAAATGGTAGTCAAGCTCAGTATGCTTGGTGCGAGCATGGAAAACTGGGTTGGAGCTTAAGTACATGGCTCTAATATTATCACAACATAGAGAAGCTTGAGAAACCGATTGACCAAGTTCTTGAAGAAGACCTTTTAACCATATGAGTTCAGATGTGGCATTAGCAATGGCCTTATATTCACTCTCTTTAGATGATCTTGCAATGGTGGGTTATTTTTTAGCTAATCATGAGATCAAAGAGTTATTAAGATAAATTGCATAATCGGATGTGGATCTTTTGTCATCAATGTCCATGCCCCAATCACTATTAGTGTAACATTGTAATGTAGGAGTAGAGTACTAACAGTAAAACAAGTTGTAAGACTTATTGCCTTGGAGATAGCGCAGAAGTCTTTTAAGGGCCTACCAATGAAGGTCTGTTGGGTTATGCATGTATTGGCAGAACTTGTTGACACTACATTCTATATCAGGATGAGTAATTGTAACTTAATGCCTTAGAGATAGCACAAAAGTCTTTTGAGGGCCTGCCAATGAAGGTTTGTCAGGTTATGCATGTATTGGCATAACTTATTAACACTATATGCTATATCAAGATGAGTGATTATAGTATACTGGAGAGTGCCAATAATCTACTTGTAAACTTCACCATGATCTAATGGGTTGCTGGTATGCTTGGATAATTTGAAGGATGGAGTCATAGGTATTGAGTATGGCTTATAGTCCTTCATACCATATCATTGCAATAAGTCTGAAATATAGCATTGTTGAGTGATAACAGTGCCAGTTGAATTTTCTTGTAACTCAATGCCTAAGAAGTAATGTAAAACACCCAAGTCATAGATGGGAAATTCTCTTTGCAAAGAAGTAATGACTTATTGAATCAGTATAACATTTGATCTTGTAATAACAATATCATTGACATAGACTAAAAGAAACATAACGTTAGTATCTTTATAAAGTATGAAAAGAGAATTGTTAGCCTTAGAAGAAATAAATTGTAAAGAGTGAAGAAAAGATTTTAGTTTGGTAAACCAACCTCGTAGGGCTTGTTTCAAGCCATAAATGGAGCGGTATAATTTGCAAATATAATAAGGAAGGGCAAGATTAACGTAACCTTATGGTTGCGCCATGTATAATTCTTCAATCATTTTACAATGTAAGAAGGCATTTGACACATTTGGTTTTTTTATAAGCAACTTATGCATTGTTGCAAAGGCAATAATTAATTGAATGGTTCTAGATTTCATCACTAGACTATAGGTTTCTTAATAATCAATGCTCAAAAGTTGTGTGAAGCCTTTAGCCATAAGTTATGCTTTATATCTTTCAATAGTACCATCAAATCTCCTCTTGATTCAGTAGAGCCATTTATTGGCAATAACATTTGCTTTTGGTGGCTTAGGGACTAATGACCATGTATTAGTTATATGGAAAGCCTTCATGTCCTAATCCATTTCCTTTTTCCATTCATTGTATCTATTAGCAATATTAAAAAAAAATGAGGTTCATGTTCAAGGTAGTTGAGAGAAGTAAAGGTAGAGAGGAAATAAGAGCTTGGTGTTTGGGTAGTTTACATGGGTGAAGTTATATGGGGTGAGTGTTTATGGATGCAAAATGGGTTGGAGATGGAGAAGAGAGTTTAAGTTGGACGTTATTTTATGCATATCAGGTGAGGTTAATAATTAAGTTAAGGCCAATGGAGTAGGGAGAGGAAGAGTTTGGGATAGGATGTATGTGTTTGGGTGAGGTATGAATGGGAGATATATTTAAATCAAGTGAAGTTGATAAGGATGAGATCAAGTGGTTTTGTAGGACGGGGATGGGAGAGGGTGAGGAAGGATAAGGCTCTGATTGGTTAGGTAAGGTTTGAATGATGGATAAAGTCAAAATAGGTGGAGTGGGTGATGGTGGGGTTAATGTGTTTGGGTTGTCAGGTGTGTTTTATTTAAATAAGAAGTCTCAGGTGATAAAGGTGAGGGTAGGGCTAAAGTAGGAAATGGAGTGGAATTAAAAGTCTTTGGTAAAAGGGACATTAGAGATAAGGGTAGGCTTGGATGTATGTGGCTAGAAGTGTGATTGTGAGTTGGATTAGGATAAGAAAGCATACCTGAGTGGGAGATTGTGGTGAGTAATGCCTGTAATTTGAGCCATGATTTTGGGAAGTTGACTTCAGTAGAGTAACATATGGGGTTGTATGGAAAGGGGAAATGTTTTCTTAGAATTTGACATGATGTACAATAAAAATTTTATCATGTTCTATGTCTAAGCAATTAAACCATCATGATTATATGCATGACCTAAGTAAACACATTGTTTGCTTTGGTATGAAAATTTAATTTTGTATTGGATGGTTTAAGATATAGGTAAATAGCACATCCAAAACTTTTGGTATCCATGTAATGTGATAATTTATTATATAATTTGTGAAATTATGATTGATGTTGTAAAACTGGAGTTGGTAAAATGTTAATGGAATTTATGGCTGTACGAAAAGTAAAAGACCAATATTGAAATTGGATTTAGGCATGAGCTAAGAGAGTCAAGCTAGTGTCCACGACATAACATATTTTCCTTTCAGAGGACTATTTTGTTCATGTGCATATGGGCATGAAATGAGATGAATAATTCCATTTTTATGAAAATATGGATGTGATTTCTAAAATTCACCTCCCTAGTCAGAATGAAAGGCTTTAATATTAGTGTTAAATTGTTTGTGAACATATGCTCCAAAATGGAGAAATTATGAATAAACATCACTCTTATTTTTAAGAAAATAAATCCATGGAAATTTTTTGAAATCATCTATGAAAACAACAAAATAATGATAACCATGGAAATATAAAATTGGGGAGGGACCCCGGACATCAAAATGGATAATTTGAATAGGAGTAGTCGAAGAATGTTCAACTGCAGTAAAAGGTAATTTGGAAAATTTGTTGAGAATACAGGAAGAATAACTCATTTTATTGGATAAACTAACTAGAAGCTTATTATCTTTAAGAATTTGATTCAGAAGTGCATGCCAATCATCAAAAGAAGAAGTGGTGGTGTGAAGAGCTTATTTGGGAATAGATGGTAGCATCACATATAGGCCATTGTCACTCCGGCCTCATAATAAGGTGGCCTTCATATTCTAATCCTTAGTAAAAAATTCCTGAGGCCAAACTTTAAAGAAACATTTGTTGTCAGTAATAAATTTATGGACTGAAAGAAGATATTTGGTGATGTGAGGAACATAAAGAACATTCTTAAAAATAAGATCTCTATTAGATTGCAAAGAAGAACAAAAGGATATACTAGTGTTTGTGATGGGAAAAGACTAACCATTACCAACTACTACCTAATTTATGCCGCCATATGGAATAGGATTGGATAGCATGTGTCAGTTTGAAGTTTTATGGTGTGTGGCACCTATATCAAGATGCCATAGATTGTAATTTGGTGTAGCTTGATGGGCAGGATATGAAGTAGAGAAAGGTGAGTTCAATGTGGTGTAGGTGGCAAGTTGGGCTTGGATATTGGAAGGAGATGGTTGAGGGTCATAACGACATCGACATTGATCAGTAGTATGGTTGTGGTAGTGGCAAATTTGGCATAGGCCATGATTTTTCTATTTGAAGAGGGGTATCATGGGTGAGTAGTGGTCTAACCAGAAAAGGGAGGGGAATAGTGTGAATTATAACTATTTTGTCTAGGAAAAGAAGGTGGACGTTTGGGATGAGGTGATGTTACCATAGGAAAACGAGTGGCAAGATGGGGTTGAAGCTGGTCATGTATGTTTTTTAGGAGAATTTCATATGGTACAAGTTGTCCATGGAGCTCTTGAAATGTAACTGGAGCTAGTGTTTGATTTAATGTTGTGATTATACTATGAAACTCTGCTTTAAGATTTTGATAAACTACGACATTGAACTCAACATTTGAAAGAGGCCTATTAGTTATTGCTAATTCATTAGCCAACAGTTTTGCTTTGTGAAGATATTGTGAAACACTTAAATCATTTTTCCTTAACCCCTATAATTCAATATGAATTTGCAACTGTTGATTCTGAGATACAAAACCAAAAGCACTTTCTAGTGCTTTCCAAGCATTAAATGAAGTAGTCATGCCAATGACATAAGGAAATACTTCTTCTGATATAGAAGAGAAGATCTATGAAAGTAAAAGTTGTGATATTTGGATTAATTGTTGAAGGTATTGTAGAGGGTGGTAGTGGTATGAAACCATCAATAAATATGGACAATTTTTGGTAATTAAAGAGAAGTTGGAATTGTATTTTCCAAGTGAGAAAGTTTCTTGAAGTTAATTTGATTGAAAGTGAGTGATTTGTGGTTGAAGAAGACATGGTAAGAGCTAAAGAAATTGGTACAATTTGTCCTACCATGGTGGGGCTTTGATACTATTAATGAATTGAATATATTATTTGTATGTTGATCTGAATGATTGTATACAGTGGTATATAAACAAAGACAACAAACTATTGGTTACATGAGATAAATGTAAATAACAAAAAAAAGTACACTATGAGCTAACGTGATAATGAAAAATAACTAAGACTAAGCAGTAGTTATCTTTGCAAGGTTTACATGATATGTATAATTAAATGGGGTCATGTTGGATTTACCTTATAACACACATTTGCTTTTTTAGAGAGAAAATAGCACACATTTGTTAAAAACATACGATTAGGTAGCACAATTGCACATACTAAGTTTAGCAAAATAAAACTTTTTGCTAATTAAAATAAAGAAAATACCCAATTTTGTATAGAGTAGAAATATAAATTTTGTACAGGTTTGCAATTATATATATATAAAGAAAATAATTTGGAGTAGTGTATAATGTGTTCATAATCTATATTCAATTAAGAAATTTCCTCCATAGTTTATCAACAAGAAAACTTCTTAATACAATGGCAATTCTCCAGGTTTCATCTAACATGCAACGCCTTCACATATGCTTGGTGATTTTATGCTTTATTTTATTATTAATTTCAGGTACAGGTTCTAAATTTTAATTTGAATTACTAAATATTGAGTTTTTTTTGAAGTATGATTTATCTTAAAATTAAGTTGTAATTAATATGCCTTTAAGAAATACTCCATTTTAATATATGATTTTATATTTTTATTCTGATTATTAAAAAGAAGATGAATAGTATGAAACAATAGTGGAATTTGACCTTATAAATCAGTATATATGATAGTTTAATATATAGTATTAAAATAAAGTTTAGTAATTTTTAAGACATGTATGTGTTTCAGTAAATAAGTTTGATATTTTCATTTTTTTAATTGATTAATATAATAATCATAATTTTTTGTTATATTTAATAATTTTATCATAATTAAATAAAGTTCAATAGGCTATGGATTGTACACGCTAGTTATCCTCTTTTATCAATTTTGATGAATGGTGGAGAATTCGAAATTGAAACCTTCAAAATTTTATTAAGTAAAAATATCAATCGACCACTTCTGGTTAGTTTTACCGAAACATTGTTGCTAATGTGTTTTTTTTAATTATTATTTTGTTATTTTAACATTGAATTACTTTAGTCATAAAAATAATCTAAATACATTTGATTTAATGATTTCAAAGGCAGGAGAAAATAACATTTAATGTAAATAAAAATCTCTAAACTTCTTTTGCTTAAAAAATGTCCAGTAATAAATATTTTAATTATAAATTAGAAAGTAAATATTTATATACAATTAGGAATAAAGTCTTTATTTTATTTAAATGTTATTATATTTCTAATTAGGATGTGATTAACATTCATGTGTATATATATAAAGGTTGCAACCTCTCTTATGAATAAAGTAAAAAAGAACATATTTTTCCCTTGATTTTTTTCTTCTTTTCTTTAAATTTTATTTTTCATGGTATCAAAACATACCCATTGAAATATAATTTTTTGTATTGAATCCTTGAAATCATATTTTTTGTTTCTATTCAAATTTGTTTGATTCATCATGAAAACACATTCATCATATCACATAAAACACCCCACCCAAACCCTTCAAGATAATTCTCCCTTTCCTATAGGAATTATTCCAATTTTGTTTGTATTTACAACTAATGAAAGGAATAAGAAAACGTTATAACAAATTCTTGGAATCAAGGAATTCCTTTGTTGTCACATGCTGATATTCGTTGGCCTACTGTAAGCACATGTGGATGAGCAAATGATGCAATTGTTGCTGTTGATACTATTTCATATTTGCAGCTACCATTGTGAATGCTATTCAAATATATTCTTCATCCCCTCTCAAGTTGGAGCTTGGTGTGGATTGGCCAAGCCCAACATGAAAATCATGGCATTAAATTGGGGTGCTGAAAGTGCCTTTGGAAAAAAATCTACCATTTGATTTAAAGAGCTAATATGCTTAGAAATTCTTTAAATTTGTTTGTAACAAAATGACAATCAATCTTTAAATTCATAAAAGACTCGATTGGTAGCAATGTGAATAGTTTCTTTGTTGTCACACCACAATGAGATAGGTAAAACAATGGGTACATCAAAATCCTTCAAAATGTATATGATCCATTGTAACTCGCATATAGTAGTTGCTAAGCTTTTATACTCTGCCTCTGCTGATGACCTTGAAATGGTATTTTATTTCTTTATCTTCTAAGAAACAAGAGCATTCTCGATGTACACACAATAACCTATCAAGGACCTTCTAGTGTCCAAACATGACACCCAATATGAATATGAGTAAGCTTGTAGCACATAATCATTTGAAGTAGGGAAGAAAAGGCCCTTGGAAAATGTTCCCTTGAGGTATCTGAGAAGATGAATGACAGTATCCCAATGTATCTTGCATGGTCTGTTCATAAATTGACTAAGCTATTGTACTCCAAAATTGATATCTGACCTTATGAAATTTAAATATAGCAGCCTACCTACAAATCTTCTATATTTTTCTGGATCAGACAAGGGGAATTTTGCATTTCAATCAACCTGGTTTCCTTTGGAATAGGTATGGTAATTGACTTGGCACCTATGAGCCCTGCATCTTTGATTATATTTAACATATATTTTCTTTGATTCATATAGATTCCTTGCTGGTTCTGCATGATTTCAATGCCCAAAAATTATTTTGCTTTTCCCAAATCTCTAAGAGTGGATTGTTGATGCAAGAAGGCTTTGATTGCTTTTTTTTCCCCTTCATATCATTACCTACCAACAACATGTCATCCATATATATCAATAATCCTGTAAAACTTATTTGATTTTGCTTGATGAAAAGGCAGCGATCATGAGCTAACTGCCTAAAACCAAATTGTTTGAGCTTCGCACAAAATTCCTCATTCCATTGTCTAGATGCCTGCTTTAGGCCATACAAGCTTTTTTAAGTTTTCAAACTTGTCCTTCTCTTACTTTTTCATACCTTTCTAGCATCACTAATAAGCACCCAATTTCGGGATGCAATTGTGCACAATTGCGACGTAAACCCCTATAATGAAATTTATTAAAAAATTAAGCTCGATTCTCGATTTTCTAGACTTTAGGGACTAAATTGCAACATTTTTTTTAGGATTTGATTATAAGGAAGTCAATTTTTCAGGGGTCTTTTGGTAATTAAAACTTAAAAAAATGATCGGCATTACACAATGTTTATCAGCATTCTATAATGTTGATTGGCATTATACAATATCGGTCGATATTGCACAATGCTGACGCATAAAAAGTCCATTTTTTTTTATTTTTTGCTTATGTTCTTAATTTTTTCATATATTTTTCAGTGTTTTGATTGGTTAAAAAGTTGATTTTATTATTGTTATTATTATAAGATAATTTTTTTGATGCGTTCAAAATGCATAAGGAGCTTTCAAAATCAAATTTTGTTATCAGTCTGTTTTGAAGAGATGAGTCTGTTCCTATAATAGGGAAGTTAGTACGTTGACTCTGCTTTAAAAAGAAAAAAGTCTGAGTGTGTGTGGGGCACAGAGACACACACGCACACACAGAGACGAAAAAAAAGGCAAAGCAATGCATAAAAAACCCTAAAATCCAAACGCTACTGTGAACACCTGACACACCACAAACTTTGATTTCTTTTGTTCTGTCAAAGCCTTAGTTTTTTTTTTACAGTTCTTTTAACAAGAACGATCCAATGTTGTTTTTAGTTCCAGTCCAGAATTAATAATACTTCAATTTCAACGGTGAAAATCCTAGTTTGAGGGGCTAAAAAAAGACATTTGTACAACATCTAAGATCATTACCTTGTTTTTTTTATTATTCTTTTCTTCTTTAATGATTTTTATTTTATTTTTGTTATTGATTTGAGTTTTAAATTTCACTAATCTGATTTTTTGTGTTTTTTTATTTTGATAATTGAGTGGGGATTGAGGAGGAAATAGTCTAATATCTAAGAATTGAATAGAAGATCCATGGAATGTCATGGATGAACCTATACTGTTTTTCAATAGTTCTTAGGATTTTAATCTTTAATTTGCATTTATGTGTTCTGCGTAGTTATTTTAATTTATGGGTGTATAATTTTTTAATTTTAATTTTTGTACGTAGTTTCTAAATAGCCCCAATAGTGGGAATAGTGAAAGATTTAATTTTCTGCATTTAAAATCAATTAGTAATTAGGTTCAATTAGGTAAAAATCAATTAAAATCAATGGTGGTAGTAGCTTAATTTAGGGTTTGCATGTAATTGATTTAGGGTTTCTAGAAAATCACTAAAATGTTTGTTTGATCCTTTTTTATGTTTTATTTATTTTGGGTTGTGTTTTGGGTTTTTATATTATTTTGGGCCCCAAGCCCATACTTAGGTCCAACTCACTTTAAATAGGCTTAAAAAATGGTTTAGGACTTTAAATAATTAAAATCAATTTAGGCCTATTAGGTTAATTAGATTTTAGGCCCACTTAGTTAATTAAAACTTGTTTAGACTTAGTTCAACCCACTTAATTTCATTTCTTTTAAAATAAATAGACCTAAGCCCACTTCTCATTTTAAATAAAATCAAGTTAGACTTAAGCTCATTCCTTAGACAAACTAAAATAAATAGATCTAGTCTCACTAATTAATAAAAAATGTAGGCCCACCTTTAGTCCATTTCTCACTTGTAAATAAAATGTAAATCTAGCTAACTTTTTAATAAAATTAACATAGTTTAGACTTAGGGACAACGCGATCTTGAGTTCATTTTTTATATGTAATTTTATTGACTAGATGTCTAAGGTTAGATGGATGTCAAATAGGGTTTAAATAAAATTGCATGTAATTAGAGGATGAAATAATCATTTATAAAATTATTCTAAATGAACACAAGACTAGGAGAAGTTAGTATTCTGTTCCCAGAATCTCTTATTTATGGTGCTAACTTTCTTTTAGAGAATCGAGTACCACCAATCAAATTGTCCCAGTTATTACCCTGGGTGGTGGCTCCTCTTATCCACGCTATGACTTTGTGACATAGTAGTGTGTTCCCTAAGGCCCTGAGCCTAAATAGTCTCGCGGTTACTAAAATCTTGGATGCGTGCTAAACTCTGCCATCTACAGTGGCAACTCCACTAGGGATAAGAGATACTGATTCTACTTGTGTTCTTTAGAATTATTTTATTGATTATTATTTCATTCTTGCATTCATTCTCCATGTCCCTACTAAACTGATGGCGTTAGTTTATGATTCCATGATTCCACTAGCTTCATGGAGTTGTAGATTGGCCAACCATCACTCTTAGCCTTAACTCCGTTCAAGAGAGATTACCAGGCTCATCTGACCAGAGTCTATACCCAAGTCCTTAAGGGGGGTAATCTTCTCTCGAGTTGGTAAAGGATGCTGAACCTTAACTTTTTATCAGACCCTAACCACATATAATGGTCTAGTTACTTCCCCTAGGATTTTTACCTAAAGTGCTTGTTTGTTTGAATTGCCATAAGGTATTTCTATTTATAAAAGCCCAGGCCTATACCTTTGAAGCTCATTCGGGCTAATAAGGATTAGGCTAGACCTTTATATTTAGAAATGATGTTTTTGTGCTTTTTGTTTCAAAGAGAGATTTGGCATGCACGTTGGCTCATAATATCCCCTGTTGATATGAAGGCCAAGACCAAAAACCCTAGGAAAAGAAACTCGCCATTGAACACGTGTATGGAAGAAATAAGGTTAGAAGGTTTTCCTACATGATGGCCTATTGATTACTTCTTAATACTTACTACATGCTAAGTGCTTGCTTGCTATATGTTGCATAGCACGTGCATCATGCATACATATAGTCCATGCATCATAGTAACACCTTATTTTGTAGCCATCATAGATTCATTTGGATCTTCTCGTGTCTGGGAACGAAGAGGTGGCAGATTGACCAAAATAGATTTAAGCCCAAAGTCAATAGCTCAAGAGATTGTAGAAGGTGGGGTTTAGCGCGCGTCCAAGATTTTAGTAACCACGACACTGTTTAAGCTCAGGGCCTTAGAGAACACACTAACCATTGTCACAAATACATGGCGTGGAGATGAGGAGTCGCCACCCAGGGTAATAACTGGAACAAATCGAAAAGGTGGTACTCAATTCCCTAAAAGAAAGCTAGTACCACAACCAAGAGATTTTGGATACGGAATAATAACTTCTCTTAGTCTCGTGTTCATTTAGAATAATTTTATAAATGATTATTTCATCCTCTAATTACATGCAATTTTATTAAACCCTATTTGACATCCATCTAACCCTCGGCATCTAGTCAATAAAATTACATATAAAAAATGCACTCAAGATCATGTTGTCCTTAGTCTAAACTATGTTAATTTTATTAAAAAGTTAGCTAGATTTACATTTTATTTACAAGTGAGAAATGGAATAAAGGTGGACCTACATTTTTATTAATTAATGAGCCTAGATCTATTTATTTTAGTCTGTCTAAGAAATGGGCTTAAGTCTATTCAATTTTAAAGTTAAATTAGTGAGCCTAAGTCTAGCTTGATTTTATTTTAAGTGAAATGTGGGCCAAGGTTTATTTATTTTAAAAGAAATGAAATTAAGTGGGCTGAGCTAAGTCTAAACAAGTTTTAATTAATTAAGTGGGCCTAAAATTTAATTAACCTAATGGGCCTAAGTTGATTTTAATTATTTAAAGTCATAAACCATTTTTAAGCCTATTTTATTAAATAGGTTAGACCTAAACATGGGCTTGAGGCCCAAAAATATAAAAAAGCCCAAAAACAAAAGAAAAATATAAAAAACATCACAAAATCAAATCAAAACACATTCACATATGATTTCTAAAAAACATAATTTAATTACATACAAACCTTAATTAACTAAAGCCACCATTAATTTTAATTAATTTTTACCCAATTGAACCTAATTACTAATTGATTTTAAATGCATAAAATTAAATCTTTTACTATTCCCACTACTGGGGCTATTACAAACTACGTATAAAAATTAAAATTAAACACTTATGTACCCATGAATAACTACACATAACACATAAGGGTAAAATAAAAATTAAAACCCTAATATCTATTGGAAAATAGTATAGATTATTCCATGGCATTCCATGGATCTTTTGTTCATTTGAACATAAGCAGTATCCTCCTCAATCCACAATCGAGCATCATAACAAAAACACACAAAAAATTAGATTAGTAATGAAATTAAACGAGAAAACAATAACGAAATAAAATTAAAAAAATCACAAAAAGAGAAGAGAAGAAAGAAAAAAAGAATGTTGTGCATATTCTTTGAGATATCCCCTCAGACTAGGATTTTCACCATTGTTTTTGACTTGTTGTTTGATTCTGAATAGAGGCTTTAATTGCGTAAATCACTTCTCTCTTTTGCAGTCTCTTTTTTTCTATCGTTTTTTAGTCTGTGTGTGAGTCTCTATATTTTTTTTCATCTTTTTTTTTACAGTCTCTCCTAAATTTTTTTTTCAAAAATCAAGTTTCTCCCCAACGCACACATGCAGACTCTGCTTTTAAATGCAGAGTTTGCATGCGTACTGACTTCCTCCTTTGGAGGAACAGACTAATCTCATTTGATCTGATGATAGCGTCTATTTTTTATTTCAAAAACTTATGCGTTTAAAAACCTTATCAGATAATAATAAAGATAAAATTTAATTTTTAACCGATCAAAAAGCTGAAAAAATCAATAAAAAATACGCGAAAAAATAAAAAAAATGGGATTTTATGAGTTAGAATTATACAATGTCGAATGTCGGTCGGCATTACACCAATTTTGATCCTAATTTTTTTTACTTTTATTTACCAAAAGAACCCTGAAAAATTGGCCAGAGTAGTGCAACCTGTTGTTGAACAACCACTTATTGTTACTATTGAATAGCCACCTACTCTAGGAGCTCCACCTATTGTTATAGCTCCTCTACTTGTTGCTAACAATGTTGGGGACAACCTTTTACTAGAAATGTGCTTGCTACTGATGTGAGACCGGAAGACGTTGAAAACTACATGGTAGAAAAGGTGAAGAGAGAGTCACTTAAATTGGTCCATGATCATGAGTCCAAGCAGATGCAAGCACTGACTCAGAAAATGTCCAAGATGGAAGAGCTGATTAGAGGACAAGGAATGGGATATTCTTTTGACTTTGATGACATGCTACGAATAGAGGGAGATAAGCTTCCTGAAAAATTCAAAATGCCTCAATTGCATAAATTTGATGGGAGAGGAGACCCTAGATTCATTTGAGCCAATAAACAATAACCATGAGCACTACTAAAGCACCATTAGTAGTAGTTGCTAGGCTGTTTGTACTGTCACTGGAGGGAATGGTTGTAAACTGGTACCACGGGTTAGAAAAGTCTATTACGGTTGATTGGAAAGAACTATGTATTATATTCTTAAAAAAATATGATTATAACACTCTATTAGAAGTGTTTATTACGGATTTAGAGTTGACTAAGCAAAAACCCAATGAATCCTTTTTTGATTTCCTCACCAAATTCATGAATAGGGCAGGATTGATGAAAAATAAACTAGCTGAAAAGGATCAAGTTAGGATGATTGTTCGTAATGTATCACCTAATTTTGGTCAAAAGACTATAAATGATGAACCCAAAGACCTTCATAGACCTGTATGATGACGGTCTACAAGCTAAAGTGATAGAGAATGAGAAAAAGAAGAATTCTAGAGGTTCAACAACCCAAAATTACTCAACTAGGGACACACAACAGGGAAGTACTAGTTGAGCTATGGAGGTGCATGCAGTTCAGCAACCCTGAAAGTTCTCCAACTTCAACCAACCACTCTCCAAAGTCCTAGAGAGGGTAATCCAAAAAGGCCTACTCAGACCCTTAACTTTTTCTAAGCCACCAAACCCAAATGTCCATAGTTTTAACCCTAACAGTTATTATAAATTCCACAAAGCTACTGGCCATCCCATAGACAATTATATCCACCTAAAACATGAGATCCAAAACCTGATAGACTTCAGAAAAATCACCGACCTTGAAAAATCCAGCTCTAACCCAAACACTAGAAAAAACCCTTTCCTAGACTATCGAAATGTTCCACCACCAGCCACTATGATGATCAACTTAGGGGTTAGTGAAGAAGAAGTGCTAAGCTCCTTTGAGGACCTCAACCCTATAACCAATGGAGAACCTTTCGAAAAACCACAAAGAGGAGTGGAAGATTTACTGGGCTAGCCCTCAGGCAAGTTTGATTATAGAGTATTCTACTCGAAACCACCCTCAGCTAATATCCCTATTGAATCAATCGTGCTTACAAGGAGGGGTGATGAATTTGAGAATGACCCTTTAGCTCCTTAATAGTCTCAAGAAGGAGTTGAAGATTTACTAAATCAACACTTAGGCAAGCTCAATATGGGAGATCTGAAAGGGAAGGAAACATGTATAATGGAAGTGTGGAAGGATGGGAGAAGAGACCGAATCATTGGAGTTATTGACATTTGGTATGACTTTGATGAAGAAAGCCCAAACAGTTTTGATGTCTGGAGTGATGATCCTAAAGGGAATCATGTCACTAGAAATGGGAAAATTATAAAATAGTAGAAAAGAAAATAGAAAGAGTAATAAAAAGAGAAGAAACAGAAGATGCAGAGATAGAAGAAGAATAGAAAGAGGATATAATTTTGGAACAACTGAGGAACTCTTGTCAAAGCTCTATCGAACATGAATATTAAAACAACCGCTACTCCAGAGGCTATGGTAGCAAAGGTTACAAAAAAGAAACACGGACTGATAATGTTCTCAGATGATGACTTGCCTTTAGAAAGAACAAACCATAATAAGGCATTGTTTATCCCAGCTGAGGTGCGGGGAAAGAGAACCAATTTTGCTATGGTTGATGATGGTTATGCTATTAATGTATGTCCTTTGAAAATCCTGCCTAACTTAGGTTTAAAAGCTGAAGACTTAACAGATTCAAACCTCATAATCATAGCTTATGATGACAGCACTAGGAATGTGGAAGGGACATTACAAGCTCTGGTTAAAACAGGACATGTGGAATCAACCATTGAGTTTACTATGTTGGACATTCCAGTCACTTATGCCTTGTTGTTGGGATGGCCATGGTTCCATGCCTTGGGAGGGGTACCCTCAACTGTGCATCAAAAGATAAAATTCTTTTATGAAGGAGAAGTTATGACCAATGCTGTTGTGGCATCCATATTAGATCAACAGAAACAAATTTGTGCACCCCCTGGTTTCCAAATTGCTAGGATATTTGATGGGATTGAAATGGATCCGAGAGTAGCAAAAATTATAAAGAAAATTAATTACCGGCTTGGACGAGGACTGGGGAAAAATGAACAAGGAAGACTAGAACTCCTAGAATTCAAAAATCAAGATGACACAACATGATTGGGTTTATAGGGGAAGCAAAGCCAAAAGGTAGAAGAGTAAAAAAGAGATTCAATGGAGAACAGAGGAAGCTTTATGCAAAAGTTGGTCCTTTGAGTTAGAACTTCATCAAGCTAGGGGAAGGCAAATACTATCTGGGAGCCAAGGAATCAGTCAGTGTTGCTGGAGCAGAAGTCCCTGGGTTTGAGATCTTCAAGGAGCAAAATATGGAGAATCTGGTGAACGACAACAAAGAGGAAGTGAAGAAGCTGGCAGCTAAGAAGATGGGCAGTGCTGCTGTTGAAGAGCTACTGTGTCTGCCACCTAAAGAGGAGCCACCCCAGGATTTAGCTACTGTCATTAGTGATAGTTTTGTTAATGTATTTTATGATGAAACTGTTGTAATAACATCCGGTCTATTTGAGGATCAAAATTTTATTTTTTCCATGATCGATGATATAAATTCTGATCATGCTTACTTATGTAATCCTGATAGTTTTGTGCATTATAATTTAGATCAGTATGTTTGACATAAATTCAATTCAATTAGATTCATTCAGCATGGGCACAAATGCAAATTCAAAGAACATACATATATCACATGATGTAACTTCTGAAGATAGGAAATGTGCGAAAAAAAAGAACAAAGAGAGAATAAAAAAGAGAAAAAAGAACAGTAAGGTAAAAATTAGAGACGAAAATTCATTACTGACTGATGACAAGAATTATATCATGTGATGTAATGAATGTTCTCATTTTTTCCCTAATGAATGATTAAAATTGAATTTTAAATTTTTGTTCAAACATCACATACTGGTCTTTATCATACCGCATAAGTATCTGAATGGAAAAAAAATACATGATGAAAGCTAAATCAGAGCTATAACATCACTATTTTAGTTACGTTTTCTTTTTGCCACCTCTTTTGTAATTTTCCATGTAAGCCTAGCGTCCCCTTATACCTTGAGAATTTCGATGGCTTAGTAACTTACTTTTCAATCCATACATTGTAACTGTCATCAATTATTGCATCAACATCAAGCCTTATATTTTGCTCAAGAATTCTTTGAAGTGCAAGTCTAGTTGATCTCATCATCCAGAACTCACTTCAATCAGTTCACCCACTCCTTTGCATCTTCAATACATGAGATTGTAGCTAATAGGGTCAATAAGACAAAGGGCTAACAACAATAATGACCAAACCAAGTCTTTTATGCACATGAAGAAAGTGATTGGTAGGATGAATTCAAAATGAAGCTAGGGGAAAAATGTCACTTCGGGACAAGTTAAGGGCAAAATAGTAAATGCAACAGTAGAACTTCAAAGTTAGTGAAAACGATATCAGGGCATAAAGGAGTATACTACAAGCATACAGATATAATAGTTATCATACAACAGAAGTAGTAACAAAAAAAAAGTTCAATAGTGCATCGATCAATCATAAGCTCCAGTGTAAAGTCATGGACCTTACTCGCTAGCCTGGTTATTTGTCTGATAGACCATATCAGAAGCTAGTACCAACAATGAAGCATCAAGTGCTTGAACCTACAAGCTATTGATGAGGCACCTTGTTCTCACACTCAAAGCTATGAACATAGCTTTGCTCCAAATAGAAGACCTATTAGGATTATGCATGTTATGCATAATATACATACACTTGCATACATTTATTGTGAAATACTTTCTTTGTATAATAAAGTCTTTGAGCCTAGTCAAGATTGTTTAAACACTTTGCTACTAACATTCAAGATTAGTGTTGTAAAAGTGTAGGAAAGTTGTCAAAGTATTTACAAGTAAAGCATTTGAAGGAATGAAAATAAAAGGAGTGACATTACCAAGAAGCATAATCTTGGTGACCTCAAGAGGCTGGATAAGACTTTCAAGCTCCTCAAACACAGTATCCATCTCTATAGTCTCATCGGGAGCATTATTTGGAATATCTCTCCATAATAGTTAGACCATTGTAGGGTGTGGAATATGGTGATGAGAAGGTCCAACATGTTAGTGATACATGTGCTTAGCCCTAAAAAAGGAAGAATGGACTCAAAACTTAAGATGAATGCACTCTGAAGACTTCTTTGATGGTGAAATAAAAACCTTTAACTCCCAAATCTTTTCTTTTGTAGGAAATATTGGGAAGAGGAATGAGGCCCTTTACCATAGCATCAATATTCAGCCTAAAAGCCACAACCTCAATGGTAGAATATCATAACCCTGTGACTAGAGACATCATCACCACAATCAAAAAGGGAAGAATGCAAAAGAATAACATTGCATTTTGATAAAATTTCTTTACTTGCAAAAAGACAATACTAACTTGTAGTATTTTGTGCAGGGAAATAACAAAAGAATGAAGAAGGGGAAAGGAACCGATACATCAATAAGAATGACCAGGATAGCAAATGCCAATCGCTAGTCAAAATCTCACTCTATGTGACACCTTGATAAATACCAAAGGGAAGTAGTATAACTCTATCTCTTTTTTATTCTATAGTAAAGTACAAATTAAAAGAAAATTTATAAAATTGAGGGTAAATTCATCCACTTCATGATATCATATGTGAAAACTTATCTCATGACCTTTGATTTTAGTGGCTTTCTTTTATTAGCCTCACAGAATTCAAATGTCTTATTGATAGTTCTATACTGAGAGTTTCTAAAACTCTAATCAATCTAATGCCTACTTTACACCTAAACGAGGGGAAGAATATGCAAAGACAAAATCTATGGACTTGCAATATAAATTGGTTGAATTTTAAAGTGTCATTTTAGTCTTTTGAATAATAAATATGCATATAATCTACTCCAATGCTCAAAATGAGTACGAGTACAAATCCCTTAATGGTATCTATGCTGAGTAATATGAGAAAGGTGAGGGAACACTAAGAGGAGAATTAGAATAAGAGCAAGCATAATGTACTCCAATGCCCAAAAATAAGCAAGAGTATTAATGTGAACCTCTGACGATATCCATGCTGAGTAATACAAGAAAGGCGGGGGAATATTAAAAGAGGACCTACGTTAAAAAAAACTTGCTCTATTTACTCCAATGCTTTGTAAGAGTATGAGTATCCAAAGGACCTTTCCAATGGTATCCATGCTGAGTAATATGAGAAAGTCAGGGGAATACTTGGATAAGGAAGAAAAGCACAAAAATAATTCAAAAACTATTTTGATAATCTGAATTCAATATTTTTATGCTTAATTTCCATAATTTTTTTTAGGAAATTCTCCCTAAAATTAGGTGTAGAAGTAAGCTCTTCACTTGGTAAAAGATACACTCTCAACATAAAATGGTTAACGATGCCTCTGACCTTTGCAAATGGCAAATAAGTGACAGCCATGAAAACAAAAAATAGTGAGATTCATTAAGTCCATGCTATCTCATGATAAAATGATGAATTTTCTCATAAATTGTCAACATTATAATGTACTTTTATACATTACATTCATCATGATTGAAACTAACTTCAATATTTCTACATGAATTATAAAACCAGAAGGAAGTGCATAGTGGAATTAAAATTAGTCAGCATAAAGAATTCAAAGTATTCGACTCAAACAACCAAAGATAAAAATCAACAAGCAGTTATGGACTGTAGCAACATCAAAAGCGAGCAATGAAAGGATTGCAGTCAATTTGCAAGCAATTACAGATTACAACATCATCAGCGAGCAGTTATGGACTGCAGCATCATCAGTGAGCAATGAAAGGGTTGCAGCTAATCGTGAGCAGTTATGGACTGTAACATCATTAGTGAGCAATGAAAGGGCTGCAGCTAATCGCGAGCAATTATGGATTGCAGCATAATCATATAGATCAATCAACCCTACATGATCGAGTGTAGTGTATTCCACTTTAGTCCATTACTTTTGTGTGCATATGAATTCAAGTTCTTTCATTGCAATTTGGCCCATATTTGCATTCTGATTAGGAATATATTCCTAATTAAATCATGACATTCATCAAATTAATAATTCATTGAATTATTAAAGCTGCATAATCAATTTGTGATTCTAAATTTTCTATCAAGTACAGAATACAGAACAAGATTACAGAATTCATTTTTTGCATTTTAGATGCATCATTTCAATCAAAGGATTTATATGTTGCACAATAGCTATGATATGAATTTCAAATGATTATGTTATGTGCTGCACAGTAGTCATAACCTTCATTATATTATGTACTACATAACAGTTATGACATAAACTTTCAAATTCATCAGTGCTAGATGTTCCACATGAACGATAGCAAGTTTTCAATTCATCATCACTAGACATCCCACAAGGAATATAGTGTGCATCGTTAGACATTCCACAGGGAATATAACAAAATCTCATTTTCACTAGATGTCCCACAAGGAATATAGTGTGCATCGTTAGACGTCCTACAAGGAATATAACGAAATTCATCATTGCTAGATGTTCCATAGGAACTATAGCAAGTTTTCAATTTATAATCACTAGACATCCCACAGGGAATATAGTGTTCATCGTTAGATGTCCCACGAGGAATATAATGAAATTCATCATTATTAGACGTTCCATAGGAACTATAGCAATTTTTCAATTTATCATCGCTAAACGTCCCATAAGGAATATAGCGAAACTCATTTGCATAAATTCCACTAGATGTTCAGTAAGAAATATTGTGAGACTTTTCAAACATTACACCTTGCTCAATAATTTTAGCATTAATCTATCATTTAGGATACAATCAAGTGTCCTAATTTATTTCTTTCGAAATTGTGTGCTTCTATTGCTTTGCCAAAATTTTTCAAGCAAACAACAACAAAGGGGGGTAACTATAAGCACCCAATTTCGGGATGCAATTGTGTACAATTGCAATGTAAGCCCCTATGATCAAATTTCTTCAAAAATTGAACTCGGTTGTCGATTTTCTAGACTTTAGGGACTAAATTGTAATATTTCTTTTAGGATTTGATTACAAGTCAATTTTTTAGGGGTCTTTTGGTAATTAAAAGTTAAAAAAATTAAAAACACAATGTCAATCGACATTGCACAATCCCAACGCGTAAAAAGTCCATTTTTTTGTTTTTTTGCCTATTTTCTTAATTTTTTCATCTATTTTTCAGTGTTTTAATTGGTTAAAAAGTTAATTATATTATTATTATTATCAGATAATTTTTTTGACACGTTCAAAACACGTAATGAGCTTTCAAAATCAAATTTTGTTATCAGATTTTTTGCCTATTTTCTTAAATTTTTCATCTATTTTTAGTGTTTTAATTGGTTAAAAAGTTAATTATATTATTTTTATTATCAAATAATTTTTTTGATGCGTTCAAAACATGTAAGGAGCTTTCAAAATCAAATTTTATTATTAGTCTGTTTTGAAGAGATGAGCCCGTTCCTGTAATGGGGGAAGTCAGTATGTAGACTCTGCTTTAAAAAGCAAAGAGTCTGAATGTGTGCGGGGGACAGAGAAACACACTCACACACACACACACACACACATATAGATGAAAAAAAGGTGAAGCAGTGTGTAAAAAATTCTAAAATCCAAATGCTATTGAGAACACTCGACATACCACAAACTTTGATTTCTTTTATTATGTCAAAGTCTTAGTTTTTTTTATATGATTCTTTTAATGAGAACGATCTAGCATTGTTTTTAGTTCCAGTGCAGAATTAATAATACTTCAATTTTAACGGTTAAAATCTTAGTCTAAAGGGCTAAAAAAAGGCATTTGCATAACATCTAAGATCATTACAGTGTTTTTTTATTGTTCTTTTCTTCCTTAATGATTTTTATTTTATTTTTATTATTGATTTGAGTTTTAAATTTCACTAATATGATTTTTTGTGTTTTTTTTTTATATCTAAGCGGGGATTGAGGAGGAAACAATATAATATCCAAGAATTGAACAGAAGATCCATGGAATGTCATGGATGAACCTATACTGTTTTTCAATAGTTCTTAGGATTTTAATCTTTATTTTTCATTTATGTGTTATGTGTAGTTATTTTAATTCATGGGTGTATAATTGTTTAATTTTAATTTTTGTATACAGTTTCTAATAGCCCCAGTAGTAAGAATAATGAAAGATTTAATTTTTTGCGTTTAAAATTAATTAGTAATTAGGTTCAGTTGGGTAAAAATCAATTAAAATAAATGGTGGTAGTAGCTTAATTTAGGGTTTGCATGTAATTGATTTAAGGTTTCTAGAAAATCACTAAAATGTTTGTTTGATCCTTTTTTATGTTTTATTTGTTTTGGGCTGTGTTTTTGGGTTTTTACATTATTTTGGACCCCAAGCCCACGTTTAGGTCCAATTCACTTTAAATAGGCGTAAAAAATGGTTTATGAATTTAAATAATTAAAATCAATTTAAGCCCATTAGGCTAATTAGATTTTAGGCTCACTTAGTTAATTAAAACTTGTTTAGACTTAATTTAGCCCACTTAATTTTATTTTTTTTTTAAATAAATAGACCTAAGCCCACTTCTCATTTTAAATAAAACCAAGTTAGACTTAAGCCCATTCCTTAAACAAACTAAAATAAATAGATCTAGGCTCACTAATTAATAAAAAATGTAGGCCCACCTTTAGTCCATTTCTCACTTGTAAATAAAATGTAAATCTAGCTAACTTTTTAATAAAATTAACATAGTTTAGACTTAGGGACAATGCGATCTTGAGTATATTTTTTATGTGTAATTTTGTTGACTAGATGTCTAAGGTTAGATGGATGTCAAATAGGGTTTAAATAAAATTGCATGTAATTAGAGGATGAAATGATCATTTATAAACTTATTCTAAATGAACACGAGACTAAGAGAAGTTAGTATTTCGTTCCCAGAATCTCCTAGTTGTGGTGCTAACTTTCTTTTAGAGAATCATGTACCACCAATCAAATTGTCCCAGTTATTACCCTGGGTGGGGGCTCCTCTTCTCCATGCTATGACTTTGTGACATAGTAGTGTGTTCCCTAAGGCCCTGAGCATAAACAGTGTCACAGTTGCTAAAATCTTGGACACGTGCTAAACCCTGTCATCTACAGCACCTTATAATCTTTTTCTTCTAAATATCCATGCAAGAATGCATTATATATGTTTAATTGGTGGAGGTTCCATGATTGTGCAACTACAATGACAAGAAATATTCAAACTGTGATTGATTTTGCTACTGGTGAAAAGCTATATTGATAATTTATCCCTAGTAGTTAATTATACCCCTTTGCTGCTAACCTTGCCTTATATCTTTCTTTTGCCCTATCGAAGTTGATTTTCACTTTGTATACCTATTTTAAACCAACTAACCTTTTTCTAGTTAGCAATTCTATTAATTCCTAAGTATGATTATCTTCCAATGTCTTTAGTTCTTTATTTATGGCATGAACTTAATTTTGGTCTTGGCTTGCTTAGTGATACAAAATAAGTTCCTGCACATTAGATATATTTTCCAAAAAAGACACATGTGTTTGATTTAAGGTGGGTGAGATGATAAAAGGATAAGTTTGTGGAGTGTAGAGTAAAGAACAACGTGTTTTAAGACTTGAATGTATTCTAGCATTTGAAAATTCAGTATCAATGCTAATATTTGTTATGTAATCTTGCATCCAAGTAGCTCTAGTTCTCATTCTAGTACTTTTCTTATATGTTTCTTAGGTTATTTCTATATGGACATCTAGTTTGAATTGTTGCAAGAGTAATTCTTAGTTTAACAAATCTTGTTTAGTGTTGGTTTAGGTATTTGATCTACAGATTATTGGTTATTTATTGAGGTCATTTTCTTGCAAATTTGGAAGTGATATTATAAGCAAAGGAGTCTCATCAGTAGACTTAACTTTTGTTTTAAAAGGAAATATGTTCTCATAAAAAATGACATCCTTTGAAACATGAATTTGTTTGGTATCTAAATCAAAAAACTTTGTAAGCTTTTTTACCAGGACAATAACCTAAGAAAACACACTTATGTGACCTAATTTCAAACTTTTCCTTATGAGGCTTGTTGTTGGTGATGTAGTATAAAAAAACTAAATATTTTAATGATGGAATAGTCTGGTTTATAACCATGTAAAATTTCATAAGGAGAATGCTAATTCAAAACTAAAGTAGGTAATATGTTGACTATATGAGTGGCCATGAGAAGAGAATATGGCTAGAGTTCAGAAGGCATAGAAGCTTGAAACATAAGGGACCTAACTATTTATAGTAAATGTCTGTGTTTAAGCTCAACTACTCCATTTTGTTATGTAGTGTAAAAAAATGATTTCTAATGTATGAATCCAAGATCCTCAAACAAATTTTGACATTCTAAATTGGTAAACTCAGTACCATTTTCTGTTATTACATTTTTTATTCTCTTGTTGAACTGTATATGAACCATTTTAAGGAAAGACTCAAGAGTGTTAATCACTTGTGTTTTGTGAACCAATAAAGGAGCCTAAGTTGATCTACTAAAGTCATTAACATTAGTTAACATATAAGGTGTTCTAGTGATTAAAAAATTTTTGTAAAGACCCCAAAAATCAACATGTACAAAAAATTTCTTTGGAATGGGTTTTGCTAATAGGAAAAGGTAATCTATACTGTTTTGATTTATGATAGACTTCACATTGTTGCAAAATAGTATTATCAAACTCATGTAATTAAGATTTTAAAAAATCCAAATATTGTAACATACCATATGAGGAATGATCAAGCCTTTTATGCCATTCTAAGATGTTAATAGCTAAAATCTTATTTATATGTTTGTGATTCAAAAAAATATTTCCAATCTGTTTGACTTGTTTAACAATGCCATATGGAAGAAAAACATGTGTATAGTGCACTATGGGTTTTGGTTTAATTATTAAATCTTTGTTATAACACATGTGATTGCTAGCACCTGTATCTAATATCTATGTTCCTGATTTCAAATCATCATGCATAGCAAGAGCAAAATAATATGAATTCATACCTGCAAAGTCACCCACAAGAGCAAAATTCACTTGATTGCCATCATCCAAGCAATTTTCCTTTCAAGATCTTTGCCAATTCCTATTGTATGATTGAGGTAATGGTGCTAGTCTAAAAAGTTTCCTTAGTTCCAATTGTGTATTCATCTTCAAAATTAAAAAGAGTATCAACTATGTTTGTAATTCGTTTGCCTATAATTGTAGCTTTTCCTTTCTATTATCTTAGATTTTCATACCATTCAGGATAGCCATGGAGTTTGAAACATGTTTCCTATGTATGTCCATTCATATTGTAAAATTTACAATGTTATTCTTCTTTGGCATTATTCCTTATGAAGTTGCCTCTACTAGCAAAAATTATTCTCCTTGGATTACTACTTCTACTAAAACCTTTGCCTCCTCCTTCTTTTATATTGTTTGAGTTCCTAATCATCATTGCCATATTGTCATTATTCTTTAGATATGCTATGTGCACCTCTCTCTGCTTTTTAGCTCTCAACACAATGGAATAAGCTTTGTTTATAAAGGGCAATGGTTCCATCATTAAGATCTGGTTTCTAACATGATCATAAGTGTCATTTAAACCTATAAAAAATTACATTAACCTCTTAAAAAAGGTTAACTCAGATACCTCCTTTGTAGCTTGACAAGTACAATAGGTATTAGCATCAAATTAACTAACTCATCCTATAGCTTTTTCAATTTAATGTAATATTTTTCAACTGTTAGAGTTCCCTGTGTTATGCTACTGATTTCCCTATGTAATTGGTATAGCATTAGCCTATTATATTCCTCATAACTTTCTTCTAGTTCATCCAATAACACTTTGGCAATGGTTATACAAATAAAAGCATCAATAATGTCTTTTAAGATTGAGTTAAGGATCTAAGATCTTACCATGCAATCCACTCTAATCCATTGTTCAAGCTTGGGTGAATCACCATCTAGTTGTTTGTACGTGCCATTAATGAATACCAGCTTTAATTTAGCCCCCAATGCAATCTTAATAGATCGACTTAAGTCATTGATTCCTATCAGCGACAATGTTACCTAGATCATCTCTAGATGATCTAAGCTCTACAAAAACAAAGGATCATCGTAAACTATAGATCCATCTCTCTATCAACTCCTTCATTCCTTTCATTATCATTAACCATCTTATTCAAAATTATAACAACAAAGTGTCAAATAGATGTTTTGGATCAGATGTGCTCTGATACCATATGGAAATCAAAGTTGCAAAATACAATCTGAGAGGAAAACCAAAAAATTCTATCATTCATGATTATAGCTCTACTGGTTATATACAAGTATCTATCCAAAGAAAACATGACATCTGGCTATCAATACAATTATTCCCTATAACTAATTTTATTTGTATTTACAACTACTGAAAGGAATAGGAAAACGTTATGACAAATTCCTGGAATCAAGGAATTCCTTTGCTATCACATGCTGATATTAGTTGGCTTGCTATAAGCACCTGTGGATGAGCAAATTATGCAATTGTTTCTGCTGATGCTATTTCAAATTTGCAGATGATGTAGCTACTGTTGTGAATGCTATTAAAATATATTCTTCAAATGTGATGTAATATAACATATGTGTGAATGTAATCAAATTTTCCATTTTGTACTCAAATTGTGTGATTTTATTTCATTTTCTTAATATGTTAAATTATATCTTTTAATATGAAGGTTTGCTTTCTTTTTTTGTTTAAACAAAAAATATATAGTAAGTGACAACTGGCGAAATTATATTTTACAAATATATTTTGCACATTGCAATTTATTCCAAAAAAAAAATATTTAATTTCAATGTATATTTTATATTTTGGCTAATAATTATCACATAACATTTATTTGCATTATTATGAGAAATTTTTCCTTTTTATTTAAACAATGCGAAATTTATATTTTTAGGTGTTATAAGATATTCATTTATATTCATTTTTAGTCTATATATATATATATATGAAATTTAAAAAATTAGTTTGATCGGTTAAAAGCTTTTAAAATTATATGTAAAATTAATTTCATCATCGATTTTTCTTTATTAGAATTAGTGACTAGTAATGACGCGGGGCATTTTGAGCAAGGGCTGAAGTCTACGCATGGGCTGAATGCAAACTCTTTTGCACCTTGGGAACTTTGAACATTGTCCTATGCATGCTATTGGTGATGGAACTAATGCAGCTGCTGGCCCTGCCTCTGAAACCTTTCACATCTATGATTACGTTATTAGGTCCAAAGAGAATTAATCACTATTACAAGAATAACATATAGTCAACTAAGGATTTCGGCAGTGAGAAATTTTACCATAAATTAATAACCAAACAACGCATAAAATAATTATGCTCTTGTGAGGGAATCGGATAACAGGCATAACTTGACAAATTGGCATTGTTTGAAAAATTTCATAAATAATAAAATTGTGAGAAAATTATACTAAATATTATTTTCTTAGTTTGTCAATCTATATATTATGATTTCTTTTTCTTTTTTCTTTTTTAATAAAGGATTGAGGCCAAATATCAGTGGAAGTACCCAATTATCTCAATTAGATTGGCACAATCTTAGCATCCTCATCATCTACAAAGACTCATAAATATATAAATAAAGAGAAAATAGTATCCATATAAAATCACAAAAAACACAGCTAAAGCTAACAAAAGCAAAATCACTCCATAGAATTAAAATCCCAAAAAATAAGACTAGTACAAGAATCTGGAGAAGTGGTCCAATGAGAATTAGTTTGTTAAGCATCATATTTAGCTAATTTGTTAGCCATTGCATTCCCTTCATGAAAAATATAAGAGACTAAAAAATTTATGTTCTTTAGATCATGTAGACAAGAATCCCATATATGATGAACTGTCGAAGGAACCTCAACTGATAGAGAATTGAATAAAAAAAAAACCCATAAAGAGTCACATTCCAACCATAAGTTGTTCTAATAAAATTCTTTAGCTTTCCTAACAACAAACATAGTAGCATGTAGCTCAGCAAGAATAAGCAAAACCAATTTCAGTATTAAAAGCAAAAGCCCCTACCATATAACCTCTCAGGTTTCTGAACACACCACCTACAACTGAATATCCTGGAGCGCCAATTGCAGACCCATCAGTGTTCACTTTTATCCAACCCGAATTGGGAGAATATTAGGTGACACTAATAATATTAAGTGCTTGAGGAGGAATAGCTGCAATATGGAGAAAATAAAGAGTTTGCAGTTCATTGAGCGAATTGGACATCATCCCTAGATGAAAAAAAAAAAAAAAAAAGAACTTTCCTTTATCATCTCCAAAAGACAGTGAATAGAAAGGAAAATACATGGCCTTGCATTTTCAAAATAATAGAATTCCTAACATGCCAAATTAGCCAAAGAGCACTAATAATAGCATTAGTTTAAAGAACTTTAATTTGCGAACTGACATAACAGCTAAAAGCATATTTTAAAAATGAACCAAGGGATCCTGAAGAATGCAGAGCCCTCTGAAAGGTGTCATCAATAGCTTGCTAAATTGATTTTTGCAAATGGTCAATTAATGAAATATTGTCCATTGATTCTGAGTTCGAACTACAAAGACCACATCGAGAAGCTATATGGAAGCCCTTTTTTATTAAATTATACTTAGTATGAAGATATCCAAGATAAGCCCACCAACCTAATATCGAGCATGAAAGAGGTAAAAATTCCTTCCAAAAGAACCTACACCATAAGTCCATAGGATGACAATATAAAGTAAGCCTACTTTTAACAGAATATATCCCATCAACTGAAGGAATCTAGAGAATATCATTTTTAACATCCAAAGGAATATCATTTGGAAGATGCCAAACACCACTGATTAGGAAGTTTAAAATAGGGGCAGTCAAATTGGCTTACTATGTAAGGGGAATATTAAGCCTGTTAACCAGAGAAGGTTAAATCCATTCATCAGTCCAGAACTTTAAAGAAGAGGAAGAACCAATCAACCATTCGATATAAGCCTTTATATTCAATAAAATAGAGTTAATAGAGCTCCAAACAGAAGAGGAGATAGGAGTAGCTTTTGGAACACTAGAAGTAGTGAGTAGCCTACTTCTTAAAAGAGAGAGAGAGGAAACTTATTCTAAGTAAGCAAACTCCAAGATAATTTCCTAAGAAGAGCAACATTCAAGTGATCCAAATCTTTAATGCCCAAACTACCATGTTTTTTATTTAAGCAGCAAATGGACCAAGGGGCAACAATAGAGCTTATCTAAAGGAAATTTCTAATACATTTTTTCATATAATTGAACAAGCTTTTGAGCCATTTGTAAATAGTAAAGAGTGCAGAAAAGAACTTATAATTATTGAGTTAATTAGCATGAGCCTACATGCCATGGATAAAGAAGAACCCTTCCCATTCATAAATTTATTGAGAATTTTATCAACTATATGTTGCATATAAATTTTCCTAATAGAACCTTGAAAAAGAACCCCAAAATAATTTAGATGAAGATATCCCTTATTGATCCTAATAAGCCATAGAATAAAATGAGCTCTTCGAAAGGTAACAACTTTACTAAAGAAAATGTTAGACTTACACTAATTAACTATTTGGCTTGAAATATCCCCATAAATATGAAACATATGAGCCAATAAGTTAATATTTTTCATGGAAGCCTTCCAAAAAATAGAACATCAATGGCATAAAGGAGGTGAGAATGACAAAAAGACTATTTATAATAATGCATTTTATCAAAAAGATTATCATTAGTAGCCTTGGAGAGCCATTGTCATACCTCAAATTTAGTTGTCCCTAAAATGGTCTAATGATAAAATGAACCTCTGAGATGACTAAAGTTATCTCTTAATTTGTTGATTCATACATAAACCATGATATTTGGTCATTTGTTAAGTACTCTCTTAATTTTTTATAGTCTATATTCTTGATTAATGTTTAAATTCTTGAGTGGTCCTTAATGCATAAGCTATTTCTTAATGCTATTATACTCATTGGGTAATTTCCTTATGAAATTACTCACACTCACTTTTCTTATATGTCTTTTAGCCTAGGTTGTATATTCCAATATATATAGCTTAAGCTATTTAGTACGGCAATGCAGTAGGCCATGTTGAATTATAAGGTGACCACGATCGAGATGCTCATGAAGTATATTACATGCCATGACAATGATGCACATCTATATTCAAATCGAGGTCTTATGAGAGGGTTTTTAAGATATTAAGTATTTTTACTAATTGCACCAATTGTATGTTAACCTGTACTCATTTTTTTATTGTACTTTTACATAAATAAGTACTAACAATTAAGTTTTATTTATGAGATGATTAAGCATAAGAATTTTCCACTTGCCATCTAATTACATATTGGTAATGTGATTTGTATGTTACATTTAGTAGTATGTTAGTTGGATATGTTTATCAGATTGTCTCTAGGTAATGCTCCTCTTTACAATGTCATCATTGGATGGAGAGTTTTAATGAGGTACTATTGAGGTAGGGTGTTACAATTTGAAACTCAAAATAGTATTCGAATATGATAATTTAAGTAAGTATTTATTGTTAGAAAAATAATATCAGACTAATATGTATCACTACAAGAAAAAAGGCTTTTAATGATTAACTTTTAGTGACCACATAGAAATTCATCCTTATAAGTGTATTATTAGTGGCCAAATTTTTTATTTTCATGTGCTAATTACGGGAATATTAGGTGGGCAATAAAAAATTTCATTTAATAAAAAGAAAAAATAATAATAACAAAGAAAAACTCTTAACAAAGGAAAAATTGAGAAATTATGACCATAATTTCATTAACAAAACTCTAACTCTCAACATAGCCATGAATCAATCAAAGCCCAAAATCAATATAAAAACCCACTCAAAATTTGAATGCCATGAATCAACGCTCAGTCTTCCTCTTCTTCCTATTACCTTTAAACTCTTTTAATTTCCAATGTTTTATTAGTTCAATTTCTTAGTTTTACTTTAGCTCCATTGCATTATTCTTGCTTGTTCTTCTCTAGGTTGAATATTCAGTGAGTTTATATTCTATTATTGTTCTCTAAAATATTGAAGTGTAGAGAATAGAGAAGAAGTTTGAATAAGGCACACAAGGCAAATATTCATTGATTGAATATATATAAATATACACACACACACACACACACACACAACAACTATAATATCAAGAAGATTGAATGAATCTAAGTTTTTACAAGCCTAACTATTTTTTGTTACAAATTATATACAACTTTGAATTTGAATACATTTAAAATACAACCAAAAGATAGCATAGTTTTTTTAGATTATATGATAATATGCCCCCTCAAGATGAATCTTGATGAGAGATTCTAATCTTTTCTAAATGCTAGTGAAACTTAGAACTTGCTATAGATTTGGTTAAACCATAGCCAACTAATCTTGGCTGGAAATACAAGCAACATGCAGTGCCCCAGTTTGAACTCTTTCATGAACAAAATATTAGTCTATAGCAAAATGCTTCATACGAGAATGAAAAATGGGATTGGAACTTAAATGGGTTATGCCAACATTATCACAACACTTTACTGGACAGTGTGGTAGGTGGACATGAAGCTCAGATAGAAGATTACATACCTAAGTTGCTTTTGTAGTCATGGTTGCAACATCATGATATTATGCCTCGGTCGATGAACGTATTGTGGTACATTTTTTTGAAGACCAAGAAATTGGATTTTGCCCAAGATAAAGAATGTACTAAAAAGTATATGACTAATCATCCATGTTTCCACCCGAGTCAGCATATGAAAAAGCATGTGAAAAGATAGGAGAACTGGAATGTAATTGAAGACCATAACCAGAGGTGCCATGTAGATAATGCACCAATCATTTAACAGTAGCCCAATGATTGGTAGTGGGGAAATGCATATACTGAGATAATTTGTTAAAGGAGAAAATAATTTTAGACCTTGTAATCAATAAAACTTACAAGTTGCCAAGCATCGTTCTATATTCCTTAGGATCATGGAGAGGTGAGCCCGAGTTTTGAGTAATAGTGAAATTAGAAGGAAGTGGTTTCTTGACCAGTTTGGCCTCAAGCATGTTGGTACATTGTAGAAGATCTAGGACATATCGTTGTTGAGATAATAACAAGCCAGCCTTATTAGGAATGACTTCCACACTAAGAAAATAAGAAAGAGGACCTAAGTCTTTGAGTGAAAATTTATTGGAGAGAGTATGTACAAAATGCTAAACTATAGAAGCACTAGAGCCTGTGAAAATAAAATCATTGACGTATACCAGTAGATACAATATAGCATTAGATGATTTTAGCATAAATAATGAAGTGCTTATATGGGAATTGACAAAACCAAATTCAAGAAAAAATTTCTAAAGTTCATAATACTAGGCTAGGGGAGCCTGTTTCAAATTGTGGGTGGCTTTTCGTAATTTGTAGATATGCTGTGGAAAATCCTTATCAGCAAATCTTGGAGGTTAGGACATGTAAACATTCTCTATGAAAAATCCCTATAAAAAAGCATTGTTAATATCTAACTGGCGCAAGCTCCATCCTTTGCTCAATCCAAGAATTAAAGAAATTCATATTGTTGTTGGTTTAACAATAGGACTAAATGTGCCATTATAATCAATCCCTATTTATTGATTAAAGCCTTTTACCACTAAAGGAGCCTTGTACTTTTCAATTGAGCCATCAGAAGTTCATTTCAATGTAAAAATCCATTAGCAATCAATAATATTCTGACTACTTGTAGATAGAACCAGTTCCCATGTCCCACTACTGACAAGAGCATTAAACTCTTCACTCATTGCTTGGCACCAACTTAGATTGGCAATGGCCTGTTTTACCATTCTTGATTTTGTATTAATAATATCTATGCGTTAGGCTATCAAATTGAGTTTCTGGAAAGGTTTGGTTATATTATTTTTGGATCTAGTTGTCATGGAGTGAGAAGGGAGAGCTGGTTATGATGACAGGTGGTGAGAAGATGATAGCTTATTGGTTTGTAAAGAAGGCGAGGTTGGTGATGTTGTAGAGGAAGTTGATGTTGGAAAAGAACCATTAACAGATGAAGGAGACGTACCAAATGGAGTATAATATGAAATTACAGAGGATGGGATGGATGAGATGTGTTTGGATAGGCTAGTTGTACAAAGGGAGGATTCCATTGAGTGGCAACATTAGAGTTTGACTCAACATCAACTTACTTTAGTATGAAATAAGGAAACACTGATTCAACAAATTTAACATCACGTGACGTGAAACATATATTTTTGATATTGGAATATGATAATATAAATATGCACTCTGACTAAGGGAATAACCTAAGAAAACACATGGTTATGATTTAAATTCGAATTTATGCACAGTGTAAAGTCTAGCTCAACGATAACAAAGATACCCAAAAAGTCAAAGTTTGGAATAATTGGATTTACTATCAAAGATGCACTCAAATGGAGAAGAAAAAGTTGAGTGTTTTTGTGGGCATTCGGTTAATCAAATACACCACAGTTGAAAAATCATATGACCAAAATTAAGTAGGAATAGATGCTTGAGTTAAAAGTGTGAGCCCCATCCTCGTTTCAACAATATGACAATAATGGCGCTCAAAAAATCCATTATGCTTAGGCATATAAAGTTGGGTTGTTTAATATGAAATACCATTAGATCCTAAAAAAATGCTAAGGTAATGTATTCACCACCATTATATGAGTAAAGCATTTTGATTTTATGGTGGAAAAAAAAATTCAACTATGGCTTTAAAATGCATGAATATATCTTTGACCTTGGATTTTCTTTTAATATGATAAAACCATATGTACTTTGTATAATGATTGATAAATAAAACATAATATTTAAAATGATCAATAGACATAACTGGTGAAGTCCAAACATCTGAGTATATTATTCCTAAAGGATAAGAACTAAAGAGTGTGGAATTGAAAAATGGAAGTTTATGAGTTTTATTGCAGGAGCAAGCATTATAAAACAAATCTTTCAAAGAAGTAGACTCTAAATTATTTATATTTAGAATATACTAGAGAATGAGAAAAGCTGGATGTCCAAGTCTTTGGTGCCAATGGTTGAGAGTGGTTTTGACAATAGAAAATGCTAAGAGTGGTGTGGAAGATTAAGTTTTCCATTCATATACCCTATCCTTCATAGGTCCTTAATGCATTATCTTTTTTGTGCACAGATCCTTCACCTGAAAATGTTAAGAAAAAATTCCATAAACACATCGTTAGAGTTACAAAATTGGAAAATAGAAAGTAGATTTTTTTATAATAGGAACACAAAGAACATTATGTAATTTAAAGTTTTTATTATAGGAGGGTAAAGATGCAAAACCAGTATGTGTTATCGATAAATTGATGCCATCACCAACATGATGTCGTTAGACCCTTAATAAGGAGAGTGAAGAGAAAGATTAATCAAATCAATAGTGACATGGTTACTTGCTCCACTATCAAGAAGCCAATTTTATTGATTGTTAAAGGATTAGAGTGTTGTGTTTGCTTGAGGCTACCAAGGAGTAGGTGTTTTGGGACTTAAGGTAGAGGTAGCTATAGGTGATTGTGTGGGAATAAAATGGTATGATGGACATTATTTGTCAGCGTGGCCTTGAGTTCCATATACTTGACAATATCCAAGATAGGGTTGTAGAGGATTGTGATTTTTCCTCTTTGTGTAAGAATGGTTAGGATGGTTGAAATTTATTCTAGATTGACTTTGAACATTTATCTAATTTGGGGTGCAGGTGTTATTTTTTGTTGCTACATTAGCAGTGACAGGTAAGTGTGGAGGATCAAATTTGGGAGCTGTAACTTCAAATGTGAGAAGTTTTTCATGCAATTCCTTAAATAATATAGGAAATTCATGGGCTTGAATAGCTCGAGCCAATTCCTTATAATCTTTACCTAATCCAACAAATATAATGTAAGTGACATCATCGAAATCCATAGGTGCACCAAGAATCACGAGTTCATCTACTAGTGCCTTAATGGTGTGCGAAAAATCAGTGATGGACATGGAGCCTTTGGCTAAGGTTTTCATTTGTTGCTTGATTTGTTTTATACAACCACATAAAGGTTTGGCATAGATTGTGGACAAAACATCCCAAGCTTGCTTGGAAGTTATAGAAGTGGCTATGAATGGAACAATAGTGGCAGAAAGAGAGCCAATTATAGCATTTAGGATTAATTGATTCTGTCAAATCCATGTAGAGTAAGCTAGGTTTGGAATGGTGTAAGTATCGGATGTGATAGTAGAGGGAGGACAACATTTGGAATCATCAATGTATCCAAGAAGATCATACCAATAAGAAGTGTCTGAAATTGGAGTCTCCAGGAGGGATAATTACTGTTGGTGAGTTCAATTAGTGCTTGAATAGCAATATTAATGGAAATAAGTTTTGTTGAGGATTCATTTAAGTTTCAAACTGTATAGTTGTTGTTATGGTTTTCCATTGGAAAATAGAAAGAAAGAAAGGAAAGAAAAAAAATCAAAAGCTAATGCAGCTTTAATACCATGAAATATTGAAGTGCAAATAATAAAGAAGAAGTTTGAATAAGGCACACAATGCAAATATTCATTGATTGAATATATATATATATATATATATATATATATATATATATATACAATAGTTATAGTATCAAGAAGATGGAATGAATTTAAGTTGTTACAAGCCTAACTATTTTCTGTTACAAATCAGATACAACTTTGAATTTGAATACATTTAAAATACAACTAAAAGATAGCATATTTATTTTAGATTATATGCCAATATTCTCATTTTCATCATGTTTTCAGTCACTTAAAATTTGCTTTTTTTTCTTGATTTTAGGTTGATTATTTTCTTCAATTTTAGTTCATTTGCTCCATCAGTTAAATTAATTGATTGTTGCTTTCTATCATACTTCTTAAAATCTCAACTGAGAACATAACTTTAAAGGTACTTAATTCTTTCCATTTCTTGTTCTATTATTTAGAATTGTGTTAACCCTTCTTGATTGTAATTTTTTCCTTCTTGATTTTGTGTGCCTAAGTGCTACACTAGCATAATGGAATACTTTGGTTAGGTTGTATTTGTTTTAAGGTCATTTGGCATGTTTTGGGTTTGTGTTGTGTTGTCATACAGGTTATTATGGCAGCATAATAATTTTTAATGCCATTTTACTATTCTTTACAAAACCCTTTTTGTTCTTTCCTTAAACTTTTCAAACAGACAAATTCATATTGGTTTGTAGCCCCAAATGAGTTCTTTTACTTTCTGATTTCATTACATACATGACTATTTTATTAGCTTGGAGTTGGCAAATTGTAAGATATTAGTCATAGAAACATGACTTTTCTGCATAATCACTTTCCATTATAAAATCTAGTTAAGAAGGATGTTTCCTTGGATTTTAATGTTTAAGAGGGATGTCTCATTAAGGTGAAATCCAATTTTGAATAAGCAAGCAAATTATTTTCCCTTATTGCTTTGATGCATATAGGATGTTTATCTTTTCTATTATTTTCCCATTTATATGTTATACAAATACTTTGGAGAGTATAAATTGGTGGGAAATGAGGGAGAAGGAAACAAAAACTTTAATAGTGTACCTCAAAAATTAAATAAACATGTTTAATGAATAGTAGTGTTTGTTAACAAAAATAAAAAGAAAATGAACAAAGACACAAGAGATAGGAGAAATACAATTATTCACAATTATTCACAATTATTCAATTCAAAAACTGAGGCTATTAAATGGCCAATACAAAAAATAAAATAGCATAAAGTAGGAACCCAAGCAAATCCATAATATGCCTAAAAACAGTGACACTTTGACTAGGGCTTCAACTAACCCACTAATAGTAAAACTAATTGTATTTATCTTAACAATCCCGCCCTTAAACTGAACACTGTAGTGCTTCAGTTTAATTATGCAGTAGAAACATCAAGTCTTTAAAGTGCAAACACCCATTAACCTCCTTAAATTTTGGAAGGGAAAAATTTTGAAAGGATTAGTAAATATATTAGCCAATTGTTCCTCACTCTTATAATACTTTAAATTGATGGTGTTATCACTACTGAGTTCTCTTAAAAAATAATACTTGACATCTATATGCTTGCTCTTTCCATGGAGCACAGGATTTTTAGACAACTTATTAGCTGAATTATTATCATAAAAAATTGTAGTAGCTCCTAGTTGCTTGAATTTCATCTCTTTAAAAAGTCTTCTTAGCCAATTTCTTGACAAGCACAAGCCATTACAACAACAAATTCAGCTTCTGTACTTGACAAGGTGACGATTTGTTACTTCTTAGATGACTATGAAATAGCACCTGTTCCAAACATAAAAACATAACTAGAAGTACTCTATCATCTTGATCACCTACATATCACTATTAATAAATCCCAATAAATTGGACTTCTCTCCCCTTTTGTAAAACAACCCACAATCTCTTGTTCCTTACAAGTAGCAAAGGATCCTTTTAGTAGCCAACAAATGCATTTATGTAGGTTTCTCCATATATCTACTTATCATACTAACATAATACATTATGTTTGGTTGTGTCGCAGTTAGATACATCAAACTACCCACAATTTGTTTGCAAAGTGTGTTGTCAACCTTCTTCCCTTCATAATCCTTATGAAGCTTTATGCCATACTCTAATGGAGTGATTGCTGGATTATAATCCTTCATTTGAAACCTGTCCAAAATGTCTACCACATATTTCTTTTGATATATAAAAATTCCATCATTTGATTGTACAACTTCTATGCTAAGAAAGTATGCATCATACCAAGGTCAGACATTTCAAACTCATCCATCATAGACTTCTTAAATTCTTCAAACGTGGAATCATAATTTCCAGTAAAAATAAGATCATCAACATATAAGCAAACAATGAGCATTTTACCTTATCTCCAATCTTCACAAAAAGTGTATGCTTATAGGGACATTTTGAGAAACCAGCTTTAAGAAAATAGATGCTACTATACCAAGCACGAGGTACTTGTTTTAAATGATTTTTATTGAATTGAATACTAATTTAAATTATGAACATTTCATATTATTTAAAAATCAAGACATAAATTAAAAACATAAAATTTCAATTAAAAATATAAAATTTCTCTTAAAAACTACAAAGTTCAAAATTTTATCATCAGAAAACAAAAACCAATGAAACAAACAAAAATCAACGAAAAAATCAGAAATTTTCATTCATAGTATCCAACTTTTAGCATTGTCCCACTACAATATCTCACTTTTAGTGATGGTCTCATTATACTGACATCTTAGGGTTGCAAATACCATACCAGCACCATGTGGTGCAATGTCAACATAGTGTAACATGTCAGATGTCATGTGGCATGCCACGTGGTCATCTTTGGCCGGAAATCGGGTTTAGACGCTTTATTGGTAATACAATATAAGGTTAGGGAGTTTTGTGTTACATTTTAATGGTTAGATACTTTGATGGTATTTAGTTAAAAAGTTGCATATCATCAGTGCAAATAACCCAAATTTTGATGATGCTTTTGAAATGGGAAAAATGTGTATAATGTTAAATTATTGATTATATGTTTATAAGATTAAATGTAGCATTTAGTTTACATTTACCATGGTTCTCTTTCTCCATAGTTTGCTAACGTGATAGTGGGATCCATGTCTACACTATGTGTACTGACACTTCATTATCTGTGTCAGCAATTTGGAATTCAATTTTGACCAAATGCAAATTATGTTAACATTGCAAACAAAAATATGAAATTGGAAATTTTTGAAAGGTTTAAAAGATGATTGAAAACGTTTGGCTTTTTTATACCAATAGGCCTATTTAATATTATTACTGATAAAAATAAAAATTTTATTTATAGTATTAATGTTATTATTAATAATGAAAAAACTGAAATAACAACAACAATCAACAACTATAAATTTGCAACTTTAAGAAAAAAATATTTCTATCCACATATATCCTTTTTTCCTCTTATATAAATTAAAACGATCGATCGACATACTAAATATGTATCCATCGAGACCTTATATTAAAGAACATAATTTGGAGCATTGTATAATGTGTTCATAATCTTTATTCAATCAAGAAATTTCTTCCATAGTTTATCAACAAGAAAACTTCTTAATACAATGACAATTCTCCAGGTCTCATCTAACATGAGAGGCCTTTACATAGGCTTGGTTATTTTATGCTTTATCTTATTAATTTTAGGTAAAATTCTTTCCCCTACGAGTTCTAAATTTAAAATTGAATTACTTAATATTGATTTTTTTAAGTACAATTTATCTTAAAATTAAGTTGAAATTAATATGCTTATAAGAAATACTCCATTTTGATATATGATTTTATGTTTTTATTCTCCTTATTAAAAAAAAGATGAATAGTATGATACAAGAGTGGAATTTGACCTTATAAATGAGTATATATGATTGTTCAATATCTAGTATTAAAATAAAGTTTAATAATTTTTAAGACATGTATATGTTTCAGAATAGGTTTGATATTTTCATTTTTTTAATTGATTAATATAATAATCATAAATTTTTTTTTTATATTTAATAATTTTATTACAATTCAAGGAAAGTTCAATAGGCTATGGATTGTACGCGGTAGTTATCCTCTTTTATTAATATTGATGAATGGTGGAAATTTCAAAATTGAAACCTCCAAAATTCTAATAAATAAAAATATCAATCGATCACCTCTGATTAGTTTAACCGAAACATTGTTGCTGATATATATATTTTTATTATTTTGTTATTTTAACATTAATGAATCACTTTAGTCATAAAAATAATCCAAATACATATGATCTAATGATTTCAAAGGCAGGAGCAATACTTTATCCATTTTGCCTAGGAGAATGTTCAAAGTTCCCAATCTGCTTTAAGGTTTGCCAAGAACATGGATATCCTATGGGTGGTGCTGGTGTCCATTTAAAATTAGGGAAATGATTTTTGTCTCGGGCCGAGACAAAAGCGAGGGGTTAAAAAAATAAGGGGAGGGGTGTTATTACTAAAAAACCAAATAAAATAAACTGCTCCCATGAAAACAGGGAGAGTTTAGTCAAAAAGAAAAAAATTATTAAAAAATGCAAGTCGCTGCATAGCAGTCCACGATGAGTATCATCACTCTTAAAATTATGTTGCTGTTCTTTTTCGATAAAAATCTCTGAACTTCTACTGCCTTTGCTTAAAAAATGTCCAGTAATGTATATAATAAAGATCTGATGATCTCATCTTAATAAAACTTGCAAGGCATGAAAATAAAGGTGTTTTTGTTTGTTGCTCATTTTATGAATAATTATCCCACAATTAAGGCTCCATTTTTTCCAGAAAATATTTGTTTTGAAAAATATTTTTGGAGAAAATATTTAAAAATATATTTTTCGATATTTAGCTACAACATTAGAAAACAACTGGAAAATATCTTTTTTTTTATATAAACACCTTTTATTATTTAAATTATTTCTTTGTAATGGACTTAATGTATATTTTTTTTACAAATGATCTCTTTTATAATGTACTTGATGTATTGTTATAAAATCTACATAATAATTAATTTATATTAGAAAAAAGAAAAAAGAAAGGGATGAGGGGAAAAATGAAAAAATAAAAAAAAAAGTGAAAAAAGAAAAGCAGTAGAGAAGATAAAAATGAGAAAATATAAATAAAAAGAGGGAAAAAAAGGATAGAAGATGAAAAAAATGAGGAGAAAACAATAAAAAGGGAAAGGAGAAAATAAAAATAAAAAAGAGAAAAAAAAAAAAGAATAACCTGAGAAGGAACAAAATAAAAATAAAAAATAGGAGAAAATAAAAAGATGTGACATTACAGATCAATTTTTTTATTTTCATTGAAAAATGATTTTTCATCATTGGAATGAAAAATTATTTTTCTTTTTTTAATTTATTTTTTATTAACTAAACATTTATTTTTCTTTAACTTTTTTTTAGTCTAAACAGGGAAAATATTTTTCTTCCGCAAACACATAGAGCCTTAGTTTTGGGATAGAAAAGAAAAGGGTGGAAGCCATGTAAGTTTTAAAAATAATTGAAATAGGAAAGAAAATGGTGGAAGCCATACATGTTTTAACTTGTGATATCACATTAGAGAGAGGTTACGTAAAGTAAAGTAAAATAAGAAAACCTAAAGCAAATAGAAGTAAAGTATACAGTTGCTAAGTTGCAAATAAAAAAAAGTGATGTCAATATTATTGAAAACAGCAACAAGAAATTATTAAGTCAAATTTTATGTTTTATTATTTATATTATTTCTTAATTATTGAAAAATTCATCATTTTATATCAAAAAATAAAATAAAATCATATTGTCACACTAAGAGCATTGATAAAAGGACAAGGAATATGTAATCTGACACTAAAAGTTGTACTTTTAATGACCGCAATTAGCGACAAATTAAACAAATTTCGTTGATAATTCACGTTATTTTCAATCTTAGATTATGAAATTTTATATTCCACAGCTTCTTATATGTCTAGAGAGTTTTTCCCAAAATGCAAAGAAACTTACTTTTCTAAGGGATATAGCTAGAGAGGAGATTGCATAGGATATTGATTCCTTATTAGCTTCATGCTGTTTCAATGGCTTAAAGAAATTAACTTAATTACTATGTACTTTCCCATTATAGCTTTGAGAAAATTATTATTATTATTATATGCAATAAAAAATCATATTTTACTAGTAAACGGGAATAGTATAAAAAATATGAATATTTACAGTCACATTAAATTAGTTGTTAAACAATTTTTATCGTCTTTATGGTTATACTTAGGTCAAATAAAATTAGTTAAAGCACAAATAGACTCTAAATATTAGTTGTTCAAATAAAAAAAAATCTATAAATTAAAAATTTATATATATATATATATATACACCACTTCGTTTGTTACAATTGCACATATTAAGTAAAGCAAAATGGATTTTTTTGCAATTTAATATTAAAAAAAATACTAATTTTGTATGAATACAGTTGCTTAGATTAGCAAGATAAATTTAGTAATTTGAAAAAAATATTCCTATTGAGTCCATTTTTCCTTTTATATAAATTAAAAAGATACACATACTAAATGTATATTGATGGAAACCCTACATTAAAGAACATAATTTGAATCAATGTATAATGTGTTTATAATAATCTATTAACCAAGAAATTTCCTCCATAGTTTATCAACAAGAAAGCTTCTTGATACAATGGCAATTCTCCAAGTTTCATCTAACAAGAAAACTTCTTACATGGGCTTGGTGACTTTATGCTTTGTTTTATTACTAATTTCAGGTAAACTTTTTTCTCTTACAAGTTTCAAATTTAAATTTGAAAGACTTAATTATTATTGAGGTATTTTTTAAGTATCATTTTTCTTAAGAATAATAAGTTGTAATATGCTTTTATGAAATAATCCATTTTAACATATGATCTTATAATTTTATTCTTTTTAATAAAAAAAAAATATGAACCACAATCGAATCTGATGTTATAAATTCATTATAGTTGATTATCCGATATCTAGTATTAAACTAAAAACTTATATATAAAAATTTATAAATATTTAATTCTGTTTGAGCCCAATAATCAAATGGTTTCAGAGGCAGGACCAGCTGCTGCATTAGGTCCATCACCAGTATCATGCATAGGACTATGTTCAAACTTTCCAGACTGCAGTAATGCTTGCATTTCCAGAGGATTTCAAAAGGGAGGAAATTGTATGAGTCTTGGCGGTTCAACCCCAGCTTGCTGCTGTACCAAGGACTGAGAGCAAATAATTTATTTTATAAATATATATATTGATACTGTTGTCTTTACTGTTATTATGTAATTTAATAAATTTACAAAAATAATAAAGGTATAATTATATTTTACTATCAGATAGTCTATCCTCGAACTTTATCAATTGTCAATGCAATATTATGAATTTATTTCTTTCAAAATGGTCATTTTTATGTGAAAATATGGTAGTTTTGTCAAAAATATTTTTTTTTTTGAAATATGTTATCTTGATATTATTTATACATCTATGGAATTTTTATTGAATTTTCATTTGGTAGCAAAATATTTTAAGTTTTTTTTTTTTTTTGGGTGATAGTTTGAATTATTTATGTTATTCATTGTCTCAGTATAGCTACTTATGTTCTTAAAATGTTGCTTAGTTGTAAACGATTTACAACTGTTGTGATCAAGTGGTAAGGATTGTTTCCGCTTAAGTGAGGTCTCAGGTTTGAATTTTAAAGTATGCAGTCACGTTAAATTAATTATTATGAGACCTTTACCACTCTTGTGGTCCTGCTCTAGTCGAACTGGATTAGTCAGAGTCTAATGAGCTATGGATACAGGTGGTTCAAAAAAAAAAAAAAGTTCCATTCAAAATAAACTAACAAAATAATATCACATATAAACTAATAATAGTTTAACTAAAAAACAATAATTTATCCAAAAAAATAACACTAAAAATAATCAATATCATGAGCAAAAAATAACATCAAAATTAGTTTTCTTCAACAAAAACTTTTCTTTTGAGAAATTTATCCATAATGATGTCTACAATTGAAATCACATAAAAGATAATCAACTATCACAATACCAAAAAAAAAAAAGGGAATAAGTATAATTTAGATCCCCTTGGTTTTACCTTTTGGCAAAATCAATCTTGTGATTTTTTTTTGGCATTTAAGTCTCTCGTGTTACATATTTTTTTACATTTTAATACCTTTCTAACTAATATCATTATTATTTTATGGGAAAATATTAACATAATATTAAATATAATGATAAATTTATTCTATATATGATTTATGATCAATCTAACCAATTTGCTATTTTTAAAAATATTATAAATTTATTTTAAAAATCATTTCTTTTTATTCATAATTAAATAAAAAATACATCTAAATTTAATTTTTTGCAAGTTCATTGTAGTTAGTTGAATGATATATTACTCATTATATGATTTTAGCATTGAAAATGCATATTATTTTTACATAAAACATACATTTTTAACAATATTTGTTAGAAGAGTACTAAAGTATAAAAAAAATATGAAACACAAGGTACATAAATGTCAAAAAAAAAAAAACGACAAGATTGATTTTGCCAAAAGGCAAAACCACAAGGATCGAAATTGTACTTATACCAAAAAATATTATAAATTTAATTTTTGTGATAAGAACTAATGAGCAAATTAAAGGAAAAAATATACATTAAGATTGGGCAAACTAAGTGTATACAATAAAATAAAAAAATTAATTGACAACATATATAATTGATGAGTAATTGAATGTTACATTGAATTACTAACTTTGTCAAATTGGTTAGTGCATAATAACTATTTAGCACATTAAGGAAAAAAAAAATGTACAAAGAGAAAGAGAAGAGGTATGAGCGGTTAAGTTGAGAGAAAGAAAAGAAAATGAGAGGTGAGGTGTGACGTGTTAGAGAAACCAAACCAAAAAGTTATTTAAAAATAGTGAAAAGAAAAAATAAGAAAAAGTTTTATTATTTGGAATTTTTAAATAATGGACTATTGGATTATTATTATGAATCCACTAAGATTCTACAAAAAATCTTATATATGGTAAACGAATCAACAATTTCACACTAAATTTTATTATATTATTCAATTTTTTCTTTTAAATTTTTATTCAGTTCTAAGCGTATTTAAAATTTTTGATTTACAATTATATATTTAAAAATTCATTGCATTCATAAATTTTAATTCAAAATTATATTTTATTTTTAAAATTTTAATTTAAATCTATTTTTTTTGTATATTAATTGTTGAATAAATTAAAAATAGAAATTATAATATATCGGTATTTAAAAGAGAAAAAATGTATATGTGTAGATAATTTTCTAATGTTACAATATATATATATATATATATATATATATATATATATGAATAAAGTTTGGTGCACCATAGTATCTCAGCTAGACTGGCACCCTCTTAGCACCCTTCATCACAAGAAATATCCAAAAATATTATTAAAAGCCAAAAATAAAATAGAACCAATCCGAAGAATTAACAAAAATCTATACTGCTCATGACCAAAGCCATGAGATAAGAAACCATTACAAAAAATAGGAGCATTATGCCTCATCAATAGAAGTGTCTTCATGAGCCAAACGATCGACAACCATATTTCCTTCCCTAAAAATGTAAGAGACATGAAAACGCATAAGAGAAACCCGATGAAGACATCTAGACCAATCCTTATGCAAATTCCAAGGGACATTAATTGAAGAAGATAGAAAAAGATTAACCACATAAGAATAATCACTTTTAAACCAAAGATCATGCCAATCCAAATCCCATGCTTTATCAACAACATAAATAGTCAAGCTAAGTTCTGCATCAAAAGCAAATTCGCTATCCAAAGGAATAGCAAAACAACATTGTAATGATCCAATATTTTAAATTATTATAATAATATTATTTTGGGATATACAGTATTAATAAAAATTAAATTTTAACTATATATTATCATTAATTATTTACATTATTTGTTTATTTTATTCTAAATATTTTATTTACGTGAAATAATTAATTTGTGAGTTTTATTATTTAAAATACTCAAACTCATTTTCATTACTATTATTTTTAATAGTATTATTATTATTTTATTTCTATTATTTTTAATAGTATGAGTGTTATTATTTTATTGGTATTATTATTATTATTATTGTTGTTGTTGTTGTTATTATTATTGTTAGTATTATTATCATTTTATTACTATTATGCATGTGATATTATTATCATATTGTGTTAATAACATGTGCATGTATGTATTTGGTCCATGTGTTGTATATATATGTGTGTGTGTGTGTGATTGTGACAAGTGGTTATTATATATATATATATATATATATATATATATATATATATATATATATATATATAAAGAGTCAAAAGCATTACTACGGGTCAACATTTTTTTCCCTTTCCCACCATTTTTTTTTTCTTCTTTTCATTTTCTTTTCTTCTTCTTCTTCTTCTCTTCTCTTGCCTTCCGTCATTGCCGACTCCCAAAGCTTCACTAGCACACCGTCAGCCACCATGGACCACCACCAAGCTCCCCACTTTCATCCTCTTCCTTCTCATCGCCTCCAGAGAGCTTCGGTTATCGGATTTTTACAAGAAACCATGGGTAGTTATTGTAGCACCAAAATTTTTTTTGGTGATTTAAGGTTGAGTTCTTGGGCTCATTAGACTCCTCATGGCATGTACGTCTCGATTCTCAAGTCGGTTCAAGCTCACAACATCCGGATTGTGAGTTTTCTTCAATTATAGTTTATGTCTATTTTGGTTTTTATTTTTTTAAGGTTGAGTTTGATTGTTTATTGATTATTTCTTTTGGAAATGTTGAAGTATGCATCTCAATGTACTCATATATATATATTTTTTATTTTTCTAAATTATTTTGAATAAATGGGTATTTTTGAATATTTTATTATTATTTAGTGAATTTTTGAAAATAAATTATATAAATTATGAATTTGGTTAAATTATTGTTATTATATATTTTTATTAATTTTGGTGTTGAGAAATTAATTTTTGGGATTATTATATAATTTTTATGAATATTTTTAGTTTATGTAAATATTGGATAATTGAGTTAAATGAGTATCTTGATTGAATTTAAAGTTTAATTTTGTGCTTGAGTTGATATTAAAATGTTATTTATTGATAAAATAATTTTTATGAATTTATATAATTTTTATAGAATTTTATACAATTTATGTGTATTTTGGAATTATTAGATTAAATATGTATTTTTATAGAAATTATTGGTTAAATAAGTGTTTGGTTGATATTAGTATATTATATGATGATTAAATAATTTAGATGATTTTATATAATTTTTGAGGAAATTATTTAGTATATTGGATATTTTATATTATAGGGATAAATGTGTAATTTTATGTTAATTATAGTTAAATATTATGTTTAGTTGATTTTATAATTATTTAAGGTATTAAAATGATTTTTACACATTAATTACTATTTTTAACTAATTAATACTATTTTTCAAAAATTATTTTCAAATAATATATTATATATTATTTTGGAAATAAAATGGGTTTTAAACTAATTTTATTATATAATTAAACTATTTAAGCAATTAAACGTGAACTTTATTATGTTATGTTGAATAATTGTAAAATTGAATTTTTATTAATATTATATAATATTTGAGATCTTATTAGTTAAATTGTGATAATTTTGGGAATATTATGTAAATAATAAGTGTATTTGTTATATTGAGATTAAATGTGTGTTTTATTATTTTTGTGATGATAAATTGTGATTTTAAATGTTATTTGCAATTTATGTTAATTTAATTGTAAAATGGGAATTTTATTCCATTTATGAATTTTTATCATCAAATATTATTTAAATTAAACTTTTATGTTTTAATTGGAAAATAAAGGTTTTTAAATATTTTTATGGGTCTTGATGATTTTTATTATTTTACCATTTAATATTATTTATTTGTATATTGCGAACCTCGGTTGGGGATTTGTGGAGTTTAGGGTCCCAACCCGAGGTATTGTGCTTTGTGATTTTAAAAGTGTGTTTTTTTATGCAGGATCGGCCCTACTTTTATAGGGAGATGTCTATTTTACAGAAGATATTCTGCCGAAATTTCGGTAGATTTCTCGTAAAATGTGACAATCGGTTCAAGTCTAGTTTTGAATTTTTGATTGAGTCTTTCTATAGTATCCTAGAAGCGTAAATTAGAAGTTTATTCTAATTGTTAATATTGTTTTATTTTTCTAGCTGCGCTGAGACTGAGGCCTAACGGACCAGGTCCGCCGAATCTGTCTCATGGAGTACGAATCTGTGAGTTATTATACTGTATATATATGCATTGCATATAGAATGCATGATTTAGGATTTTTCATTTTCATTATATGCTTTTAACAGTGATTTAAATTATAATATGATTTGGTATAATTAGGTTTATTTTTAGTATATTTTAGTACATATACATGTTTTAAATGTAAGTTTATTTATAATTGTTTATTTAAATTATTAGTATACTTTAGGTATATTTTTAGTATATTTTAGGTATATTTTTAAATAACTGCATGTTTAATTGTTGATTTAAACTTAGTATGCTTATAATATACTATTGGTTTATTTTTTTTAGTATATTTTATGATTTATTTAGATTTATTTTACATATATATACTTGAAATATACTTAATTTATTTTAGGTATATTTTTGGTATATATATGGTTTTATTTTCGGTATATATTATAATTGATTTGAATTTATCTGACATATATACACTCGAAATATACTTAGTTTATTTTAGGTATATTTCTAGTATATGTATGGTTTATTTTATCATTATGATTATTATTCTACATTATTTATTTATCCATATGAATGATTTATTTTAAATGAAGGATATCAATAGAATGTGCTTCCTAGTGGGCAGCACTAGGACCGTGTACGTACCGGTGCAATAGATTTAGGTATGAGTGAGGAATTAATTGTGGTGATTATGATTTGATTGATTTGATTGAGATATGATGTGATTGAGAGTGTGATTGCTGGAGCTCGGTTGACCAAGTGTCTCGGGGCCAATCACATTGATAGTCAGACTGCTGGAGCTCAGTTGACTTAGTGTCTCGAGGCCAGTCTACTGTCCAAAATGGAATAAGTGATCTATTTTGATTTAAGTGAGCCTATATGGCTAGAGTAATGATATGATTGATTGAGGTTGTGATTAATAGGGTTCTATTTGATCATTCATGTATTAAAATAAATGTTTTCTGCATCTATTATATTTATAAAAGCAGAGTTTGGCATTTGTGTGAAATGTGTGTGTGTGTGTGTATATATATATATATATATATATATATATATATAAGAATGCCTGATTGTTATGGTTTAGATTGCATGTATATATAGTATAATAATTCACTCAGTAAGGTCTTACCCTTCTCAATTATTTTTTTCAGGAGATCCTATATCGTCAGACCTTAGTAGTAGAGTTCCTCGCCGGTGCTCTTCCGTCCTGACTATTTTATGTAAATGTATATTTTGAACTCTGATTTGTATTCTAGAAACTGCAGTAGTAGTGTTATTGTATCAGAAGAGTATTTTTTTGTTTTGATATTTAATACTCAAAGAGTTGTATCTGAACATTGTATGAATATATTTATTTATGAAAGGATTTGGAGTATTTATTTTATATATTGATTCAAAAAATTTTAATTCTATCGTACTTTTTATTTATTTATTTATTGCATTATTTTATTTTCTAAGGCTTGCTATGGGTTCTGGATTCGAAAGAATTCTCGTTCCCTAGTGTCGATCATGACTCCTAGTTTGGGTCGTGATAAACCTTTAACTAAAGCAAGGCTATTTTTGAAAATGCCACCTCCACCAAGCCTGTCAGGCAACCCCAAACCAGAACCATTGTTATTAACTTTCAGAACACTAGGTGGGAGCAATTGCCAATGAATTGTAACAATAAAGGGAGCCATTCGAGGAATGGAAGAAATACCCAGGTGACGCAACACAAGCAGTTCAGATTGAGAGCCATTGACTTTTGAAAGTATCACACTCATATACTGCTCGCAAAACCGATCGAATGGATTGAAAAATCGAAACCAAATCATTATCAAAGATAGTTATATTTCTAGCATCCTAGGTAGTCTAAAAAATTGAAACCATTGCAGTAATGAAAAGTGGCTTCATTTGAGTCCTTAAAGGAACATCACATACCTAATTAAAAAGCAAAAGAGGTGAAGCTGAAACTTCAAACCAAAAAAATCACTAATGGCAGACCACAGTGTTGTTGCATAAGGACAAACAATAAAAAAGATAAGAGGCAGTCTCATAAAAAGATCAACATAAATGACAAATTGAAGCATATTGAATACCTTTCTTTTATAAATTATTTGAAGTTAAGAGCTTGTCCAAGAATATCTTCCAACATAAAATGGAATAGGAAGGAGGAATAAAATTTTTCCATATGACTTTGCACCATCGTTTGGGAGAATGACAATTCCGAAGATGATGATATACACCTTTTGTAGTTACAGTTCCATTAGAAGAGCTTGTCCATACCAATGTATCTTTTTCAAAAAATGATGCCAAATGAGGAACAATTTAATGTGAAAGCTGAGGAAACAAATAGTCAGTAAACTAGGAAGCTTCCACTATCTATAAATATAAAAATATAAAAAAAATACCAAAATGGAACTTACGACGATAAATGGGCAAATTAAGCTTACCTACAATGCTACTTCCCATCCAATTATCATGCCAAAAACTTAGTTGAGAACTAGCACTAAAAATCCAATATGATTTAACATAGAAATGGGAATAAATCACCTTAATAGAGCTCTATACCGAAGAAGAGACAATTCTTGGCTTATTAATAGAGTCGAAGAACCTTGCTCAAAGGAAAGAAAAAAAAAAGCCATCTGACAAATACAAATAGTCAACCAATTTATATAAAAGAGAATTATTCTGAATAGATAAATTCTTTAAACCCAAACCACCTTCTAATTTGGGAGAACAACAAGAGGACTAAGAAACTGTCATAATTTTTTTAGAGACAGTAGACCCAGTCTAGATGAAGTTATAAATGGATTTATTCATTCTCTTTAAGAGTTTAAGAGGCCATTTATACACCATAAAATTGTGGATGAAAGAACTTTGAATAACTGAATTTACCAAGCAAACCCTACCCACCATAGAGAGCAATTTTCCTTTTTAATTATCAACTTTTGACAAAATTAAATCAGTAATGAATTGAAAATGGGAAGAATTAGGGGCCTCATAAAATAAAAGAACACCCAAATATCTAAAAGGTAAAGAGACCAACTTCATATGAGAAAAGTATAAAAGAAAAGCAACACGGTGTCTAGACACCAACGGTCTAAGGGAAAGATCTGATTTCTCCCAATTAACACGTTGGCTTGAGAGAGCTCTATAAGTATAAAAAATATAAACTATCAAATTGATGTTATAAGATGAAGCTTTACCAAATAACAACACATCATTAGCATACAGAAAATGAGAAGGAGCCTTTAAATGTCGACCCACATCTACTAAATAAAAAGAACCATTGTCCACTAAAGAAGAAATCCAACGGCTTAAAAAAGTTTGAACAATACAAAAAAGCAAAGGGGAAAAAGGGTCCCTTTGGCGTACTCCCCTTGAACATAAAAAATAACCCTTCGGATAACCATTGCAAATGATGGAAATCTGAGAAGAATTAAAAATAGGCAAAATCCAAGGCTTAAATTTATTACCAAAACCAAAACATCTCAGAACTTCCACAATAAAATCCCATTTCATTATATTAAAAGCCTTATAGATATCAATCTTCATGGTCAAGTGTCCAAATCTGCATTTTTTATTTAAAACATTAACACATTCATAAAGCCCTTGCAATACTGTGTTATATATGTCTCCCTTTAATAAAAATAAACTGCTCCTTAGAGACAATCTTAGCAGCTATATTAACCAAATGATCTACTAAAATCATAATAATAATTTTAAAAATAATATTACTAAGAATAATATGCCTGAATTTAATAATAGAAGTAGCACCTGGGACTTTCGGAATAAGAATCATGTGACTTGAATTCAAACCCTCTTTAAGCTAACCATGACCAAAGAATTCCTGAACTACTGTGCAAACATCAGAGCCAACAATGTCCCAGCATGAGTAAAAAAATATCACCTATGAACCCATTTAGACCTGGAGCGCTTGAACCAGCCATATGCTTAACAGTAGCAAAAATATCCTCCTTACTAAGCACCCGTATAAGCAAATCATTGTCAACTTATGTCACAAGGCTAGGAATAACGTCATTAATCAAATCAAGAGGAGTAGGGCTAGAAGTGTTAGAGAATAAATCTTAGTAAAAAGAAATAACATGAAATTGAATAAGATCCGGATTATCAGTCAAATACCCATTTACTTCCAAAAACTTAATATCCGATTGATATCATTTTTTAGCCACATAGGAATGATAGAAACTAGTATTTTGATCCCCACTTGTAAGCCACTGAATTATGCTCTTTTCCTTATAAAATAACTCCTGCTAAATAAGACAATCATCCAAGACCTTATGACAATCTAATTCTTGCTTATAAAGATTCTTAGAAATCCCTTCATCAAAAATCCATTTTTGAACATCAACTAAAGAAAGAGAAGCACAATCAACCTTATAATGGACATCACAAAAAAACATTCAAATTCTAAGAATGAAGATACTTTAACTTGACCATCAGATGTCTTATGTGAGAGCCATACACCGTAGCCTTATTCCATTCATCCTAAACTAAAGCATCAAAGGCCTTATGAGAAAGCCACATTAACCTGAATCGAAAAAGAAAAGGAGCAATAGAAAGTGAACAGCTTAATAGAATTGGATTATAATCCGAACAATGCCTAGATAATGTTGTACTTTAAATCAAAGTCTAATCATAGAAGTAATTTTGATTACAGAGAATTCTACAAAGTCTCTCTTCAATCTAGCAGTACCACAATGACCATCCGTCTAAGTAGAAAAGGCAAACAAAGAATTTAAATCAGTAAGACCACAATCACTAACCATAAAGGCAAAGTGTTTGTATGATATAAAAGAGGGAGAAAGACTTGTTTTTTCATGTGCACCAAGACAAGCATTGAAATCTCCCATGATGAACCATCTGTAATGACAAAGAGAGGTTAAGTGACGAAGCTCCTCCTAAAGAAAGTGTTAAAACAAATAAGAAGTGCTTACATAAATAAAAGTACACCAATGTGACTTGTTATCAATAATGAAAGAAATAGTGATCTGCTGATTAGTGAAAGAAACTACATCAATAATCCAATTATCTGAAATTAGGACCCATAAAGATGGGAGGACTGAATTATTAAAAGCAACAATCTTCAATCCTAAATTATTCCAAAAATGAAGAGGAATAGAGTCAAAATTAACTATAGGCTTAGCTAAACAAAGAGCTTGAGGTTTATGCAAAAGGTAAAAATTATGTAAATATCGAAGAGTGTGGGAATTACCCACACCTCTGCAATTCCAAAAAATAAACTTCATAAATTAAGTCTTTCTGGTTTCTTAGAAACTCTTTTAGAAAGAGAAACTTTATATTTCATCGACTTGGAAACTGACCTTTTTTGTTGAACTTTTTGCCAAGGTTCTACCAAATCACTTTCATCTACCCAAGAAACCTTTTTTGCATGCCCAAGCACAGTGTCTTTTTTTCTTGCAGAAAATTGTCCTCATCATTAATAGCATTCTCCTCCAAAGGAGGTCTATCAGGTTGCTCATGCAAAACAAAATCATCCTCAGCAAAAGATGTCTGTTGTATATCAATTGGAACAATGGAACCTGAATCATTGTTTATTACATCTTCAAGGACAATAACATAATGTTTAGGTAAATAGGAGGTATCATTGTGATTAGAGAAAATTTGAGCCATAACTATTTCATTTAATGCAATAGCAGACAATTTATCAAAAATTTTATGAACTGGAATCTCATTTTTCTAAGTAGTTTTTTGGTTCTAGACTTTTTTCATGTTATCCTTTATTGGGTGGGCCGACACTGTTGGTTTGTTTCCCAAATGACAAGCCTTCACATCATTGCCAATATTAGAACATATAGTGTAAAAAGAGAGGAGGTTCTCATAGATTACATAAATGAAGAAACTTTTGCCAATTCTTTCCATAAGGAGATTTTCCAGAAGAGGTGCATACATATCAACAATAGCTAAAATGCAAGCATAGTGCCCAAATTCACCCTTGACAGTTGCGGCATCAATTTTTATAGGAACTCCAACACCTCTAGCTATAGAAACTAATATCTTAGAGTGCCAATATTCCCATGGCAATTGATAAAATCGAACCCAAATTTGAATATTATATAATTTCTGTGTGGTCAGATCAAAATCAGGACACCATGGTTGTAAACGAAGAATTCCAGGTTTCAGAGCAACCAAGCCTCTACTTCAAACAAGGTTTTTCTCCTCACTAGAAGTAAGTATAACATGGTAGTACCCATATCCCAATGAGATTAATCTCTAGTTGCTAGATAAACTCCAAACAGAATTGAGTTTCTATTTTAATTTTAAAAGTTTCCATAGAGAATCTCTTTTGGGCAATCAAAGCATGTTGCCATGCTGATAATTGTTGCTCATATAGGTGTTGATCAATCTTAATGGCAATGAAACCTTCCTTGCTAGAGGCAAGTGTGTTGTCGAAAGAGACCAAGGAGGACCAATGACAGCCGAGGCATATGATTTTTCAATCAATTTAGGGACTGATGAAGCAAACATATCTCCATGACCTGAAAAATCCATTACAGGGGCGGTGGCCATAGCTGCCGTGCGGCGCTGTCAAGCAAATGGAATTCACAGTTGGAGTCCAATCTACCTTTGGTTCTTGAACAATTTCGTTCAATTCTTGCGTCCATCCATTAAGTACAAGTCGTTGGCTATTTATAAATAAATATGGCGCTTATTACACCAAATATACATACGTTTTTGTAAAAATAATATTCTAAATTTTTAGATTAATTTTATTTAATTATAATTATTTGTATATAATATGTAATTGAATAATAATTAATTCAATCATTTTAATTTTATTTATAAACTAAAAAAGACTTTTTATATATTTAGGATTTTTTATTTTAAAACAATAAAATTTAAAAATAAAACTATACATTTAGCCGATATCTTAGAACCATCTAATTATGCATCATTTTTTTTAAATAATATTATGAACTTTTTGGTACTATTATTATTATTATTATTCATTATCATTAAATTAAATATATATAAAATTTTTATTTTAATTATTATTTAATTTTCATTCATAATTTCAAGATTTTTTATATAAATTCACCATAAAATTAAAACAATCAAATTTAATTTAATAATTTAAATTGTTTAAAAAAGAATTTTTAAGTCAATATTAGGTAAAATAATAATGATAAGTGTGATACACCCAAGGTATAATAATATACCATAAGGTATGATGCAATATAGGTAAGAATGTCTTGACTATAAATACAGGACTACTGTCAGCTCTGTTGTTCGTCCTCTGAAGACAAAAGGCAAAAAGCAAAAACAAAACAAAGCCGTTTCTTTTTCTTCTTCTTGTAAAAACAATGGCACTGATTACTGATAGCAACGGAGATTCTCATGATTTTGTGTCTATTCTCTCTTCTTCTGATATGGATTAACTGATTCGAAACAATGGTAATCAGGTGCCTTCTTCACTTACTTTTTTTTTTTTTTTTTTTTCAGTTAAAGCACAGATATTTTTAAAAAAATTTTCTTTTAAAATTTTGATGTTCTGTTAATGCATCTTGACTTGTTGGTGGACTTGTTTTTGTTAGGATTAAACCGCATGTGTGATGTGTCTCTGTGACTTTTGGTTTTTTTTAATCGTCTTTCCTGCTTATGAGTATTAGGATTACAGAGAATGTAGTCATTTATTTGTATAATTCTTCATTTTTGCAGGTGAAGATAGACAGTTTGAAGGGGAAGAATATTGGTTTATACTTTTCAGCATCATGGTGTGGTCCGTGTCAGTGGTTAACCCCAACTTTGGTGGAGGTCTAAAATGAAATTGATTCAAAAGGGAATTTTGAGATTGTTTTTATAACAGCTGATGAAGATGATGAATCCTTCAAAGAGAATTTTGCAAAGATGCCTTGGCTTGCAATCCCTTTCTCTGATTCAGCCACACGTGATCGCTTGGTTGAGCTTTTTCAGGTCCAGGGCATACCCTACTTAGCAATCCTTGATGAAAATGGGAAAGTTTCAACCAGAAGTGATGTTGAGATCATTCGGGAGTATGGAGTTCAATTCCATCCTTTTACTGTTGAAAGGATCAAAGAATTAAAAGAGCAAGAAGAAGAGACGCGAAAGAACCAATCTTCAAGATCTATCTTGGTCTTTGGTTCTTGTGACTATGTAATTTCATCTGGTGGAGAGAAGGCAAGCTAATGCTTTGTGTAGTTATTAGTTAGTTTTTCTTAAGCTTTAGTCCCTGGTTTGATTTCAAATGTTTTTCAGCTGACATGATTTTGTGCTATTTACCTTTTAGGGAAAAAAAAAATTTATTTTTCAAATTATGATAGTTTTGAAATTTATTCCCATTTTATAGTTTTTTTTTTATTAAAAAACGTTACTTGAAATAGCGCAAATTAACTACTTTTATTATTATTCATACAAATTCATAATAACTTTTATATAATTTTAGTATCTAAATCTATGTAATTATTATTATTATTATTTTAAATTATTTTAATTATATAAAACATTTCAATAAAATAACTACAACTATTGACTATTATTGTTTCTAATAATATATATATATATATATATATATATATATATATATATATATATATATATATTATTATTATTATTATTAATAAATTAACAATCATTACACAAGGATTAGTTTCTAAATATTATTAAAATTAACATAATCATAACTCTAATTATTTATAATATTTAATAAATTAACATTAAAAAAATTAAAAGTACAAAACGCTACTTTAAGTAATGTTTTGTATATTAAAAGTATGAAATGCTGTTAGGAGTAGTATTTTGTATATTAAAAATATATTACTTCAAATAGTGTTTTGTTCCTTTTTTTTATGTCAAACCGCTAATTCAATCAAAATCATCATAAAAAGAGAAATATTTTTCCATTTTACCATATAAATGGAAATAAATTGTAAAACCACAATAATTTAAAAAATAAATTTTTTTTTCCTATAATGGTAAATAGGCTATGATTTTCTTTTTTGGGAAATGATTTTTGTCTCGGGCGCTGCAAAAGCAGGATTAAAAAAATCCAAGAGCCCTGTGATTTGACAAAAAACCAACTTAAAAATAAATTGGTCCCCCTGATTTCAGGGGCAATTCTGTCCAAGTAAAAAGAAAATTAATAAAAAAATGCGGCCGCTACGCTGTATCTATCATCACTCTGTTTTTTTTATTTTTTTATTTTTTTATGTGGAAGGTTCCAATCTCTGAAATTGAAAGGAAAACAGTATGTCTTTATTTTTCTTTGTCTTTGTACAAAGCGTGTGTCCACCAGGTTGTTATTGGACCAGATGGAAAAACTCTCTAATCCAATGTTGCTGAAGATATTGAAGAAAATGGAATTCAGGCATACCCTTTCACCCTTGAAAAGTTTGCAGAGCTGGCAGAGATTGAGAAAGAGAAGCTGCTCAAACTCTGGAATCAGTTTTGGTTTCAGGGGACTAGAATTTTGTCATTGGGAAAAATGGATCAAAAGGTAACCATTAATTTTAAATATTTCCAACCCTCTCTATACCTTTATCGCTTGATGTACGTCTTTTAACTTATGTTTTACCGCAGCAGGTACTGGGTTTCAAATTTATACCTTTTTAATAGTGTAATTTTTTTTCTTCGAATGATGATCATGATTATTTGTTTCAGGTTCTGGTATCTGGTCTTGTTGGGAAGAACATCCTCCTGTACTCTTTAGCAAATTGGTGTCGTCCATGTAGTGCCTTTCTGCCTAAACTTGTTGAAGCATATCATGAGATTAAGGCTAACGATAGTGCATTTGAAGTGATTTTCATCCCTAGTTGATGTAGTAGAATGGTGGATTAGTAACAACTGACAATTGTTGAATTATATACGATTACCAATTATCAATTTTCTATAGTTAAATTAGACTATAGGCATCACACTTTTCATAAAATTTTAAAAATCAGAAAAGAATTTAATAATCATAAAAAACTTCCATCCAACAATGATAAAAAAAAGTTTAAATAGTAAACCCTAAAATAAATCCAAACGAAATAAGAAAATAAAATTATAAAATAGGAAAAATATAAAATTGCCCGTTTAAGGACCTAAATGAAGGAATCTGCCCAAAAAATAATAGACATCATAAGCAAAGTTTGTGACTTTGAATCGGACAGACTTTTGAATCACAGAAATTTAATACTTAGAACTTGTAAAAAATTATGGAAATGTCACTGTTATAAATTGTCAAATTTTTTCATAAATTGAAGGGCTTACTTTTTTATGCCTGCATTACTAGTGATAGGGACCAAGCCTCTTTTGATGAATTCTTTTCAGGAATGCCATGGCTGGCACTTCCCTTTGGAGATGCAAGAAAGGCATCTCTGTGTCGCAAGTTGGAGGTTCAGGGTATACCTATGCTGATAGCTCTTGGGCCAACTGGCTTAACTATCACAAAAGAAGCCAGAAGTCTCATTACACTTCATGGTGCTGATGCTTATCCTTTTACTCAAGAGCATTTGAAGGTGATGGAATCAAAATATGATGAGATGGCAAAGGGGTGGCCTCATAAGGTGAAACACGCACTTCATATAGAGCATGAGTTGGTGCTTTCTCGTCGAACATGTGATGAAGAAGGAAATATATGGTCATTCCACTACGAAGACTGTGATTTTGATCTTCATCCAAAATGTGCCTTGAAAGAAGACAAAGACAACAAAGACAATAGGAAGGAGGAAGAAAACGATGAAACAGGTCCTAAAGAAGGGCATCTCCAGCCCGCTGCATTTTGGAGTGGGTTGAGACGCAAATGGTCTCCAATGGAGAGCTATTTTTTGCTTTAAAATGCATTGGTGGAACAGTTGGCTGCAAATATGCAGCCAACTGTTCACCAACTGCATTTTATTTCTTTTTTTTTATTAGTTTTAAATTTTAATAATAATCCTTTTTATATATAAAGTTTCAATATAGTCCAAATAATTTTGTTTAAATTAGTCCAAATTTATATTATATTTATCATATTATTGCCAAATACTTATAAATTTGATTTAATTTTTTTACTTAAATAATATCAAATTTGTCAGTTAAAAATAATATTTGGACAGTAAAAATTTAACAACCATAGATATACATTAATTTAGCAATCAATTTAAGAAAAACATAAACAACAACATTAAAATTAAGAATATCCAAAATCATACATTAAAAATGTCATGTCCATAGTTGGAATTAACCTTAAAATTACATGTTAATAAATAAATTAAATTAAATTAATAAATATTTATATGTATAAAATAGTAATGGCAATAAAAAAAAAGTGGGTTAGAATTTATTTGCAACTAGTTGTTCTCCGCGCATTGTGTTGACCGTAAATATAATATATTTTTTAAAAAATATTTCAAATAATTAATTAAATAATTTTAAAAATAAATTATAAATTAATCAAATAATTTATAAATATGTGAACTTAAAAATTTATCACAGTAACTTCATTTCGTGCCCTTTATGAAGAGAGAGATATATTTTTATTGTGTATATAATAACTATAACAATTAAATAAAGGGTATAAAAAATTTTTGAGATAACAATTACAATTAAGTCATTGATTTATTAAAGTTAAATTTTAAAATTAGAAAATAAGTTAACTAAAAAAAATTATATAAATCATATCTCCAATTTAATAATTTTCTTATCATTATCACATAAATTATGTTGGAGATGTACATTGTAAGCATTAAAACAAAAATATTGAATTTTTTATTTGTATTAAAAAGGTAGAAAAAAATGAAAAAGAAATTATTTGTGGTCATAAAATAATTTTTTTTTTCAAAAATTATTTTGGAGTAATAGTTTCATTTTATCTAAATTTTTCATTATTTAAATTAAAAACTTAATTCTAATTAAAAATTACAATAACTATAAAAGTATAAAATTAAATTGACAATACCATCAAAATTTGAATTATCACTATAATTCTAAGTAGACATTCTCATGGTCGGAAAGATTACAAGCAAAACATTTTGAAATGAAAGAACAATTTATTCAAAACAAAGTCAATACTAAGAACTTTTTAATAAAAAATTGAAATAACATATACTGTAAATGTAGTCTAAATGATCCAAAATTTTTAATTTTCTTGACCTGCTCCTACTCCAATGCAAATTTCAAGAGGATTAAATCATCAACTAATCAAATTAGCATAAAGAACAATTACAACAACAACAGTAATAATTAAATAATGATTGAAAAAAATGATATAATAATAAAATTGAATTGTATTAATATGATTTCAGAGTTGTCTAATAACAAAAACAAATATGTTCTTTGAGATCGCTATGGAAGAGCATGACAACACAGAGCTAAAATCTTACTCTAATGCGAATTTCAAGAGGACTAAATCATCAACTAACCAGATTAGTATAAAGAACAATTACAACAACAACAGTAATAGCTATATAATGATGAAAAAAATGATATAATAACAACAGTAATAACCAGATTAGCATATGATCTACATAAAGTGAATGACAATTATAAAAATATAATATCAATTTATGTAAGGAGTACGGTGTTGTATCTTAAAAAGAAATATACTATTAAGAGTTTTATGTAAAAAGAAGTCTATTTTAAATAGGCAATTAACCAAAGAATTTTAGAATATTTTTATAGAAAGAATAAAACTTTTTAAGAATTTAACACGTAAGCATTTAGAAGTGAATACTGAATTATGAGGAGGACACTTGTCAAATTTTTGGCTTAATAACTTTAACGCTCTACATTTAATATATATAGATAAAACAAAGTCTAGAAAATACTTGGTTATATATATATATATATATATAAAAAAAAAAAAACAACAGCAACAACAACAACAACAATAATAATAATCATGCTAAAACTTGGGGACCAAGTAACTGGGTTTAGTAATATAATTGCTACCAATTATATGTCTTAATCTGGATTCAATAATAAAATTGCTAGCATTTGTATATCTTAATCTAACTTAAATAATATAATTGTTAGCAAGCCAACAATTATTTAAAATATTTAAATAATATTTGTATAGATTAAAATAAAATTATTGGAAGTATAAATTATTTTTAAAATTTACAAATTATATTTTATATTTGAAAAAGAACCAAAAGTATATGTTGTCCAACTTTCTAATCTTGGATGGGTAATAGTTATGTGTATGATAACCCCAATTTTGTAAAATAATATTAATTTTTTTAACTGTTTAATATTAATCTTAAAATATTATTTATTTTAATTAATAATAATAATAATAATAATAATAATATCCAGCAGAAGAGTGTTCCTCAAAAATATCAAGTAGAAGAAGATAAAAAAAATAGGGCTGTGAGACTGACGGAGAAAAGGGTAATTTTGGTTTTTATATTTTAAATAGGGACATTATTGGAGAAGAGTAAGGTGCTCTTTCTTCACCATGCTTACACCCCAATTGTAAGAAAATCAGCACAAAAACTGCACTGAGGGTTCTACTTTACCCTCCCAAGCGGCCATGCATTTACAACTCACCAATCTAATAAAGTTTTCTCGTTTGTGGAAAAAACAAAATGAAATAAACGATAGAAAAGGACTGGGAACACAATTCTTAGCCTCTATAGAAATATCAATGTAATTTCCTGCTTTACGTCAAGTCCACCCACCTATATCATTGCTCATTTTCGTGTATATATATATATATAAGAAAAAACCAGAAACAGAAGATGTTGTGGCATTCGGATTAATTTCCACATATAATAACAAATTTACCTTGAAAACTATTATATATATGATTAGAGTGTAAACAATTCTACTAAAAATCACCCTAAGGTAAATTTCTAGAAAAGAGTAGTGGGATCATAATGATTTTATTTAAAAATCACACTCCTTAAATAAAATTTTATCAAGATAAGTAATTTTAATAGCACAATAATTAATAACAAGTATACCTGACAATAGCTATTACATAGAAATAAAGAGAGCACCAAAATTTAATGAGATTCGATTAATTATGTCTATGTTCTCGGACACTATCAAAATAATATTTCACTAATTGAAGAAATATTACAAAAGAGAGAGAAAAAATATAATTGCTTAAATATAGGTGAGGATGCAATTTTTGGATGAATTTAACTAAAGGGGAAAGAGTCCTTTTATAGTCTAAGGAATCCTCCAATTGTTTCAAAATTCCCGATGTGGGATTTTGTCAAACTAACAAATATCCACCTTGGCAAAATTCTATACAATTTTCTCTCACAAATCTAAACCTTAGTAGTGTCTGCAAATTTCATCTTTTAATTTGTAACAATATTCATTAAGTCTAAACAATGTTTAAACTTAACTGCAGTTGCCACTTTTGTCATCATATGAGCAGAATTCTCAGTAGTCCGAATCTTCTAGATTGTGACTCCACTTTTTTCTAGAATCTCTCGTACAAAGTGATATTGAATATCGATATGTTTTATCCTTGCATGATAAACCTAGTTTTTTGCTAAATGAATAGCATTCTAACTGTCACAATGTACTTTGATGTGCTTCAGCTCCATTCCCAGTTCACCAAGCAACCTTTGAAGCCAAATTGCCTCTTTACAACCTCTATAACTGCCATATACTCTGCCTCTATAGTAGACAAAACAATTGTTAACTATAAGGTGGACTTCCAACTAACTGGTGTCTTTGTAAAAGTAAACACATAACCAGTAGTTGACCAACACTTGTCCAAATCACCAGCATAGTTAAAATCACAATATCCAACTACACATTGATCATCTTGCCTATCCTGCTAAAATACCAAACCAATATATACGGTGGTCAAAATATATTGTAGAATTAATTTCATAGCTTGCTAATGCTCTTTTCTAGGATCACGCATGTAACTACTTATAACCCCAACTACCTGTGAAATATTGGACCTCATACATACCATTGCATACATCAAGCTACCAACAACACTTGCATACGGTACTTTTGACATATGTTCCCATTTTGCATCACTCTTCAGTGACATGGATACACTAAGCTTGAAATGAGGAGCAAATGGTGTACTAATTGGTTTTGACTTTTCATTCATGCTAAAACGTTTTAGTACTTTCCTCAGATATTATTTCTAAGACAAACAAAGCCTCTCAAATTTCCTATCTCTAGATATTTCCATGCCGAAAATGTTCTTTGCTTTACTAAGATCCTTAATCTCAAACTTCCTATTCAATTTCTCAATTTCTATCTGACTCCTAGAAACTATAAGCATATCATCAACATAAAGAAGAAGATATATATAAGATCCATCTTGTAGCTTGCACAAATACAATTATCATATTTGCTTATTGTGTACTTTTACCCTATCATAAACTTGTTAAATCACTTGTACTACTGCCTCGGAGATTGCTTTAATCCATACAATGATTTTTCTAATTTGCAAACCATCTTCTCTCTATCAACAACTTTGAACTCATCTGGTTGAGTCATGTAAATTTCCTCATCCAAGTCTTTATGTAAAAATGCAATTTTTACATTCATCTGAACTAGTTCCAAAATCAACTGTGCTACCAAAGCCAATAAAATTATGATGGAAGAATGTTTTACAATTGGAGAAAATACTTCATTATAATCAATTCCCTTCGTTTGTGTATAGCCTTTAGCCACCAATCTTACTTTATAGCAAACATTATCCTTGTTAAGAAATCCATCTTTCTTTGCATATACCCATTTGCACACAATTGCTTTCTTTGCCTTCGAAAGACTAACTATTTTCCATATTTGATTCTTTTGAATGGACTACATTTCTTTATTCATGGCAATCCTCCACTTTTCATGTTTTGAACTTTAGATTGCTTTATTATAAGTGGCAGGAATGCATCAATGATAATTGGTGATGCAAAAGAGACCATATCAGTATAGCAAGCAGATTGTCTAATAGTCCTCTTTCCCTTCCTTAATGCAATTAATTCATATTGCTATGGAGGTTCTTGGGTCTGAACCTCTTCTTCATTTGACTCTTCTTCTAACATAGGAGAGTCATCATCAGTTTCTTCATTGGTTGGAATTATTTTTTTCGTCAAACTCCACCTGTTTGGGAGTACCATATCTTTGCTCTATCTTTTCAAAAGTCACATTTCTCAATATGGTAGATTCATCAAAGGTAATATCCTTGCCGAAGATTATTTTATTTATTTCTGGACACCAAAGACGATAATCTTTCACACCAGAAGTAATCCCCATAAATATTGACTGTTTTGCTCTTGGATCCAGCTTTGACTCCTTAAAATAGTAATACACAGTGGAACTAAACACATGTAAGGAATAATAATCTATAGCAGGTTTTCCAAACCATTTCTTCAATGGCGTTTTACCACCAATAGTAGTCGATGGTAATCTGTTGACAAGGTGATAAGCATAGACTACAGCTTTAGCCTAAAATTCTTTACCCAACCCAACATCGGACAACATACACCGAACCTTCTCCAACAATGTCCAATTCATATGCTCTGCCACCCCCATTTTATTATGGTGTATATCTGACGATAAAGTGCCTGACAATACCTTTATCTTCATAGACTTTCAAAAATGGATCTTTTTTTTAACCCTCCACCATTGTCTGTATGGAGACCGGAGACATTTGACTTTTCTACCTATCTGAGTCTCCACCATCTTTTTCCATTTAAGGAAAATTCCTAACACCTCATCCTTCATCTTCATTATATACACATATACACTTCGGGGAAAATCATTAACAGAGGAAACATAATAGTGTTTTCCTCCCAATAAAGCATTATTGGAAGGCCCCTAAACATCTGAATGAACATAATCCATAATACCCTCAGTATCATGGATGGCTATTCCAAATTTCACCCTTGTCTTCTTCCCTTTAATGCAATGCTCATAAAAATCTAATTTACAAGCCTGAGCTCCTTTCAATAATCCTTGATCTATTAGTAATTTCAAGGATTTTTCTCTAGCATGTCCTAAGCACATATGTCATAACGTGGTTTCTTCTAACTCTTAATCATCAGTAGAAGCTATCGCTACTATTGTCCCAAAATTATACTACCCAGAAAGTAATACACATTATTTCTTTTCTGAATCCCCTTCATTATCATAAATGCACCAAAGATGATTCTCATTATCCTATCTTTTGCCCTTACTTCAAAACCTTTTGACTTTAAGGTTCCTACAGTAATGAGTTTCCTAATCAAATATGGTATATAATGAACACCTATTAAAGTTCTGATTGATCCATCCTGATTGCTCAAGCGAATTGAACTAATCCCATGTGTGTTAAAAGGGGCATTATTCGTTGTGTAGACAACTCCACCTTTTAGTTCTTTAAAGTCAAAGAGCCATTCTTGACTGGGAGTCATATGGTGACTATAAGCTGAATCTAACAACCATAAACTCAAACAGTTAGTTGATAGTGTAGCAGCAACTGAAAGATCTGAATTTGCATCATCACACTCAGCTACATTTGAATCTGAGACAACCTTTCCCTTTCCAGGTTTGCCTTTGTCCTTTAGCTTAGGACAATCTTTCTTCCAATGCCCTTTTTCTCAACAAAAGGCGTATTGATCTTTGCTCAGTTTGGACTTTGACTTAGATCTCCCTCTCTTTCCTTTATTTTGGTGTTGCAATCAGCCTCTAACAACAAGAGCTTCTACTTCAACACTTGTATTTTCTTACTTTTCTTTCTTTCATAATTCATAACTATACAAGGATGCAGTTACTTCACTTAGAGACACAACAACCTTCTTATGAAGTAGAGTAGTTTCAAGATACTCAAACTCATAAGAAAGTAATCCCATTAACATCAGAGCCAGATCTTCATCATTAAAATTCACGTCCATATTCATTAAATTAGTTACCATTTGATTAAAGCTAGTAATGTGATAATTCATCGTGGTACCTGGAACATAGTTAAAGTGGAACAATCTCTTTTTCATGTAGAGTTTGTTCTGACTGCTTTTCTTTAATAATTTCTCCTCTAGTGCCTTCCATAATTTACTTGCAGAAGTTTTTTTAGAAAATGCATACTTTTTCTTTCTAGAAAGACATGATCGAATTGTACCACATGCCAATCTATTAACCGCTTTTCATTCTTTCTCCTTAACATCATCTGGTTTCTCTCCTTTAATAGCAATGTCTAGACCCTGTTAAAAGAGGGCATCGAGAGCCTCACTTTGCCACATGCCAAAATGACCAATGCTATCAAATATTTTCACCACAAATCTCACATTTGTCGTAACATTTCTTGTTAAAATTGAAGATGAAGAAGCTGTTGATGCCGATGTGGATACTTTTGTGTCATTTGCCATTTCTGTTACAAATTCTATTTAATAGCCATCGATGTGGAATGCTAATTAGCCCAAGGATATTTTTTCTAATGCGGAAGATCAGCCTAAGCCGCAACCACATAGCATATTAAAATAAACCTTGAGCTCTGATTCTAATTGTTGTGGAATTCAAGTTAATTTCCATCAATAATAACAAATTCACTTTAGGTGTGTGGAAGTGACAAAGGACTTCAATGATGAAAATATTATAAATAGATCTTCAACACTTGAAGTTTGAAATCTCAAAAGCCTAAATGCATTTTCAAAAGAATTTAATTGCTTTTTTAAGGACTTAATTGTAATGTTTTCTTTAAGGACCTAATTGAAAAGTTTATATTCTTATAATCAAAAGTAAAAAAAAAAAAAGGATCGAAATTCTATAACTTTGATCTAAATTACATAATTTCAATTGGAATTATATAATCCCAATCGGAATTAAATGTTTTTCGTTTGTATTTTTTTCAGTAATTAAATTTTTTTTTCTAAATTTTGATTGGTCAAATAATTTGATAAATTTCTTTTTTGGGATTTATTTGAACTTTTTAGGAATTCAAAAGTCCTTTTTAAATCAAAACTCTATCACTGTGAAAAAAGGAAGTCATAGTATAATACGTTTTTAGTTAGGGTTTTCTATATAAACTCAGCTTAAACTCTCCTGGTTTTTTTTTTTTGGAGATTGCTCCTTTTCTTTTTACGTAGTTGTCAATAAAAAATATTTTATGGAGAAATATTTGTTCTTTGAGGAAGAAGCAGTAGATTTTTAGGGAGAAAAAAATCAAGTATTGGAGATCTATTTTAAAAAGTAATGATGATTTATACCACTCTAAGCAGCAAATCAATACTGCATTCATCCAATCATCTATTTTTCTACCTTTTCTCTTTTATTTTATTTAATTATTTTTAGTTTCATTCAATATTAATCTCATTTAATTTTTATTTTTATTCTTTGTTTAACTACTAATAATTGTTTATTATTGTGTTTTCATTTGTGATTATGGAGGGAGTTACATAGCAAATTCATTGTGAAGAACAAAATCCATGAAGATTCATAGTATGCCATGGATTAAATTTTGTAATTGAATATAGTTTCTAGGTTTTTCTATTTATTTTTTGTTATTATTTTGTTGGTTGTTTTATTTTTTTTATTTAGTTTTTGAGTGATATTAATTTTTTTAGATCATTGTAATAGTCCCAATAGTGGGAATAATGAAATCATGTGTGTGTGCTTGTATGTTTATTTTAATTAATTGGGTAGTAAGATTAGGATTTTAATTGGGTGATTAATTAAAATTAATGGTTGTAGAGATAATTAGGGTTTTTTTATATTAAAATTGAATTAGATTTAAGTAGATAGAATTCAGAGGTATATGTCTTGATATGAAATATATAATATATATATTTTTTAGCTTATAATAAATATAAATTTTTATTTTTATTATAAAATATATTAAATATAAATGCATATATTTCATATCAAAATAGTAATGCATTAGGCTACTATTTGAGCCGGTTAATGAGTTTACAATATATAATAAATTTTAAATATTTTTATTAAACTGAATATTAATTTAAATTATGAACATTTTATTTTATTTGAAAATTAAATTATAATTATAATTGAATATTTTATAATAAAAATAAAAATTTATATTTATTATAAGCTAAAAAATATATACTATATATTTCATATCAAAATAGCAATGAATTATACTACTATTTAAGCTAGTTTACGAGTTGACAATATATAATAAATTTTAAATTATTTTAAATTATGAACTGAATATTATCGAGATACACATTAAAAACATAAAATTTCACTTAAAAACTATAAAATTCGAAATTTTACTATCAGAAAATAAAAACCAATTAAACAAATACAAATCAACTAACAAATTAGAAATTTTCATTCATAGTACTCAACTTTTAGTGTTAGTCTCATTATATTGTCTTACTTTTGGTGAGGTTTTAATAAAAATCAACAAACAAAAGCAACAAAAAAAAAAAAAAACTAAAATAACAAAATCAATAAAAATCAACAAGCGAAAACAACAAAATATTTTATATATTAATTAAATAATTTATTAATTAATTAAAAAAAACAACCAACAGACAATTAATTTTAATAAAAGTAAAAATTGTATAAAAAATAATTATTAAATATTATAAACAATTTTTAGTTCAATTAATTTAATTTTTATATTTTAAATAATACAAAATTAAAAAAATTGTTATTTAGAATATAAAATAAAAATTATTTAAAATATAATAATTAAATAAATACATACCATCAACTTCAATTAAGAATAAGAATATAGATATAAAAAAAAATTAAATGAATACACAAAATGAGTTAGATAGCAAGAAAAAAAAAAAAGCTAAAACTGAAAAAGAAAAAGAAAAAAGTTGAAAAAATGAGTCAGATAGCAAAAAAAAAAGCAAAAACTGAAAAAAAAAAAAAAGGAAAAAAAAGTGAAAAAACGGAGGGAGAAAAATGAAAGTAACAAAAACGAAAAAAATAAAAGTGAAAATCCGAACCGTCCACCCACTGAAATTTCTTTTGGGAAATTTACAAAAAGAAACGAAGGCACTTAAGGTCCACTTGGGCTTGCTTTCCAATTTCGAAGGTAGACAAACTTCTTATTGCCCTTGCCATCCATTGCCAATGCATCATTCATTTTCTTGAAAAGTTTCACCAGCTTGGATGCCCCATACTCCGATACATGAAGAGGCCGCCTATAGAGCTTCTGGTACTCAGCAGGAACACTGGTTACAGGCAAACGTCCTCCTGAAAGTTCAAGTAACTTCACCACTTGTACCTTCAGACCATTAATGTCTCTGGGTTGCACCCACGTAGGAGAATGATATTGGTCATCATAGAATACAGAGCCACCTGAAGCTTCATTCAAGCCAGATGGAAGACTTTGTGATCTCATACTTGTGGAAACAGCTCCACTGCTATTAGTAAAAAAAAGAAAAAAAAATTTCAATTCATCTTTGTATACGTACTTCGCGCTCTAAATTAAGCATATCCAAATTTGAGATTTTCTTTGCAATCTTATTCCTAGATAAAAAGGCCAAAAAGAAATGCCAAGCAGATGTTAGCAACAGAGCAAACAACATAGTATAAACACGCGATAGATTAAACACTACCATAGAGAATGAATAGTTTCAGAGGCTTGTGATGGATCAGATCTCCACCCTGCATTTCCATATCCTGGATTTCCATTTGCATCACCATATCCACGTCCCATATAACCACCGCTCCCCTGTAATTCTCCACCTGCACGAACGTTGCTATTTGGCGGACCCCCAGAACATCCTCCGACAGTACCATATCCAACAGCATTCCCATAAGAACCATCAGTACCACCATAATTACCATACCCATTACCTTGATTCCCATACCCAGCACTTCCGCTTGGAGATTGACCAGTAGGGACTGAACCCGGACCACCAGTACCAACTCCAGCATTTGGTCCCCAGGAAGCACTCCCATAGCCCATTGCACCATAGCCGGAAGGAGCTTGACCGCTCCATGAACTTCTGGGGGCACCAGGAGGGCCACTTGCATACCCAGGGGCGTTTGGGTTCCCATAGGCAGCACCAGCTGGGCCTCCGTACCCAGCGCCAGCACCACCATAAGTTCCATAACCACCATATACAACACCATTATTAGCAGGACCATATCCATAACCAGGCCCACTATGGTCAGATGAGGCATAGGGAGGAAAGCAAAATCCAGTACCCTGTGACTGCATGTACCTATTTGAATCCATTCTACCTTCATATGAACTTGCATTGCCCCCAGAAACACCACTCCCCTGATAACCACCAGCATTGCCACAGCCACTACCACCACCAACGCCTGCACCACCATCCATTGAGCTGTTTGCCCCACCAGGATTCGCATCTTTTGGAAGAGCCCGCTTTACCTCAACCCGCTTACCATTCAAATCATGAAATGTTTTATGCAAGACCCGGTCAACTGCATCCTCACTATCAAAGGAAATAAATCCAAATCCACGAGGCCTTTGGGTGTTCTGATCATACATTATAACTACATCAACAACATGACCATAAGCTTCAAAATACTGACGGAACTCATCATCGGTTAGAGCAAGAGGCAACCCTCCAACAAATATCTTCTTGGTCCTGATATTTCCACCACCTGGAGCTTCATTTAAACCAAATGGAAGACTTTGTGATTTCATACCATCAACGTTGTCATTTATATGGCACCCCACAAGATAACTGGCAATATCAGCTGGTCCTGCATAAGGAGGCAATAAAGCCTTTGAGGAAGGTACAAAGCCCTCTCCACGAGCTACACTAGGCCAGTCCCAAACAAATTTACCAGCATTGCTCAAAGCGGATGAGACACCTACACCAGAAGGGATAACAAGAATCACAGTATAGCCACGTTGTCCAAGTACGTGGAGAGCTGGAGCAAAATCGACATCCCCAGATATAAGCATGATAGAAGAAGGTGGAGGATTGTCAAGGGCAAAAAGAAACATATCCAGCAAGATAGCTTTATCAGCAGCATCCTTTCTCCCATTAGGAACATCGATGAGTTTAACGCCAGTTCTCTGGCAGCCTTCTCTGAGTCGCCTAGGAAAGGGACTAAAATCCCCATATGCAGAAAACATCATAACAGCACCTTTAATTACAGGATTTAATGCCATTCTGATATTAACAGCTACATCGTCTGGTTGGACATTGCTGGGAACAGGGCAATTCTCAATGTCCCAAAGGATAGCCACAGGACCATCTAGAGAACTTCGGCTTTGCTGGTTTGAAGATGGTTGAACTGTGTGCATACTTGATTCTGCTGAACTTATTGTTCCCTTCTATTCAGACGGATCAGCAGGTAACATGGGTGCTGATGTATTTGCATTAGCCATCATTTCTTTATTGTATTTTTGACAAATTAAAGATTCCTGTAGATTTTCAAGGGAGGCAATAAAATTCACTAACCAATTCATGTATGCTTCTCATACAACTTATGAAAAATTAATGCAAACCCATAAATTTGAAGGGATCCTAGCCGTAATGTCCTAAAATGCATTCTTCTGATTAATGTCAATGAATTGCATTCAACACCTAACTACCGAGCAAAAATAGAACTTTCAAGTAAACATGGGGAACAAATAGAAAGAAAAAGATCTGAACAAGAGATGAAAATACTACTAAAAATTAAGATGACAAAAAAAAAAAAAAAAGAATGGTTTATGACCAAAAGACATTCAAGTTTCAAGTCAACTAACTGAGACAAGAACTGCTCAAGTGAATTCCAAAATAAGTTCAGGCATGATTATGCTATGCAGACATGCTACAAAACCATACTTCCAATCTTTCAACTAGTCAATGCCGAATTCTTGAAATGAAATATAGCTTAAAGAGGTTTATCAGGAAAAAGCTAAGAATCCCAGTTCAGACCAAAGTGAGGTTATTTCATATTCCGAAACAACAACTGAGCATACCAAAACCCAAAAACTCGAACTAAACTCAACAAAGATTAATAATGAATCATTGTCCAAAACAATTCAGTGCATCAAAATATATATTAAAGAATCGATCTTTTCAACTCGTACAGTGTTTTCAGAACCAACAAAACAAACCCCACAAACGAAGAACTCAAACAAATTGAATATGGCATTGGATTAACAAAATTTAACATAAAAACAGGGACTAGAAGAGAAGAAAAGAGGTACCTCATAAAAAGATTAAAACAGTAGTTCCTGTAGAAAAAATAGAAGCTTGAAGATTCAATATCCAATTCAATCTAACAAAGATCAAAATACAAAACCCAGAATATCAGTTGGCTGTAATCGAGATAAACACCGGCCTGGGCATGAAGCAAGGAATTTTCCCTTTTTTTATTTTGAGGGGATTATGAATGTATTATTATCATATTATTATATGAGAAGAAAACGAGATTACAGTGTAGGATTGATTGAGGAGTGTTTTATACTGTTGAAGCTCTGGTTCGCTTCTGTTATATCATGGACTTGCAACATGGTCTAGAGTTTTTAGCGGTCTTGGTTTTTTTTAATGCTTTTTAATTTTTTTTTAACGCTTGTGGAGCATATATGTGGGATAAAGTTTCCTAGAAAAAGTAAATCACAGGGTACATTTTCTAAAATGAACCCTTTCAATTGTTAGCTCTCCTGCATTGGGTAAAAAAACGTTAATTTTTTTTAATTTTTTAATTGGACTCGTGACACATTGTTTATTTTGCAATTCCAACATATATCACTATCTTATTCTATAACATTTGCTGCAACCAAACAAAAGTTAGACAATGGATTTGAGTCAATGATTGGAAACTTCCTTTTCTCGATCTTTATTTGTATAGAAATTCAGAAATTGCCGGTTGGGTTGGTCCAACCAAGAAAAACATGGGAATCTTTGTTAGTTAAATTTAACTATTGTGCATTATAATTTATCAAATTATAAAAAAAAACTAAAATCATAAATAAAAATTGAATTCAATCATTGTAATTAATAAAATAAAAAAGAAAAAAAAAATTTTTTAATAAACAAAAAATATGTTTTAATTTTTAATAAAATTGAAAGTAAACCTAAATGTGAAAGTCGATTAATCTGCAGATAAAAGTCAATAAATATACAAGTAAAGATTAATGAAATCTGTTTGTACATTCGTTGATTTTCACCTACAATTTTATTGAAAAATTAATAAAGCTGCAGGTAAAGGTTAGTAAATCTGAAAGTGAACATTAATGAATCAGCTTGTCTTAGCAAGTTAGCCATGCATCTATAATGTTTAAGCTCTCATGGGACCCCATAAATAGCTTCCATTTCATCCTAAAGCTTTCTGGCTTCGTCTACCAAACGTCCATGACTAGTAGACGTCCCATTTTAATTTGATTATCTGGTAATTAACAAATATATATATATATATATATATATATATATAAAGGAATTTCTGCAACTTGAGAGAATAAGAAGATGTTGAAGTTTGTTGGTGCAAGCAAAGCAACACAAAGCAAAGAATAATTGATGACAAGGAGAAGCAAAGAGTCAGTTTATGAAATCAAAGAGATGAGCAAAGAAGTAAATGCAATATAATCACAATAATAAAAATTGATCACCTTTGTTCCTCCTACGTTTTTTGGATTGGGAGACGATGAGTTTGTTTGTGTAACAGTAACAGATAGATAAATGACTATGGGAGAAGGATAGAGAAAAAGAAAAGAAAAACAACGAGAACTTAGCAATTGCCTGGAATATTCTACATGCACACAATGGCGAATCTAGAAAAATTAATTAATGGGGCAATTTTAATATGAAAAGAAATTATACATCTAAACTCACAAAAACATACATATATATAAAGTCTAACATTAAATACTCAAGAATTTTTTTAAATACTACAATTGTCTTCAATGTGGTTTCATATTCTGATATCATTGTATGATCTTTCATTGTCTTTGCTATCTAACATATCTTTTTCTATATAAGTAACCATACAATCATTCAACCAATAATCTCTTATACAACTGTGTAGCTTGTTCTTTATGATGTTTATAGCTGAAAAACTCCTTTCCACACTTGCAGTTGCAATTGGTAAAATCAAAGCTAACTTCAAAAGTAGGTACACCAATGAATAAACAATATGCTTCATATTATCTACTAATTTTTCAAAGAGATCACTAATCCCTTTTAGTTTTAAAAATCTAAAATCTGACCGCACATCAACTATATAGTTCTCAAGTTGACAATCAAGTGCCATAAACTCAACAAGAAAATTCACTTGGATAAAGCTGAGCAAGTTGGATCAATTTTTGCTTATTGAAAGTAACAAATGAATCTCTAGGGCTCAAACATGCAACACAAAGTAATAACTCAATGTTTACCTTTGTGAAGCGATTATTATGCTCTTGAAGCTGTCTATCAATCACTTGATAAAATATTTCAACTTGAAAGTGAGGTAAGTTTGTAATTTGTGCACCTTTACACCTTGATCTCCTTTGAGGAACAAACATGCCATCCATATTTGGAGTAACAATACTATATGACTCACAAAATAAGGAAACCTCTTCAAGTAAAGAATTCCACCCATTATCTCTTATTGCTTGTAATTATTGCTTGCACACTACAATTAATGCCATTGCATTTATAATATCTTGATCCTTTCTTTTATAGTGTCTGAGACAAATCATTAGTAATTCAAAACATATTTTTCATTAAGTGTAAATTGAAGATAAAATTAAGTGATTGTATAGAATTTAATAATGCACATGCTTCAGCTCGCCGCTTTGAAGTCAACCCATTGTCTTCTACAATTTCAAGCACATCAATGACAGGAGAAAACATATCAACCAACCAAAGTAATGAATTATAGTGTGAATCCCGATGAGTATCTCTTGCTCTTTTCAAAGAAGTCTCTTGATTTAACCCACGCCTAGTAGAAATTTCACTATTCTCTATTGCTTCCAAAATCATACTCACTTGTTTTTCTCAAAGAGCATCTTGGTGTTTACATGAAACTCCAACCATATTTGACAAGTTAGTGATCAAAGCAAAGAGCAAAGCAATTTCTACATGTTTCTTAGCAACAACTACAAGTGCCAATTGAAGTTGGTGCACAAAATAATGAACATAAAAAACACATCTATTCTCTTTCAAAATTAAACTTTTAAGGCCATTAAATTCACCTTGCATGTTGCTAGCCCCATCATAACCTTGCCCACATATTCTAGATAAACTCAATTTATGTTTAGCAAATAAAGATTCTAATGTTGTTTTCAATGAAAGAGTTGTTGTAGTAGAAACATGAACAACACTAAGTAAATGTTCAACAACATGTCCTTTCTTATCTACAAAACGTAAAACAACTGCAATTTGCTCTTTAACTGATGTCTCTATATTCATCAATCAATATAGCAAAAAAATCACTTCCTAGTTCATAAATAATAGCATGAGTAGTCTCATTAGCAATTGCACTAGCAATATCTTTTTGGATTTCTGAAGCAACTAATTTCATATTTCCATGCGCAGTCTCAAACACTTTACTAAGAGATTCATTATAAGCAACAAGAAACTTTACTAAATCATAAAAATTTTCTAGTTTTAATGAAAGCTCAGATTCCCTATGACACCAAAAAGCCAAACTTTGATGTAAAAGAAATCGAGCATAATCAATTACTGCAATTAATTATGTATGATATTCTTATTTAACTTGATCAAATTGACGATTTACAACAACTTCAATATGTTGCTTTTGATTCAATGATGCTTGACATTTCATATATGATTGATTATGGATGCTATTGGGAGTAACACCAACATGAGCTTGTAATATATCCTTCTTTTTGCCAATTTGAAAATCCCTCTGTAATAAAAGAATCACCACCCCCCTTTCTCTCCAAACTTAGATTTCATCATATACAGCATAAACAATAAACTGCATTTTTTGATATGCTATACTCCAACCAACTACCAAACGCATTAAACCAAGAAGGATTGAACCTACAAAAATTCTTACCAAATTGTGTTTGTGGAAACTTATGCTCTCAGTGCTGACAATGACCTTTTAACAAATAAGCTCTTCGAATTTTATCTTGAACATTAGGATGATATGCTGAAATTTTCGGTCATTGACAAGGATTTGCTAGGAAATTTTTCAAATAAGCTTCTAAAAATTTGTTCATTAGATGTGCTTGCTTTTTTCTACCATTATTAGATATTTGAGAGGAAGAAAATTGATTATGTGGTAATTTTCTCTTAAGAAATTCATCCATCCTGTAATTAAAACAAAAATAGTATAATTATTAGACTACAAATATTTCAATGTGATTTTTTTTAATTACATATAAACACCCACAAGAGATACATAAATACAATAATTTGAGAATATCTTATAAAGCATTAATATAAGAAAATTTCACATTACTAACCTGACTAAATAGGTAAAAAAGTAAGGACTTGAAGTTGAAAGTTGAAAGTAATTGAATATATAAAAAAAAGTGCCACTGTTGTTTCTTTTTATGAAGCTGTTTTTTCTAAAATTTTTTCTTTTTTATGAAGCCTTCTTGTAAAGTTGTAAAAGTGAAAAATTAGGTTTTGCTTTTATTTCAAGTAAAAAAGCTGTAATTCTTTTTTAAAAAAGAAGTAATTTAAGTAGGGGCAACAAGTTAAAGTAATAATAAATTAGGACTCATATCAACACATTACAAAAGGGTGCCCTTTAATAAGTCTTATTACCACTCTTCCTTTCAATTTCAATTTAAAGAAAAAAAAAAAGTAGATGTAATTTATGACTGGAGCATCAGTGTTGCCGACATGGGATGACTGTGCTTCTCCTTTCTGCCTAAACTTTACGCATGTGCTTATGTTAACAGCAAAAGTTCAATAATTGAAAAAAAAATATATTTAATTAAATCATACAAACGAACTTTACAGATTAATGGCAGCAGCAAGATTAATCCACTCACTCTAGCTCACCGCCTCTAACTTCTTTACTTATACCACATTGGTTGCTTGCTACTTCAATCAGTTCCAAGTTTTATCACCCTTTCAAGATCAAATGGATAATGGAAAAAGAAATGAACTTTGCCATACTATTCCACTCATAGACACGGCCAAGCTATTTGCATCAAGAGGCTAGAAGGTTAGTATCATTACCACTGCTGTCAATGCTCCTGCTATATCCAAATCATTGAGAAAAGCAGAATGTTGGGTCATAAAATTGACACTCAGATCATCAAGTTCCCTTGTGTGGAAGCTGGATTGCCTGAAGGATGTGAGCACTTGGAGTTGGTTCATTCACCTGAAATGGGATTGAAGTTTTTAAGGGCCACTGCTCAGACACTTGAAGATGTCTCGAAAGAGTATCGTCCTCATTGTCTAGTTTCAGACATTTGTTTTCAATGGTCTGATAAAGTTGCATCCAGGTGTGGAGTCCAAGAATCCTTTTTATTGGAACTTGTTACTTCGCTTCATGTGCTTCAAGTTGTGTGATTAGGTATCAGCCTTACAAAAAAGTGTCATCTGACACTGATTCCTGATCTTCCAGGCAAGATCAAGTTGAAAAGAAACCAATTACCGGATTTTATCATACACGAAACTACCTTCTCCTACTTCAATAGATAATTGAAAGAATAAGAGGCTAAAAGCTATGGTGTTCTTATGAACAGCTTCTATGAGCTCGAACCCGATTACGCTGATTATTTCACGAAAGCTTTGGGAGTCAAATCATGGCATATTGGTCCCATTTCGCTGTGCAATAGTAATGTCCAAGATATGGCAAACAGAGGTAAAGAGGCTTCCATTGATGAAAGTGAGCGTTTAGAGTGGCTGAATTCAAAGAAACCACATTCAGTTGTGTATATATGCTTCGGAAGCATGTGAAAGTTTTCTTCATCTCAACTTCTTGAGATTGCAATAGGGCTTGAAGATTCATGGCAGCAATTCATTTAGGTAGTATGGAAAAGCGAAAATGATGAAGAAGATTGGTTACCTGATGGATTTGAGAAAATAATGGAAAGAAAGGGGCTGATAATACGAGTGTGGGCACCTCAAGTATTGATTCTTGAACATGAAGCAGTAGGAGGATTCGTGACTCATTGCGGCTGGAACTCCATTCTTGAAGCAGTATCAGTAGGAGTGCCAATGGTGACATGGAGAGTATCAGCAGAGCAATTTTATAATGAAAAGTTGATAACTGAGGTAGTAAAAACCGGAATTGCGGTGGGTGCTCAGAAGTGGACTAATTTTGGAGGAGATGGTGTGAGGAAAGAAGCTATAACGAAGGCAGTGAGACAAGTGATGGTGGGTACGGAAGCAGAGGAAATGAGATGCAGAGCAAAAACCTCGCAAAAATGGCAAGAAAAGCAGTAGCAGAGGGTGGATCTTCTCACACTGATTATAATGCTTCCATTGAAGGAGTATGAACATATAGAACGTTATCGACATTTATGATATCTTCATACTTGCTGATTTATCCACTAAAAGTAAATTATGTTAGTTGTGGGTGTGTTAGGTAGTGACTATGTAGTTTTGCCATGTAATTTGCGGAAATAATTTTATTTCTCAAATTATGGTGGTTTTGAAAATTTGTTTCTATTTTATAGTATTTTTTTTGAATTAAAAAATACAAAAAGCTACTTAAAGTAGCTTTTTACTAATATTCACATACAAAACGCTACTTGAAAGAGCATTTTGCTACTGTTCACCTAGAAAGTAGCATTTTAATACTGTTTGCATGTGATTATAATTATTTTAAAAAATTATTTTTATTTATATTTTAATTAATTGTTTTTAATACATTAATTACTAATAATAAATTTTTTTATTTAATTATTTTTACAAATTAGCTACTCTTATTATTATTATTATTATTATTATTATTATTATTATTATTATTAGTATTAGTATTAGTATTATTATTCATACAAATTCATAATAACTTTTATATAATTTTAGTATGTAAATCTATGTAATTATTATTATTATTATTATTTTAAATTATCTTAATTATACAGAACATTTTAATAAAATAACTACAACTATTGACTATTATTGTTGCTAATAAGATATATTGCAAATAAGATTTATTATTATTATTATTTTTAAATTAACAATCATTACACAATGATTAGCCTCTAAATATTATTAAAATTAACATAATCATAACTCAATAATTAGGTACTATTTATAATATTTAAAAAGTTAACATTAAAAAAAATTAAATGTACAAAACACTATTTGGAGTAGCGTTTTGTATATTAAAAGTACATTGCACTACATCAAGTAGCGTTTTGTGTCCTCTCAAGTACATTGCGCTACTTCAAGTAGTGTTTTGTGCCCTCTCTTAATGTCAAACTGCTAACTCAACCAAAATCACCATAAAATGAGAAATATTTTCTCATTTCACTATATAAATGGGAATAACTTTTAAAACCACCATTATTTGGGAAATAATTTTTTTTTCTTCCTAAAATGGTAAATAGCCCTGTAATTTGCTGATATATAACGCAACCTAGTGTCGATATAAATGTTAGAGAACAACATCAATGTGCACTCTTATCATATTAAAATTGAAATTGGCAAAGTTTGAGTAATCAAATAACAAAAACTCCTTTCATGACACTAAAAGATCATGAATTTAATTTCTGATAGTTACAAAGTTCAAAGAAAATTAAAATGTAGGACTAATGAGCCTCAACTTAGTGGTATTCGATTTCTAGCCTTTTAAGGTATTGAATGATTTTTCTCAAAAGTCTGTTGGGAAAAATTGACGACTACAAAAGCTATAGTTTTATTGACAAATCAAATGGCTTAAATCATTTTGGTAGAAGACAATCTTATGATAAAGCTTATTGTTATGTTTTATAGGTGTAGGACTAGGGAAATTTGATGCTCAAGTTATGTGGAGCAAAAATTTTGCCTTAAAACGGTAACCTCAACTACCATGAGATTAAACTCTATAGAGATGAGGACTACCATGAGATTAAACTCTGTATAACTATAGATTATAGAGACTGAAATGTAATACTTGAAATGTAATCTAACTAAAGATTCTAGTATCAGTTAGAGGTTAAAGTGGAAAAGAATACCTACCAACATTACTAATGTCAAAGTTCTTCCATGAAAGTAATGACTATATTTTTAAGCCTTCGTGTCAAGTTAGGCTTAATTAGTGAAACTATTTATAAAAAACATAGTTTAAGAGCTTCAATACAAAAGCCAATCCTTCTATGACATTTTCAACTCATTCTCTCCAATTTATTCAAATCTTTAAACTTTAAAAATGTCTTCTAATTCTAATTATCAACTTCACATGCTTCTATTCCCTCTAATGGCACAAAGCCACATTCTTTAGTTTTATGCATAGCAGGACTCTTTGCAATAAGAGGTGTCAAAACCACCATCGTTATTGCATTTAGAAATGTATCTCACTTTACCAAAATGAGATTCATCCCCCCAAATCAAACTAAAGATCATTAAGTTCCCCTATGAAGAAGTTGGACTACCTGAAGGCCTTGAAAATCTTGACTTGGTTTCTGGTAAATAAACTCACAACAAGTTCTTTGAAGCTCTATCTTTGCTTTAAGTATGTTTAGAAGAAGCTTTGCAAGATTTGCATCCATATGGCATAGTTTCAGAGTTTTGCTTTCCATGGATAAGGACGATCGATGTAGTTTCCATGTTTGGAATTCCATGGCTAGTCTTTTATACACTGGCTTCTTTCCAATATGTTGCATGGTAGATTAATATTAAAGAATATCAGCCTCACAACAATGTATCTTTTGATACTAAGATGTTCATCTTGCCTGGCCTCACAATATTTAGAAGATTATTGCCGCTACTTGATTTCGTTACTATAAATCAAGCACATGTTCTTTTAGAATTGTTTGGTAGTGTGAAAGAAGTAGGGAAACAAAGCTTCAGAATGCTCATTAACAACTTTTATGAGTTAGAACCTGATTATGTTGAGTACTGGGTTAATTATATCCACGATACCCAAGTTTTGGCCTATTTCCCATTAAACTACCCAAATTTGTTTTTGTCCTATAAAACCTACCAACTATTCACTTGAATCCTATAAAAGATCCTCGTCACTGAAGTCGATCACCGGGGATGATATGGTATGATAACGTGTCAGCAATTTTAATTAACCAAATTTTTTACAAAAAAGAAACCCGCCACTATCTTCCTTTCTTCATCAAATGCTAGGGAAACTTGTTTACATAACTCTTTTGAATCTAACCCTAATTCCATCCCTCTAAATTCTCTCTCATGTGAAGCTCATTTACTTTAGGAAATTCCTTTCATCTTTGAGTGTTAACCTTACCTTAAAATGCTTACCATAGCCTCTTAATACATTGTCATTATCGTTCATAAGATGAAGAGTTGGACACCAATTTATAACTGCTCAGTTGAAGCGATAATAAGAACATCATAGACAAATGCAAACTTGGACAGGAGATTTTTTTGTTGCCCAAACCTAAAGGTGTATTTCAATGTGTTGGGTTTTTTTTTACAACGTTTGAAAAAATAAATCCTAAAAATACCTTGTTTTCTTCACTCCTCTAATAGGGTCATCAATGCCAATTCTTTCAGTGGGTTGATTAACCAATGTCTGGAAGGGCAAAGGTTATTATCACAGGCTTGCTGAGAAAGATTGATCGTATGGAGGAGGAGAAGGAAAAAGAAAAAAGCACAAAGAACAATAAGTCAACAATGTGGGTTAGGATTAGGGATACTTGTCTGAGTTTGTTGTTGTTATGGATTATGAGGTGTTGTTTAGGTTGAGCCCTTGTTAGATAATAGGATTTGTTAATGTTGCAGGAGTTAAATTAAGTATGTAAATTGGCATTGTAAAAGGCTAGCATTTTATGTATTTTAGTTAGGAGGTTTGTAAGTGATTGGGAAAAAAATTAAGAGGTTAGTAGTTTATGCAGATTGTATTTTGCAAAATCTTGTAGATGCATTGGTGTAAATTTATGTTTTGGAAATGAAAAGGAATATCAATTGCTTGATGCTATTATCATAACCATTATTTTTTGTTGTAGCAAAGTATAAATGGAATTTTATATTGACATAGTCATTAATAACTTAAGAAACAAAATAGAATTAACATAAAATGTTGCAAATAAATATTAATATGGTAATGATTAAGTATTGAAATGAATAGTTTTTGCTTTGTTTCAACTTTAAATCACCATAAGAACACAAATTCTACCTTAGTTTAAAGGACCTAATCTATGTGGCTGACCAAAATAAAAAAGACAACATCCATTTATTGTCAACATAGCAAAAATAGTGTAGCTTATATAGTGAGATTTAACAATCTCAATCAGATCTTCCTTTCTTTGACGCAACATCTATCTGAACTGGCTTGGATCTTTTTCTACCTATGATGGATGTATGCAATTGATTAACATGTTGGCTTGGATGTGGTTGATCACCACCTTCCTATGTAATTGTGCTTGTTTGAGTATCCTGCAAATTAACAGGAGTATTAATACCAACACTGAGCTTTTAAATGTTCAAATATAATTATGAACACCCAAAAGGCATATATATACACAAATAGTGTTAAAAGGAAAAGGTGTTGGAGCCTCATTCCTTACTCCTGAAACATTACTACTACCCTAAAAAACAACAAAGTACAAAGACACATAGAAAAAATACACAGTCAAAGCTAGCCTCAAGATGTATACATAAAGTCACTTTCATTGAAAAACATACATCCATCATCCATTGGAGAGTAATTACTGGTGTAGGAGTACTTGTGCTCCCTTGTTGTTGAAAAAATTATACAAACATAGCCATTATCACCAATTTGCATAAAAGCACAATAAGCCTAAGAAAATTGAATGCCATTATTGAAAAAAGGTTAGTATGCCTCATAGTGCTATTCTGTTTCGTATGGAACCTCTTAGTATGTCCTATTTGACCACAAACACTACATTTAACTATCATTAACCCTTTTCCCTTCAATTTCATCTTTTGCACTTTTTGTTTCTTTGAATTCTTTTTAGCAGCCTACTTTTCAAGTTCTTCTACTTCTTTCCTTTTTACCAAGGACTTTCTCCCTCATTTTTTCTTTACTGGTGAAGGGGCAATGAAAATGCCAAGGGTAGCCTTATGCTTTTACCACATGTTTGGACCATTTATGGGGTAAATTACACATCCATAAATTCTTTGATATGTCACCTTTGAGTTGCATTCATCTACATATGTCTCTAGTTCTTCATTATTTTCAAGTATGCAGTAGCATGCATACATACATGGAATCCCTGTAAGATCCCATCTCCTACAGGCACATGTCCTTTTCTTCATGTCCACCACAAACTGACCATCAGGACCTATAACATGAACTATTGGTGACCCTCCAAATTCTGCAGTGTAGTTATAAGATTCTTTTTTTTTATATGTAAAAAGTTTTTTCTTGATCTTATGGCACAACTGACCCTTTATTTTATTTCCCCACAGTTGTTTTGTGTGAATTCTTTTCATTAATTGTGATCGTATCATCTCTATCATGGTTAAAATTGGCTTCTCCCTTGCTTCCAAGATGTATTTGTTAAAGCATTCATTAAGATTATTTAGCAAAATATCACATTTTGCTGTTTGGTTGAAACTTGCCCTGCTCCACTCCTTAAAAGGGTGATCTTTAAGCCAATTGAAGGCTTCAGGATACTTATCTTCAATTTTTTCCAACCAATACTACAATCTCACATTAAAGGTTGCCCTTGCAGCATTGCATAACTAGTCTTTCACCTCCTTATTTCTGTTGGACTCTCCCATGTTCAACTTTGCTCGAAGATTGGTCCACATATGCCTTACACATAGTCGATGTTCAGAATTTGAAAATGAATCTTTAACTACTCTTTTTAACCCCTGTAACAAAGGACATTATTTACTAACATGTCATATATATTAGTAATCTATATAATACATAAAATAGAAAACATGTAGATACATAGCTATATAAAGTCACCTTCTGTCTATCTGATATGGACACCCAATGGTGTGAATTATGCATCTAAAGGTCCTGTTTCAATAGTTCAAGAAACTAAGACCAAGTGTTTATGCTCTTAGTGTCTACCATAGCCTATGCAAGGGGAAGAATGCAATCATTAAGGTCAATTGAAGCAACAGATAGGAGTTTTCCCCCATATATGCCTTTAAGCCAATAGCCACCCAAACACATAAGTGGCCTACACCCTGATTTGAAGGCCTTTTTCAACCTTGCTAAGCACACATACATCCCCTTAAATACATCTTTAGGTTCTTTGAGTTCAATTGTGCTTCCAGGATTTATCCTAATCAACTCCTTCCTATAGTTATACAACATTGAATATTTTTCATTCTTATCCCTATTAATTTGCTTCAAGGCAAAGTCCCTTGCCCTTCATGCCTTCATTCTAGATATGTTTAATTTCATATATTTTTTAACCCTGGCTTTGATTGCAATTCCACACCAAGTTGGATCAACCTTAAATTCCTTAATGTATTTTTAAGCAAGCCATTGTGATGTTAGGTGGAAGTTGCTATGCTTTCTTACACACTTATGCTTTAAGTTAAAAGTCCTCACTTGAAATGTCAAGTCTTTCTCATCATGTTTGTTCACTTTGCATGCATATATAAAAAATTCACATTTCGAATAATGTTCACATCTCACTTTGATGTTGTTAATTTTTGGGAACCATAACTAAAATCTATGTTTGATACCCCACTGTTTACATGCATCCTTGAACTCCTCTTTATTAGTAAAAATCATCCCTATGGCAAATGTAGGATCTGCCATGTCCCTCTCAGCATTGAAACATAGGAATTTGATTTTTTTTCTTTTCCCAATATCATCTCCATCAAACTCTGAAGCTGTGTTCAGCTCATCAGATGCTGCATAGTTAGAATTGTGCTCACTTTCTTCCACTCTCATTGTTGCATCTAGTCCACTAGATTTAATGTTAAGTCCCTTTCTTTTTGGTATTCCACCAATAGATTTGCTAGCCTTACGTGTTTCTTTATGCATTTGGTTAGCACTTTGGCCTGCTACATCATGTTCTTCCTCAAGTTCATCTTCATTTTATGTCTCATCATCAACTGAATTACAATTTTTTGGCTCAGATTCTAACACATTTTGCCTATTTTCAATTGAGGAAGCTTTCAATTGCCCTGTTCCTCTAAGCACTTCAATCAGATCTTCATCCCCATTTACTAAATCGTATTCTGGATCAATGAAATTATTTGCCTTAAGTTGCTCAATCACTACAACATCTTCTTCACCAATTCCATCCACATCATCCTCAACCTGAGTCTTAGCTTTATCCCCATGAATACCACCATCATCAGTATTCCCAGCCTCAGCTTCATTTTCATTGACTATTTTAGTCACTGGAGGTGGTTCATCACCAGAAGGTCTTTAAGTGGTTATTGCAAATTTAGGTAATAGGAACTTGTTTACATGACCTGCTGCATTAGTAGTCTTCTCAGTAGGCAGCTCCTCACTCTCATTATTTATATCTTCAATTACCACAGTGCTTCATTGACCAATATTTAAGACTTCCTCCAACTCATCCTCACTTAAATGCTTGACATAGACATCCACCTCACCTGCATCAACTGCACTTAATGCCATTTCATATATTGAGGCATCATTTTTTAACCTTTTTAAACTTGACTTATAATCCTTCTCAGGATGTCTTTAATAGTACATCATGCTCCCATATAGTCATAATTCTTGTGCCCATAAATCAAATCTTATTAGAGAAATCATGTTAACCTCAAATATCTCATGATCCACCTCCCCCTCATGATAGCCCCATCCACCAAATTCCCAACCATAGTGCAAATGCACTTCAAACACTTTATAAAAGGGCTTTATTTAATATGCATAAATTAACTAATCATGTTTATTTAGTTACAAATAAACATGCAATATACAAACACTACAAATAAACTATCAATATACAAACACTAACATGTTACAGAAAAAGGCTCTGCTTGAATAATTTTTTCTTAACAGCATCATCATTTAGGGTTTAACAAAACATAAAATAAACTAATGAAAAAAAAACATAAACTTAACTATATACAATAACAAAATATTCACTTTACTAGGATTTGTATTGTACATTTTCAACTGGTTGACCCCACCACTACATAGACTGTCAACCAAGAAACCCAACCATTGTACTTTTTATTCACTTACTCAGCTCAAACCACGACAAGCTTGCTATTTTTTTTATCCAACATGCAATTAGATTTTGTCTTTATGAGCTTTTTTTAATCACATTAAACTTCATGCAAATGAAACAAATCAAAAAAATTTTCCATTCTTTGACTCAAAACCATCTTTATCAAAATGGAGGACTTACCATATATGTCTTTGCATTTGCACCTCAGCCAATGTAAATGGAAGCAAGCTTTTCAATAAATTTAGATTTTATGTTTTTAGAAGATATAATTTGTGTTTAAAGAAGAAAGGATCAGAGTAATTGGTATTTTTTTCCAAAAATCACGTGTAAAGCTTCTTTAGAAGCTTTGGGAAGGAGGAGAGAGAGAGAGAGAGAGTTAGTGGGCCACATCAACTGAATGATTAATGATGTGGTGACCACTTTTTTGTAAAAAATTTAGTTAATTAAAATTACTGACATGTCATCATGCCATGTCATCCCCAGTGACCGGCTTCCATGATAAGGACCTTTTGTGGGATCTGGGTGAATAGTTGGTAGGTTTTATGGGATGAAAACAAATTTGGGCAGTTTAATGGGAAATTGGCCAAAACTTGGGTACTGTGAATGTAATTAACTCATTGATTACTACAGCAATGCATTAGCAAGGGCAGAATTAGACTTGAAAGTGTTGGGGGCTAGGGGTATAAACTAAATTTCAATATAAATAAAGGGGTTAAAGTAAAAATATACATAAATTTGAGGGGGCAAGCATTACATTTATATAAAAATTTTAAACTAATATTTTTAAAAAACAATTTAGGGGGGGGGGGGATGAAGTAGTTCCACCCTTGCATATTAGGGTGAAAGGCTTGGCATATAGGACCAGATTCACTTTGCATCAGGAATCTTAAAGAAAATGCTTAAAGAGATAAAGACGCAAGCATTAGGCAACATAAATGTATGAATTGGCTCGATACAAAGAAATGCCATTCAGTTATTAATGTATGCTTTGGTAGAGTCACAAAGTATTCTGATTCTCAACTACAAGAGATTGCAATAGGCCTTGAAGCTTCAGGTCAAGTATTTATATGGGTTGTAAAGAGAGAAAGATAATGGTTACCTAATGGGTATGAGTAAGGAATGCAAGAAAAAGGATTAATTATAAGAGGATGGGCTCCTCAGGTTTTGATTCTTGAACGTGAAGTAATTAGTGGGTTTTGCGATAGATTATGGGTGGAACTCTATTTTAGAAGGTGTAAGTGCTGGTTTGCCAATGGTAACATGGCCGGTTTGTAGTGATAATTTTTTTAGTAAGAAGTTAATTATTGATGTTTTGAGGATTTAAGTTGGTGTTAGTGCTAAAAAATGGGAGACATTTGTGGGAGATTATGTGAAGAGTGAAATAACAGTGAAGGAGGTGATGTTGGGTGAGAAAGCAAAGGAAATTAGAACTAGAGCAAAAAGATTGGAGAATTGGCAATGAGCAAGGAATTTTCTCCTTTTTTTTTTCTATGAATTTTTTATTATCATATTATTTTGTGAGAGGAAAATGAGATTCACAGTGTAGGATTGATTGAGTGTTTTATACTTGAAAAATTTATATAAATACATCACTTTTAGGTTTCAGTTTTCAGCAAAATACTTCATTTTCATTAATTACATGAATGCTCATTTTTAAAATTTTTTTCGTTTTTACCCCTTTTTATATTTTCTTTATTCCTATATTATTTTTTTTATTTTCTCTCCCTTTTTTCTTTTTTCTTTTTATTTTATCCTTATTTTTTAAAATTTTTATTTTTTCTCCTATTTTATTTTTCTTTTATCCTTATTTTTAGTTTTTTTTTATTTTTTTATTTTTATCTATTATCCTTATTTTTCAAATTTTTTCTTTTTTTATTTGTTCTATGTTATCTCTTTTTTTTTTCTTATTTTTTTTCTTTATTATTTATTTATTTTCTTCTTTTTCTCTATTATCCTTATTTTTTAAATTTTTTTTATTTTCCCTTATTTTTTTATTTTTTATCCTTAGTTTTCGTTTTGGATATATTTATATATATAGGCGTTGTGATTTATTTCAGAAATTATAATTAAGATATTTAAATTATATAACTTATGTTAGTTTTAATAAATAATTAAAGTATATATATATATATATATATATATATATATATATATATATATTGTGCTGATATTATTTTATTCATTTTATATAGAGAAAATAAATTAAAATATATAAATAATAAAAGAGAAATAAATGAAACATATTTTCAAGTTTTAATAAAATTTCTACCCTACTCCCTAGTTTATATTTAGGACTGTAATAAAATTGATCTAAATTAGGAAACCTCAAAACATGTGTATGTATATATTTAAGAAAAGTGAATAATACCTCAAAACTCTATATCTTTTGTACACAACATTAGGAAGCCAGAATAGTATTGTACACACTCGATTCGGTCGGCCCATATTAGGGGACAAATTAGGGATGCTTAGTTTGACTAGCCCGTTGTCAAGCCCAATAATGAGAATGTGAAACTTGGACATGAGAATTAAGCTTGAATATCTAGTGGAAAGTGGACTTGAAAACCCAAAGCCTAAAAAGCCCAAAACCCAGCCCAATTATCCAAAATTAGCCCAAGCCCGCCTAGCCCAGCGCAAGCCTAGGCCAAAGGGGTGTCACTTTAGTGCAATGAGGCAATTGCCTCATTGAAGAGGCGCTGCCTCTATGGCAGCCCACTTGTAGCTGCATTAAATGCAACTGTAACCATGGTGGCCAAGTGGGGTGGGTCCCAGCCTCCAGACCTAATTCTTGCATGAGAAAGAGATTTTTGGGGAAGAGAAAAAGGCTATGGAGGCTCATGATGAGCTAGAGGGCTTAGGGGCATAGGGAAGCTAGGGAATAAAAGAGGAAGAGAGAGAAAAAGAGGGGGGGTTGGCAATTATTGAAAAAAAGAGCAGAAAAAGTGAAAGGGGAGCTCTAAAAAGGAAGGAAAAAAATAAAGAGAAAAGAAAAGAAAAAAATCCTCAGGAAAGGGGGGGGGGAAGATTAAAGCAAAGAAGTCCATTTTTCTAAGAGAAGAAGGAAGAAGCTTGTGTCAAAAGTAGAGATCAAGTCCTATTAAAGATCACCACCAAGAACATCTCTGAGAGTCTCTCATTTTGGTAGAAAACCTGCACTCAAACTTAACATGTTTTTCATTATATGTGTTCTTGGTTGTGTATAGCTAAGTCATTAGTATATTTTGAGTATATTTGTAGTTTATCTTGCTTCAAAACCTCATTTTATTAGTGTGATCTTTGAATACTTTTGCATGTAGTTGTAGTTTGATGATTGTAGAGTGTGTATATGCATGCATTGTTACTTAGAGTAGAAGTTTAAATGTTTGTGAGTCGGAACCGGCCTGTTGATTAGGCGATGCCTCTTCATAAAGGTGTCACCTCTTGTCAATGAGGCGATCACCTCATCAATAAGGCGATCACCCCATTAACAGGCCTCTAGGAAGTCTCCCTTTTATATGTGTGCTTTATGCCTTTTTTTGACTCAGAGATATAGGGATCCTTGTTGATGAGGCATCCCCTCATCAATGAGGTGATCGCCATATTGACATGTTTTAGTCTGCTTTCTGTTTCATTTTTTATTAATATTTATCATAATGTTTGCTTTGGTATGTCCCCTTTTGACCTTAAACACGTTTTTATCATTGCATGATGATGTTCATCTTGTTTATTTGATGCTTTCTTTAGTTCATAATGTAAGAACCCTTTTTTAGAGTCTCTTCGTAAATATTGTTGTATGGGATTTCATTTTCTTTTAAAAGGAAGGACTAACTATGTGTTATTTGTAGCAATTACTTAATGATCTCCATCATTGAGTAGTCACCTTTGCTAGTTATCCCTTTTATAGTACCGCACTTATGTTATTTTATCAGTTTACTTTCGATTTATATGTAGTTTATTTTCTGTATATTATTCTTTTATTTGACATAAAAGCATTGTAATCCTCAATCCCTTTCCCCTATTTGATTATGAATGTATGGTTGTAAATTATTATTTACCTTATTTTTGCTGAATGTTGGGACTTAAAAGCATGAAACTGGACTAATGTGCAAGCTGGGACTTAACTATAAAATTTGGAAAGTAAATGAAGGCAAGTGCAATTTTGAATGTAAATGAGGAAATAATTAAATAATTAAATGGTAATAAAATGCAAAACACAAATGGAGGCCAACCATAAGGTTGGGTGAGCATTCAAATGCTCATACCCAGTTTCTGAATCCGATCTCTGATGACGACTTCTAGGAACCTCTGTGGGATCCAGTTGTTGTACAGTATGTCTCAGCTTTTATTCGGGTGGTGACTCCATCTTCGAATAGGTCCAAGACCTATATCGTATTTCCTAGTGGGCTCGAGCCCACACAGTGCTGTAGTCACCAAACACTTAGGTGCATGCTAAACCCCACCGCCTATAGTGGCGACTCCACTGGGGATAGAGAAGCTGATTCTAGTGTTTTTCATTTTATCATCTTTAATTATTTTCTTATTTCTTCCTGCATTTATGCATTCACTACACATTTTGCACACAATAAGCACTTTAGTCCAGAATAAACTCAACAATAGTCAGTACTTCGCTATCTACGTTTCACTCAAACCTGGTGGTGGAATATTTGATTATTGTCACTCACTACACGTACTAATTTATGTTGTTTGACCCTTAAGTGGGGAGATGTATATGGATGTATATCATTGTGGGAGCTGAAGCCTTTTTACCCAAGACTCAAGCCCATGTAATGACTTAGTAACTATCCTTAGGAATTTTCCCACATGCATGTGTATTATGTCATATAATGGACCCTTAAAATAAATCTCAAGCCCATAAAAAAGCAGTCCAAAATAAAAATGGTCCCTCGAGTCCAACCAAAGCCTATTATAAATAAGCAAGTCAACAAAGGCCTCTCATGCCTACTTATAACCCATTTCAAATGGGCCTTGACAAGTGAGTTTATGGTGCTAAGGATTTTTGCTCATATAAAGTGGACTCGGGCTTTATTTAAGGGAACCATTACTTATCTGAATCATTTTGAGATTTTTCTTGCATACGTCGATTTTATTATCCCCCGCTGATAATTAAAACCCAAACAAAAAATCCTAGGACAAGATACTCATCATTGAATAAGTGTGTAAGAGAAACAAGGGCAAAAGTTTGCACGTTGAAGTTTCATGTTTTGATCTTGTATATCTTTTTGTGTGTGACCTTTTATTTCTCAAATTTTTAAATAAAATGGACTTGCATATCATGCATACACGTCATGCATCATTCTAACCTACTATCTTGTAGCACTATAAATCCTTCAAGCTCAGCAGGTTGGGTCTGAGCTAGTTCAGGTTGTTTGGTCAGAAATTCAGAAATAGGAATGGCAGAAGGGTTCAATTTAGAAGCATTTGGGGCACAATTGAAAGAAGAAGTAATGACAGAAAGCCGGCCTATGATGGGAGAAATGATGGGGGAAATTAATAAGCTCATCAAAGAGAGTCAGCCAGCATAGCCACCTAATGCACCACCGATCGATCTGGTGGATCTCGATAAGGAAATACTGATTAGAGGGAGGGAAGAAGATGATGTGACAGTGTTGGACAATCCAGTGAATTAAAGAAATGTCATCCCAGCAAAGGATGTGGGTCAGACTGAGTGGACTAAGAATATGACCAAAGTGATGAACCAGATGCAGGTGATGATGAAGGAGAAGGGTATGGTCACTCCTCTAGATTTTTTATCTAAATCTAGAAAAGGGTGATGAACCACTACCCCGTAAGTTTAAATTCCCAAACATGAAGAAGTATACTGGTACCGAGGATCCCTATTTACATTTGAAGCAGTATGTAACATACATGAAGGCAACTGAGCTAACTGAGAGCCAAATTATCAAGCAGTTCCCTATTTCATTAGAGGGAGCACCAATCCATTGGTATTACACCTTGGAACCATATGTTCAGTTAGATTGGAAAGAATTGTGTGCTGCTTTTGTCAAGCAATATGGTCTTAATGTTCAACTAGAGGTGTCCTTAAGAGATCTGCAGAATACAAAACAGAACTTTAACGAGCCTTTTGTTGATTACCTTATTCGTTGGAGGGGAAAGTTGTCATTGATGAGGTATAGGCCTGTTGAGTCCGACCAGTTAGTCATGGTAATAGAAGGGTGTGTTCTAGCATTGTCTAGGAAATTGAGGGATCTGGGAATCAGAAACTTTAAAGAATTGTACAGATTTGGGGTCTAGAATGAGTCAAATTTGGCTAAAGAGAAGAAATTCTTTAGAAAAGGATCTGGGGGCAAAGAGGGGGCTAGTTCAAGCAGTAATGTTCAGATTCATGCTATTCGACCACCAAGCAACAATGTACAAGTCAGTGCAGTTAGACAGCCTCGAAGATTTTCAAATCTGTCCTTGATAAGCTCATTGAGAAGAACTTGCTATGGCCTTTACCTTTACAATAACCCTTGCTTAGAGCTAACCCAAAGCTTTTCTATAAATTTCATCAGACCATCGGGCATGACACAGACAGTTGTGTCTGGTTAATGCATGAAATCCAAGACTTAATAGACTCGGGTAAAATTACCGACCTAGAAAATAGAAAACCAAACACACAAACCAACCCATTACCCAATTACCAAAATGTACCGCCACCAAATGCACCCATTCTGATGGTCAACTCTGGCCTAACAAAAGAGCAAGTCCTAAACTCCTTCATTGATGTCTCTCACAATTCCCTAAAAACCAAACTTGAAAACCTAAAACTAAATAAACAACCCATGGAGTTATAGGTGCACACCTTGGACATATGGAGTTCCGATGATGAGAGCAAAGAACAAGTTGACCTATGGGGCAACGAGGGGTGTGAGCTGAGTTAGTCTGTGGGGAAGGTCAAAGAAAAGAAAAAAGAAACCGAGGTTGCCATGGCTAGGCCCGAAAAGGTAGAATGTGTAAAGAAGGGAAAGGAGATGGAACAAAGCAAAGGGACCATTGCTAGTGTTTGGGAATTACTCATGCATTCTAGGGATCATAAGGAAGCCATGGTCCTAGCACTAAATCAGAAAAAGATTTCCACTAATTATACTCTAGAGCAGATGGTCCAGTCACTAATGGAAACTCCTTAAGGGAAAATAACATTTTCTAACGATGATTTGCCTTTGTAAGGGAGGGATCACCACAAAACTCTATTTATCAAAGCCGAGGTAAAAGGGAATATGACCTGTTGTGTGATGGTCGATAATGATTCTGCCATCAATGTGTGTCCATTGAAGATTCTATCGAAGCTAGGGTTGACAGTGGCTGACTTAAAGCCTTCTGAGGTAGTTATTAAGGCTTATAATGACATTAAGAGATTTATGGAAGGAACTTTCAGGGCATTGGTTAAAATAGTACCTATAGAAGTCTGGGTTGACTTGCATATGATTGATATCCTGGTAACATTTTCCATTTTATTAGGGAGGCCATGGTTTCACCCTCTAGTTGGCGTTCCATCCACTGTTCATTAAAAGATTAAATTTCCACATGAAGGAAGGGTTGTCACCATCTCAGCTAAAACTAAAGTTGCCATAGCTGCATTGAAGTTGATCCCTAAGGAGATTTCCCTTAGCCCTAGTTTTGAAGTCTGTGTGATTTATAAGGATGATGTTAGTGATATGCACTAGGTCAATCATTTGTGATTATGTATTGACTTTCTTATTTTATTAATAAAGAGGTATTATATTATCATCATGAATGGTTAATTCTTACTAAGGCCATCAAGTATGTGACTTGATAGTAAAACGCTTAGATTAAAATAAGAGTTCTATTCTAATTATCCCTAGCCATTTATTCATTATATGAATATTAAAGTATTAAGGCTAGTATGATGTTGATTGATGGTTATGTTTTACTAATCATAAATATGAGATATTAAGTCAACTCATAGGTACATGATGAGAGATCATGTACTGGATTGACCCACTGTGAGAATGCTACATAGATTATTGTCATAAGTATTTCTTATCATAGTAATTTTATTTCGGTCCTTTGACCTTGAAATCATCATGGATTTCTACATAGCTATTTTATGTTTTGACACATTCTAACATTGTCTTTAACCGGATGATTAAAAGGATGTTGTTGGATATAAAATTAGTTATGTGAGGAATGTGAGTGAGTTAGAAGGAATTTATCCCTCATTAATATGAGAAAGATATCTAAAGGCCCCTTGATGAGATAGACTGAAGGAAAATGCATGGCCATGCTGAAATGAATTGATAAAGAGTTATCATTTTCAATCTACTTAGAATCAAGTCATAATATTGAACTATATAAGGATGACATTCTATGCCTTATGTTCAATTAAGATATCATGTGATAAAGGGACAATAAAATTCATTGTAATTAGGTTATGTCGGATTATTGACTTCACATGACTTGGGTAGTCATAATGTCTTGCTAGAGGCCACTTATGACTTGTAGGCCTAAATAGAGATTTAAGCCCACTGCCAATATTATGTGAACCTACAAGGTCACACACTTAGAACAAGCCCAAAACGGATATGGGTTTAATAAGCCCAAAATAAACTCTGTGGAAATAAATAATTAAAGTGTTTTATTTATTTATTTATTTAAGATAAATGTTATTTTAAATAAATAAATAAGATATTATTTTTGATTTATTGTAAACAAAATCAGAATATAATAAATGGAAAATTACCAAAAGGTCATTGGTAAGTGAAACCCTAATTTAGAGTCTATAAATATGTTATATTCTCTAGGGTTTCACACACTTGTTTTTCCTGCCTCCAATTTCGTTTTCTTTCCTCTTAGAAAACAAAGACAGAGTTTTTCCTTTTGTTCTTGATTTGTGAGACAGTCAAGGAGGTTGCTAGCACACAGACTCAAATTCATTTTGTGAAGGGTTGTTCATGTGGATACCTATAGAGGACGCATCCTTTTGGAGACGTCTTGATCCGAACAACCAAGCAAAAAAAAAAAGCTCGAGTTAAGGTGTCACTGATGTGAACCTCCTCTCATCCTTCCAGAGAATCTTGCCTCTTCTACGTTTTGGTAAGATTTTTAAAACCCTAGATTTAATCAAGTAGTCGAATTACATGGATCCAGGCTTGGGAACGTGATAAAATTTTAATTTTTTCGCTGTGTTTGTATCACGAATCCCAACAGATGAGATAGATGAAAAGGTTCTGAGAATGATGCGCAATATGAAATTTTTGCTCTGCATAGGATTGGGGAAAAATCAGAGTGGACCTTCAGAGTTTGTAGGAAACAAAGTACTTATTTTGAAGCATGGGTTAAGGTTCAAAGAGGCTGATGAAGCTGGGAAAGAGATGAGTATGTGGGACCAATCTAAAGAAAAGGAGAAGGAAACTGTGATTAGAAAGAAAACTCTATGGGAAATCTTTGTAAAGGAAGGCACCGGGCACCCATATAACGGGACTCCAAAACCCCTCCTAATGGCTGGGGGAGTTATCCCGGGGTTTGAGATTTTTGCTGAATTTGTGAACAAAGCCGAGGGAGTCACTGTTAAAAAAACCCATATTGAGGAGCTAATACTGGCTGAAGAGAAGTTTAAGAAGGATAAAGCTACCCCAGAGCAGAAAGGCATTGATGATCAAAGCAAAGACCTTAACTTTGAAACCTATGTCCTCGAATCCATCATAGATACCCCTTATACTGACTTTGATGTTTCTTTTGATTCTTTATTTGAGATTGACGATCTTTTCTTTTCAAAAGTGAATGCAATGAAGTTTGAGTTTGCTTATTTGTGTGATGTGTTTCCTAATGGTTATTCTATTTGTGATGATCATTTCATGCATATGTTTGACATTAATTCCACGCAAATTGAATCATTTAATCTAGGCACAAATGATAACCCTAAAAATATATTGCTTGCTTTTGGTTTAACTCATGGTGAGAGAGAAAAAAATGAAAGAAATCTTAAAAAAGAGACAGAAAGTATTTGCCTGGGGTTATAAAGACATGCCTGGAATCGATAGGGAGATCTCAGAACATAGGATCCCCACATACCCTCACATAGCACCAATAAAGGAGAAGCAAAGAAGGTTAAGGCCAGAATGGGCTCTCTTGGTTATGGAAGAGGTCAAAAAGCAACTGAAGGTAAAGTTCTTAGAAGTGGTAGAGGACACTCAGTGGTTAGCAAATATAGTTCCTCTTCCTAAGAAGGATGGAAGGGTCAGAATGTGTGTCGACTACCAAGATTTGAATAAAACCTGCCCCAAGGATGACTTTCTGCTACTGCATATCGATACATTAATTAAAAGTGTGGCTTCCAATGCAATGTACTTTTGCATGGATGGATTTTTGGGGTACAATTAAATCATAATGGTAGTAATAGATAAATTGAAGACATCTTTCATCACTGAATGGAGAGTGTACTGTTATCGAGTGATGCCTTTCGGGTTGAAAAATGCAGGGGCCACTTATCAAAGGATGGCAACTACCTTGCTGCACGACATGATCCATAAAGAGGTAGAAGTGTATGTGGATGATATGATGGTGAAGTCTGCAACCAGGGAAGGGCATTTTGAAGCGATAGACAAGTTTCTGGCTAGAGCAGAAAAGTATAATCTCAGACTGAACCCGAAGAAGTGTATTTTTGGGGTCACATTTGGGAAACTGCTAGGACACATTGTCAGCCAAAAAGGAATAGAAGTGGATCCAGATAAGATCAGAGCAATCAGGGATATGCCTACACTAAAGAATGAAAAAGAGGTCTGAGGGTTTCTGGGGCATTTACAATATATCAACAGATTTATAGCCAAATTAATAGCCATCTACAATCCCATCTTTAAGCTTTTAAAGAAAGACCAACCTGTTGTGTAGGATGAGAGATGTCAACAAGCCTTTGAAGCTATTAAGGATTATCTGATGAATCTGTTTTACAACAGTCGAGACCGGGTAAAGCCTTAACTCTATATCTAGCAATTGAGGATGATACAATAGGGGCAATGTTGGCACAGGAAGGTAAAAAAAGATAGAGCATGTTGTGTATTGCTTGAGTAAGAAGCTTCTACCCTACGAAACTACTTATAGTTTGGTGGAGAAAACGTGCCTAGCAATAATTTAGGTGACGAAAAAACTCTAACACTATTTTCAGTCTTATAAAGTGTAGGTGGTTTCTAAATACGATCCCCTCAGATACCTCCAACAGACCCCGTCTCTTATAGGAAATTGGCTAGGTGGCTTGTTTTACTTACAGAATTTGACATAGAGTATATAGCCAAAAAGACAGTGAAAGGAAGAGCAATAGCAAACTTCTTGGCACAAAGCCCAGTGGAAGATGACCAAGAATGGAAGTTGGAGTTTCCCGACGAGCATCTAGGAGCGATAGAGATACAAGGTTGGGAAATGTACTTTGATGGGGTTGTCAACAACAAAGGGGTCAGAATAGGGGTAATTTTGGTTACGCTAGAAGGAGAAATGATCCCGATGGCAAAAAAACTTGAGTTTGAAGCAACTAATAACCAAGCAGAATATGAAACCTGCATCTTTGGTTTAGAAGCATTGCATAGCGTAGGGGCAAAAAATGTCACTGTCTATGGGGATTCCATGCTAGTTATAAAATAAGCCACTAAAGAATGGGAGATAAAAGAAGACAGATTACGACTGTACTGGGGATACCTGGCCACCATCCTGTGCTCCTTCACTCAGTGTAAATTTGTCCATTTGCCAAGGGAAGGAACCCAGGTAGCTGATGCCCTAGCCACACTGGCCTCTATGTGGGAAAGTGGAAAACAACTAGAAGCTAGGCCTTTAATTCTCATGAAGTCTCGAGTCCCCTGTTATGAAGAGGTGAGAGTAACGCCAGTTGATGCCATTGAGAAACCTTAGTTCTATGATTTACAAAGATATTTGGAAACTGGGCAGTTTCTGAATGATGCTGATTAAAAAGAAAGAATATCCTTGCAAATATTGTCTCGACATTTCATAAGCCATAATGGGATGTTATACAAAAGAATGCCAGCCAGGGTACACCTTAGGTGTGTTGATAAGGATGAAGCCCGGAAGCTTATGGAAGCAATTCATAAAGCGGTGTGTGGGCCACACATGAATGGAACCGTCTTAGCAAAGAAAATAGCCTGCCAGGGGTACTTTTGGCTCACCATGGAAGCAGATTGTGTTAGATTTATGAAGAAATGTCATAATTGCCAAAGTTATGGTGATGTTAGCCACCTACTGTCTATGGAGCTTCAAGGAATGACTTCTCCTTGGCCATTTGCTGTATGGGGGATTGACATCATAGGAGAGGTAAGGCTAAAAGCCACTAATGGCCATTGGTATATCATTATAGCTATCGACTACTTCTCCAAATGGGTTGAGGCCAAATCCTATGCTACCACAAGGTCAAAGCAGATGTCGATGTTCATCAAAAAGAACATAATCTACAGATATGGATTGCTGCACCATATAGTTACAGACAATGACATTCAATTTCAGGTAGAAATGGCCACATTATTGAAAGAATATAAGATTGAGCACCATAGGTCATCTCCATATAGGCCACAGGCAAATGGGGCAGTGGAAGTAGTGAATAAGAATGTAAAAAAGATCTTGGCCAAGACACTGGAAAATAACCGAGATTGGGCTAAATACTTACAATTCGCATTATGGGGGTATCGAACCACTACTAGAACTTCGATAAGAGCCACTCTATACTCTTTAGTTTATGGGTGTGAGGTTGTTTTACTGGTAGAGGTTAAGATAAGGTCATTGAGAGTCCTTCTGGAATCTAAACTCCTTAAGTATTAATGGGTAGAAAGTCAGTTGGCTCAGTTGGCATTGTCGGATGAAAAGAGGATAAAGGTTATGCATCATTCTCAATTATATCAGAAAAGAATAGTCCGTGCCTATAATAAGAAGATCAAGCCAGGCAAGATTCAAGAAGGGGATTTGGTGTTGAAACTTATAAGATCAGTCATGACCGACCCTCAAGGAAAGTTTATGCCCAACTGGGAGGGATCGTATCTGGTAAAGAAGTTATTTTCGAAAGGCGTCGCCATTTTGTCTGACATGGAGGGAAACGAGTTCAAAGAACCCATCAACCTAGACAAGCTCAAGAAATACTTTCTGTAAAAAGTCTTTCTAGGGAGAAAACCTCGAAAAGAGGTTGTCTAGGAAAAAGTTAGAGACTAAAAAGAAAAAAAAAGGAAAAGGTCCTGCTAGATTAAAAACCTCAAAAGAGACGATCCAGGCAAAAGTTAAGGACATATAAAAGGAGAGAGAGAGAGGCACAAAATGATTAGTTGAAAAACTTGCAAGGGCAAGCCAACTAATAACATGAGATGTACTAGAAGTGAAATGTATATACGTTTTTGTGCTTAAATGAAATGAAATGGATTGCTTTAATTATTGTTAAACATTGCACAATGTGTCCATTACAAGCTGTTTAACTAGTATAAAAGGAAGATCACATCTAACAAAAGGGGAAATAATGACTTCATTTCATAAGCTAATTTTGTTTTCTCTTCTTTTGTTGCCTACCCTATGAACTTAACATTTGTAATTCTCTTGTCCTTTTATATTTAATAAATTCGTCTCTTTCTATCTATTGTAAACAAACCCACGCTTTGTAATGATCATCGGCAGTCTAATCTCTGTCGTAGCTTAAATTTCTTTTGATGACTCTTCAAGGCCAAGTTACCACCAAGTGGTCCAGAAAATTTTAAGAAAGGGGCCCTGGCTCAAACTCATGAACATGCTCCACAATCAGTTGTTTATGACCATATTGGAGGCAGAGGTGGGCTGGATTGTAGAAAGTGGCAAAATGGAGACTGGCGACTAGGACACAATATGTATAAGACCAAATGGTCACATGCTGCAACCCCCACCAGGGGCACATCCAGCAGATTAGGGTATCAGGGAATGTTGATAGCCAGCCGTGAATGTCTGCAGGGATGGGATGTAGTTTCCTTATTCAGTAATGCTTCGCCTTATAGTGTCTGATGTTTAAAGGGGGTTTGATCATGCCCAACTTTTCATAAAACCACATCTGCGGAATTACAAATCATTATTTGCAGACAATATGATAGTTGGAAGTTAAGGAAGGGACAATGGGAAACTTACCTCCAATAGGAATGGACTTCTTAAGAATTATCGTATCTTCATGAAGTCATCTAATACAATGATAGTTTCTACTAAGATGAGAGGGAAGGGATTGAACCCTGACTCCACTTGATCAAAGATGGAAAGGATCTTCGTATCATAGTATCCTGAGGGAGAAACTAGTAGAAATTGAGCATACAAACAGAGGGCTAACATGCGAGGCCAATAAGTTTCTTCTTTGTCCACATTCATGGTGACCTCGAGGAAGGACTCTAGTTTGATTTTCAAATTGGAGATACAGTGAAAAGAAGATCGGGGTGGAAGGTTGAACATACACGCCATTTTTTGCTGAATGGAGTAAGAATCCGGGTTTTGAAGGACAAGAATCGCAAGTCGGTAAGCAGAGTTTATATAATGGTCGAGAATTGCCTTGAATTCCTCCGGCAGGGGACATATTTCTATTGTGTTGAACAGGAAAACATGTTTGTAGGGATCCCAAAGCTGAACCATGGCATGGATAAAAGGGAAATTGATTCTCCATTGTGGAGTGATTTGAAGACCGAAAAGTGAAATGGTTATAATCTAGTCCAAGATTTGTTATCTAGGTCTTTCAAGATCGGTTGTAACTTCTGCAGACTCTATTTATTCATGATGATAACTTTCAGAGGTGATTGGAGAGAGAAATGGGAAGTTAGGGATGAAGGGAACTCAAAAAGTGGGCTGAACATAAGAATGTGGGTTTTTAAAGGGGCAGGACCACCTACTGCTGAGGCAATCACCTCAGTAGCAAAAGGCGATTACCTCTTCACCACAGATTAATGAGGTGATCATCTCATCAGCAGTACGAGTCGTTAAACTTCTTCGAATCACGCAGTCTAAACAGGTGCAAGTCAGAATATAGTGGGGTAAATACATATATAATCATTGAAATTAGCTCACATGTGAAGAATAAAGAAATAAAATTAATTAAGGAGAATAATGAATTTTGCAAACATTCAACCCCGGTACATCAAGTGTTTGATCCAGTACCCTCAGGGTCAGGCTCTCCTTTGGCACCGCTGCCACTCCTGTCTTCGTCCTCGTCGTCCTCATCAATCTGAAACATGTTAATCTGATGCTCGAGAGTGGTGATCCTTGCCCTGCTAACCTCATCCCAATCCTATTCAGACAAAATGCAAGTTAGTAAACCATGCAAACATGCATACATGTAGAAAATAAAGAGGTTCTTACCCTTCACTGCTAGGTGATCTCCAGCATGTAGTCTCTCTGGGCCTCTATCATGTGATACATATATAGGCCCTACTCCAGGGGAATCTGCATTATTGAAATAAATTTTAGAACTAATGTTTGGTTTGAGAATCATAATGAAAGTAGGTCAGGAAAAGAACTTATATGAGTAGCACCACTAGGGGTGCATTCAGGGGTCAGGTCCTCGTCTAAGGTTAAGAATTGATGCGACAACTCTCTAGGAGGAACCCAACATCGAGCTAAAGGGTCAGGAATGTGAATAAAGCTATCTGGGAGGAACTCAGAACCGGGGGCAGTAGTTAGCCCTGCTTGCTCGCTAGCCGCAGAAGTCTCCTCCCTGCCTAAATCCAGTCGATGCCTCAAGGGCTCTCTCTCTCTCGTACTTGAGACCTAACCAGGGCCATGGGTCTAGCAGGTGTAGCTTGAAGATAAATATAGGAGAAACATATTGAGAATGCAGTCAATTCATAAGAAAAAGGAAGCCGACAGGGACATACATGAGAGGTAGAAGCGACCTGGAAGGGGACCGTCAGTAGAAGGTGGGTGCGGATGAACTCCATATATTGGCTTTTCACATGGACTGTATGATCCAAAAGTGGTGAGCCTGCAACAGCCTGAGCCAAGTCGTTGCCCTCCAGCTTATGAGCCCAAAGAATACTGTTAGGAGGAGACCTGGGGACCTGCCTAGCTCTAACGCTTGCCCTCCAGTTCAGGACCCGTTCCCCCAAATACCAAGCTCGATACCCAAGGCCATAGAGGAGTACCCTCTTCTGAGCTAAGGGCCTGAAGTGAGTCATCTCAATGGTCCAAGTGTCCTCAAGCCCTCACAAGTCATTCCGGATCTACAAAAAAGGGAGATGTCAATATGTAAGTGAATTGAATATGCATAATTTACTAATAAGAAAGTTTGTGCTTTGTAGGTACCGCATCCTGTGTCAAAGAGTTCAAGTGTTGTTTGTGGATATGAACTCACGGAAGGTGCCTCTTTATGATGCAACTGGCGCTCCACCTATCGAGGCCCGGGAAATGATCTCCCACTCGTGTAACGCCCACAATCAGCTCTAGCTCCAGAGCCCAGACCTAGAAAAATAAAATAGGAGAAGTTGAGAAAAATAATGTAAGTAATGGGGGTCAAAACAAGATAAAGGAAAAAAAGGGATCATAACGTACTAGAACAGCATGCCAAAAGTCACAGAATCTCTTAGCCCTTCGGACCACCTCGTCCATACTCCGGTACAAGTATGCCAGAGCGCAGCTACCCTAATCGAATGTGGGAATCTGGTCAAGATCCTGAAGAGCTGACAGGAAAATCAGGTCGATAAAGCTAGCAGTGCCAGTGAAGAAGGTGGTACAGAGCAAATAGAGCAAAAAGGCCCTTACCACTTGGTCAATCTCACTAGGAGTAATCATCACTGCGGCCCGCTCTCGGGTGTAGAAACTCCTGATCGAGTCCAACTTAAGGGTATGAATCCCCTTCATGTTAGGAATCATCCCTAAAAGTAGCTCGATGTATATATCCTTATCTGGAGACAGCTGGTGTAGACTCACATCAAAGGGAATGGGATCCCCGGCACAGGCAATCCCCGTGATGGCGGTAAATGACACTGGGTCTAGAGTAAGCTCACCGAACAGGAGGTGGAAAGTGTGAATCATATCAAACCACCTCTTAATTAGGGCATGTAGTGGTTGATAGTCCGTGTGCCCCTACTCAGATGGAAGCGAGAGTATGAAGTCCTTGAACGTCGTCTCCTGAATCTGATCCCTCTACTCATCAGTCAATTCACTGTAAAAGACCCGGGCTCTATCAAAATTCCTGGCACCCTTGAATCTCTAAGCATCATGCGATAAACAAAGAGACAGGGAAGTGAAATTTATGCATTTTATGGTTTCAGGGAGAAATTCAGAATGAATGTACATGTAAATAACGTAGTTCGCTCTGTTGATGAAGCGATCACCTCACCATAGAGGCAATTGCCTCATCATAGAGGCAATTGCCTCATACAATCACCTCATTGAAGAGGCGATCGACTCTGTAAAAAGGCGACAGGCAATTGCCTATTCACAGAAGCCGATTGTCTTTTTGGTGAGGCAATCGCTTCATCAATGAGACGATCGCCTCATCGAAGAGGCGATTGCCTCTATGAGGCAAAGACGAGAACAATTTTTAATATTTTAGCAATTAAAACACAAATTTCATATTTGTTTGATTAAATAATGTCCTAGAACGATAATTATGCAAGATTAATTACTAACCCAATATGATTTTGTAAGAAATTTTAGGGTACTAACCTTTCCGGATGCAAACGAGCTGATATGAGACCCTAAGTCTGTAAGAAGAGGAATTGAGTCTCCATGGGTCAATCCCAAACTCTTAGAAGCGCTAATAAAAGGTGGGACATGATCCCACTCAAGCACAAGGGGTGTTCTCTCATTCTTCATTGACTGTAAAAGGAGGAAAGATGTAGGGAGTACAGGAAGTGTAGGAGGAGGAAAGAGGAGAAAAAGAAAGGTGACAAAAAGTAAAAGAGAGGAAGGATAAGGGAAAAAGTTATTTTTATAGCAAGCAAGGGTGTAGGGTTTCCCAAAAAAAGGAAGAAAAAAGAAAACAAAAAAATGTTAAATGAATGAAAAATGATGAATGGAAAATAATGTCGCATTCTAGGAAGGCGAAATTCGGAGGTAGAGATTTTTGAGATAAAGTTTTGGGAAGAGTGGGCTAGGAAAACCTGCGTTGTTAATAAGACAGGGTTGTTCAAGTTTGAATCCCCGAAGCTCAAAGGACAGGGCTGTTTGAGTTTGAATCCTTGAAGCTCAGAGGGTAGGGCTATTCAGGTTTGAATCCCTGAAGCTCAAAGGATAGGGCTGTTTGGGTTTGAATCCCTGAAGCTCAAGGACATGGCTATTCAGGTTTGAATCCCCAAAGCTCAGAGGTAGAGTCGTTTAGGTTTGAATCCCCAAAGCTCAAAAGACAAGGTTGTTCAGGTTTGAATCCCCGAAGCTTATAAGGTTGAGATGGCTGCTCAGGTAGTATCCCCAAAGTCGAAAGTGAATGATAGCTGGGTTAGGACTCATAAGTCTGTGTCCCCGGATGGGTGATAATTAGACTAGGAAAATCTAAAAACTACACCCCTAGTGAGGATCGGGCCAAGAAAACCCGATAATTGAGTTTCAGTGTTACAAGGATCGGGTCAAGAAAACCTGAGAATTGAGTCTCGGTATTGTGTGGATTAGGCTAGGAAAACCCAAGAATCATGTTTCAGGTGACAGATGGTTAGGCTAGGAAAACCCATAAGTCTATGTCCTCAGCAAGATGATAATCGAGCCAGGAAAACCCGAGGTTGGTAGTTTCCAAATTTCTTTATCAAATATTAATGAGTGGCTGATCAGGCAAGGAAAACCCGAGGATCATGGTCACATTTCAGAATTGAAAGATTCATCTCTCGGGTAAAACTCGATAGTCAAGTATATTACTTATCGTATTGTTTGTTTGTTGTTGTGCATGTGATTTGTTGAAAAATGGTCATTGCATGCATTTGATTTTTCAAAAAATCAGGGGGCAAACTGTAGACACTCGATTCGGTCGGGCCATATTAGGGGATGAATTAAGGATGCTCAGTTTGACCAGCCTATCCTCAAGCCTAATGATGAGAATGTGAAACTTGGACATGAGAATGAAGCCTGAATCTCTAGTGGAAAGTGGACTTGAAAACCCAAAGCCTAAAAAGCCCAAAACCTAGCCCAATTATCCAAAATTGGCCCAAGCCCGCCTGGCCCAATGCAGGCCCGGGCCAAAGGGGCGATACCTCAGTGCAATAGATGATCGCCTCATTGAAGAGGCGCCGCCTCTATGGCAGCCCACTTGCAGCTACATTAAATGCAGCTGTAACCATGGTGGCCAAGTGGAGTGGGCCCCAGCCTCCAAACATGATTCTTGCATGAGAAATAGATTTTTGGGGAAGAGAAAAAGGCTATGGAGGTTCATGATGAGCTAGCGGGCTTAGGGGCATAGGGAAGCTAGGGAATAAAAGAGGAAGAGAGAGAAAAAAAGGGGGGTTGGCCATTATTGAAAAAAAAAGAGGAGAAAAAGTGAAAGGGGAGCCCTGAAGAGGAAGGAAAAAAAATAGAGAGAAAAGAAAAGAAAAAAACGTCGTCAAGAAAAGGGGGGAAGATTAAAGCAAAGAAGTCCATTTTTCTAAGAGAAGAAGGAAGAAGCTTGTATTAAAAGTAAAGATCAAGTCCTATCAAGGATCACCATCAAGAACATCTCTGAGGGTCTCTCATTTTGGTAGAAAACTTGCACTTAAACTTAACATGTTCTTCATTATATATGTTCTTGCTTATGTGTAGCTAAGTCATTAGTATATTTTGAGTATATTTGTAGTTTATCTTGCTTCGAAACCTCATTTTATTAGTGTGATCTTTGAATACTTTTGCATGTAGTTATAGTTTGATGATTGTAGAGTGTATATATGCATGCATTATTACTTAGAGTATAAGTCTAAATATTTGTGAGTCGGAACCGGCCTGTTGATTAGGCGATGCCTCTTCATAGAGGCATCGCCTCTTGTCAATGAGGTGATCGCCTCATTAATGAGGCGATTGCGTTATTGACAGGCCTCTAGGAAGTCTCCCTTTTGTATGTGTGCTTTATGCCTTTTTTTGACTCAGAGATATAGGGATCCCTGTTGATGAGGTGTTGCCTCATCAATGAGGTGATTGCCATATTAACAGGTTTTAGTCTGCTTTCTTTTTCATTTTTTATTAATATTTGTCGTAATGTCCACTTTGGTATGTGCCCTTATGAACTTAAACACATTTGTATCATTGCATGATGATGTTCATCTTGTTTATTTGATGCTTTTTTTAGTTCATAATGTAAGAACCCCTTTTTAAAGTCTCTTCGTAAATATCGTTGTATGGGATTTAATTTTCTTTTCAAAGGAAGGACAAACTATGTGTTATTTGCAGGAATTACTTGATGATCTCCATCATTGAGTAGTCACCTTTGCTAGTTATTCCTTTTATAGTACCGCACTTATGTTATCTTATCGGTTTACTTTCGATTTATATTTAGTTTATTTTTTGTATATTATTCTTTTATTTGACATAAAAGCGTTGTAGTCCTTAATCCCTTTCACTTATTTGATTATGAATGTATGGTTGTAAATTATTATTTACCTTATTTTTGTTGAATGTTGGGACTCAAAAGCATGAAACTGGACTAGTGTGCAAACTTGGACTTAACTATAAAATTTGGAAAGTAAATGAAGGCAAGTGCAATTTTGAATGTAAATGAGGAAATAATTAAATAATTAAATGGTAATAAAATGCAAAACACAAATTGAGGTCAATCGCAAGGTTGGGTGAGCTTTCAAACTTTCATACCCAATTTCCGAACCCAATCTCTGATTATAGCTTCTAGGAACCTTAGTGGGATCCAGTTGTTGTATAGTGTGTCACGACTTTTATCCGGGTGGCGATTCCATCTCCAAATAGGCCCAAGACCTATATTGTATTTCCTAGTGGGCCTCGAGCTTAAACAATATCGTGGTCGCCAAATACTTGGACGCATACTAAACCTCGCCACCTACAAGTATTTCACTCGAAAAATCTCCTCAAATATTCTTAACCTTGAAAACTATTTTGAGATGGTTTCATCATCTTTGTACGGAATCTACTACTCTTTTTGACATATATATCTCCAAATAGCAAAATACAGAAGTGGGAATGGTTGCCATTAACATGCTGAAATTATCAGCTTAACCCAAGAAAGCAGTTTTTGCAGGTGACCAACATCACAATTTCTCCATATTTATGTAAAATTTGCCCATATAAATCAACTATATTTGAATTAATTCAAGAAAAATCACATTTTCATAGATATCACTGCCCTATCATTTCTTTTCAAAAATAAATAAATAAATAAATAATACAAACAAAAAATAACCCAGAAGAAAAACATTTACAAAAATTGGCAAATTGTAAATTACTATAACAATAAGAATCTATAAATTAGCAAATACATATGGGCATAGATGAAAAGAAGCTACAGAACATAATAGTTTGAGACTTGAATACCTCTGGAGCGTGAGAGTAGCGCATATAAGAACGCAGTTCCTTGATAAAAATTTGAAGCTGATCTTTGTTTACTGATTTCTCCTCTTGAATCCACTGATGAAGAATTGGAACAATATATAATTTGGGATCCCCAACAGGTGAAATATACAATTAAAGTTGGTTTAACTGGCTGTGGCCTTGTCTTCTTGTAGACCATTTTCGATTAGCAAGCCTAGACAATGTTGAGTAAAACGAAGAAGAACAAGAAGAAGAAAGAACATGAAATGAGCATAAAAACCTAACAAGAATCGCAACAAGGAATAAACTACCCAAAAAAAAAAGAACACTCATGAACAGAAACGACGGAAGAAAAAATAGACACGTGGTGTATTTTTATTTATTTTTATAAAAGTTGGATATATATATAATATTTGAAACGGTTTGCTTCTTCTTCACATTTTGGGCTTTTATATCTAATCTAATAAGTAATTTTAAGTTCGAGTAGAAATTAATTTTATTTACTTTGAATATTTAAAATATATATTATTAATTATAAACATTTAAAATATTTTTCAAGTATAAATATATTTTTATTAATCAGATGTAAACTTGTTTTTTTTTTTTTGGAAAAATAATTATAATTTTCTTTTGAAAAAAAAGTAAATGTTTCTTGTGTTGTTTTCAAGAGTAATAGAAATTCTAAAGTTTTATTATGGATTAAGGAAACTAAAATTTCTTTATATTTTCTTTAAAAAATATTTTTTCTCAAAGGATTGTCTGACCACTCATGATAAAGAATTGTAAATTTTAGTCTCTCTTTAAGTTTCAAAATTATTTATTTACATTTAAAAAAAATTTATGGATATACATTTCAAGTATTTTATATTTAAATATTAGATAATTGATAAATAAATAATTAATAAAAATTATTAAAAACATGTTAATTATTTAATCTATGAATTTCTTTTTGCCAAAGATAAAATTTCGTCCATAAAAATAGAGAATTTACTAAGAAAAAAAAAGTGATATAAAAATAAATCTAGAGCAATGATTTGCAACTAAATAAAGTAATATAACTAGAATATTGATGTGTATCTGGAAGTATATGAAATCGTACAAGTAATAATTAAATATCGATCCTACAAAGATTGTAAATTGAGTATTATAATACTAATTGTGCTTTTTTTTTTTTTAAACAACGAAAAATGGTGATTTGAAATTAACTCAAATTAAACAAAGGAAATCCGTAATAATTAACAATCACTTTAAAGAGCTGGGGTTCTTTATTAATTTCTTAAGATTAATTACTACTTAAGTCATACCTAACCTTAATCCAATTTGAAGGCATCTAAGGAATCCTTGGTTTTCCTCTTAGATAACATCTTAGATTTATATCTCTCACTTACTAAGTGGTGGTTAACCTAGTTTAAAGCTCCAACCTTAATCAATATCAGTTACTTTAATGTTTTTCAACTAAAAAGGTTATTATTTCTCATCTAATAGGTTATTGTTTGTATTCAATGGAACCTATCTCTCAATCAAGTTTCATTGTGTAGATTCAATCAAAGGGTGATAAATCATATGAAGACATTAAGTTCAACAATAACCAATGGATTGAGAATAATGACTTAGGTTTAATTGCAATTGTTACAGGGTTGAATTGACATAAGAACCCTAATAAGAACTTAGCTACTCATATTGATAATAAGAGACAAAGAAGAGGAATAAAAGAAAATAAACATTATCATTAATCAAAATAAAAATGAATAATAACAAGTATTTAGAAAAAAACCCCTTGGAAGTAGAAGACTATTGTTCTTCAATCCTTATTCCTTAATCTCCAAAACCAACATAAACAAGCACTAGTCTTTAATGATAAAAAAAAATAGAAAAACTTGTAAAAAAATATAGAATAAAAAATGGAATAAAATGTTTTCTTCATGGAGGCTACACATATATAAAACCCTAGCCTCTAGCCTCTTGATATGTTTTCCTTTTTGAAATCCATTAAATCCCTCTTGATAGCGCTTGAAAATTCAAATTTCAAAAAGCTGCTAGTAGGACACACGCCTATGCGTGTTTAGGCATACAGTCGTATGCTTATCTTCTCAAGGATTTCAGCAATAAGGCATGGCCATGCGCGTGGGTGCACATAGTTGTGTGTCCATCCTTTAATCAGGCATGGCCATGTGCAATTATACACACGACCATATGCCAAACTTGCTAGATTATGCCTTGAATGCTCCTTGGATACTTCCATAGCCTTTAGAAGTCCTATGCCTCATTCCATCACTGTTCTTTGAACATCTAAATGCATAAAAATAACCAAAAGCAAACCAAAATACTATAAATGAACACAAAGTCAAGTCATGCAACACAAATACTTAAACTAAAGAAAAACTTACTAAAAGATTACAAATGCAACTAGAATAATACCTAATTCTAACACATTGAGTGTTCAAAATAATGCATTTCTCATACTCATCAAATTCCCCCACACTTGAATGTTTGCTTGTCCTCAAGGAAAACTCGAATACACTAAATTCACCTAAAGAATCATGCGCATTAACTAGCTTTAACTTAACTAACTACCTCAATCTTTCTTTAGTAAAAAGCTTAAAACTTAAAATTAAAACAGTAATCCGAGGTCTATAATGCATTGTTACCATGTGAAGAACATACTTTTCTATTGAAATTATGAAAGTAAATAATTGACACTCTGTTTGTATGAGAATTGCATTTTTATTTAAATTATTTGAGTGTGATTATTATGTAGTTTTTATGTTTTAATTAAATTTTTAATGTTAGTTTTTATATTTATTTTGTTTCGTTATTTTTGTAGGTGAATTAGTTGCTTTTGGGATGATTATAAGGCATTTGACATGAATTTGGAGCATGTTTTGGACTGCCATCGCAAGGGGAAAAGCTGCCATCGTAGCAATCTTATTTTTGGAAGTTGATTTGCTGATGAGATAGTAGCCTAGGGGCTGCAACAGCAGCAATAACACAGAGAAAATGGGGTTGATGTGAGGCTAAGACATTAGCAAAATCGCTGCTAGCATAGGCTGCCTATTTGGAAAAATTTTATCACCTAAATTTTGCCTATTTAAGGAGGACTCTTGGGATATTTTAGGGAATCACTTACCTATCAATTGGAGATGAGTTTTGGGAGAAATCAACATCGGAAAGTGCAAGAAAAATTGGGAGAAGCTCAAGAGAAATATAAAGCTAAGATTGAAGAGCACAATTCTAGTTTTTATTTTCTTCTTTCCTTCTTTATTCTTGTAATTTTTATGGGTTATTTTGAGAATTTTATTGGATATTTCTCCAATATGTTAGTCTAAATTCATGTTGGTTAGGGATTGGTGATTTAACATGAATTAGTTTTTCTTTTAATTAGTGAGCTATTAGTTCTTGCAAACTATATTTATTGTACTTATTATATATTGATGCTTGATCACCATTAGCATAATTATAATTACCGTTTTAGGTTGAGAGATCAAAATCTTAATGGAACTATAAATATAGATTTAAATTACTTATAGGTAGAGATATCATAAGTCAATTAAATTCTAATAAGGTGTGGGTGAATAAATTTATAATTTGATTCAAGGGATTGAGTTCACAACGAAAGTTGGGATTTAATATTCTTGTTTGAAGGTTATGAATTAAAATTGGTTGATACTTGAGAGAGATTAATCAATACATTAGAATTAACTGGGATTTGCAAGACTAGTAGATTCATTAATTAAGGTTAATTAAGGATTGTGAAAAGATTCAATTCTTAACCATTACATTCACTAATTGTCGATTCCTTCACTTTTAGAATTTATTTTTATTCATAAATTTATTTAATTGCTATTTAATTTTCTTTCAAAATTCCATATTCAAAAGCCTTAAACAATAAAGAATTAGGTTGATAGGTGATAAGAGCCCACATATAAGGTTTTAAAACTTTTATTAAATCAAAGTCTTTCCAATCTCAGTATCCCCCACATTCCCTGCACTACTCAGTATGGATACCTCCAAGCATTTGGATACTTACTCTAAAAAAGGCATTAGAGTAGAAGGAGAATTTAAAGATATTCTTTTCAAATTTAACTCCTAACGAGTACATTTTACACTCTATCTCATTTTTTTTAAAATAAACCAAATACATGAGAATTTAACCACACTAAAGTTAGACTCAAATTCCTACTTACAAACATTTTTCTCAAACATCAAGCACCTGAATTCATTTGTTCAATAGAAAAGTATGCAGTAGGTTCATTAAAATGGAAAAATTCCTAACCACATATTACTCTCCTAATTTAAAAAGTCCAAACAAATAATTAAAGGAAAAATAAAGTATTTCTTCAAGAAAATTAAATTTTAATGAATAAAACTCTATATGCGAATAGGTTGCAACAATCCAAGTATGAGAGTAATGCATGAACAACACAAAAATTAAACCAAAACATGCATGACTCTTAAAGTAAAATAAACACAAAAACATAAAATAGAAAATAAAAACAAATAAAGACTAAAGAACATTTTACTTCCCTCATTTGGATGCACTTGGTGAGGAAGTGAATGGATTTGAGGGAGTATGCGAAAGATTTCATCAATTTGGGCTTGCAACTTTTTAACCCTCACTTTGCAACGTCTCTCAAATTTCTCCATCTTAAGAGACAAGTCCATGATCATATTCCCAATTCTATGGTCAGAGATATTCATAAGCTCCTTGATTTTTTTCCAAAATTCCTTTACTCCATCCTTCGGTGCTCCCTCTCTTTCTTGCTTGGCTTTCATTTCCCTTAGCTTCTTCCTCCATAGTGTTAGTGGCAAAGGAACTTCACTATGTTGCATTGCCATTTGGTGTAACAAGTAGCATCTCCTTGAAGTGGCATAATGAAGCTCATTGAATTATATGATAATTTTAGCTCAAATAAGGTAGTCTTCATTAAGGAATTTGGATTCCAATGGCTCCAATTGATGTTTGGCAAATTCATATGGAATAAAATACAATGCCAAACCAATGATAATATGCTCTAACAACAATAATGCTTTCCTAGCCTATACAACACGCCCCATAAAACATAAAACAAAGTATGTACTACACACTTTTGTGTTAGTTTTCAAGCACCACAACACAAGTAACTCATTTGGAGAAACCCTAGTGCTGTCCTTTCTATTAAAAATGGTATGTGACATTAACTTGTGCAGAATTAAATATGAGTGATCTTTAATCAAACCATTGGTCATTACTTAGCCTTCACAAACTCTATCAGTCCTAGCGATTTCATGCGAAAAACTACTTATATTATAATCCAATGGAGGTTAACAAACACCTCCTTTAGGAAAACCAAATATATCATACATGATTTCATAGTTAAAATAGTATTCTTTTCCAAAGAACCTACATGAAAAGACCCCTTGATTTTCATCTAGAATCTTAAATGTAGTGTAAAATTCAAAGAACACATCATGTTGGGCTATAGCCAGTTTAAACCACCCCAATTTCTTACAAAACACATCTATGGTTTCCTTAATCCCCATGTTCAAAAGTACCTTATCATTAAAATATTTTGGCTTGCTGAAATTTCTTTTAACTAAGGAGCATAATCTCTTACCTTCCTCTTCAAAGTAAATGGCAAAGAAAACTTCATAATCATTTTTTATGTCTTTAGACTTACTTTTGCCATTACTAAACCTCTTTCCTTGATATAACAATGTTAGTGTCTCTACAAAAATAAAATAGCAAAAGAAAATAAAAAACAAAAAAAAATAAAATAAAAAGGTTATAAAGAATTTTATTCCTAAAAAAAAAAGCAAAGGAAATAATATGTAATTTTTACAAAAAAAGGAAAAAAAAGATTATCAAGTTAAAGTTTCCTTTATCAAATAGGAATTAGGAATCAAATAGGAAGTTAAGCTCTCTTAGAATCCCTAATTAACAAGGAAACTAAAATAAAATAAAATAAAAAACTTAACAAACAAAATTGAAAATTTTAAAATTCAAGAATTTTAATCTCTCACCCACACTTAAAATGTGCAATGTCCTTATTGCACGAGCATATGACAAAGAATATGAGAAATATAAATTGAATGGCCATGTTTATTAAGTCAAACGACTATGCATGTCGGGTCGAACGACCGTGTGCCCTATTTTTGCAATTTTCAACTCATTAGGTTGCATGGCTGTGTGCTTAGAGGCGTACATCCATGCCTAAATCATGAATTTTGAGCTCTGAAGGTGCACAGCTGCACACAAAAATGCACATGGCCACTTAAAACATAAATTAAACATGAGAAACAACCTCTCTTGACTTTTATCAATCTGATTGCTATTACTTTTTAAAGAACTAGTATCATAAACTCATGTCACCCATATAAGAGAAAAATTAAACAAGAAACAAAGGACAATTAACATTGACAAAATAAAATCCTGAAACAATTTACATTAAAATAAAACAAACGTCAATAATTTAAAAAAACAAATAAAATCAAACATAAAAAACATAAACTTAAACCCTTTAGTCCACAAAAAATGAAATAAAAAACAACTAAAAAAACATTGTTCAAGCTTAAGAACAAAACAACAAATTGAAATAAGGTCGTCACTCTTCTCTTTCATCCTCAGATGAGGAGTCATCTTCTTCCTCTTCGGTTCATTATGAATTGGTGGATATGGTAGAGGAACAAAATTTTGGGCATTGAAGAACGCCATAAGATTATGGTTGATCAAATTCATATTTTGACATATTCCCATTATTTTAAGGTCTAACTAATGTGCCAACGTATTCAACTCACCAACATTTAAATCAACTACTCCCACTTAAAGTTCTAAGTTGTCCAATCTTTATATAATCTCATTAAGGGTAGCTTCTTAATCTTCCTCCTCCTTTTCTTCTTATTGTCCTTTCGGCGATGCGGGTTAAGTAAAGAACGCTCTTCCTCTATGGTCAACACGGACTAAACTTATAGCTTCTATCATGTTAATGTCAATAAAGAAATGGCCTTTGACCTTCTTAAATGGCATATGTTCAATGTTGAAGCCTAGGTAAGTAGTTATAGTGGTAAATAGTCCTCCTACCTTAATAGCCCCGATTACTTTTGTAGCTACATCCCTTAATTTTTCAGCTAAAGCATGACAAATATCAAGTTTCCTATCATTGACCATGAAATATAAAATGTTTAGCTCGGTGGTGGTAACCATGGAATCCCTTTCTTTCTTTGGAAATAAGGAATGGGCTATGAGCCTATGCAAATACTTTAAAGTGAGCAATTGAATGCATATTCTTTTGCTGCCCTAGCTTTATAGAAAACTTCCTTTTCCCTTATTATTTCTCTCCAAAATACATCTCTATTATACTTAACATTAGCATTTTGGTCCTTAGGAAAATGAAATACATTAATAAGTTCAAACAAGCCTAAATTATGTTCTTCATTTCCTAATTGAAACTTGAGAATAAAAGTTTGTTCATTAAAGCTAAATAAAGCGAGAAATTCACAAGTAGGCCTCGTATACATAGGACTTTGAATTATGACAAATTCTAACCAACCCATCCTATTGACATGCATCATCACCTCATCAAACAACCTAATTTCCTTTAAAGCTGAAGCACTAGCATATTTATTAGGGACAATCTTTCTATTCATCATTTGCTCAAATTTCTTCTTATTCCCCTCATGCTGAAAATAAATTTGATTAGGAAAGGGTTTTACCATTCTTTCTTTATTAGCACTACCCAGGTTGTTGGAGCTTCCACCAAGCCTTATTCTTTTGGGAGGAGAGCAAATTTCTTCTTTACAATGCTCTTCTTCCTTTACTTATTTCCATGGTGGTATGAAGGAAATAAAGAGTTGAGAGAGTGTTAGTAGAGAAGATGACTAAAGAATGAGTGAGTGTTTAAATAGAAAAGGTAGGGTGGTGGGAATTGGAAAAGGTAGTCAAAATTTAGGAGTTCTAGAGTTTGGGAAGTGGGAAAGGTAGTGAGAATTAATGAATACTAGGGTTTGGGAAATGGGAAAGGTAGTCAATGTTATAATCCCTAGGTATTTAGGAAGTGGGGAATGTTGGGAAAGTGGAGGGGCTCCACTTAAAATTGAGTGCACATCATGCATTTACAATATAGTAAGGGTCGTATATGTGTGTCTAGGTGCACGACCATGTCATCTCTTTATGCGTTTCTTATAAATCCTTGAATTCTTATAAGAAACTTCTATAATATTTTTAAGCTCACTCAATTGTAATAATCTCTTTTCAGTTGTGTTCTAGAAATCAAAAATCAAGGTTTTCACTGCCCAAAAAGCCTTGTGTTTAAGTTCAATTGAAAGATGACATGCTTTGCCATAAACCAATCTAAAATGAGACATCCTAATAGATGTTTTATAGGCTACTTTGTATGCCCACAAAGCATCATTAATCTTCCTTACCCATTCTTTTCTTGACTTGCTCACTATGCTTTCCAAAATTTTCTTTAACTCCATATTGCTCATTTCAACTTGTCCACTCGTTTGAGGGTGATAAGGTGTAGCTACTATGTGCTTCACCCCATAACGAGCTAATTGTTAGTGATATGCACTAAGTCAATCATTTGATTATGCATTGACTTTCTTATTTTATTAATAAAGAGGTATTTCATTATCATTTGATTTTATGATAATTATATGAGTGGTTAATTCTTACTAACGCCATCAAGTATGTGACTAGATAGTAAAACCCTTAGATTAAAATAAGAGTTCTATTCTAATTATCCCTAGCCATTTATTAATTATATAAATGTTAAAGTATTAAGGCTAGTATGATGTTGACTGATGGTTATGTTTTACTAATCATGAATATGAGATATTAAGTCAACTCATAGGTACATGATAAGAGATCATGCACTAGATTAACCTACTATTAGAATACTGCATAGAATATTATCATAAGTATTTCTCATCATAGTAATTTTATTTTGGTCCTTTGACCTTGAAATCATCATGGATTTCTACATAGTTATTTTATGTTTTGACACATTCTAACATTGTCTTTAATCGGGTGATTAGATAGGATGTTGTTGGATATGAAATTAGTTATGTGAGGAATGTGAGTGATTTAGAAGGAATTTATCCCTCATTAATATGAGAAAGATATCTATGGGCCCCTTGATGAGATCGACTAAAGGAAAATGCATGGCCATGCTGAAATGAATTGATAAAGAGTTATCATTTTCAGTCTACTTGGAACCAAGTCATAATATTGAACTATATAAGGATGACATTCCATGCCTTATGTTCAATTAAGATATCATGTGATAAAGGGATGATAAAATTCAATGTAATTAGGTTATGTCAGATTATTGACTTCACATGACTTGGGTAGTCATAATATCTTGCTAGAGGCCACTTATAACTTGTAGGCCTAAATAGAGATTTAGGCCCATTGCCAATGTTATGTGAACCTACAAGGTCACACACTTAGAACAAGCCCAAAACGAATATGGATTTAATAAGCCCAAAATAAACTCTATGGAAATAAATAATTAAAGTGTTTTATTTATTTATTTATTTGTTTATTTAAGATAAATGTTATTTTAAATAAATAAATAAATAAGATATTATTTCTGATTTGTTTTTAAAACAAAATCAAAATGTAATAAATGGAAATTACCAAAAAGATTTTTGGTAGGTGAAACCCTAATTTGGAGTCTATAAATATGTTATATTCTCTAGGGTTTAATACAGTTGTTCTTCCCTACCTCCAAAAAGGATTTTCTCTCTTCCTAGAAAACAAACATAGAGTTTTTCTTTTGTTCTTAATTTGTAAGACAATCAAGAAGGTTGCTAGCACACACTCCAATTCGTTTTGTGAAGGGTTGTTCATATGGATACCTATAGAGGACACATCCTTTTGGAGACGTCTTGATCTGAACATCCAAAGCAAAAACGCTTGAGGTAAGCTGTCACCAGTGTGAACCTCCTCTCATCCTTCCAGAAAATCTTGCCTTTTCTGCATTTTGGTGAGATTCTTAAAACTCTAGATTTAATCAAGTAGTCAAATTACATGGATCCATGTTTGGGAACATGATAAAATTTTAATTTTCTACTGCGTTTGTATCACGAAACCCCAACACTAATAAGGTTTCCATATTTTTATTACAATAATATGTTCCCCTATCACTTATGATTACTCTAGGCATACCAAACCGAGAGAACAACTTCTTTAAAAACTTATAAATAACTCTTACATCATTTGCTGAGCATGCTTAGACCTTTACCTATTTGGAAACATAGTCCACACAAAAAAGAATGTACTTGTTACTCTCTAATAAAGGAAATGGCCTTATGAAGTTAATGCCCCATACGTCAAATATTTCAACTTCTAAAAGTATAGATTGAAGCATTTCATCCTTCTTTGAAATGTTGCCACTCCTTTAACATGCATCATAATGAATTACAAAGTCTCTTGCATCTTAAAAAAGTGCAGGCAAATAGAACCCTACTTTAAGAACCTTAGCAGTTGTTCTTTATGATCCAAAATGTCCACCATTGACCATTCCATGACAATGATGCAAGACTAACCCAACTTCTTCATTTACTACACATCTTCTCACCATACAATCACTATACAATTTCCATAAAAATGGTTCATGCCAAATGTAAAATTTGGAATCACGAATTAGCTTCTTCTTTTATTGAGGAGTGAACTCTTCTGGTATTTCTCCACTTCATAAAAAATTTACTATGTCAGCAAGCCAAAGAGCACCCATAATTCATATGGCCAAAAGCATCTCATCTGGAAATAGCTCTTTGATAGGTTCTTGACTATTCCCTTCCTCTTACTCTTTGTCTAGCCTTGAAAGATAAGGTGCTACTACATTCTCATATCACTTCTTATCTCTAATATCAATGTCAAACTCTTGCAACAATAGCACCCATATAATGAGCTTTAGTTTGGAATCTTTCTTGTTCATTATATACTTTAATGTTGCATGAACTGTGTACACAACAACCTTAGAGCCAAAGAGATATTATCTGAACTTATAAAAAGCAAAAATTATTGCCAACATCTCCTTCTCTATATTAGCATAATTTAGCTATGTAACAGTTAATGTCTAGTTTGCATAGTATATCATATGTAGGTTGTTCTCCTTTCTTTGACCAAGCATAGCTCCTATTGTGTGATCACTTGCATCACACATTAATTCGAATGGTAGACTCCAATCTAGTGCCATCATTATAGGAGCTAAGACAAGGGCTTCCTTTAATCTGTCAAAAGCCAATTTACACTAATTAGTAAAATTGAAAGGTGAATCTTTCTTAAGCAACTTACAGAGGGGTTTAGAGATTTTTGAAAATTTTTTAATGAACTGCTTATAAAAGCCTGTATGGCTAAGAAAACTCCTATATCCCTTCACATTTATGGGGGTATTGCAGCTTCTCAATTGTCTCTACCTCTGCTTTATTAACTTTAATCCTTTGAGTTAAAATTTTGTGTCTTAGAATGATTCCTTCATCTACCATGAAATGACATTTTTCCTAATTCAGTACCAAGTTTATTTATTCACAACATGCAAGAACTTACTCTAGATTATTCAGACATCCCTCAAATGAGTTTCCATAAATTGAAAAATCATCCATGATCTCCTCTATTAAATATACAAATATGACCATTATACATCTATGGAATGTCATAGGAGCATTATATAATCCAAAAGGCATCCTCCTATATGCAAATATGCCATAAGCACATGTAAAAGTGGTTTTCTCTTGATCTTCTAGAGTTATTGCAATCTAATTGTACCTTAAGCACCTATTTAAAAAATAATAAAAAGCATATCCTGCTATTCTCTCCAACATTTGATTAATGAAAGGTAATGGGAATTGGTATTTTCTTATGCATGAATTTAGCTTTTTATAATCTATGCACACCCTCCATCCACTTGCAACTCTTATTCCCTTCCTCATTTTTCACAATTGTAATTCCACTATTCTTTGGTGCACTTAATTAAGCTCACCCATGAACTATCTGAGATCGGGTAGATGATCCCTGCATCAAGAAGCTTGACTACTTCTTTCTTCACCACTTCTTGCATGTTTGGGTTAAGCTTTCTCTGCCTTTCAATGGTTAGCTTGTGCCCTTCTTCCATTAAGATCTTGTGCATACAATAAGATAGATTTATGCCCTTAATGTTAGAAATTTGCCAACCAATTCCTTTTCCTCTCCTCTTTAGCTTGTCCATTAGTAAATCCTCTCCTATTAATCCTTGGTATGTCTTTTCTTTACACTGCAAGAGCAACCATTGATGTTTATGAAAGAATTCTCACATTAAGAGTAAGAGATGAAAGCTATAAGTTTAACATTTATCAAAGCATGAAATGCCCTTATGATGAAGATTTTTCTATGAGAGTAAATGTTATTGATGAATGTATGAATGAAGTCCAACAACGAAGGTTGGAAAATTCTGTGGAGATTAAAAATATTGAGAAGTGTTTTTAAGTACAATCCTCTCAAGATGAAGTACACCTCAAACACCAAACCCACATACCATATATTAAATTACTAAACATTGAACATAAAACCACCAAAATTAAACTTGAAACCTTTACCCTAATATTTAAGGTACACTTTTTTAGGAGAAGATTAAATACTACCTATGATTATATCCTCTAAACTTAACAAGGATCTCTTTAAAATCAAGAACTATAAATCAACTGGAAAAATGAATTTTTCAACCCTTACTAGCATATCTTCCACTATGGCTTCTGGTTCATTGACTTTCTTTTATGTAAGTTCCTAACCCTAATTTCTTGTAAACAAATAAAGACATAAGATTAATTGAAGCTTTTGAATCACATAAGCTATTTGAAAATTCAAGTTTCCAATAAAACATGGAATAGTGAGACTCCCCGGATGCTTCCTTTTCAAAGAAATTTTATTCGAGATGATTACACTACACTCCTTCGTGAGTGTGACTGTCTTAGACTCCTGTAACTTTTTTTTATTGGAAATTAGCTCCTTTAGAAAATTGGTATATTTTGGCATTTAAGAAAGACATTCCATAAAAGGCATATTGATGTGGAGTGCCTTAAACCTCTCCAAGAATTTTGTAAACTATTGATTATGCTCCTGTTTCTTCAACCTTTAAGGGTATGGAACTAGAGGTTTATAAGGCTTCACTGATGGTGGTGTTGATTTCTCCATATTTTTTTGTTCAATTTCTTATTCTTTTTCCACTTGCACTTCAACCCACTCATCTTTTTATTCCTTTTTCTCTTCCTTCTTCTTCACCTTCTTATATTCCATAGTTGCTTTTGGGGTTTGAATCTCCATCCCACTTTTTAAGATAATAGCCTTTAACTACTCTTTTGGATTCTTTTCTATGTTGTTTGGCAAGGAACCTTGATTTCTCATTGATAAAGAGTTTGCCAATTGCCCTATTTTCACCTCTAAATTATGGATAGATGAAGAATGATTCTTGAATATGAGCTAAGGTCTTGGTAGATTTGCTCAAATATGCCCTTCACCTCTTTGTAACTTTATCTTGTTGGTTCATTTTTTTTAGACATGACACCCATAAACTTCTCTAACTTGCTCTCTAAAGATGTTCCTGAAGATGAACCTTTTTCATGCTAAAAAATAGGTTGGTGATGTTATGCATTCTGCCCTCCAAAACTAGTGGTGCTTGTGATCTCCACTGGATATTTTCTTAAGTCTCTAGGAGAAATTAAGATGATTTCTCCAACTAGGATTATAGGTGTTTCCATGCAATTGGTTCTACTACCTCTTGAAGTTGTTCATTTAGTTAACATTCTCTATTGATAGTCCTTGCATCATTTAACACTCAATAGTTGGATGACCACCAGGACACAATTCATAAGAAGAAGACAAGTTAGTAATTTTATTAACACTCATTTTATCCATCCACTTGGATAAAGCATCCATTTTTGCATTTAGTATTGCTAAGCTATCAAGTTCAATTGCTCCCCCTCGCTTCGGAATAGGCCTTTTATAGGACTAAAGGCTTTGGGTATTAGCCATTTCTATAAAAAGCTCCAAAGCATCTTTAAGTGTCATTGACATAACAGTTCCTCTAGTAGATGGATCTATGTTTACTCTAACTACTAGATTGACTCCTTTATTGAAAGACTGCACCAAATCCCAAAAAGGAATTAATTGTGGTGGACATTATCTCTGAAGATCTTTAAATATGTTCCAACACTCATAGAAGCTCTCATCCTCTCTTTGATAAAAAGAGTTGATTTCATTTTTTATTTTGAGTACTTTAGCTGGTGGAAAGTACTTATTGAAGAAAGCTATGTAAAGCTCTTGCCATATAGTTATGGAGTTTAATGGCAAGCTTGTGAACCACCTTTTGGCCTTATCCATTAATGAAAATGGAAAAAGTATCAATTGAATTGCTTCATGTTGCACTCCATTTATCTTAAAGGTTGAGTAATATTTGACCAATCAGAACCTCATGTGGCAACCTATTGAACTGTGAATTTTGGATCATCTCGATCATGGTGCGTTTAATTTCAAAATTGTTTGCTACTACTGCTAGCCTCACAATTAGATTCTGATAACCTTGGACATTGGGACTCATAAAGTCCCTCATAGTTCTTTGGCCATTCTGCCCATTTTGTCCATTTTTCCTATTTTGCACTGCTTGTTAGCTAGAGGCAAGTCTCTTTCCTCTTCTCCTCTGTTCATTCTATTACTAGTCTGTCTCCCCCTTTTGCAAATTGTCCTCTCTAGCTCTAGATCAAGTGGTATTAACTGGGCTCCTCATCTTCTTGCACTATGTAATGTGTGCATGCACTACTCAATTCCTTAAAAATGACACAAATAATCACTAAAAAAAAGTCTAAATCAAACAACACAAAATTTTCAACAATATTAATTTTGGCAATCCCTAGCAATGGAGCAAAAAACTTGATGTGTATCCTCACGTATACAGAGTTGTACAAGTAATAATTAAATATCAATCCCATAGAGATTGAAAATTGAGTATTATAATACTAATTATTCTTTGTTTGATTAAACAAAAAAATGGTGTTTTGAAATGAACAAAAATAAAACAAAGGAAATATGTAATAATTAACAATCAATTTAAAAAGCTAGGGTTCTTTATCAATTCAACCATTTCTTAAGATTAATTAGTACTTAAGCCATACTATATGTTAATCCAATTTCAAGGCATCTAAGGAATCATAGTTTTTCCTCTCATATAAACCCATAATTAACCAAGTAAATTAACAGTTTAGATTTGTATCTCTCATTTATTAAGTGTTAGTTAACTCAGTTTAAAGCTCCAACTCTTAATCAATATTAGTTGCTTTAATGTCTCTCAACTAAGAAAGCTAATAGGTTATTATTTAAATCCAATGGGACCTACCTCTCAATCAAGTTTCATTATGTAAAATCAATCAAAGGGTGATCAATCTTATGAAGACATTAAGTTCAATAATAACCAATGGATTGAGATTAATGGCTTAGGTTTAATTACAATTGTTACATGGTTAAATTGATATAAGAGCCCTAATAAGAACTTAGTTATGCATGTTGATAATAAGAGACAAAGAAGAGGAATAAAAGAAATAAAAATTATCATTAATCAAAATAGAAATGAATAATAATAAGTATTTGGAAAAACCTCTTTAACAGTAGAAGACTATTATTCTTTAGTCCTTATTTCTCAATCTCCAAAGCCAATATAAACAAGCACTAGTCTATGATGACAAAAAGAAAGATAAAAACTTATGAAAAAATGTAGAATAAAAAATGGAATAGAATGTTTTGTTCCTAGAGGCTACACATAAAACCCTAGCCTTTAGCCTCTTGATATGTTTTCCTTTTAAAAAATCCATCAAATCCCCCTTGATAGAACTTCAAAATTTAAATTTCAAAAAGCTACTAGCGGGACGTAGGTCCATGAGTGTTTAGGCACATGGCTGTGTACCTGTCTTCTTAAGGATTTTAGCAATAAGGCATGGCCATATGCTTGGGTGTGCATGGCTATGTGTCAGGTATGACCATGTGCAATTATGCATATGGCCATGCACCTCTTTTAAGCTCAAACTTGCTAGATTATGCCTCGAATGCTCCTTGGACACTTCCATAGCCTTCAGAAGTTTCTTTGAACACCTAAATGCATAAAAACAACCAAAAGCAAACCAAAATACTAGAAATGAACAAAAACTCAAGTCATGTAACACAAATACTTAAACTAAAGAAAAACTTAACAAAAGATTACAAATGCAACTACAATAGCACTTAATTCTAACACATTAAGTACTCAAAATAATACATTTCTCACATTCATCAGTTATAGAACATCACTTAAATTCTTTATAAAATGTCACTTTTTTTAGTCGTGATTATATTGAAACTCTCATAATTCAAGTTTTAAAGAAATACGGGATGATTTTTCATGGCTACTGAGGCCTTCAAGTACCCATTATAATACTATTGAAAAGACTAATTGGTGTTTATCAACAAAAGAGGAAAAAAATCATCCATAATCATTGACTAGTGTCTTGTAATCTCCATTCATCACTACAAAATTTTCTAAAAACTCATAAAGAATAAATAAAACTCAATAGATAAATTCTCAAAACAATTATCTAAATAAACAAAAATGGCTAGTTAAATAGAAAATGAAGATAGGAAGAGAACAAAAATAGCAAGAGTATATATATTTTGTAAATTCTGAGACCAATAAAAATTATATAATAAAAGGAGCAATTTCATTTCAAAATAATAAAATTAATTTTACAAACTAATAATAAAATTCAGACTATAAATTTTATATGCTTTGAAAAAGGTAAAATCAACAACCATATCATCCATGGCTGACATTGTTATAAAATATTAATTAATTAGGAAATCAATTGTATATTGTATGAAAATAAACACAAATTAAACCATATCTTTCATATTTTATTAAGATGAAAAAAAAATTATTAGATCTTCATTACATGCATTATTAGACATTGTTTAATTAAGCAAAATTAAAGACAATGCATAGTAAATTTTAGTGTTTTTTTCCACTATTGTGAGGGATTTTAATTCTAGATATGATAAGATGTTTTATAATATCTTGACCATTTGACTAATAATGCGAAACTTCAAAAAATTTTATCATTTAAAATAGAAACACTATAGTTAAGAGTAGATTATGGAAATTGTTTGTAACGTACATTAAATAAATTAAGTGTTACAATATAGAGATATATATTGACAATATACTTTAATAATTATACAACTAATTGAGAAGTCTAATACAAGGGAATGACTAAAGAGATAATGATCAAATTTCTCTAACACACCCCCACAAGCTGATGGTGGATAAGCAATCAACCAAAGTTTTCCTTTGAAATAATAAAAAAGTTATCAAGACAAAGGCTTTGTTAGAATATTAGTTAGCTGGTCCTTAGAAGATAAAGATTACATTGTAAGAAGCTTTTGTAACACCTGCTGCCTCACAAAATGATAATTGACTTTGACATGCCAAGTCCTTGTTTGGAACATAGGATTTATGGAAAGAAAAATAGCTCCTATTTTGTCGCATTAGACATGTGGCGGACAAGAAAGCTGAACATCCAACTAAGATAATAATGAAGTTAACTAACGAAGCTCAACACTCACATCGGCTATAGCCTTGAACTTGAATTCAGTTGAGGATCGGGCAACTATCTACTATTTCTTTGAGTTCCAAGCTAATAAGTTAGGATCAAGATAAATTAAGTACCCACTTATGGATCTCTAATCATCTAGGTTGCCTTCCTAGTCAGCATCAGCAAAAACAATAAGTGTGAAAGATGAGCTTTTGCTAATGAATAAACCATCATGAACAGTACCTTGCAAATAACGCAAGACTCATTCATGGCTTGAAAATGTGCTTGTGTCAGCTTGTGCATGTATTGACATAGACAATTAATAGAGAAAGAAATATCAGGACAAGTAAGAGTGGCATATTGAAGACTACCATAAATTTATTGATATTTTAAAGCTTCTACCTCATTCAATAAATCACCATCATGCTTTAATTGAGTATCAACTGCTATAGGTGTAGAGATGGGTTTACATTCTTGCATCCTTGCATGTTTTAATATTGTAAAAATATACAAGGATTGAGAAAGAATCATACTTATGGCTTTTATAAACACCTAAATGCCAAGAAAATAATGTAGCAGACCAAGATCATGAAGCTTAATGTTGAAGACAAGTAAGCAATAAAAAAAGACACCGCTTGAGAGTCATTGCCGACAATTAGGCCATCATTAACATAAACTTACAAGAAGCATGTAAAATGATGATGTTTGTAACTTAAAAGGGAAGGATCTATACAACAACCATGAAAGCTAAAAGACAATAAAACATTACTTAGCTTCTAAAACCATGCTCTTGGTGCCTGCTTAAGACAACATAATGATATATGGAGTTTACAAACATAATGAGGAAAGTGACGATCAATAAAGCCTTATAGTTGAACCATGTAAACATCTTCCTCTAAGTCACCATTCAAAAAAGCATTACTAACATCTAACTAATGAACTGACCAACCTTTAGAAACTACCACTAAGAGAACTGTGTTAGTCATTAGTTTCACAATAGGACTAAAATTCCCACTATAATCCAACCCATATTCTTATGTATAATCTCGTGCAACCAACCTTGCCTTATAGCATTCAATGGTACCATTAGCATGCTGTTTAATTTTATATACCCATCGATTTCTAATAACATTCTTCCCAGAGGATGCAAGCATCAATGTCCATGTGTTATTCAAAAGGAGAGCATCCATTTCAAGTTCCATGGCTTTCTTCCATTTTGGTAATTAGTTGGCTTTGGTAAATGATGATGGTTTAGATAAGAGTGAAGAAGATTGTGCAAATAAGGTGGTAGCAAAAGCAGTTGGTTTACAATTTATTATGGAGACTCATAATTGTATTGGATGAGTTCAGGGTGGATCAAATTAAGGTTGTTATGAATCATATTGAGTTGGGGAAGGATTGGGTTGGGTAGGAGGATTAAGGTCCACAACTAATTGATGCCATCAAGATTGAAAATGTTAGCTGTGATATGATTGGGTAAGGACAAAGTAATGGATGTTTGGCTTGGTGTGGAGGATGTGGATCTTTACTAATTCGCTGTAGAGGAGGTGAATGAAGAGGTTGAATTTATAGGAACTGTTGCTGAGTGAGGTAAAGATAAGGAAAGAGAAAAGATTAAGATAGATGAAATACTTAAGGCAGGTGAGAGTTGGTGATCCACTTGTAAAGGGCAACTGATTTGTAACCAAGGAGAAGATAGCATAATTACTAGCAATACATCCAAATTAGAGTTAGAATGAACAACATACTTGAATGGAAAAAAATTTTCATTAAAGGAGACATGTCTAGGAATATATATTTTTCTTGAATTTTTATCTAGAAATCTATACCCAAGATGTGATTGGGAATATCCTAAAAAAATGCATTAGGTGGTGTGGAAGGAAAATTTATGTTTATTAAAGGGACATAATAAAGGGTATATTGCACAACTAACAACTCTTAAAAACTGATAATTTGGAATTTTATGATATAAAAGTTGATATGGATATTTTTTATGTAAAGAAATGGAGGGTTAACTAATTGATTAAGAAGATAGTGGTTTTAAAAGAAAATTCCCAATATTTATATGGGGCTCCATAATGTCCAAGTAATGTGAAACTAGTATCAACTATTTATTTGATTTTACACTTAGCGGTTTCATTTTGTTCATGTGTATGGGGACATGAAATTCAATGAACAATGCCATTTTGTTAAAAAAATTTGTTCAAGGGACGATACTCACCACCCTAGTTATAATTGAAGGGTTTAATTTTTTTGTCAAATTGCTTTTCTACCATGACTTGAAATTTATAAAAAAAGTCTAGGAACTTCACTTTTACACTTCATAGAAAATAAACAAGTAAAAAGAGAATAATCATCGATGAATAACACAAAATATTTAATTCCAGAAATTGAACAAAATGGGGCAGGACCCCAGACATAAGAGTTAATAAATTGCAATGGTTTGGCACTATGATAATGAGTCAAAGGAAAAGTAAGTCTATGGAGTTTGCCTAAACAACAAGTCTCATATTTATCTGACTTTGCTTTTATTTTGGAACAAGGGAAATTAAAAGAATTGACTAAATGACAAATAGTTTTAAAATTTAGATGACCTAGTCTAGCATGCCATTCTTCTAAACTTGTAAGGTATGCTATTGCAGGAGAGGAAAGCCTGCGTTGAAAAACACCTTAGAGTTTATAAAGACCAAGTTCAGTTGTCCCTTGAAGCACTGTTCTCTTTGTCATCTAATCCTTGACCAAACAATGGTTAGGATGAAATTCAAAGAAACAATTGTTATCGGTACAAAAATTTTTTACAGAAAGCAAGGGTTTTGTTATTTTTAGAAAATTTAAGACTTCATTAAATTCAAGTAATCTGGAATGAGAAGGGATAGAAGAAGTACCAATATTGGAAATTGCTAAACTAGTACCATCACCAATAAGTAAATTAGACTTACCCTCGCATGCAACTTAAAGAGTAAGTGTCGAGAGATCAAGGGTTACATGGTGGGAAGCCCCTGTATCTAGATACCAAAAAGAAATATCAGCAAACGGAGTAGAAGAAAGAATACTGATTGTTGAAGGGGATGGTAGCTTCATCAAATATGTCTAAAGATTTGTGAAAGATTTTGAAAATGAAGCTATTGGCCGAGATTGATTTCAGTTGCTAAAATTGGTATTAAATCGTTGGCGAAAATCATGGCAAGGTGATTTAAGTAACCACAAATTTGACAGGAAATTAAGCTAAATCCTCTATGGCCACCATGATTAGACTGATGTCCTTTACCATTTGATACTATCTAGAATGTTCCCACCTAATTAGGGGTCCTCTACCCCCCTAAATAGGAACACATGGACAAGGGAGAAGACAAATCCGTCCAAGGAACTACCTCAAAGAGGAATCCTAATCGAAGAAGGAACACTCTCCTACAAAGATTATGATTCACTGATCTACAAGGAATCCAATTCCTCCCAGGTTTGGGTATTGCTATATATAGAACCCTATACCCCTCATAAGGGGACATCTCATTCACACACATTCAAGCTATCTCACCTCCTCCCTGCTTCTATTCTCTAACTTAGGCATCAGAGTGTTTGTGGGGATTCCCCGCACCTCTCACTTTGCTCCCTGTTCATGCTTTGCAGGACGTCTAGCCCAAGAGTTTCGAAGATCAGTTTGCAAGTGGCGCCGTCTATGGGAACTCCTTGGGAAAATCCATTCATTTACTTGCTAAGTTAAAGACACCTTCACTATGACTTCTAGCCCACCTTTAGCCTAAATTCCTAAGGCCGACACCAATCCTTCTGCACCTATCCTTTCGACTGACCTTTCAGACCCTTTCCCAATAATAATACGACCGCCCACCTTGCAGCATGTTGGTGCCTCATCCAGACATGTACCTTCACTTCCAGAAAACACCACGAGATACCCGTCCTTGGGCACAGATCTCTTGTATTATGCTCCGTTGCAGTACCATCGATCAATAACCTCAATACCTTTTCCAAGCCTACTAGAAACACCAACAATAACGACTCCAAACCTAAACACCTTAACCCAAACACTCAGCCTTGACCAAATGAGCAAAGAGGCCATGATAAAAAATATTCAGGCATAAATAGCCTTGATGCAACAACAGCTAAGCGCTATAATACAGAGCGGGCATACTGAACCGGCTCTAAATAATGATAATACAGCACCCTGACAAGCCCCAGGGATGAGCACAAGAAAGGGTAAAGCACCAGAAGGGGAGTGTAGTTCGTCCATCCCAGCTCTTGATGATTCAAAATTAGCACAGAAGGTTGAGGAAGTAATGTACAAAGCCCGGACTAAACCTAGAAAGGAAGAAGAATGGGTGATGGATAGCAGAACTCCATTTGTCAATAGAATAATTCAAACAGAGATTCCTAGTAAGTTCAGAATCCCATAGCTTGATCAGTACGATGGGACAAGAGACCCTATCAGTCATATATTGGCTTTTCGGACAAAGATGCTGCTCCAAAATGTGAACGATGGAATCATGTGCAGAGTCTTCCCAAGTACACTCACAAAGAGCACCCAAAAATGGTTTCATCGGCTCCCGAAGAATTTTGTCACTTATTTTGAAGACCTAGCCGAGTAGTTCCATATCAGATTCATCATTAATATCCCTCCCGCAAAAAACATTAATGACTTGCGGATGTGCCGACAGGAGGCTAACGAATCTTTACAAAGTTACCTTGACCATTTCAATAGAACAACTATGTTGATTGAGCACCTCGTTGATGAAGTTACCATAGAAGCTTTGAAAAATGGCACCAGACTTGAAAAGTTAAAAGACAAATTAATGACTAAAGAGTCAAATACCTTTGTAGAGGCAATGGCGATAGCGGTCCGGATGATAAAGATGGACGAAGATAAGAGGATGCATCGGGAAGAAGACAGGCCATCGATCAAGGATGAACGGCCAAAACAGAGATGAGTGAGCTTCCCAAAAATGAATTTCAGAACTCCAGCAGATAGATTTGACAAGGAAGGGGACAAATATACACCCCTGAACACCTCTTGATCCAGGATCCTCATGTGGGTCAGGCATAATGGAGTGGAGATTACACCAGCCAAGAGAATCGGCCTAAGCCGGAGATTTACTTATGATAGAAGCCAGTACTGCGAGTACCACCGAGTGTACGGCCATAACACAGAAGGCTGCAGAGAACTGAAGAGTGCCATAGAAAAACTAGTGCAGCGGGGAAAGCTTGATAATTTCACTGATGCGCCGAGGGGACGCGGAAACCCAAAAAACCATGACCATAACAAAGTTGAGGCAAAGAAAGCTAGGAAAGAACCAATTGGGATGATCAACATGATTTTAGGAGGAGAAAACACCGGGAAATGGTTAAAGCGCAGTAGAGGAGAAAAAACAATACCTGGGAAAATTGACAGCGTTTTCAACCCGGAAGACAATTTGCATATACATTACCCTCACAGTGATGCCCTGGTGATAACTGCATGCATAAATAAGTATCGGGTCAAAAGGCTACTAGTCGATAATGGGAGTGCTATCAATGTTTTATCTTGGAATGCGTACAAAGCTATGGGCAGCTCCATCACCAACTTAACGACCATCCACAACCCCATCACTAGTTTTTGTGGGGGAACGGTGCAACCAATGGGGATTGTCAATCTGGACCTAGAATTCGAAAACCAAGATGATAAGGAAACAAAAATCGTTCGGACTCCATTCAATGTGGTAGACATACCACTAGCCTATAATGGGATAATAGGACGGCCGGTACTTTATGAAGCAGATGCAGTCACCAGCATCTGGCAATTAACCATGAAAATTCCGGTTAAGAAGGGGACCCTTACTATTAGGGGAGATCAGCAAATGGCCAGACAATGCTATCAGATGACCATGAAGTCTCTGGCGGAGGCTTTTCATTTAGATGCATGGGAAATTGAGAAGTAATGCACTGACCCACAACCGGTGGAAGACATGGAGACATTGCAAATTAGAGGAGGAAAGTCCATAAAAATTGGCAATGCCCTTGATCTGAACATCAAAGACATAATAAAGGACGTCCTTACTAGACACTCAGAGGATTTTGCTTCTCAAACCTCCGAGATCGTCGGCATGGACCCACAGGTTGCCTGTCACTGCCTAAACATCAAACCAGGAGCCAAGCCAGTAGCACAGAAGAAAAGAACTTTTGCCTATGAAAGATAAAAGATCATTGCCGAGGAAACAGCGAAGCTATTAGCAGTCGGGTTCATTAAAGAGGTTACTCACCTGGACTGGGTAGCCAACATGGTACTCGTTAAAAAAGCAAACGGGAAGTACAGAATGTGTGTAGACTACACCGACCTCAACCGAGCATGCCTTAAAGATAGCTACCCATTGCCAACGATTGATCAGCTCATCGATTCCATTGCTAGCCACGGCTTATAAAACTTTGTAGATGCTGCCCAAGGTTATTACCAGATCCCGATGAAGAAAGAAGATCAGGAGAAAACGTCCTTCATCACGCATGAAGGGCTGTACTACTACAAGGTGATGCCCTTCGGATTGAAAAATACTGGAGCCATGTACCAAAGAATGATGAACCAAGTCCTCCAGAGCTAGAATGGAACCATCGTAGAGGTATAACTGGATGACATCATCATCAAAAGCAGCCAATCCAGTATCAAGTTGAATCCTGATAAATGTGTCTTCGGAGTCTAGGCAGGCAAGTTCCTGGGGTTCATGATTTCTCATCGAGGCATTGAAGCCAACCCAGAAAAAATGGAAGCCATACTCAACATGGCGGCACTGAAGAGAATCCGCGATATACAAAAGCTAAATGGCAGAATAATCACACTAGGGCATTTTATTTCTTGCTCGGCTAGGCGATGTCTACCATTGTTCTGAGCTCTCAAAAGTTCCAGCAAGTTTTAATGGTCCGCTGATTGCCAGGCAGTATTTAAAGAAATTAAAAGATTCTTATCTACCCCACCATTAATCAGTCGTCCGATACCGAATGAGACCTTATATTTATACCTCTCTATTGGCTGAGAATACATCACTTCAATACTGGTAAGGGAAGAGGGAAGCCAACAAAGCCTTATTTACTATGTCAGTAAGATGCTTTGAGGACCTGAAGTTCGATACCCTATGCTAGACAAGTTAGCCTTAGCTGTGGTTCATGCTTCTCGAATGCTTTGGCACTACTTCCAAGCTCACCATATTATAGTTCGGTCCCGTTTCCCACTGTAAAAATATTATAGAGACTAGAGACTTCAGGCAGGCTAGTACAATGGTTGGTCTTACTCAGCGAGTTTGATATTGATTACGAGCCCCGACAGTAGATGAAAGCCCAGGCATTAGTAGATTTTGTACAAGAAATGGCTTCGAAAGATATAGCCTTGACCAAGATACCAGAATGGAAGCTCTATGTTGATGGAGCATCCTCAGCTCAGGGTTCCGGCACGGGAATAATCCTCAGGGGGCTACATAAGGTTCATATCCAGTACGCAGTCTACGTAGAGTATAATGCGACCAACAATGCAGCCGAATACGAATCACTCATCACAGGTTTGAAGCTAGCCACTGAAGTCAGGGCTGAACACCTCATCATACACTCAGATTCCCAACTAGTAGTCAACCAAGTTAGCGGAGCATTTCAAGTCAAAGATACCGTATTGCCAAGTACGTAGACAAAGCCAAGCGACTTTTACAACACATCAAGCAAGACGGAGGCCAATGGAAGATCGTCCAAATTTCCAAGGAAGACAACAATGAGGCCGATTACCTTGCTAATTCAGCAGCCGAGAACAGTTAAGCATTTAGGGATATGAATTTCACCGAATCACTAACCAGTCCCAGCACAGAGGACACTGAAGTTTTCAAAACACAAGTAGTCTCGAAATGGATACAGCCCATAATCCAATATCTTGAGCATGGCACACTCCCAAAAGATAAGCTACAAGCTCGAAAGCTCAAGGCCAAAGCATCCCACTATTCCCTCCACCAAGGGGAGCTCTACCGAAAATCCCTGTCGTACCCCTGGTCAAAGTGCGTTTCCCCAGAGGAGGGAAATTACATACTCCGAGAAATCCATGAAGGAATCTGTGGTGCACATGAGTCCCACTATTCTCTCACTAGAAAGGCATTGCTCCAAGGATATTACTAGCCCACCATGTCCAAGGATGCCCAGCAGCTAACACAATCATGTCCCCAGTGCCAGCACTATGCCCGACTTAGCCACAAATCTTCTCAGCCTCTGCATCCCATCGGCAGCCCTTAGCCTGTCGCCTTGTGGGGGATGGACATTCTGGGTCCTTTTCCTCCCTCTACCTCACAGAAAAAGTTCTTAATCGTGGCCATTGACCATTTGACGAAATGGCTAGAAGCAAAAGCAGTTCCAACCATCATAGAAGCCCGAATACAACGCTTTTTCTGGAAGGAGATTATTTATAGATTTGGCATCCCCCACACTTTAATTACAGATAATAACAAACAGTTCAACAACCATAAGTTCAGAAGTTTTTACTTGGACCTTGGAATAAAACTGCGCTTTACATCAGTAGCTCACCCGCAGACGAATGGACAAACTGAGGTCACCAACAGAATCCTCATGCAAGGGTTGAAGAAAGACTCGATGATAAGAAAGGGAACTGGGTCGAAGAGCTGAACAATGTAATCTGGGCCTACAGAACCACACCCTAATCGTCCACTGGCGAAACGCCATTCAGACTGACTTATGGCATGGATGCAGTAATTCTAGTGGAGGTTGGGTCCCCAAGTTACCGGATAAGCCAAGACCTCGACCATGCCGTCAATAGTGTTACCGCACGGATATGCCTTGACATACTAGAGGAACAAAGAGAACAAGCGGCAGCAACAGTTGAGGCACATCGACAAAGAATAACCCGGTACCACCATCTGCGTAAACCAACAGAGAATTTTAGGACGGGTGACTGGGTACTCAGAAGAGCAGATATTGGCAAAGGCACCTCGGGCACTGGCAAATTAGGTCCGAATTGGGAAGGCTCATTTCAGATCTCAGAATGCACAACAAAGGGGGCGTACAGACTAAGAGAAAGAGGAGGCAGAGAACTACCGAGGTTCTGGAACTCAGACTCTCTCAGGAAATATTATCAGTAATCTTATACTCAAATACCTAATCTGATTCAATAATAAAAAGTATCTTCATTGATAAAGAATGTCTTTACACATGGTTGGTTATAAAAAAAAAAAAAAGATAGAAGATATACATCAACCCATACATATCTACTCTACTATTTGAACACCCAGACCCCCAGGCCCAGAAACTGAGAGGGAAACAACATCGGCAGCCTTTGGACACTTGCCAGACCCAGCTATAACAGCAGCCTCTTCAAACTCCCTCACAGGAAAGGAATCGGCTTTTCGACGGGCGTCCTCCTCTATAGTAAGCCTGGCTAAATCGGCTGGAGGAGTTATCCGATCTAAGGCCCCCAAGTCCAATCTGGAGTCTTGAGAGAGCAGGATCCTTTTGTACTCAGCCCGGTACGCCTTGAGAAACCCCCCGACCATGCTTTGATATGCTTCTTATCGTTTGCGTGAGATTTCTCAAGCTCCGCCAGCCTCCCCTAAAGCTCAGCAATCTGAAGATCCTGCTCCTCGATCCTCCTCATCAACTGGGCTGGCTATGTTCTAGCTCAGAAATCTTTTTCTGATTCACCTCCGCATCAGATTTGGCCTCTGCGTATCTTGTCTGGCAGTGCTCCAGAGCTGCCTTGGCACTATCCAGCTTCTTCTCAAAATCTATAGCTATCATCCCCACCTCAGTTTCCTTTAAGCTGTACTGGCTCTTCAAATAGAAATACTGATCCTTCGCCAGCAGCAAGGCCTGAGTCATCTGCCAAAAACAACTAAGCAACTTAGTCAAGAATCAAGTACAACAGTTGTATCAAGTAGTAGAAACTCCCTTACCTCCAGCGACTGGCCGATCATGGAATCTAGCAATCCGTTTGGTCCCTCCTCCGACCAACACTGCATGTCACCAGGTAACCGCAGCGACTCGGCATACTGGTCCCGTACTTGACTATGGGAGATGCTCGGGGGCTTCATCTTTTTCAATATTCAGCCCCGCATATCCGGACAACCAGATAACCGGGGACACTGGACGTAAATCTCTTTGTCCAGCCCCTCTGCATCTGACCCTGTGTCGATTAATCACCTTTTTCTTCGCCTGACCCGCTCTGGAGGCTCACTTTCCACCGGTGCCTTGCCCTTGGGGTCAGTGGGAACAGCCTCCGAAGCCAGAGGAGCCTCAGTTTCCAGGGAAGGAGAATTTCAGCCCTCCTCCACTGTAACTGGCTTATCTACTAGGGAAATCCCACCCGTAAAAACAAAAAAGTCAGCCATCTACAAATGGAAAAATAAGACTAGTCAAACAAAACAAAGCTCAAAGCAAAATAATCATACCAGGGGAATGGTCACAACTCGGACAGACTCTCCACAGATACCTCCGGGACGCATCTTCTGCGGATCGAGCTTTGGCGAGTCCGTCTAGATGTAGCTGCAAAACTAACTCTGTATTTGGAGCGAAAAGTTTCGTTGGATGGGTCACTTTATGATGCTCGTCCGACCACATCCTCCGAAAATCCAGGAAGTCCGATTGATGCTCCACAATGAAAAAATGGTATCTCCACTTCTTATGGAGATCCAAAAGTTTAACAAAAAGTGAATGGTTGGGTACGGCCGAAAGGGAGAACATCAGCTCTCCCTTCTTCCTAGTCAGCCTATACAGATACCGGAGGACATCTATATCGGGAACCCTACCCTTTTCATGCATCAGTTGGATGAACTCGGTCAGTATCCTATAACTATTCGGATGAAGCTAACCGGGTGTAATGTTATTCCTATTAAGAAAGTCTTTGACAAAAGGATCTAAGGGAAATTTTAGAACCCCCTCTAACTGGTCAAAGTACACTAGTAATCTACTTAGCCCCGATAAAGGGGTATGTGCCCTAAACCTTCTATCTACAGTGTGGAGGGCATAATCAGTGAATATGCAGAACCGTCGCCGATACCACCCTAGCAATTCACTATCTATGTTGGACACAAAGAGGTCAGAGCTAATTTCTTCCCGAGGAGCCATAGCAAAAAAGGGGACAAAAACCAAATGCAAGAAAAGGGGCAAAAAAGGAGGAAGAAAAGATGAAAAGAATCACTTGGTCACCTCAAGCAAGAATTATGGCAGGAAGGAATAGAATCAGTGGAGGCAGTAGAAATGCAGCAAAAATAGAATAAAAAAGCGAAGAAAGCAAAATGTGCCAGTTAGCAAGCGCAATAGTGTTTATAGAGACACGGAAGGACCTGGAAGCACGCCATTAACTGCCCTCATTATTATGCGCTCCTCCTTAGGCCACCAAGGGCCTATTGGGAATAAAATAACCCATTAGGCGAGGAGTCACGATAACGGCTATACGAGCATTTCGTTTACTGACACATGAAATGACGCATCAACCACGTGATCTCAAGAGTTGAAGTAAAACCACTATGTATAGGCCCACCCACATCTTCGAGTGGGCCACTCCATCAAGCAACTCAGGAGATGTTTTCAAGCATCACTCCCAGCCCATTTCGAGCACATAAGTCCAGTGACTGAAGCAGGCACCCTCAGGTCGCTTCCGTAGTACTGAGTTTCCGAGTATATAAGCCTCGCGCCCCTGAGCCGAGCATCTAAGTCTCGTTCACATAAGTCTAGTGACTGAAGTAGGCACCCTCAGGTCGCTTCCGTAGTACTGAGTTTTCAAGTATATAAGCCTTGCGCCCCTAAGCCGAGCTTCTAAGTCTCGTTCATATAAGTCCAGTGACTGAAGCAGGCACCCTCAGGTCGCTTCCGTAGTACTGAGTTTCTGAGTATATAAGTCTCGCGCCCCTGAGCCGAGCATTTAAGTCTCGTTCACATAAGTCCAATGATTGAAGCTGGCACCCTTAGGTCACTTTCGTAGTACTGAGGTTCCGAGTATGTAAGCCTCGTGCCCCTGAGCTGAGCATCTAAGTCTTGTTCACATAAGTCCAATGACTGAAGTTGGCACCCTCAGGTCTCTTCCATAGTACTAAGGTTTCGAGCATGTAAGCCTCACGCCCCTAAGTCGAGCACCTAAAGTCTTGAGCACATAAGTTCAGTGATTGAAGCTGGCACCCTCAGGTTGCTTCCGTAGTACTAAGGTTCCGAGTATGTAAGCCTCGTGCCCCTGAGCTGAGCATCTACAAATCCAGTGACGACTGGTTCCATCTTGTTCCAAAACGGACGGGTTAATCTATTGCGGTGATCATACTTACTCGTCAAGTACCCCAGTTCCATAGATTACGATTCAATGACAACCAACCAAAATACTCGGCACCAAGCTCTGCTTATTGTGACTTAGGCTGGCCACCTCTGCTCACTTGCATTTTATAAGCCATATAAAGGCATCTGCATCCTACTCGGACGCAATGGACATAAATATCCAAATACTCCGGGGGGGGGGGGACTCTTGATACTATCTAGAATGTTCCCACTTAATTAGGGGTCCTCTACCCCCTTAAATAGGAACACATGGACAAGGGAGAAGACAGATCCGTCCAAGGAACTACCTCAAAGAGGAATCCTAACCGAAGAAGGAACACTCTCCTACAAAGATTATGATTCACTAATCTATAAGGAATCCAATTCCTCCCAAGTTTGAGTATTGCTATATATAGAACCCTATACCCCTCATAAGGGGACATCTCATTCATACACATTCAAGCTATCTCACCTCCTCCCTGCTTCTATTCTCTAACTTAGGCATCAGAGTGTTTGTGGGGATTCCCCCCCCCCCCCCCACCTCTCACCTTGCCCCCTGTTTGTGCTTTGCATAACATCTAGCCCAGGAGTTCCGGAGATCAGTTACACCATTGTTGGACATTGGACGATTATGAGCAATAGGAGAAGATCGATGAACCATGTCTGCAACGGGAAGAGACGGCTCTTAAGATTTGAGCAACAATTCTTAGGACACTAACTGTCCATGTAACTCACTAAAAGAAACTGATTTTTTATACTGTTGAAGAGTAGCAATAATGCCATCAAATTCTAATCCTAGCTTCTGAAAAATTAAGGCATTAAATTTCGAGGCTGATATGGGTTGTTCGGCTAATGTCAATGAATTGGCATTAGCCTTTGCTTGGTAAAGATAGTGAGTGACAAATTTACCATCTTTAGAAAGGTTGTGGAGTTCGATGTGCAATTGAGTTTTCTAAGCATTGTTAATAACTTCATATATAGTTGCTAATGCATTCTATACCTCTGATGAAGATTGAAGGCCAATGAGCTATGGATAAATTTCTTCAGTAATAGAAGATAATAACCAAGAAAAAAGCATTTGGTCTTTATGAAACCAAGTTGTATATGCTGGATTAAGAATAGATTGATTGGAGGCAAAATAATGATTTCTTAGGGAGGAGATGGCTCAATACCATTGAGAATCCCATAAAGATTATAATAACTCAATAAGGGTATGAACTGAAGTTTTCAAGGATAGTTCTTGCAGGTCAATTTGATAGAAAAATTTTGTTAGACATTGGTGGATGTTGAAGAGTTTAGCAGAGAAGGGCAAAGAGGAATAGTGGTAGACGAGGTCGTGGATGAAGAAGATGAAGAAGAAAGGGACGAGGAAGATGAAGATGTAGTCATCGATCAATGCTCTTATACCAAGTCAAGAGCAGATTGTGGAAAATGTTTGTAACGTATAGTGAATAAATTTAGTGTTACAATAGGGAGATATACATTGACAATATACTTTAACAACTATACAACTAATTGAGAAGTCTAATACAAGGGAATGACTAAAGAGATAATGATCACAATTTCTTTAACATATTCTGACCATTTGACTAATAATGTGGGACTTCAAAAATTTTTATTATTTAAAACAGAAACACTGTGAATGGACACGAACACCTCCTCTAGTAAATCCTCATTTTTTGCGATCTTTGAAGTAGTTTGAGAACCTTGAACTTCCACCTAGAAGAGCTATTGCTCCTGCCTCTGAAATTGTTACATTACATTATTAATTATTATCATCATAAATAGACATTGATAAGTCATGATAAAAAATTCATGCTTGTCACCTTGTTTTCCTTCAATACATAGCAGACATCTTCCGAAATCCATAACCTGCTACGGTTTTCAAGTTTCTTGGATTCTTTGAGCACAATTTTTCAAGCCATCTCTTGCAACAAGTCAAATCTAACGCGTTACCGTAAGAAATTGTAATGAGAGAGTTATCAATTGGAATGCTTATGACAAAATGTGCAGAAGAATAGAGGCATCCAATAGTTTGGTCTATCTTCGTCTCTGAAAAAGCATGCAATATCAAAAAATATACAAGGTTCTTCAGAATTTAGTCCATCATAACTAGTTCTCAGAACACTACATATTTCCTGATTGGGGATTTTTTCTAATCTTTGTAATGCACCCTACTACTCTTCTTCACTTTTATCAAACAAAGCAGATCCCAAAACTTTAAGGGCCAATGGGTTGCCATTGGCATAGTTTATCACCATTTATAAATGATGTATGTGATCACTTGCAGGATAATCTTGCTTGAAGGCGTTCAACCTAAAAAGCTAAAGAGCTTCAAATGAGTTTAACGGCTCCATCATGTAGATCGCATGAGTTACGCTTTTGAGAACGTGCTTATCCCTACTAGTTACAAGAATCCTATTATCTAAACCAAATAAATTGTACTCGCTAGCTAGTAACTCTTTCAATTGTGTTGAATTATCTACATCATCAACAGCAATGAGAACTTTCTTACCCTGAAGCCGAGCCTACACATGACTCAGACATAAATCAACAATGCCTGTCTTCATTTCTTCCTTTGCTAAAAGATGTGTTGTGCTCATTTTCAACTTTTGAACTGAGGGAGATTCTATAAAAGACAGCTCTAGCAAGTGTGGTTTTGCCGATACCACCCATCCCCAAATTCCAACAATTAGAGCAGATGATGATTCTCTACCTAATAAAGATTCAACTTGTTTAATCCGTGAATCAATTCCAACTAAATTTGGATAGTAAGTTGGAGAAATATGGTTAAGTCTCTTCAAAATAGGGCTTTTTACCAATTTATAATAAAAAGTTAAACATTTTACCAAAATTTAAAAAAAAATCAATTTTAAGGTGAAAAAATAAAATAATAATAATAAAAAAATTAGTATGCCAGTCAAACTAGCCGACTAAGAAAAAGACAAAAAAAAATCCATAGCAAAGTGGTGGATTTCATTTTTCTAATTAAAAAAAAATTCACAGCAAAAATGGAGTCCGCTATGGTCCCCTTAATCCTTTAATAGCTGTAGGGACTGATTCAAATCTCAGCTCCAACAATTTTTTTTTAATCTTTTAGATTTTCTAACTTTTATATTTTATTAATTTAAAGATAAAACAACAACAACAATAATAATAATAATATTTACATTTGATGCTATTATTATTATTATTATTATTATTATATCATCTTTTTGAATTAATAATAATAATAACATTATTATTAAGTTATTTAAAAATATTCATCCTCTTTAATAATAAAAAAAAATTTATTAACATCCCCTGATATTTGACTAAACTAACTATTCTATCCCTACATTTTTTAAAAATCAATTAAAAAGATGAAATCTTCGGCCAAAATTGATATAAAAGTTCCACAAATTAATGTCAACTAATTACTTTTTAAATAATAATAATAATAATAATAATAATAATAATAATTATTATTATTATTATTATTATTATTATTATTATTATTATTATTCCAAATTCAAACTCGAACTCAATTTTAAAATTTGAAACTCAACTCGAACTCAATTGAATTTCATTTTCAAAACTTAAGGTTGACTTGATTAAATAACTCCTATATTCGAGTTCAACTAGATTCGACTATAATTTAAATATCAACTTAATAATAATAATAATAATAATAATAATAATAATAATAATAATAATAATAATAATAATATATTATTATTATTATTATTATTATTATTATTATTATAAAAAATTAATAAGACATAATTATTAACCAATAATTAAAAAGATTAAACCTTTGGCCAAAATTTTAATGGCAACTAATTATTTTTACATGTGGTCTACTAATAATAATAATAATAATAATAATAATAATAATAATAATAATAATAATAATAATAATTTAGAATTTAAAAATTATTATTATTATTATTATTATTATTATTATTATTATTATTATTCCAAATTTGAACTCAATTCAATTTTAAAATTTGAAACTCGACTCGAACTCAATTGAGTTTTATTTTCAAAACTTAAGATTGACTTGATTAAATAACTCTTATACTTGAGTTCAACTAGATTCAACTATAATTTAAATATCAACTTAATAATAATAATAATAATAATAATAATAATAATAATAATAATAATAATAATAATAATAATAATAATAATAATAATAATAGTAGCACCAAATGTAAATATTAAAATTTATATTATTATTATTATTAAGATTATTAATATTATAAAAAATTAATAAGACATAATTATTAACCAATAATTAAAAAGATTAAACCTTTGGCCAAAATTTTAATGGCAACTAATTATTATTACATGTGGGCTAATAATAATAATAATAATAATAATAATAATAATAATAATAATAAAACATCTTTTTACTATTTCAAAATATTTTCCCTCTTTTTTAGTTAACAGTAATAATAACCATAATAATAAAAATGTTATAATTAAAAAATAATAATAATAATAATAATAATAATAATAATAATAATAATTATTATTATTATTATTATTATTATTATTATTATTATTATTATTATTATTATTCCAAATTCGAGCTCAATTGAATTTTATAATTTGAAATCGACTCGAACTCAATTGAAGTTCATTTTCAAAACTTAATGTTGACTTAATTAAATGACTCTTATACTCAAATTTGACTATATTAGACATGGTTATATATATTCAAATTCGACTCAATTTGATAATATATTTCTGTCATTATATTAAAATAGTATGAACAAGTTTGATTATGATGATTAAACTAGTGAGTCTATCAAATTAAATATTAAAGAGTTTCAACTTGACTAAGATATTTTACCAAAAAAATTCAAGGAGCTCAACTCAATTATTACCAAGACGATGTTGAGTTTTTACAAATAAATAAATAATTTTTAATTAAAAATAATATTATTCATATATTATTAATCATAATGCTAATAATAACAAAATAATATTAAAAATAAAAATAATATAATATGATTATTTTAAATATTATTATAATTAAAATAAAAATAATCATAATAATAGTAAAATCAAAAAACAAAAAAATTTATAATATTATCATAACTGTAATATTATTATAATAAAAACAATCCATAATCATAACAATATTAAAATAAGAAAAAAAAAAAGTTGAGGTGGCGCTTTTAAAAAAAACAATTGAAATGGCCATTCAACTTAATAAAAAGAAAGAAAAAAATTATTTGTTCATTTCTGTTAAAAAAAAATCCACCACTTTGACTAGCGGAATTGTTTTTCCGTCAGTTAAAGTGGCATAACCCTGTGTACAATAATAACTCATAAAAAATCACTATAAATTAGTAATAACTTTTCAAACTACCCCAAATTTGAAATTACTTTTACATCCACCACAAATTGAGAAAAAAAAAATTTTTTTTACACCAAATTGGAAAAAAGCCCTTTCAAAATATCCTTCACAATTTTCTTGGTGTCGAGTTTGGGTGACCCAAACTTAGGCATAGGGAGCTACCTTGCTAGGTTAAAAAACTTACCAAAGACGTGAAAAGTGATGACGAAGTCGATGAAAATGACAACTATAGTACGAGAGACTTGAGTCTCGGAGCATCGTTAGTGTAAAGTCTGATTTTGCCAAAGGAGGTGGTTGATGTTACGGCAGTAGAGGATCCAACATAGCGTCTAAGTATGCTAGTTGTGTCAGCGACTGAGCCAAGTGGAGCTATGACGACCAGACAGGAAGTGGAGGAGGATGTTGTGGAATTCGGGTTAATTTCCACTAATACTAACAAATTCACCTTGAGAACTATTGCACAAATGACTAGAGTGTAAATGATTGTACTAAAAATCACCCTAAGGTAGATTCCTAGGAAATAGTGGAGGGGTCATAATGGTCCTACTTAAAAACCACACTCCTTAAAGAGAATTTTACCAAGATAAGTAATTTTAATAACACAATAATTAACAATAACTATACCCAACAATAGCTATTAAATAGACATAAAATAGAACGCTAAAATTTAATGAGGTTCAGCCAATTATGCCTACGTCCTTAAATACTACCAAAATAATATTTCACTAATTAAGAAAATATTTACAAAAGAGAGAGAAGGAATACAAATAGCTTAAATATTGGAGAAGGCTAATTTTGTAGGATGATATAACAAAAAGGGGGAGGAGTCTACTTATAGCCTTAGGAATCTTCCCATTCCTTTTAAATTTTCCATATGGGATTGGCAATTTTGCTAAAAAACCAACAAATCTCCACTTCGGTAAAATTCCATATAATTTTCTCTCAAATCCAACCTTTAGTAGTGTCTGCAAATTTCATCTTTCAATTTGTAAAAATATTGATCAAGTCTAAACAATTTTAAACTTGATTGCAGTTACCACTTTTCTCATCATATCACCAGGATTCTCAATAGTCCGAATCTTCTGGATTGTGACTCCATCTTCTTCCAGATCTCCCGTACAAAGTGATATCGAACATTGATATGCTTTGTCCTTGCATGATAAACATGGTTTTTTGCTAAAAGAATAGCACTCTGACTATCACAATGCACTTTGATGTGCTTCTGCTCTATTCCTAGTTCACCAAGCAACCTTTGAAGCCAAATTGCCTACTTTACAGTTGATGTAACTACCATATACTCTGCCTTTATAGAAGACAAAGCAACTGTTGACTATAGGTGGACTTCCAACTGACTGGTGCATTTGCAAAAGTAAACACATAACTAGTAATTAATTGACGCTTGTCCAAATCACCAACATAGTCAGAATCATAATACTCAACTACAAATTGACCATATTGTCTATCCTGCTGAAATATCAAACCAATATCTATGGTGTTCAAAATATACCGTAGAATCTATTTCACAGCTTGCTAATGCTCCTTTCCAAGCTCATGCATGATCCTACTCACAACCCCAATTGTCTGTGAAATATCTGGCCTCATACACACCATTGCATGTATCAAGCTACCAACAGCACTTGCACATGGTACTTTTGACATGTGTTGTCGTTCTGCATCATTCTTCGGTGACATGGATGCATTAAGCTTGAAATGAGGAACAAGTGGTGTACTAACTAGTTTTGACTTCTCATTCATGCCAAAACAGTTTAGCACCTTCCTTAGATATTCTTTCTGAGATAAACAAAGCCTCCTTAATTTCCTATCTCTGGATATTTCCATATTGGGAATCTTCTTTGCTTCACCGAGATCTTTTATCTCAAACTCCCTGTTCAATTAAGTTTTTAATTTCTTAATTTCTGTCTGACTCTTGGAAGTTATTAGCATCATCAACATAAAGAAGAAGATATATATAGGATCCATCTTGTAGCTTGCGCAAATACACATAATGATCATACAATAATTTGGTTGTCTCACAACTCAAGAACAAAACTCTCTTTGATTTTGTTTTTCTCAAAATGCAGAGAAAATGAAATTTAGGTGGCTCACTCAATTGATATGTCTCAAACCCTAGAGAACATAACATATATATAGAGTTCTCAGTTAGGGTTTCACTTACCAAACCCTTTTTTTGGGAAATAGCCATCAAATTCAAATTTTATTTATTTAAAATAAATTCAGTAATATATTTATTATTTATTTAGATAAAAATTAACATAAATAAATAGTTAAATATATTTATTCCCAAAGAGTTTAACTAGGCTTAATAAGCCTATAATCGTTTTAGGCCTCTTCTAAGTGTGTGACCCTGTAGGCTCACATAACATTGGCAGTGGGCTTAAATCTTTATTTAACCCTACAAGTCATAAGTGGCCTCTAGTAAGACATTATGACTACCCAAGTCATGTGAAGTCAATAATCCGACATAACCTAATTACAATGAACGTTATAGTCCCTTTATCACATGATATATGTATTGAACGTAAGGTATAAAATATCATCCTTATATAGTTCAATAATATTATGACTTGATTCCATGTAGACTGAAAATGATAACTCTTTATCTATTCATTTTAGCATGGCCATGAATTTTCCTTCAGTCTAACTCATCAATTGGCCTATAGATATCTTACTCATATTAATGAGGGATAAATTCCTTCTCAATCACTCACATTTCTCACATAACTCTTTTCATATCCAACAACATTCTATTTAATCATCTAGTTAATGATAATGTTAGAATATGTCAAAACATAAAACAGCTATGTAGAAAACTATGGTGATTTCAAGGTCAAAGGACTTAAACAATATCATTACAATGAGAAATACTTATGACAATATTCTATATTGTATTCTTATAGTGGGTCAATCCAATATATGATCTCTCATCATGTACCTATGAGTTGACTTAATATCTCATATCCATGATTAGTAAAACATAATCATCAGTTGACATCATACTAGTCTTATTAATATTCATACAATAAATAAATGGCTACGGATAATTAGAATAGAACTCTTATTTTAATGTAAGGGTTTTACTATCAAGTCACATACTTAATGACCTTAATAAGAATTAACCATTCAAATAATGATCATAAAAGGAATGATAATGGAAATGCCTCTTTATTAATAAGAAAGAAATGTCAATACATAATAATTGTAATGATTGTGAATTTAATAATAATAATAATAATAATATATCTTATTAGCAACAATAATAGTCAATAGTTGTTGTTATTTTATTGAAATGTTCTGTATAATTAAGATAATTTAAAATAAAAATAATAATAATTACATAGATTTACATCCTTGGTGTTGAATGACATCCTCGGTGTATGGTTCCTAGATAATCTGTATAAATAATAAATATGTGTTTATTTGAAATAATAATATATGGTTATTTCAGTTAAATGTTTTATATAATATAAGTAATTGGTGATGATGATGACGACGACGACCATAACAATAATAATAATAATAATCATAATAATATTAAATATATAAATTAGATAAAGTTAATAGTAATTATTTTGCAATAATAACAAGACTATAGAATTTTATGGGAAAAAAATTTAATAAAAATAAGAAAATTAATTATACAGAAAATTAATTATTTAATTGTAATAAATAATTTATTCTAAATATTGAATTGCAATATATATATGACAATGATTATTATTACTAAATTGAATAAATTTCTTTATAATATATATAGAGAAGTAAATTTGCTATAATATATGTGAATACTAGCAAAACACTACTATGAGTAGCATTTTGCTACTGTAAATTTGCTATAATATATGTGAATAGTAACAAAACGTTACTATGAGTAGTGTTTTGGTATTGTCCTTTATGATAGTAAACAGTAGCAAAACGCTACTCAAAGTAGCGTTTTGATGTCCTTTATGGTAGCTGACAAGGGACGGAATTGAATTTAGCTAAATTTTGTCCATACCTGTAACTTTACTTTTTGTGTTTTTTAATTCCAAAAAAAAAAAAATACCATAAAATAGATATAAGTTTCAAAATTATCATAATTTGAAAAATAAAATTTTTTTCCACTAAAATGGTAAATAGCTGCTTATCATGTCTATCGTTTCATGAAGAAAAAAATTCATAGCACCAAATTCGAAGCGCAAATGAAAACCGTTTTTAATTTAAACTCATCACTTCCAACTTGTACTTAAATATGTAAGGCGTTGCATTTCATGATATATATGTTAATTATTGTTCTTAATTAGTTATTTTCTAATTTAAAAAATTAAAAATGTTTGTAAAGAAATAAAAAATATATATCATATGTACCTTCATATTGTTTATATATATATATATATATATATATATATATATATATATATATATATATATATATAAAATTTTAACAATTGCATAGAATGTTATACATATAAAGTAAATCTTATTACCACTCTCCCTATCTAATATAATATATAATTTGATAAAAAAACAAATCTCATATTGTAAAGTTATCAACTTTGGAGGTGGTATATAAGCATGGGTGAACTCTCTGGTTAGCATTTGTGTGGAATTTTCTATAAAGTAATAGCAATTATTCATTTAAAAGAAAGGTGCAAATGCAAGTACCAAGTTACGGAGGAAATGCAAACTTTTTGGCAGTTTGAAGACTTTGAACGTGGTCCTATGCATGATGATGTTGGCCCTAATGCAGCTATTGCCGCTGCTCTTGAAGCCATTCGTATTTATTACAGAGAATTAAACATGACAAGAAAACATATAAGTAATGGCATTCAAGTGCTTGTACTTTTCCCAGCCCTATTCCCCTTTAAAAATTTCCTGATGTACAAAAAAAGACAAAACATTCCTTGATGGAAAAGTAAAATTTCATCCAAAAAAAAGCATTCATGAATTGCATTTTCACTAGCTGTTCAAGAATAATCTATAGAATGCACGCTTGTTAACTCCAAGATTCACCAATGTGAATCTTGTAGGTTTTGTATGTTATTCAATAGTTGAGAAGTACAGAGTTATATAATACGTGAAGTGGAAGAGAGTAAACACATATACAATACAAAGTCTACAGGGAAGAAGTATTTGTGTTGGGACAGAAGCAGGCCATCTGAATTTCGTTAGACTTCAAGACCAAGGAAATAGTGTAAATCCCAAGATCTCTAATAGGGAATTCTTGCTTTAATTTTCGAATGATATCTTGAACAAGTGAGCGAGAAGAATCGATAACCGGTAACCACTAAGTCATCAACATAGACAAGAATAAAAGCAACATCAATCCCATTATTTAAAATAAATAAGGAATGATCACTCTGGGAAGCAACAAAGTGCAATGAGAGAAGGTAAGCACTAAGCCTTCGAAACCATGCCCACAGGGCTTGTTTTGATCGATATAAGGACTTTTGTAATTTATAAACATAATCTGGATTTGAACCATCAACAAAACCTAGAGGTTGAGCCATAAAAATAGTTTCTGTATGGTGCCCATGAAGAAACGCATTGGAGACATCAAGCTGATTAATAGGCCAACACTTCATACTTGTAATGGCAAGAATGGTCCGAATAGTTGTTGCTTTTATTACAGGACTGAAAGTGTCCTTGTAATCGAGTCAAGACTGCTGAGTAAAACCTTGAGCCATGAGACGAGCCTTATATCTTTCTATGCTGCCATTAGAACATCTTTTAATCCTATAAATCCACTTGTTGCCAATAACATTAGCATTAAGTGGTTTAGGAACCAAAATCCAAGTCGAATTGGTAAGGAGAGCATTGATTTCCTCGGACATGGCATTATTCCAAACTTGATACTTGGTTGCTTGTTTAAATGTTCGGGGTTCAGTGTGTAGAAAATCAAGAGAAGTAGTTATTGTAGTAGTAAGGTGAGCAGTGCATTTTTGCATCATTTTAGAACGTAACTGCATTGGATGGGTGCGAGTATCTGATTGGGAAGAGGAGGGATATTGGCGAAGACCAACAATTAAATCTAAGCCAGAAGGCGAGGTGGAAGTGGTTGTGACGTTAGGGGCAGAAGTGGTTGACGTTGAAGTGGATAAGTCAGGAGTTTGGGATGGATGATCGGGTGGAAATGGAGAAGCAATAGGATTAGGATTAGAAGGTGTAGATGAGGGAAAAGATAAAGGCAAAGGATTAGAGATAGTACTAGTAGTTGGCGAACCGGATGAAGATGAGTCTATAATCCACAGATGATAAGAGGTGGTAGAGTTCAAAGGGGAACTGCATTGTGAGAGTCTGAACGGAAATATACTTTCATCAAATGAGATATGCCTAGCAACATAGACTTTATCCTTTTGAATATCTAAACAAATATGACCATGATGCGTGGGAGAGTGACCGAGATACACACATTGTTGAGTGCGAAATGAAAATTTGTTTTTATTATAAGGTCGCAGCCATGGATATGCAGTGCATCCAAAAATTTTCAAATCAGTGTATTTTGGTGGTTTTTGATACAACAATTCAAAGGGATTAGACTTGTGTAGTACTTGACTAGGCAAATAATTTACGAATTAGACACTAGTCTGAAAAGAATAGGGCCAGAAACGAAATTGAATGTTTGTGTGTGCCAAAAGTGTTAATCCATTATCAACAATGTGTCAGATTTTACATTCTGAAATTCCATTTTGTTCATGAGTATAAGAGCAAGCAATGCGATGAATTATTCTAGTTTGTTTAAAATAGGAATTTAGATTTTGGTACTCACTACCCAATAAGAATGATATGCTTTGATTTTGTAATTAAATTACCGAGATACTAGAGCTTCAAATTCTTTAAACATATGAAAAAATCCAGGTAAAATGAGTAAAATTGTCCACAAATATAACAAAATATGAAAAGTCTAAATTGGATAGAATAGGCACATGGCCTCAGACATCAGAGTGAACAATTTCAAAGGGATGCTTACCTGTGTGTTCAACCAAAGCTAATGGCATCCTAGCCAATTTTCCTAACTTACATGCGGAACGTAAAGACATAGAAAGAGGACTAGAACAAGGTAATGTACTGGTACTAATAATTGACGACAAAATAGATGAATGAGGGTGACCCATCCGGGCATGCCAATCCTTAAATGTCACGGATTCACTGAGGAAAGTAGTTTTGGTTGGCGAAGGAAGGGAGAACAGTCCATCTTCACTTGGTCCGTGCAACAGGATTGCACTGGTCTTCTGATCCTTGATAAGAAATTGAGTTGGCCAAAATTCAAAAAAAAAAATATATATCAGTAGTAAATTTGTAAACTGATAATAATAATTTTGTGAGAGAAGGAACATGGAAAACTTTTTTAAGTTTCAATGGTGATGAATCAAGTGAAGGATATAATGCAGTACCTTTGGATACAATGGGTAGTCCTTGATCGTCGCCTACATGAATTTAGTCAATGCCTTGATAAGGAGTAGCATCATAGAGAGCATGTGGATTTGGAGTCATGTGGTGACTCACACCAGTGTCAGGTGTCCAGCCGATGTAATTTTGTGAAGAGAAAGGAGCAGCGGCTGGTTAGCAAGAAAGGGATGGTGCAGAATGACGCCAAGTAGCATTGGCTTGTGGACCAGATTGGTTATTTTGCTGTTGCTGATACTTGCGTCGACATTTTATCGGCTGTGTGATAGTAATTGCCACAAATTTATCATGTTGAGGTGGGTCGACGCGGGGTGAAAGAGGATGGTCGGGGTGAATAACCTGAATAAGCAGGATTAGGAAACTGACGCCCAACAGAGTTAGAGGAAGGGCGATAAGCAAGATGGGCCTGTGGGGTTTCGGTGAAGTTGTGAAGGAGGATTTCATTGGCTAGGAGATGACTATGTAATTCTTGAAAAGTGACAGGTTCAGGACGCAATGTAAGAGCAGAAATAATGGGATGATATTCGCTTCCAATATTGCGATAAATTATCGCATTAAATTCTGCAGTATCAAGCGGATGACCTGCATAGGCCAATTCATCCGCCAAATTTTTGGCTTTATTGAGATAAGTCGAGATGGGCATGTCATGCTTCTTGAGTTCCTGAAACTGAATATGAAGTTGTAAATGCCTATTTTGGGAAATAGCACCGAAAGCACTAGTAAGAGCTTGCCACATAGAATAAGAAGTGGTAAGACCTATGACATTAGGAAAAACCTCTTTGGTGAGCGATAAGAATAGCCATGAAAGGAGAAGCTAGTCCTGAAACCAGGCGGTGAAATCAGGATTAACAGTTTGTTGTGTTGGATCGTTTTGCAGAAGGCGGTGTGGTGGTGGCGCAACAGAGGAGCCATCGATCAAGCCTGTCATGCCTTGATAATTTAATAAGGGTAAGAATTGAGTTTTCCAAGCTAAGAAATTTTTGGAATTTAGTTTGATTGCAAAACTTTGATGAGTGGTGGCATCAGTAGGTACCATTGTAGTAGGAAGAGCAAGCTGATTTGTTTGATCGGCCATGGAAAAAAAAAATTATAGCTTGAGCTCTGATACTATGTGAATCTTATAGGTTTTGTATGTTATTCAATAGTTGAGAAGTACAGAATTATATAATACATGAAGTGGAAGACAGTAAACATGTATAGAATACAGAGTCTAAAAGGAAGAAATAATGTTTATCTCAAACTCAAGTTTCCTAAAAATCAACATTATCATGTTTCCACCAAAATGAAATTCACACTTGCACAGCAACAGTGATGAAACCTCTTGGTTGTATTTACAAATTATTAAGTTTTACTGGAGATTCTCAACAAAACACCAGCGGGTTCTGCACCCGATGGTGATAACCAGTAAGCAGGCATTCATAACACTGTACAAGCAATGTACTAGTCTCCACATTAATGTTCAAGCAGGAAAAAAAAAAAAAAAACTTATGATGATACCTGATCTTATTGACAAACAGATAAACTCTACTGAATGTTAATTCAAGCATCAAAATGTGATTACGATTTCAGGACTCTCTCAATTGCAAGACATGTAGAAGTCCTTCGGCATGGTACCAACCACTGTCTCCCGCTTCTCTCCATTGTTGAAAGTAGCACAATTGGGACGGCCTTAATCTCATACTTCTCAGCAATTTGCAAGTCACTGTCAGTGTTGAGCACAAAGCACTTAAGTTTCCCGTCATACTCTTCTGCAATTTCATCAATCACACGATGAACCATCCTGCAAGGCCCTCACCAACTTGCATAGAATTCAACCAAGACTGGAACATCACTTTTCACAATTTCTCCCATGAACCCTCGGTGACAGCTGCAGCTGTACATACCCCAAAGATTTGGTTAAACACGACATTCTACATTACACTCTCAGATTATATACCTTAACGACATATTCAAAAATATATTTTAGAAAGCATCAAGCAAGCAGAAATTAAAACAAAACCAAAGAAGAAGGATTAAGCATATATTCAACCTATATTTATCAACAAAGAATCTTATTGCTAATTTTTTTATTAGGTTTTTTATATAAATATACCAAAAAAAATATTCAAAAAAATTATTGACTAAAAAAACTTTCAAAACTAACTTTTTTAATTTTTTTCTTTTAAATATAAACTATTTCCTTTGCCATTGTTATACCATTAACCCTTATTCATATTATAATATAGACTAAAGATCTATCACATGCCTACATTTTTTTTTTTTCTTTTTACGTGACCCACGTAAAGATCTAGCAGCCATGGGCTCAGACACTCTTTTTAGCATTCATTTCGGCTCTTATAAATCTTAAATTCCAAATCCATTTTTCACAACTTCTTCTACGCGCGCACATGGTGCCATAACCATTGTTTGTTTGTGTTTGAATATATATATATATATATATATATTATTTGATGAATGTGAAATGTATAATTAATAAATCTATATGTTATGTTAGTGAATTAATAATTTTTTATTGATAAATCTATATAAAATAATGAAATTGTAATCACCTTGCAATGCCTGGCATTGTTGCAGCGAACAGAAGCCACATTTTTTTTTTCTTTGACTTTCCAATTCTTTTCAATTTCTTCCTTCCCAAAATATATTTCCAAATCAATTGAAATTATTATAGCCCTCTGTTAGAAACAAACAGAAACATCTAATCAGTACATTACTTCATTATTTTTCCAACACAAGGAAATTAATTTCAAACACCAACAAAACCCAATCAGATACCGGTCAAAGATCCAGAACATGCTTGGATCGGGTTCGGGTTACCCGAACTTGGGCACTTGGAGCTCCTTTACTTGCATAAAACTTACAAAAGGCGTGAAGAGCGGTAATGAAACCGATGAAGCATAGGCTCATAAAAGAACTACAGTAGGAGAGACTTGAGTCTCAGTTAATCGTTGTTAATCGTCGGTGTAGAATTGGAGCTCGTTGTTGCTTCCAAAGGAGGTGGTAGATGTTGCGGCAGTGGAGGATTTCAATGCGGCGGTGTTTACATTTGCCAGCTGTGGCAGCGGCAAAGTTACATGGATCTATGACGCCCGGACGCAAAGTGGAGGGGGAGGTGGATGATCCAACGCGTCGGCGTTTAGGTTTTACTGTGGCAGCGGAGGATCCAACACTGCAACGTTTACGTTTGCCAGCTATGTCAGCGGCTGAGCCATGTGGAGCTATGATTATCGGACGGAAAGTGGAGGAGGAAAGGGTTTGTGGCTGAATAGAGAAAAAAGAAAAACAAATAAATAAAAATATTTTGATTAATTTTATGAGTAGTGAAAGGTTATAAAGCAACTTACAATTATAATAGACTCTGCATCATCTTTTACCAGATGAACCCCGCATCTTTTCACCTTCCAATGCTTTAAAACTTTAGCATTCACGTATGGAGAGAATTGAAATGAAGATAGAGTGGCTGAATATCCTTTGAACGGGTTGTCTCTCTCATACACAATTAGCACGTGATCTGAATTATGCCGAACATTACAGAAGCAACTCCAAAGGCCTTCACGTACTTCACCACTATTATCAAGGTCTACACCATCCATCTTGAAATCAATAAGATATGAACTAAAACTACATAACCCCTGGGAAGGTTTCCTAAATTTAAAGATGATGCAGAAAACCACTCCAGTGAACTGATCCCAATTTAAAGGAAACTGTATGGTTATGGAAGATTCCATACTTCTATGGCTGAACCATCCTGGAACTTCACTTCCAGGATATATTAGATGACAATGACGCTGCAACACAAAATCAAACATTTAGCTATAAATCAAATATATAAGAAAACTTTGATTAGCTTAATGGCCTTACATTCTCAATTATGAACGGAAGCTCTGCCTCGAGTACCTTCTGATCCAATCTCCAGCAATTTTCAAAATCTGCAATGGAAAGATTGCAACATTTTCTTAAGTTGCTTGGTATGGTTTCAAGTGATATGCAGTCGTATGCACATAAACCTTCTAAAGATGGTGGAAACTCCGGCAACAACCTAAGACTCTCGCATCGGCTCACGTTCAATCCCTTGAGTTGCCGAAACTTCTTGATACAGCTCGGAAGTCTTTCAAGATATCTGCATTCACTGAGTTCCAAATATAGAAGGCAACTCAGATGTTCAATGGATGAGGGTAACTCTTCAATTCCCGATCTACTTAAATTAAGGCGGACCAAAGATTTTAGATTGTAGATGCTGTCCGGAAGCCTCCTAAGATTTATGCAGCTCCATAAATGCAACTTATCTAGAATCATATTTACTTGAGTAATCTCTGGAAAACTTTCCATTGGGCAATAACTCATATCAAAATCTTTTAAAGCTTTAGATTCGATTCTTCTTGGAAGACTCTTCAGATTTTTACAACCCTCAAGATTGAAAATTTCCAGTTTGTGAAAATATTGAATGGATGAGTGAACCTCAACTAAACTTCCACAGCCATACAGTTGGATGGTCTCAATATTAATAGCCTTTGACAGATCAGGAATTTCAGTCAAATATTTGGATTCTGAGAGATCAATCTCCATTAAATTGACAGGATTCTGTCATGAACAAAAAAAAAAGGCATAAAAGTTAAATATGGAAGCAACTACGATTAGAGCAATTAGCATATATAAATAATTAAATACCTGCACTCCATCCCAAAGCTTTTTAACTTTGCTATGCCTCAGCCGAAGCACAACCAGAGTTTTTGGAAAGAATTTAATGGTATTGACTTCAAAGGAAATTTAGTCCAGTGGAGATAACTCAAATTCTTGGGAAAGGATTGAAGCCTTTTACACGAAAGCTGCAATTTTCCCTCTCCATATCCATAAAAACGCTCGTTGGGACAATAGCATTCGAGAAATCTAAGATTATACATCTTTGTAAACACGTCAGGTTCCAAGTGAATCTCACTTGAAAACATAGACATGTCCAGTGATATTCCTTCAATTGCTCCATTTCCCTAACAATTGAAAGTACAATATGCATTCAATATTATTATTATATCAGTTAAAAATATAATGAATTAAGAAAAGCTCACCTTGTTTTCCATCCATACATCGCTGACGTTCTCATGATTCAACAACAACCTGGTTTCATCATGCGCAATTTCTCTACCCATTTCTTGCAATAGATCGTGCACTTCCAACACATTGTCAAAGATTTCTACAACAAGAGATTTATCAATAAGGGTAGTGATAGCAAAATGCACAGAAGTATTAAAGGCGACATCCAGAATTTTGGTCACATATTCACGACTTTTTCCTCTGAAAAAACATGCAATGTGAAGAAATATTTCTCTCTCTTCCTTATCTAGTCCATCATAACTAGTTTTTAAAACATCGTGAATTTCAGGATGGTGGAAGTTGCCTAATCTTTTCAACATGCTCTCCCAATCTTCGTCACTTTTACAAAACAATGCAGAACCCAAAACTTTGAGAGCCAATGGATTGCCTTTCACGTAACTTACCACCTTTTCTGCTTGCAATATACGATCACTTGGAGGAAAATCTTGTTTGAAGACATTCATGCTAAAAAGCTGAAGAGCTTCAGGAGCATTCAGTTCCTGCATTTTACAAATCTTATCACCAGCAACGTTAAAGAGAACTTGCTGATTTCTACTAGTGACAATAATTCTGCTCCCTGGACCAAAAATGTTAAACATATCAGCAAATAATAGCTCTTTCAATTTTCTGGAATCCTCTGCATCATCAACAGCAATAAGAACTTTCTTCCGACAGAGACAATTCTCTAAAAATGACAGGCGTAAATCAAGAGTGCTTGCAGTTGAACATTGTTTCTGTAACAGTGCGGAAAAAAGTTGGTGCTGTAACTGTGTACAATTTGTCTTCAATTGTTCTCTAACATTTGGAAGAAAGCAGCAGCTTTCAAATTGAGGAAAGATTTCATCATAAATAGCTCTAGCAATAGTGGTCTTACCAAGACCAGCCATGCCCCATATTCCAACATATCTTACATCATCTGATGATTCTAAGCATAATAGAGATTTAATTACTTCAATTCTTGATTCAAAGCCAACCAATCCTTTGTAGTAGTATTTGGGAGCCTTTTGATTCAGCTTTTCCAGAATATCATATATGATTTTCTGGATAGGTTCAGCTTCTGACCTGGTAAACATGAGAAATCAATCAATATTTATAAAATTCAGAAAATAATTAAAATGAATGATAAAGGAGTCTTTATTATTAAAAATCAGAACTGCCAATTTAAATCTTTGTTAATTCTTTCAAATTGCCATTTAAAAAGATTATTTCAAATAATATACAATGAAAGGTATATTTTCATTTTCAATTAATTGATATATATATATATATATATATATATATATATATATTCATTTCAATTTACTTGAAAAAAAGAAAATAGTATCTATCTTTAAATTATAATACATATAGCCCATCCCATAAATCTCAATAAGCAAGAATTGGAAATGTTCATTAATTCTTTAGTTTTTTTTTTTAAAAAAAATTTATTTCAAACAAATTCAAGAACATTTTGTTAAGTTCACATCATTATGTTAATATGGGACTTTTCGAAGTATTTTACCCGATAGAAGAATCCCATCCGGATAAACTACCAACTTGCTTCAAAGCATCTCTCCAGCTCTGCACCTCATCTAACTCTTTATGTTGCCCAAATGCGGCTCCAAAGCTACCAGTCTGGTTACGAATATGGAATGGATCAACTCCATAAAACACTGGTATAATAATTTGGCCATTTTCTTTCCTGCAATCAAGAATCTTTACAAGTTCCCTCAAACAGCATTTGGAAGATGCATAGTCTTGTGAGAAAACAACAACTGAGATTTTGGACTGCTCAATTGCCTCCAAAAGTGATGATGAAATCTCTTCTCCTCTCACAAGTCTATTGTCAATGAAAGTTAGAATTTTATTTTGATTTAAGGCGTAATGGAGGTGGCTAGTAAAATTATTACGAGTGTCTTCACTTCTGAAACTAAGGAAAACATCATGTTTTCTTGGTGGAGAGTTAGTGGGTTATAAGGATTCATGAGAAGAAGATGATGCAAAAGAAGAAGAAGAAGCAGAATATGAAGATTGATTAATGGCAATTGAAAATTTAGAAAAAACAGATTGATAGTTGAAATTTAAATAAATATTGAAAAACTGTTGGAGAGGATAGAAAAACACATTTAGATAGAATTGAAATGTTTAGAAGAAATTATAATAATTTTCAACTATCATGCTTCAAACTCAAGTGGAAGAGGGTATTTATAGATATAAATATAACTCTTAAGCAAATCAATTGGAGTGTATCACCTAAAAGAAAACTTAAGGGAAAGTTGGTAGACAAATGAATGTTTTTGTTTTGTTTTGTTTTTTTTTTTTTTTTTAAAGAAGGTTCACATCAAATTTGCACTGTCCAACAATCTTGGTCAATTATCAAATGACTTCACAAAATAAATGCAAGTGGTTAACAATCCTGAGCCACATACATGATATGTGGCCATTTTTTTTGTAATTTTTTTTAGTATAAAGGTACTTAATTAATTGTTGATATTTAATAAATTGGAAATTTAAAAATAAACCGATTAAAATATGATTTAATTAGCACAAATTGAAAAAAAGAAGTAAAAGTTTATTTAAAAAAAACTATATGTTGAATTTGATTTTAGAGAGAATTACTATTTGTCCCATATATTTTGGCTTATTACACTATTTATTCTAATATTTGAAAAAATATTTATTCATTATTAAAATTTGTAACAGTTAACATTCATTAGTTCTTTTTAAGGAATAAAATAATACACAATTTTGTAAATGTTAAGGATAAATAAATAATTTTTCAAATGTCAGGGATAAAATAGTGTAATAAGCTAAAACACATGAGGTAATTAGTAGTTATCCCTTGATTTTATGGTTTCAATTTATTTATTTTTTTTAAATTTCGGCCTTCTCACATCTCTAATGCAAACATAAATAAAAAATAATTAAAAAGAAACAACTTGGAATAATTACTTTAATTCTTGATTCAAAGCCAACCAAGACTTCGTAGTAGTATTTGGGAGCCTTTTGATTCTGACCTAGTAGTATTTGAGCTGTTCCAGAATATCCTCTATGATTTTCTTGATAAGTTTAGATTCTGACCTAGTAAACATGAAAAATCAATCAATATTTATAAAATTCAGAAAAGAATTGAAATGAATGATAAACGAGTCTTCTATTATCTATATAAAAAAAAACACAATCAAGGAATTAATTACAGATTGGCACTATCTGTTTTAAGTATGTGTCAATCTGCGATTTTAAAACGTTATATTCAATCAAATTTTATGAAAAGTCATGTATTTTTTCATTTTACAACAGTTATTTATATACTTTAAACGTTTTATTCAATCAAAATTTAAGAAAAGACATGTATTTTTAAGTTTACAATGGTTATATATAATAATTTCAAGTGTTGTATCTTTTAAGCCACAGAGTATCTAACCAACTCAATCCACTAAAAGTCAGTTTTTTGAAGGATGACTCTTTCTTTTGCAAACAATTCATAATTTTGGACCTTCAACTTTTGTCCTCGCAGCAGATTGGACTCTAATGACTTTTTCTTCAATTCTTTTTCTGCTATTTTTTTTTCTTTTTCAGAGTTAATAGTAGTTGTAGTTAGTGTTAGATTAAGGCCCTGAAAGCACTCACCACCACAGTCATAGGCATGGGGTTTCCTTTTCTGCATTTGTATGTCAAAATTCGCTTAAATTGTACCCTCCTCTAACGGGAAACTAAAACGGCCCCACCATTTTTTTATTATTATTAAACGGTCGCTTTCTCTCCAGAATAATTAATTTATGGACGAAAATATATGCACTGTCTATATAAACGATAATTTTTTTTTAATTATTCTCTTACTCCCGTTCTGTCATAGGCTGCAACACAAAACTTTATCCTTAATTTATTAGGCCTAATGCTCTGTGTTCATCCTCCTGTCTTCAACAACACGTTTTTATCTTCTATTGATTTTTAGTTTTGGAACAGCTCTGAGACTCCACTATTTTAATTACTGCACACTGAAACAACAAAACTAGCGAATTTTGACAAGTAAAAGTCTAAAACGGATAAAAAAAATCATTAACGTCCAATATGTTCTTAGGACAGAAGTTGAAAGTCCAATTTGGAACTTTGACGGTTTAAAAACTATACAATCAGCACAGTACGTGAGAGATTTAAATTTAAAATAACACAACATATAACATGATTAATCAACACAGTTGATTGCTCAATTCTCAGGATGAGAAAAATAAAGCCAAAGCTTTAATTCAAATTGATTAATTGATAAAAGTCATCAATAAAAGTGATAATTAACTATTTATACTTTATTAATAATAAAAAAAAAAAACTAGGCATAAATAAGGATAAAATAGGAATTAAATAATTGTCCTATAAAACACGAATAATTGCAATCTTTGCCACTAGACTAAACATCTCATCATAATCTAGCCCACACTGTTGTGAGAAACCTTATGCTACCAAACGAACTTTATATGTCTCAATTTAACCATCTGAATGATTCTTGATCTTATACACCCACTTGAATGAAATGGGCTTCACATCTTTAGTTTTTGGCACCAAGTCCCATGTTTGATTTTCAGCAAGAGCTTTGATCTCATCCTCTATGGATTTTCTCCATTTAATTTTGTGTGATGCCTCCTTAAAGGATGCTGGTTCTTTTTCTTCTTCCACCACTGCAACATTGGTATATTTGGGATTTTTCTTTCACCCTACACCATAAGAAAATCAACCTATAATGATAGGAAATTTCATTATTAAAAGTTGAAAAATCATCATTAAAATTATTTAATGACGAGAAATATCCCTTTATCGCCCCTCATTACTGCCCTCATTGGGAAATGTATTAATGACGAAAATGGAGTTCTGTGATAATTACCATCATTAAAAATGCTTTTTAATGACAACAAATGTAATCATTTTATCGTCATTTTTCCCTCACTATATAGCACTTTATTGACAAAATTTACCATCATTATATAAAAATTAGCCCCTCAATAAAAATTGTTTAAACAATATTGATCCCCCTCATAAAATCAATAATTTTCCTCATTAAACATAATTTTAGTGACAAAAATTTGTCATTAATTGATTTTAACTCCTCATTATATATCTTTATAACAATAAAGTTTTCATCAGTATAAATTGTAATATAACTAATAGAAGTTCATTACAATAAGGACATATCTCATCACTATAATAAAAGCATCCATTAGTGTATATATATAATATTAATTTGTATGTATAGCGAAGTATTTTGTACATACAATCACATCCATATATTTATTCAATCAAAATATACATAATGACAAGTTTGTCAAAGTACATGAGTTCCATCTAAATGAATTGTCTAACATTTCCTAACATTTACTCCTTAGAGTACAAAAATATTCAAGTTCTTTGTGTATCACTTGGTTTTTCCAAAAAAAAAAAAAAAGAAAAAAAAAGAAACTTACCAAGTCCATAAATCCTTGCTTGAAATTTATCTGTCAAGACTTCTTTCCTCCACTTGTTTAATACTGACACAATTCAGACAATATTTAGTTAGAATTTAAAAGGGTTAAAAGTAATCTTAAAGAGAAGCATAGATGAGAAGTATTAACCATAAGACATTAAATTTGCATTCTAAAATCAACATCAACCGCTAACAACAACAAAATGAAGATCATGCATGCATTCCTCGCCCAAATAATATGGTATCATCAAAATAGACAACAATATACATGACATATTACGGATGTTTTGCACTTTTGCAACAAGTACAAATTAATGAGACGCTGAAAATGGTTATGAATTAAATGGGTTTAGTCACCGTTGACACTATAACTTTGGGTCATGTTTCACTTTGATATCAAATTTTCAATTTTTTTCTTTTCAGTTCCGAAAATTTTATTTTTGTTTTAAGTTAATGTACTTCGAACATATTAGATTATATTTAGCATACATGACAGCCAGAATAAATATATTTTTAATATATTCACTATGTAAACATTTTATTAAGCGACCTAATCATTTTGTGGGCTCCATAAAATAAATTTTGCTAAAATTTTATTTTATGGGACCAACAAGATGATTAAACTACTTAATGAAATGTTTACAAGGTAAATATATTAAAAATATGTTTATTCCGGTTGTTACGTATATTAAATTTCATCGGATATGTTTGAGGTACCTCAACTTGAAACAAAAATAAAATTTTTGGGACTGAAAAAAAATTAAAATTTTGATACAAAATAAAAATGACTCAAAGTTAAGATACTAACGGTGCAACAAATCCGAATTAGTAGCAACATAGAATGCATAATGCATTCTGAGCAAATACATTTGAAAAACAGAACATATAAACCAAATCATTTCATGAAATCACATTCCAATCATCAAGAAGCATACTTACATTGTCCTAAGCTTAAGAGAAACTAAGCCTAGAATCTACTATGACTAAATGAAAGACACAAGTTTAAACCATATAAAAAAAAAAATTTATTCAGCAGGTTTCTGAAATTAAAAAAAATACATATAATTGAGAATAAATTGATTAGCATATCCAATTAATTAGCATATATATATATATATATATATATATATATATATATATGGCTAACCCCTCAAAGATAAGAGCAAGAGGAACCAAGAAACCAATGGCAAAAATGAATCTATAAGTGACAAGAACTCTCAAGCTCATACCATCATAGGCTACTAATTTATAGAAAACATTAACACCAGCGAAGAAAAATTGAGCCGCCAACATTAACATCACTAGCTTCAACTCATGCAACCACTTAGAAATGTTCAATCCTTCATCATCTCACTCAATAACACTAAACAAAGAAAATGATTTTTTTTTTTTTTTGGGTCTTTTGAGTTTAAGGTTTCATTGTGTTTCTTTGTTGCTAGCTTCTGTTGTGAGATAAGAACACCATTATCTCAGAGATATCAAAACACTAACCAATAACAACAGTAAGATTAAACAAACGAGCCTGAAACATAACAGGAAAAGAGCAGCCTACACTAGTAAGGAAGATAAAAATGAGCAAAAAAAATTATATACTATTACAGCAACAGAAAACATAGTGCTCTTAATAAACACAACTATTGAGCTTTCAAGTTTAACACACCTCAAGTTTTTTTTCAACAAAAGACAGGTACTTCTCCCTTTACACTCTAGCCTACTTTTAGAAAATATCAGTCCCTGAAAAGCCAAAAAAATTACACATTAGAAGAGATTCACTATGCAAAGAATAAAAAAAAGAAAAAAAAAAAAACAAAAATACAACGAAAATTTCATTAGGGCTATAATTTGTTTCTGTAAAGCAATTCATCGAACAAGAACAAAGCAATTTGCAGGTTTTTTAAGTGAGTTGATTACACTATAAGACTCTTTTACAAATCCATTTTAGCAACAGAGCAAACAGCATAGTATAAACACGCGATAGATTAAACACTACCATAGATAATGAATAGTTTCAGAGGCTTGTGATGGATCAGATCTCCACCCTGCATTTCCATATCCTGGATTTCCATTTGCATCACCATATCCACGTCCCATATAACCACCGCTCTCCTGTAATTCTCCACCTGCACGAACGTTGCTATTTGGCGTACCCCCCAGACCATCCTCCGACAGTACCATATCCAACAGCATTCCCATAAGAACCATCAGTACCACCATAATTACCATGCCCATTACCTTGATTCCCATACCCAGCACTTCCGCTTGGAGATTGACCAGTAGGGGCTGAACCCGGACCACCAGTACCAACTCCTGCATTTGGTCCCCAAGAAGCACTCCCATAGCCCATTGCGCCATAGCCGGAAGGAGCTTGACCGCTCCATGAACTTCTGGGAGCACCAGGAGGGCCGCTTGCATACCCAGGGGACGTTTGGGTTCCCATAGGCAGCACCAGCTGGGCCTCCATACCCAGCGCCAGCACCACCATAAATTCCATAACCACCACATCCAACACCATAATTAGCTGGACCATATCCATAACCAGGCCCACTATGGTCAGATGAGGCATAAGGAGGAAAGCAACCTCCAGTACCCTGTGACTGCATGTACCTATTTGAATCCATTCTACCTTCACATGAACTTGCATTGCCCCCAGAAGTACCACTCCCCTGATAACCACCAGCACTGCCACAGCCACTACCACCACCAACGCCTGCACCACCACCCATTGAGCTGTTTGCCCCACCAGGATTCGCATCTTTCGGAAGAGCCCGCTTTACCTCAACCTGCTTACCATTCAAATCATGAAATGTTTTATGCAAGACCCGGTCAACTGCGTCCTCACTATCAAAGGAAATAAATCCAAATCCACGAGGCCTTTGGGTGTTCTGATTATACATTATAACTACATCAGCAACATGACCATAAGCTTCAAAATACTGACGGAACTCATCATCGGTTAGAGCAAGAGGCAACCCTCCAACAAATATCTTCTTGGTCCTGATATTTCCACCACCTGGAGCTTCATTTAAACCAAATGGAAGACTCTGTGATTTCATACCATCAACGTTGTCATTTATATGGCACCCCACAAGATAACTGGCAATATCAGCTGGTCCTGCATAAGGAGGCAATAAAGCCTTTGAGGAAGGTATAAAGCCTTCTCCACGAGCTACACTAGGCCAGTCCCAAACAAATTTACCAGCATTGCTCAAAGCGGATGAGACACCTACAGCAGAAGGGAAAACAAGGATCACAGTATAGCCACGTTGTCCAAGTACGTGGAGAGCTGGAGCAAAATCGACATCCCCAGATATAAGCATGATGGAAGAAGGTGGAGGATTATCAAGGGCAAAAAGAAACATATCCAGCAAGATAGCTTTATCAGCAGCATCCTTTCTCCCATTAGGAACATCGATGAGTTTAACGCCAGTTCTCTGGCAGCCTTCTCTGAGTCGCCTAGGAAAGGGACTAAAATACCCATATGCAGAAAACGTCATAACAGCACCTTTAATTACAGGATTTAATGCCATTCTGATATTAACTGCTACATCGTCTGGTTGGACATTGCTGGGAACAGGGCAATTCTCAATGTCCCAAAGGATAGCCACAGGACCATCTAGAGAGCTTCGGCCTTGCTGGTTTGAAGATGGTTGAACTGTGAGCATACTTGATTCTGCCGAACTTATTGTTCCCTTCTATTCAGATGGATCAGCAGGTAACATAGGTGCTGATGTATTTGCATTAGCCATCATTTCTTTATTGTATTTTTGACAAATTAAAGATTCCTGTAGATGTTCAAGGGAGGCAATAAAATTCACCAACCAATACATGTATTCTTCTCATACAACTTATGAAAAATTAATGCAAACCTATCAATTTGAAGGGATCCTAGCCGTGATGTCCTAAAATGCATTCTTCTGATTAATGTTAATAAATTGCATTCAACACCTAACTACCGAGAAAAAAATAGAACTTTTAAGTTAACATGGGGAACAAATAGAAAGAAAAAGATCTGAACAAGAGATGAAAATACTAGTAAGAATTAAGATGACAAAAAAAAAATGGTTTATGACCAAAAGACATTCAAGTTTAAAGTCAACTAACTGAGACAAGAACTGCTCATGTAAATTCCAAAATAAGTTCAGGCATGATTATGCTATGCAGACATGCTACAAAACCCTACTTCCAATCGTTCAAGTAGTCAATGTCGAATTCTTGAAATCAAATATAGCTTAACGAGGTTTATCAGGAAAAAGCTAGGAATCCCAGTTCAGACCAAAGTGATGTTATTTCATATTCCGAAACAACAATTGAGCATACCAAAACCCAAAAATTCGAACTAAACTCAACAAAGATTAATAATGAATCATTGTCCAAAACAATTCAGAGCACCAAAATATATATTAAAGAATCGATCTTTTCAACTCGTACAGTGTTCTCAGAACCAACAAAACAAAACCCCACAAACGAAAAACTCAAACAAATTGAATATGGCATTGGATTAACAAAATTTAACATAAAAACAGGGACTAGAAAAGAAGAAAAAAGGTACCTCATAAAAAGATTAAAACAGTAGTTCCTGTAGAAAAAACAGAAGCTTGAAGATCCAATATCCAATTCAATCCAACAAAGATAAAAATACAAAATCCAGAATATCAGTTGGCTGTAATCGAGATAAACACCGACCTGGGCATGAAGCACGGAATTTTCCTTTTTTTTTTTGAAGGGATTATGAATTTATTAATATCATATTATTATGTGAGAAGAAAATGAGATTACAGTGTAGGATTGATTGAGGAGTGTTTTATACTGTTGAAGCTCTGGTTCGTTTCTCTGATATCATGCAATTGCAATATGGACTAGAGTCTTTGGCGGTCTTGGTTTTTTTTAATGCTTTTCATTTTTTTTTTTACGCTTGTGGAAGCATGGGCATCTTCTTGTTCTATATGGAATAAAGTTTCCTAGAAAAAGTAAATCGCAAGGTCAATTTTCTAAAATGAACCCTCTCAATTGATAGCTCTCCTGTACTGGAGGTAAAAAAAAAAAAAAAAGTGAATTTTTTTTTATTTTTTTAACTGAACTTGTGATACATTATTTATGTTGTAAGTCCCGACATATATCACTGTCTTATTCTATAACATTTGCTGCAATCAAACAAAAGTTAAAAATAGGCGAAATACTTATGTTTTTTTTTTTTGTTAATTTTAACTATTGTACATTATAATTTATCAAATTAGAATATTGTATGACTTGTATCTCATTTTTTTTTATTCTTTTAAAAAATACTAAAATCATAAATAAAAATTAATTCAACCATTGTAATTAATAAAATAAAAAGAAAAAAAATAATTTTTTGATAAATAAAAAATATCAAAAAATTATTTTTTAATTTTTAATGAGATTGAAAATGAACCTAAATGTGAAGGTCGATAAATCTGCAGGTAAAAGTCAATAAACATGCAAGTGAAGGTCAATGAAATTTTCTTATATATTCATTGATTTTCACCTACAATTTCATTAAAAAATGAATGATCCTACAAGTAAAGGTCAATGTACTTGAAAGTGAACGTCAATGAATCTAGCTTGTCCTAGCAAGTCAGCCATGCATCCATAATGTTTAAGCTCTCATGGGACCCATAAATAGCTTCCATTTCATCCTAAAGCTTTCTAGCTTCATCAACCAAACGTCTATGGCTAGTAGAGGTCCCATTTAATTTGATTATGTGGTAATTAACAAGTATATATATATATATATATATATATATATATATATATATATATATATATATATATATATATATATAAAGGAATTTCTGCAACTTGAGAGAATAAGAAGAAGTTGAAGTTTGTTGGTGCAAGCAAAGAATAATTGATGAAAAGGAGAAGCAAAGAGTCAGTTTATGAAATCTAAGAGATGAGCAAAGAAGTAAATGCAATATAATCATAATAATAAAAATCATTGATCGCCTTGGTTCCACCTATGATTTTTGGATTGGGAGGCGATGAGTTTGTTTGTGTAACAGTAATAGATAGATAGATAGATATATGGTTATGAAAGAAGGATAGAGAAAAAGAAAAGAACAACAAAGAGAACTCATCAATTGCATGGAATGTTCTACATGCACACATTGCGAATCTAGAAAAATTAGTTAATGGGGCAATTTTTATATGAAAAAAAATTATACATCTAAACTTACAAAAACATACATATATATAAAGTCTAACATTAAATACTCATGAGTTTTTTTAAATACTACAATTGTCCTCATTGTGGTTTCACATTTTGATATCGTTGTATGATCTTTTATTGTCTATGCTATCTAACACATCCTTTTCTATATAAGTAACCATACAATCATTCAACCAATAATCTCTTATACAATTGTGTAGCTTGTTCTTTATGATGTTTATAGCTGAAAAAACTCCTTTCCACACTTGCAGTTGCAATTGGTAAAATCAAAGTTAACTTCAAAAGTAGGTTCACCAATGAATAAATAATATGCTTCATATTATCTACTAATTTTTTTAAAGAGATCACTAATCCCTTTTGGTTCTAAAAATCCACAATCTAACCGCCCATCAACTATATAGTTCTCAAGTTGACAATCAAGTGCCACAAACTCCATTGAAGAAAATTCACTTGGATAAAGCCGAGCAAGTTGCATCAATTTTTGCTTATTGAAATTAACAAATGACTCTCTAGGGCTCAAACATACAACACAAAGTAATAACTTAGTGTTTACCTTTGTGAAGCGATTATTAAGCCCTTGAAGCTATCTATCAATCACTTGATAAAATATTTCAACTTGAAAGTGATGTAAGTTTGTAATTTGTGCACCTTTATGCCTTGATCTCCCTTGAGGAACAAACATGCCATCCATATTTGGAGTAACAATATTGTATGACTCACAAAATAAGGAAACCTCTTCAAGCAAAGAATTCCACAAATTATCTCTTATTGCTTGTAACTATTGCTTGCACACTGCAACTAATGCCATTGCATTTATAATATATGGATCCTTTATAGTATCTGAGACAGATCATTAGTAATTCCCAACATATTTTTCATTAAGTGTAAATTGAAGACAAAATTAAATGATTGTATAGAATTTAATACTGCGCATGCTTTAGCTCGCTGCGCTGAAGTCAACCCATTGTCTTCTACAATTTCAAGCACATCAATGACAGGAGAAAACATATCAACCAACTGAAGTAATGAATTATAGTGTGAATCCCAATGAGTATCTCCTACTCTTTTCAAAGAAGTCTCTTGATTTAACCCACGCTTAGTAGAAATTTCACTATTCTCTATTGCTTCCAAAATCATACTAACTTGTTTTTCTCAAAGAGCATTTTGATGTTTACTTGAAACTCCAACCATATTTGACAAGTTAGTGATCAAAGTAAAGAGCAAAGAAATTTCTACATGTTTCTTAGCAACAACTACAAGTGCTAATTGAAGTTAGTACGCAAAATAATGAAAACATAAAAAGCACATCCATTCTCTTTGAAAATAAAACTTTTAAGGCCATTAAATTCACCTTGCATGTTGCTAGCCCCATCATAACCTTGCCTATATATTCTAGATAAACTCAATCCATGTTTAGCAAATAAAGATTCTAATGTTGTTTTCAATGAAAGAACAGTTGTAGTAGAAACTTGAACAAGACTAAGTAAATGTTCAACAACATATCCTTTCTCATCTACAAAATGTAAAACAACTGCCATTTGCTCTTTAACTGACATGTCTCTGTATTCATCAATTAATATAGCAAAAAAATCACCTCCAAGTTCATCAATAATAGCACGAGTAGTCTCATTAACAATTGCACTAGCAATATCTTTTTGGATTTCTGGAGCAACAAATTTCATATTGCCATGCGTAGTTTCAAACACTTTACTAAGAGATTCATTATGAGCAACAAGAAACTTTACTAAATCATAAAAATTTACTGGTTTTAATGAAAGGTCAGATTCCCTATAACCCCAAAAAGACAAACTTTTTTGTAAAAGAAATTGAGCACAATCAATTACTACAGTTAATTATGTATGATATTCTTGTTTAACTTGCTCAAATTGACGATTTATAGCAACTTCAATATGTTGCTTTTGATTCAATAATGCTTGAAATTTCATATAAGATTGATTATGGATGCTATTAGTACTAACACTAGCATGAGCTTGTAAACTATCCTTCTTTTTCCAATTTGAAAATCCCTCAGTAATAAAAGAATCACCATCCCCTTTCTCTCCAAACTCAGGTTTCATCGTATAATAGCATAAACAATAAACTGCATCTTTTGATATGCTATACTCCAACCAACTACCAAACGCATTAAATCAAGAAGGATTGAACCTACAAAAATTCTTACCGAATTGTGTTTGTGGAAACTTATGTTCTCGGGGCTAACAATGACCTTTTTACAAATAAGCTCTTTGAATTTCATCTCGAACATTAGGATGATATGCTGAAATTTTCAGTCGTTGACCAAGATCTACTAGGAGATTTTTCAAATTAGCTTTTAAAAATTTATTCATTAGATGTGCTTGCTTTTTTCTACCATCATTAGATATTTGAGAGGAAGAAGATTGATCAGGTGGTAAATTTCTCTTAAGTAAAATAAAAATAGTATAATTATTAGACTACAAATATTTCAATGTGATTTTTTTAATTATATATAAATACCCACAAGAGATATATAAACACAATAATTTGTGAATAGCTTATAAAGCATTAATATAAGAAAATTTCACATAACTAACCTGATTAAATAGATAAAAAAGTAATGACTTGAAGTTGAAAGTTGAAAGTTGAAAGAAATTGAATAGAAAAAAAAGTGCCGATGTTGTCTCTTTTTATGAAGCCCTTTTTTTATGAAGCCTTCTTGTAAAGTTGTAAAAGTGAAAAATTAGATTTTGTTTTTATTTTAAGTAAAAAAGCTGTAACTTTTTTTAAAAAAAGTAATTTAAGTAGGGACAACAAGTTAAAGTAATAATAAATTAGGACTCATATCAACACATTATAAAAAGGCGCCCTTTAATAGATCCGCCACTGCATGCACAATAATTCTTATTACCATGCTTCCTTTCAATTTCAATTTAATAAAAAAAAAAGTAGATGTAATTTATGATTGGAGCATCAGTGTTGCCGACATGGGATGACTGTGCTTCTCCTTTCTGCCTAAACTTTACGCATATGCTTATGTTAACAGCAACAGTTCAATAATTCACATTGGTTGCTTGCTACTTCAGTCAGTTCCAAGTTTGATCACCCTTTCAAGATCAAATGGATACTATAAAAAGAAATGAACTTTGCCATACTATTCCACTCATAGACGTGGCCAAGCTATTTTCATCAAGAGGCCAAAAGGTTAGTATCATTACCCCTCCTGTCAATGCTCCTGCTATATCCAAATCATTGAGAAAAGCTGACACTCAGATCATTGGGTCGTAAAACTGACACTCAGATCATCAAGTTCCCTTGTGTGGAAGCTGGATTGCTTGAAGGATGTCAGCACTTGGAGTTGGTTCATTCACCTGAAATGGTAATGAAGTTTTCAAGGGCCACTGCTCAGCCACTTGAAGATGTCTCAAAAGAGCATCATCTTCATTGTCTAGTTTCAGACTTTTTTTTTTAATGGTCTGATAAAGTTGCATCCAGGTGTGGAGTCCAAGAATCGTTTTTATTGGAACTTGTTACTTCTCTTCATGTGCTTCAAGTTGTGTGATTAGGTATCGGCCTTACAAAAAAAGTGTCATACTGATCTTTATCTCATTTCTTATCTTCCAGGCGAGATCAAGTTAACAAGAAACCAATTATCGGATTTTATCATACATGAAACTACCGCCTCCTACTTCAACAGATAATTGAAAGAATAAGAGGCTAAAAGCTATGGCGTTCTTATGAACAGCTTCCATGAGCTTGAACCCGATTACGCTGATTATTTCACAAAAGGTTTGGGAGTCAAATCATGGCATATTGGTCCCATTTCTCTGTGCAATACTAATGTCCAAGATATGGCAAACAGAGGTAAAGAGGCTTCCATTGATGAAAGTGAGTGTTTAGAGTGGTTGAATTCAAAGAAACCAAATTCAGTTGTGTATATATGCTTCGGAAGCATGTGAAAGTTTTCTTCATCTCAACTTCTTGAGATTGCAATGGGGCTTGAAGATTCATGGCAGCAATTCATTTGGGTAGTATGGAAAAGCGAAAATGATGAAGAAGATGAAGAAAAGAAAAGGGCTGATAATACGAGGGTGTGCACCTCAAGTATTGATTCTTGAACATGAAGCAGTAGGAGGATTCGTGACTTATTGCGGCTGGAACTCCATTCTTGAAGCAATATCAGTAGGAGTGCCAATAGTGACATAGCGAGTATCGCCAGAGCAATTTTATAATGAAAAGTTGATAACTGAGGTAGTAAGAACCGGAATTGCGGTGGCTTCTCAAAAGTGGACTAATTTTGGAGGAGATGGTGTGAGGAAAGAAGCTACAACGAAGGCAGTGAGACAAGTGATGGTGAGTACGGAAGCAGAGGAAATGATATGTAGAACAAAAAACCTCGCAAAAATGGCAAGAAAAGCAGTAGCAGAAGGTGGATCTTCTCACACTGACTATAATGCTTTCATTGAAGGAGTATGAACATATAGAACGTTATCGACATTTATGATTTCTTCATACTTGCTGATTTATCCACTAAAAGTAAATTATGTTAGTTGTGGGTGTGTTAGGTAGTGACTATGTATTTTGCCGGCTATTTACCATTTTAGGGAAAAAGTAATTTTATTTCCCAAGTTATGGTAGTTTTGAAACTTATTCCCATTATATGATATTTTTTTTTTAGATTAAAAAATACAAAATACTACTTGAAGTAGCATTTTGTTACTATTTAACACAAAACACTACTTGAAGTAACATTTTATTACTGTTCACCTAGAAAATAGCATTTTAATACTGTTTACTTGTGGCTATAATTATTAAAAAAATTATTCTTATTTATATTTTAATTAATTGTTTTTAATACATTAATTACTAATAATAATTTTTTTTATTTAATTTTTTTACAAATTAGCTACTCATTATTATTATTCATACAAATTCATAATAACTTTTATATAATTTTATTATTTAAATCTATGTAATTATTATTATTTTTATTTTAAATTATCTTAATTATAAATAACATTTCAATAAAATAACTACAACTATGAACTATTATTGTTGCTAATAAGATATATTATTATTATTATTATTATTATTATTATTATTAAATTAACAATCATTACACAATAATTAGTCTCTAAATATTATTAAAATAACATAATCATAACTCAATAATTAGATACTATTTATAATATTTAAAAAATTAACATTAAAAAAAATTAAATGTACAAAACGCTACTTGGAGTAGCGTTTTGTACATTAAAAGTACATTACGCTACTCGAAATAGCATTTTATGCCTTCTCCCAATGGCAGACTCCCAACTCAATCAAAATCATTATAAAATAGGAAATATTTTCTTATTTCACCATATGAATAGGAATAAGTTTTAAAACTACTATAATTTGGGAAATAATTTTTTTTTTTTTCTCTTAAAATGGTAAATAGCCCTGTAATTTGTTTATACATAAGGCAGCTTAGTGTCCATATAAATGTTAGAGAACAGCATCACTGTGCACTCATATCACAGTAAAATTGAAATTGGCAAAGTTTGAGTAGTTAAATAGCAAAAACTCCCTTAATGGCACTAAAATATCATGAATTTAATTTCAGACCGTTACAGAGTTCAAAGAAAATTGAAATTTAGGACCAATGAGCCTCGGCTTAGTGGTATTCGACTTTGATTTCTAGCCTTTTAAGGTATTGAATGATTTTTCTCAAAAGTTTACTGGGAAAAAATTGACGACCACAAAAGCTGTAGTTTTATTGACAAATCAAATGGCTTAAATCATTTTGGTAGAAGACAATCTCATGATAAAGCTTATTGTTATGTTTTATAGGTGTAGGACTTGGGAAATTTGATGCTCAAGTTATGTGGAGCAAAAATTTTGCCTTAAAACGGTAACCTCAACTGCCATAAGATTAAAATCTATAGAGATGAGGACTGCCATGAGATTAAACTCTGTAGCTACAGATTACAGAGACTGAAATGTAATACTTGAAATGTAATCTAACTAGAGATTGCTGTATCAATTAGAGATTAAAGTGGAAAAGAATACCTACCAACGTTACTAATGTCAAAGTTCTTCCATGAAAGGAATGACTATATTTTTAAGCCTTTATGTCGAGTTACGCTTGATTAGTGAAACTATCCATCTAAAACACAGTTTAAGAGCTTCAATACAAAAGCCAATCCATCAATGACATTTTCAACTCTTTCTCTCCAATTTATTCAAATCTTTGAACTTCAAAAATGTCTTCTGATTCTAATTATCAGCTTCACATGCTTCTCTTCCCTCTAATGTCACAAAGCCACATGCTTCAGTTTTGCGCATAGCAGGGGTCTTTGCAGCAAGAGCCGTCAAAACAACCATCATTACCGCACCTGGAAACGTATCTCACTTCACCAAAATGAGATTCATCCCCCCAAATCAAACTAAAGATCATCCAGTTCCCCTCTGAAGAAGCTGGACTACCCGAAGGCCTTGAAAATCTTGACTTGGTTTCTGATAAACAGACTCACAGCAAGTTCTTTGAAGCTCTATCTTTGCTTCAAGTACCTTTAGAAGAAGCTTTGCAAGAGTTGCGTCCACATGGCATAGTTTCAGACTTTTGCTTTCCTTGGACAAGGACAACCGATGTAGTTTCCAAGTTTGGAATTCCAAGGCTAATCTTTTAGACACTGGCTTCTTTCCAATGTGTTGCATGGCAGATTAATATTGAAGAATATCAGCCTCACAACAATCTATCTTTTGATACTGAGCTGTTCATATTGCCTGGCCTCACAACATTCAGAAGATTGCTGCAGCTACCTGATTTCGTTACTGTAAAGCAAGCACATGTTCTTTCAGAATTGCTTGGCAGTGCGAGAGAAGCAGGGAAACAAAGCTTCAGAATGCTCGATAACAGCTTTTATGAGTTGGAACCTGATTATGTTGATTACTACAGCAATGCATTAGCAGGGGCGGAATTAGACCTGAAAGTGTTGGGGGGTGGGGGGGCATGAACTAAATTTCAATATAAATAGAGGGGTTAAAGTATATACATAAATTTGAGGGCGCAAACATTATATTTATATAAAAATTTTAAACTAAACAAAAAAAAAAAAAATTGAGGGGGGGCGCATGAACTAGTTCCGCCCCTGTGTATTAGGGTGAAGGGCTTGGCATATAGGACCAGTTTCACTTTGCATCAGGAATCTTAAAGAAAATGCTCAAAGAGATAAAGACGCAAGCATTAGGGAACATGAATGTATGAAATGGCTCGATCAAAAGAAACGCCATTCGGTTATTTATGTATGCTTTGCTAGAGTCATAAAGATTTCTGATTCTCAGCTACAAGAGATTGCAATAGGCCTTGAAGCTTCAGGTCAAGTATTTATATGGGTTGTAAACAGAGAAAGCAATGAACAGGACAAGGAAGAGAAATGGTTACCTAATGGGTATGAGTAAGGAATGCAAGAAAAAGGATTAATCATAAGAGGATGGGCTCCTCAGGTTTTCATTCTTGAACGTGAAGCAATTGGTGGGTTTTGCGACAGATTGTATGTGGAACTCTATTTTAGAAGGTGTGAGTGCTGGTTTGCCAATGGTAACATGGCCAGTTTGTAGTGATCAGTTTTTTAGTAAGAAGTTAATTATTGATGTTTTGAGGATTTAAGTTGGTGTTCGTGCTCAAAAATGGTAGACATTTGTGGGAGATTATGTGAAGAGTGAAATAATAGTGAAGGCAGTGAAGGAGGTGATGTTGGGTGAGAAAGCAAAGGAAATTATAATTGAAGCAAAAAAGATTGGAGAATTGACAATGAGCAAGGAATTTTCCCCCTTTTTTTTTCTATGAATTTGTTATTATCATATTATTTTGTGAGAGGAAAATGAGATTAACAGTGTAGGATTGATTGAGTGTTTTATACTCCAGAAATTTACATAAATACATCACTTTTAGGATTATTATTTTTTATTTTCTCTCCCTTTTTTCTATTTTATTTTTATTTTATCCTTTATTTGTATTCCTTTTTTCTTTTTATCTATTATCCTTATTTTTTTTTTAAAAAATTTTCTCCCATGTTATTTTTCTTTTATCCGTATTTTTAGTCCTTTTTATTTTTTATTTTTCTCTATTATCCTTAGTTTTCGATTTTTTTTATTTTTCTTTATTTTTTATCTCTTTTTTTTTCCTTATTTTTATTTTCTTTATTATTTAATTATTTTCTTCTTTTTCTTTGTTATCCTTTTTTTTTTCTTTTTTCTTGTATCCTTATATTTATGTTTTAATTTTCTCTATATTTATTTATTTTTATTTTTTTTAGGCGTTATGATCTATTTCATAAATTATAATTAAGATATTTAAATTATATAACTTATGTTAGTTTTAATAAATAATTAAAGTTTAAAATACCCTAGAAAAATGTTTAGAATACACACACACACACACACACACACACACACACATATATATATATATTTATTATGCTGATATTATTTTATACAGAGAAAATAAACTAAAATAGAAATAAATGAAACATATTTTCAAGTTTCATCCATTTAAAAAATGATGGGCACTTGGATTCAATTTAATTGATATTTAATTGAATACAATTATATTTGAGATTTATTACTCAAGGTGAACTATTTCTTTGATAATTTTTCTAACAATATAGTTATTCAAATTATCAATTTCAGATGTTGTTTATGAGTTTAAGATATTGTTTTCATTTTCAGATCTTGTTTTTACTTATGGATACTCTTTTTGAGTTTCAAATATTTAATATATTCAAATTATGTACTTTTTTTTCTGTATCATATACGAATAAGATTCCAAAAATATACAGATAATATTCAAAAATATTTATAATTAAATAATGAATATGACACATGTTTTGTATTTTCAATATATGCGAATAAGATTTCAAAATATATGGATGGATACTATTAAAAAATGTATATAATTGAATAATAAATATGACACATGTTTTGTTTTTTCAACATATACGAATAAGATTATGAAAATATACGGATAGTATTAAAAAATGTTGGATAATGAATATAACACATGTTTTGCATGTTCAACATATATGAATAACATTAAGATAATATTAAAAGATGTTGAATAATGATATGACACTTATTTTGCATGTTCAACATATACGAATAAGATTTAAAAAATATTCAGACAATATTAAAAAATGTTGAATAATGATATAACACTTGTTTTGCATGTTTAACATATATGAATGAGATTTAGAAAATATTCAGATAATATTAAAAAATTTTGAATAATGATATGACATCTTTTTTACACTTTCAACATATACTAATAATATTTAGATAATATTAAAAAATATAGTTAATTGGATAATGAATATGCTACCCATTTTATGGGATGCTTGTTAACATGATCTTAAAAACATTAATCTTGTAGTCTCTTATATTTTTCATGAGAGAAATGCAGTGGCGGACAAATTAGCTAAATATGGTGCACAACAAACTGATACTCATTGGTGGACCACAACTCCATATTCTTGTACTAGTCTAATTTTTAAAGATTTTAATTTTGTGGAGCATTTCCACTTCTTTTAGCTTTGGCTCTATATTCTATTTCTTTTGTATGGATATTTTTTCTTTTCATTAATATATTTTTGAGCCCTTTTAAAAGATAAAGATGCTAAGATTGTGCCAACCTAGTTGGGATAATTGGGTACATTCACTAATATTAGGTCTTAATCTTTTAATAAAAAATAAAAATATAAAATTAAAACAAAAAAAAAATTATTATAAAAAAAAATACAATAGTTACAAACAAATTGTATGCTGTACTTCTTTTACTCATTAAGATTTCTTCAGCATTTCTAAAGCCTTCTCCACGGGCCCAGCTTTTGTATACCCATTAGCCATGATAGCATAAGTAGCCCACCTCCTTTACGAGTACCTGTGGCTGATAAAGCCATGAGAATCCCACGGTTGATCCATGGTCCTCTGTAAGGAGAATATTTGTCTCCTGAAACAAACGTCAGCAAATGACAAACATCCGAAAAAGAACCCAAATATATATGTATATATATATATCTGCAGATACTTCTGAAAAAGAAGAATCTGCAGAGAATAAATAACCCAACGAACTCTTCACATGTAGTCATCAATCATACAAGATTACTAACTAGAACCCACTCAAAGATACCTCAAAACATGTGTATGCATATATCTAAGAAAAGTGAATAATACCTCAAAACTCTGTATCTTATGTACACAGCATTAGGAAACCAGAATAGTATTTCACTCGAAAAATCACCTCAAATATTATTAACTTTGAGAACTATTTTGAGATGGTTTCATCATCTTTGTACGGATTCTACTACCCTTTTGACATATATACCTCCAAATAGCAAAATACAGACGTGGGAATGGTTGCCACCAGCAGGCTTGTCCTACTCCTATGGCGGTCTCACCTACACTTTCCAAAAATATGGGTGCAGTAATTTTGGAGGTTGATGTTTATAGGCAGATTGTTGGCCTCTACAATATATCACTATATCTCGTCCGGATATTGCCTTCAGCGTGAATAAATTATATCAATACATGCACAGTCCCACCAATGACCACTGAAAGGCTTTGAAATGCCTCTTGCGCTATCTCAAAGGTACACAATCTACTAGCTTGAATTTTCTAGTTAACTCTTCACTTTCCCTTCATTGCTATTCAGATAGTAACTAGGGTAGGGATGTGGTTGACTGCTGGTCTACTAATGGCTTTGGTATCTTTCTTGGTTCCTCCTTAATCTCATGGATGTCTAAAAAATAACCCACCATTGCTCGCTCTTCCATGGAAAGCGAATATAAAGCCATGGCCAATGCGACATCTGAATTGATATGGTTCAAAGGTTTATTTTCTGAGCTTGGCTTTCCAATTCCAAAAGCAAATATGTGGTGTGATAATGTGGGTGCGATCTACTTAAGCTCTAATCGAGTTTTCCATGCACGCACAAACCACATAGAATTGGATTATCACTTTGTCAGGGAACAAGTTTCTAGTGGCTTCCTTTACATTTGGTTTCTTTCCATAAAAGAGCAAATTGCAAATTTATTTACCAAACCCATGCCGGTTTCTCGTTTTCAGTTCTTGTGCAAGCACCTTCAACTCGAACTCGATCATGGGTTTGCCGGGAGATGATAAGATAACTATGTCTCTTCATATTAGTTGTCTTTAGTTAGTTTGTTTATACTCTGTTACACAAGATATGTACATCCCTCTTCCTTTATCTTGTTATCATTATTGTTCTCTTTTATCAATATATACTCTTAGTGTTGTAACCATATAGAATATGAGTAATACAACATTTTCTTTTCTCCCTCTCATCCTCAGTACTGTTTGTACAATTTGCACCTATAATTGTGCCTACTAAATAGAATTCTTAATTTTTGTGACACTATCTTAAATGACAATTGGAATTCAACATAAGAAGTATACTATTTGGTCATTTACGTCTAACTTTAATTAGTCTTCCTGGATTAATTCAATTGGAGATATAAAGCTAAGTGCTTCCCTCATGTTTGAAAATATACTAACTGGAAGTATTGGATGGATCAAAGAACTCTTAATGAATGGGATATTTTAGATAAATATACTAATTGGTCCTTTATGTCTAACTTTAATTAGTCTTCTTAAATTAATTCCATATGACCAATAGGAGAGATATAAATCTAAGTGCTTTCCTCATATTTGCAAACATACTAATTGGAAGTATTGGATGGATCAAAGAACTCTTAATGAATGGGGATATTTTAATTAAATATACTAATTGGTCATTTACGTCTAACTTAATTAGTCTTCTTAGATTAATTCCTTATGAACAATAGGAGAGATATTAATTTCAATTATTATACCGTGGATCCCTATCCATATTGTAATATGGATCAGGATCTATTACATGTGTGAATAAAAATGCACTTTTTTTTTTATAAGCAGGTCTCTTTTTACTTTCAGCTTCTTCTTCCTCTTTTCAGCTCTAAGTTTTATTGACTGAACAGAGCAATGTTATTGACCTGAAGAAGTACTCTAGCAGGCTTGAAAGGGATTTCAACTTGTTGAGGAGTAGTATTCTCCCAATCAATGATCTTCTCAACATAATTACTCTTCACCTTTTATCCTCTACTGTTCATTTCTCAAGACATTTGCTTAGATTTGATCATTTTTGTGAAATGGGTTTTTGCAGGTATGATGATTTCTTCTTGTCTTTGCTGCAGCAAGCATGTATCTTTTTGTCTTTTTTTTTTTTTTATTTCCAATTATTTTTAGTGATTTGGCATTACCATTCTTATGGGTTTTTTTTATTTTTTTTTCTTGAAGAATTTGGGGAATTCAAAGTAAAAAAAAAGTCAGCTTTATAGTTTTTGTTTTTGCAAAATGTTTGTATTTCCTTTACAATTTTACTTAGAATCTTTGTTGCAATTAATTCAAAAAGATATCATCTTTGTACACACCCATTGAGCATATGGATCGTGATGAGTTTCTCTTTGTCTGACCAATTATTGAGTTACTTGATTGAATCCTTTTTTCTTTGTTTTTTTTCGAAGTGTAATTATCTCTACTTTATTGTTTTCGTTTGATTATACTACTATTTTTGTTTTTTGCCTATTGATGTTCATGGATGATGGTTTGTATGTGTACTTTGGTTCTTTTTTTTTTTTAGACAAATTTTTGTGCATTGTGATCTCATTTTCATTTTTGTTTATTTATTTATTTTTTTCTGCTGGAATGGGTTTGTAAATTCATTTTTTGTTTCTCATTTTTTGAGAGATTTTTCATCAGCGAAAGACAAGGAGGAAATGATGTATTTTGACTTCTTGCAGTTGCCAGAAGAGGGTTAGAAATGGGGCTTTCTTATTTGGTTGCTTTTTAGCTACTGTGGACTTCTTTGTATTTCCTGCATGTCCATGGGAAAGGTTAGCATGGGATCTTCTGCACCTCATGCTGCATTCATTAGACCAAAGCTTGAAATTAAACTAGGAAAGCAACAATAGTCTGTTAGCTTTCTTTTTTCTACACAGCGTGTTTTGCTATTTTTCTCAATTTAGTTCAATTGAAATCATTTGAATTTATTTACTTAGTTTGGTTCCTTACATTTTCTGCTATTGGGTTTTGTAGATGTGTTCAACAACTTACATGTGAAAATGGAAGGTTCATGCGCTAAGCTTGATATACATTTTTTGTTATTTTATTTTTTTCACATTATAGGCTGGAGATGTGAAGCAAGACATGATAGCCAATGATTAGTTAAAGATTCCACTTTATTTTAGATTTATTGAGTGATTGAATGAAGATTTTAGCCATTGTTTAGTTTAGTTACTTTGGAATAAAGGCACATTTATGGATTATTGTAGAGAAATTGGTGAAAACAGAAGACAAAATAGCCTTGCTTTATACGGTAGTGCATAAAGTAAGCTAATGGACATTTCAAGGAGAGCTTTATGCCTGTTAAAAGTGTGTTTTAGGTCATTAATTAAGCACATGTCATGTAGCATAAGGATTTTGTAATTATCTTGGAATGCTTTCATATGAAAAAATACAAGGCTATAACATGTATAAATACAATAAGAAACCTAGCCAAGATATTAGTTCTTTGCCTAGTTTCTAAATGCCAACAATCAAAATTGACTGAATATGACCTTTTTAGTAAGAAAACGATGCGTTAACTATTGAAAATGATACCTACATAAAGTATTGCAAGAAGCCAGTTTTACCAAAGCAGCCGATTAAAAGTGCAGCAGCTCTTGCGGCAAAACAATTAGTATTGCAAGATGAGATTGTTGAGGAAGGAAATATTTTAATTATATATATTAGGAAGTAAATATTTATATACAATTAAAAATATAATTATGAATAAAATCATTTAAAATGTTATTATATTTCTAGTTATGATGTGATTAGGATTCATATATATATATAAGAATTGTAACCTCTCTTATGAATATATCGAAAAATATTTTCCTTGAAATTTTTCTTCTTTTGCTTGAATTTTATTTTTCATAGATATCAAAGTATACCCATTAAAATAATTTTTTTTTAATTTTAATTCTTGAAATCATATTTTTTCTCTTTCTTTAAATTCCTTTGAATCTTCGAAATCATTACCACTGAAAACACAATTTTATCCTATGAAACATCCAATTTTATTCAAACCCTTCAAGATAATTCTCCCTTACATGCATGAATTATTCTTGATGATACAAATTATCCTCTATGGTCACAACTCATGGAGATGCGAATTAGAACTATAAATAAATTTGGCTTTCTTAATGGCACTATGCCAAAGCCACCAACAGGAGATAAAGCTTTGGAGACTTGGTTTCTTAATAATAATCGAGTCAAAAGTTGGTTGATTGATTCCATGAGTTCGACATTGATGCTAAGATTCATCTGTCTTCTAACAACAAAGGAGATATGTGATGTTGTCTCAAAGACCTTCTATAACGAATATGATGAAACTCAGTTGTTCGAATTAAATCAAAAATCATTCACAACACATCAGAATGGTAAGCCATTACCTGCATATTATAATGAACTAGTTGGAATATTTCAGGAAATTGATGCTCGGACGTGTACACAAGGGGAGGATGTTAATGGAATAGTGTCACTCCGCAAACATGTTACCTGACTTTGAACATATATTTTTCTAATCGGGCTTAATTCGAAATTTAATAATGCTCGGAGTTAAATACTCTAGAAGGATCCACCTCTTAATCTTGAGTCTAGTTATGCATATGTACGGAGGGATCATAACCAGCGCCATACCTTGGAAGAGCCAAAGATTTTGTCGGACAATGTTGTACTTGTAGCAACTAAGACTCATCCCCAATTCAAAGGGAAAGTACCAAGTAAGTCCATCACATACACCTATACTCATTATGGCGAAGTTAGACACTCCAAGGAATGGTGCTATGAAATTATAGAATAACCAGAATGGTGGGATTTCAATAAAAAGCCTCGTAAAAAGTTCAAAAAAGATGCAATTACCACCTTTGGTGAGACTAAACCAAGTGATGATGTTGATGCAACATCAGGTATGATAAATCCTACTCGAAATAATACATGGATTATTGATACAGACGCTACTGATCATATGACAAACTCCACTCACCATCTTACATCCATCTACCCATTAACCCAACAAAATATTGTGACTGCCAATGGAGGCATAGCACCAGTCACTCATGAAGGATCAGTATCTAACTTCGACTCTCTTAATCTAAATATTGTTCTCATTGTTCCATCTCTTTCTTGTAATATACTATCTGTTGGCCAAATCATTAAAACCTTGAATTGCATTGTCAAATTTTGGCCTAATTATTGTGTATTTCAGGACATTGCAATGCACTAGATTCTTGGCTCTAGTATTAAATATGGAAAGTTGTACTATCTTGATTTGCATGGTAATTTAAGGCAGAAGTCAAGTCAAGTCAATAAGGTTGGTAGAAGTTGCTTTGCCAAATAAAAAGTTATCTTATGGCATCGTCATCTTGGTAATCTTTCTTTTCATTATCTTAGACAAATAAAACCATAATTATTTTTTAATACCACAGACTTAGAAATCAAGTGTGATATTTGTGAATTGGCAAAAAGTCACTGAATCTCTTATGTATCGAGTTATAATAAAAATTCAATTCCATTTATGACCATTCATTTTGATGTATGGGGACCTACTTGGATTCCTACTCTATCTGGTGCTCAATATTTTATAACGTTTATTGATGAATGTACTCGGATGACCTGGGTATCATTACTTTCAAATAAGGGAGATGTGTGTTTCGCGTTCTGGGACCTATACAAAATGGTAGCTACGTAATAACAAAATAAAATTTGAGTTTTGTAGTCTGACAATGGTAGGGAGTATCTTAACTCATCTTTGAATGATTTTTTTTTATAAGCAGGGCATTCGCCACCAAACATCTTATGTCGACACTCCCCAATAGAATGGTATAGCCAAATGGAAGAACCGACAGTCATTGGAAGTCATCCAGGCATCATTGTTTGACATGAATGTTCCTCAAGAATACTAGGGAGAGGTTGTTTGATCCATTACGTATCTCATAAACTGGACACCATCAAAAGTACTTGGTTTCAAAACACCTCTTCAAAAACTTCAAGAACTTGTCATATCTCCACCTCTCAATAATCTAGAACCCTAAGTCTTTGGATGTTCGGCATATGTTCATCAGACACTTGAAAAATTAGATCCTCGAGCTATCCAGTGTATCTTTATTGGCTATGCGAATCTACAAAAGGGATATTAGTGTTATGATTTGAATACAAAGAAGATGTATGTAACTTGAGATGTTCGGTTCCATGAAAATGCTCTTTTCTTCTCTCATTCTGAGTGCTCTCTTCAGGGGGAGGAAAATCCAAACCTATTTGAATTTGAAGATAGTATTTCAAATGTTCTGAATCTGAGTATTTTAAATGTCCCGAGTCTTTTAAGTGTTCTGAACATCTTACTTGGATAGACATCTAATGTTGGCATCTCACTTGGACAAACATCTGATGTTCTGAATGTTTCGAGCATCTTACTTGAACAGATAATTGAAGATAATTCGAGTAATAAAGATAGTACATCTTCCCAACCCACACCAAATGCTGAAGAAACTTTGGATGTGCATAATAACATAAACTTGTCCCCCCTAGTAACTCCAAATACAAAGCCTCGTTATCCTTCTAGAATCAATAGAGGGATTATAAAAAAAATGATATAATCTGGACCTTTATACCAAAGCTAAATATCCTATCAATAACTTTATATCAATAGACCATTTGTCTAAATCATATGCATTTACTATAAATCAATTATCTACTATATCTATTTTAAGTAATGTACATGAGGCTTTAACTAATCCAGATTGGAAGAAAGCCATGAATGATGAAATGGAGGCATTGCAGAAGAACCACACATGGGATCTTGTTCCTCTCCTTAAAGGAAAGAAAATGGTAGGGTGCAAGTGGATATTCATTGTCAAACTCAATTTAGATGGAAGCATAAATTGATATAAAGCTCAGTTGGTAGCAAAGGGATATACTCAAAAGTATAGAATTTACTATGAAGATACATTTGCCCCAGTAGCAAAAATGAATACCATCTGAGTTCTTATTTCCTTAGCTACCAACATGGACTAGCCACTACCACAATTTAATGTGAAGAATGCATTTTTGAACGGACCATAAATGAAGAAGTGTATATGGATCCACCACCAAGAATAAAGAGTACTAATCAAGTATGCAAAATAAAAAGGGCATTGTATGGACTCAAATAATCACCTCAAGCATGGTTTGGACGACTCTTAACTTTTATAATAAAGCTCGTATATAAGCAAAGTGATGCTGATCATACACTATTCATCAAACATAAGTTAGGTAAAGTCACCACTCTGATTGTGTATGTTGAAGATATGGTGGTCACTGGGAATGATCCGAGTAAGATAAAAATCTTGCAAAAATAGTTAGCAACCGAGTTTAAAATTAAAGATTTGGGTAACTTGAAGTATTTTTTAGGAATTGAAGTTGCAAAATCAGCTCAAGAGATTTCCCTCTACCAACGAAAGTATGTAATGGACCTATTGATAGAGATGGGCATGTTTGATTATAAGCTAGTCGAGACTTCAATTGAAGTCAACCATGGGCTTGCAGTCTTAGGAGATCAAGTCCTAACTGATAAAGATCAGTATCAAAGGCTAGTGGGAAGGTTGATTTACTTATCTCATACTCGGCCAGATATTGCTCATGCAGTAAGTGTTGTAAGTTAGTTCATGCACTCTCCAAGTAAAGAACATATCGGTGCGGTATTTTGAGCATTAAGATATCTAAAGTCTTCTCCAGGCAAAGGTTTATTCTTTGGGAGAAATAAAGATTATGAAATCACTGGCTATACTAACGCTGATTGGCCTAAAGATCGGACTGATCAAAAATCAACATTTGGGTACTTTACATTTGTATGAAAGAATTTAGTCACTTGGATAAGCAAAAAACAAAAAGTTATAGCAAGGTCAAGTGCTGAAGTTGAGTTTAGAGGAATGGCTCATGGAGTATGTGAATTGCTTTGGATAAGGTGAATTGTTCATGATCTGGGACTAAAACATCTGAAGCCTATGTTGTTACATTTTGATAACAAGGCAACCATAAATAATCGTAAACAATTTGGTTCAACATGATCGAACTAAACATGTAGAGGTTGACATACATTTCATCAAAGATCATTTGAACCAAGGAACAATTGATCTTTCATTTGTTTCTTCTCAGACTCAATTAGCTGACATCCTTACAAAGGCTGTATCCAGAAAATCATTCTACCAACTTGGTAAATTGGGAATGATTGACATACATTCACCAACTTGAGGGGGAGTGTTGAGGAAGGAAATATTTTAATTGTATGTATTAGGAAGTAAATATTTGTATACAATTATGAATAAAATCTTTATTTTATTTAGGATGTTATTCTATGCCTAATTATGATGTGATTAGGATTCCTATATATATATATAAGGGTTGTAACCTCTCTTATGAATATATCAAAAAATATTTCCCTTGAAATTTCTTTTCTTTTCTTTGAATTTTATTCTTCAGAGATGGTAAGAGAAAGAGCAAAAAATTGACAACCATTTAAAACGGTAAATTACTTTTAAAATTATTTAATTATAAACAAGCAAAATAATTTTAATATTTGTTAATTTTATTATTATTATTATTATTATTATTACTATTATTATTATTATTATTATTATTATTATTATTATTATTATTATTATTATTATTATTATTATTATTATATACTCACTTAAAAATAAAAACAAAAACATAACACACTAAAATAAAATCAAGACAGTGAGGATGGAAGCTTGATTTGGAGTGACAGAGTGAGCGAGATTAGGCATTTTAGTAAACTTCCCTTTATTTTATTTAGGGCTTTTTACATATATAGCCAAAAAAACAAGTGTCATTAACATCAATTGTCACATCTTTTGCAAAAATTACACATGTGTCACATCTTCCTAAAAAATTACATGCATATCCCTTTTAAACGTTCTCTCCCTACTTCGCCATTTTCTTCCTTCCATCTTCTTCCATTAGCACACTGTTTTCTTTCAGCTCAAAAATACTCAACAAAATTCTTTCACTTGTGCAACCCAACATGCATTATCTTTCAGTTGAATCTTGATTTCGAAAGTCAAAATCTTCTTGTTTTTTGATTTACAACCTTTTTCAAAAATTCAAAAATCCCAAAAAATTCTTCAAAATTCAACCAAAAACCAAAACAAAAAAAATCGAATCCAAACAAAATAAAAAATTGAAACTAATTACATCTTAATCTGATTCGAAATCATTCAAGCAAGATACATTACAACCACAATCATTCAAAATTAATAGAGAAAGCAAAAAGAAACAAAAAAAAAAGAGCGAAAATAAAAAATCCACAGGTACATTACTTAAATTTTGATGAAATTGACATTTATTCATATTTATATTTGAAAAATAAAAATTTCTAACAACATGCAAACAAGATTTTGCTTTTTAAAATTTTTATTAAAAAATTTAAATAGTTTATTATTAAATTAGTATATGACAACAATCTTATTGGTATCAGTTACAAATCTCTAGATTTTATTTACATTTCAAATTAATTTAAATAAAATTTTAATTAATGCCATAACTATTTATCTGTTATGTGACAAATAGTATATTCAAAGTATAGTATTCATTTCAAATAAAATTATGCCAATATATGACTCTCAAACAACTATATATATGCTAAAGAGAATTAAGAATATTATAAGAATATTATTTGTTTCTTATGCCAATATTTGTATCCTATTTTAGAAAGTAGTATATAATAAGAATATAATTAGTATGTGATACATTAAAAGTATATTATTATAGTTTGATATATTTTATATGTATATTCTAGTATTTCAAATATTATAAGTATATTGTTATATTTTGAGATATATATTTTTTTGCACTTGCAGCAAATGGAAAAGCTTCTGGTTTTTATGCATTACGAGGGAGAGTAGAATGATGACTTAAAATACATAAATTTCAAGGTTATTGGCATACAAATTTCCAATGATTGCAACTACAAACAGCTCATCACAGCCATTTCAAAAACGTCTTAAATTTGAAAAAATGAAAACAAGATTCATATCTCATACTAAGTCAAGTAAGAGTATCCAACATTATAAATTGAAGATGATTCAAGTTTGTTATTTTATATACAGTTAAAGAATATAGAACCTGACTACACAAAATACCCTTTATGCATTTTAGTGCAATAGAAAGAAAATGGCAGCAACACTTTGGAAAACACACCACCACCAACAGCAGCAGCATCACAAAATCAATTAATAAAAACAAGGTCAACACCAGCAAATTCAAATATTGTCCAATATGCAAGAGACTTAGGAAAAAGCATCATTAAAGAGAGCATCTAAAAAGAAGATGAAATATAGAGTCATCTTTCTCCACTTGTTATAACAACTGACACAAATTCAAGAGAATTGAAAGTTGGGCAACTATTTAAGGACAAGGAGACATTAAGGACAGTCCTAATCTTCTATGCACTATTAAACAAGTTTCAATACAAAATCATTAGGTCTAACTCTTTAAGGTACTATTTAAGAAGTTTGGATTATAATTGCAACCAGACATTGAATGTTTCAGCCTATAAAAGTTCAAATATTTTCAAAATCAAAAAAATTCATAGGCACACACACATGCAGCCTAATATGGAAACCATCGCCAAGCTAGTACTCAAGTTATTATTCAACGCATCAAGTCCAAATACACAAGCACCAAAACTGTGTACACACCAGCTGATATAATAAGGGACATGAAGGAAGAATTCAAATTTTAGTTAATTACATGAAGGCATATAGATCAAAGGAAGCATCACTTTAAAGTATATGCGGAAACCTAGAATAATCATATACTATTATGCCAAATTTCTTGTAAATGATATAAGAAACTAACCAGGGCTCAGTTGTGCAACTAAAATAAAAGAAGATAACACATTTCTCTACGTTTTCATGGTGTTCAAAGCAAGTATAATTGGCTGGAAGCACTGCATTCCTATCATTGTTATTGACGAAATATTTCTTAAATCAAAATACTAAGGAACCCTTTTGACAGTTGTAACACAAGACACACAAAGTAAAATTTTTCCACTTGGCTTATGCATTTTTTATTTAGAGAATGATGATTCATGGAAGTGATTTTTTTAACAACTATGAATAGCACTAGGAGTTAGAGAAAAACTATTACATCATATCAGATAGACATGAAAGCATTGCATTAACTGTAAAAATGTCTACCCTGAAGCTTCACACATGTTTTGCATATTCCACATATTAAACAACTTGAAAAAAAGTTAAAAAAGAATGTAACACATATCAAGGAATTCTTCAATGCAGCTGCGAAATGTTACACATTACAAGAGTTCTAAAGCAACATGCTAAAAATAAAGAAACTGGACATATGTGTCCACAACTACCTTAAAGAAATTGGATTTGAAAAATGGACAAAAGTGCATTCGACCAACAATAGATATCTAATGATGACTACAAATGTAGCAGAATCCATGAATTCAATAATTAAATTTGCAAGAGAGTTGCTAGTCATAACTCTCCTAGAATATTTGTGAAGTTTGGTGCAAGAATGGTATACAACAAACCAAAATATCTAAAGAGGAACTTTCACAAAGCATACAAAGAAAGCTAAGGACATACTTAATGAAAATTACATCAAATCCCAAAAACTCAAGGTAAGAGCTCAGCACCTTCTTATATTATCAAAATCATTAGTTTATATATAAAAATAAAACATATAGCATGTTCTAAAAAACAGATTGTGTGTTCATTGAGTTATTGATATTATTATGTAGAAACTATTTCATCTTGTTGCTTGACGAAACTATGGTTCTATTTTTGTATAATATATACAATTTAATAACTTTTAATTTTGCAAAATAGTATTTGATTTGTATCTTACTAGTTTCTTATTGGTATCTATTTTATTAAAAAGAATATTATTAATATATTATTGGTTTCATATGCATGATTTTAGGTGAAAAAAGCAAATGATCACTTATACAATGTTTGTATTAATGAAAAAATAGACATAGTACATTTGAAAGTCAAGACATTCACATGCAACAAGTTCCAACTTGACCCAAATACCATGTGAATATGCATTGGCAGTATTGAGAGAGCTAAACCAAGAGCCATACAACTATTGCTCGGAATACTACAACAAAACAACAATGCTAGCAAACTTATGGAGCAACAGTACACTCGCTGCCAATAAGAAGCACATGGAATGTGCCAACTCAAGTAACAGACATGCATGTGTTGCCCTCCAATAACCATAATTCAACCAGGAAGTTCGAAGAAAAGAAGACATAAAGCTGCATGGGAAAACAAAAGTGAACAAAAATGCGGAACATGTAGCTATTATGGACACAACAAGACTTGCATATACAAACCACAGAACACATGAGATTCATAATAAATTTTTATTTTTTCACATTTATACTCTTTTTAGTTTTTAAAAACATTACATACATCAATTGACATTTTTTAATTACCATATATAGTTTGTTTCAAATATAAAATTAGCATAGTTTATTAAAAAAAAATAGATTGAAGCATAAAATTGATATATAGTGTGTTTCATTTGAAAAACAGGTATCAAATTCACATATGATTTGTTAAAAATCCAAAATAGGTATCCAATTATGCTTTTATAGTTATTCATTTTTTAATATTATTTGTATCTACTCCGAATATTATTATTAGTATATACACTATCATAGAGATATCATCAAAAGAAAAATAAAATTCTGCAAACTTATTACCTTAAAATAAAATTAACTTTGTGCCTTTAAGAAAATAAAATTAAAAAATAATTGTAATTTAAAAAGTAAAATAATTAAAGTAAATGGACAACAACTCAAACATATTATAAAAAAAGAATATTATTTGTATATTATGCCTTACTTATAAATTAAACTAATATAAATCAATAAATAAGAACAACATAAAAACAAAAAATATATAATTTCATTAAAATAAAATCGATGTCAAACAACTAAGCAAACTATTAGAACTTTAAAAAACTATACAAACAACATCCATAAGCTACAAATATCCATGACAATAATGAAAACATAACATCACTATAAAAATACCAAATAAACATAAAAACAGATAATATAAATTGGCTCCATTCTCAAATAACATTCTTCTTTCCCTTGTGTTTTATTTTCAGCATTCCGGCATAGTCATATTCACTATCAATGCAGTCACTTTGCTTCAGCTTTCCGTATGAGTGCAAGCTGATTGTATAATGACTCCTTATCTCCTCGATATTTAAATCAACTAGAATTTTCCTAGCTTTAAGCAAGTACTCAGCAAAAGACACCATAAAAGCTCCACAATCACTATTTAAGACAAAAAATAAAAAGAAAAAAACATTCAAAAAAAAAAAACTTGTTATCCTGTGTAGGCAGATCATTAACTAAAATATTTTCAAAAGGCTCACCCAATTCAATGACAGAAGAATGGACATTAACATTAGATTGATGATCCTAAAAATTGAGAACATTAAAAAATAATGGCAGAAGAACACTGTAACTTTTAACACAATCTAGCACCGATTTATTATACTTTGAATCTCTCAAATTGTTATAGACATATATGTGGCAATCCTTAATATGCAACAATCCTGAAACCTAATGCTTCTTTTTGGCAATATGGATAGAGAAGAAAATATAATCAAATATAACCAAACTCTATTGCACATCATTTATGATAAAAATTCAGTTTCATTTATGACTATTCATTCTAATGTATGGGGACCTGCTCGGATTCCCACTTTGTCTGGTGCTCGATATTTTATAACATTTATTGATGAGTGTACCCAAATGACTTGGGTATCCTTGCTTTCAAATAAAGGACATGTGTTTTTTGTGTTTTAGGACTTATACAAAATGGTGGCCACACAGTATCAATGTCAAATTCGAGTTTTACAATCTGACAATGGTGAAGAGTATCTTAACTTGACTCTTAAAGATTTCTACCAAGAGCACATAATTGAGCACCAAACATAATGTGCTAGAACCTCCTAAAAAAAATTGACAACTATTGGAAGTAGTCCGAGCATCTTTATTTGACATGAATGTTCCTCGAGAATATTAGGAAGAGGTTGTTTGGTCTGTTGCCTATCTTATAAATCGAACTCCATCATAGGTACTCGATTTTAAAACTCCTTTTCAGAAACTTCAAGAGCTTGTCCTAACCTTATCTCTTAATACTCTTGAGCCCCGAGTCTTTGGATGCTTAGCGTTTGTTCATCAAGTACTTGGTAAGTTGGATTTACATCCTATCTGGTGTATTTTTATTGGATATACATATCTCAAAAAGGGATATCAGTGTTATGATCCAAATACTAAGAAGATGTACGTAACCTGGGATGTTTAGTTCTATGAAAATGCACCATACTTCTCTCATTTAGCATGCTCTCTTCAAGGGGAGAGAGTTCAGAACATCTTTAAAGATAGCACTCTGAGTATCTCTCATGTTTTGAAAAACTCACATTATCAAACAATAAGTCTAAAATCCCACCTGGACAGATAACTAAAGACAGTCTGAGTAACTTGCTCAGACCTGAAACTAATCAAGATAGTATATCTTCCCAATCCACACTAGAAGTTGAGAAACTCTGAATGTGCATAATGAGGTAAACTCATCTCCCTTAGTAACTCTAAATACTGAGCTTTGTTGTCCTTTTAGAATAAATAGAGGGATTCCCAAATGACAATATGATTCGGACCTCAATACCAAAGCTAAATATCCTATCAATAATTTCATATCAATAAATTATTTATCTAAATCACATGCATATACTATAAATCAATTATCTATTGTATCTATTATGAGTAATGTGCAGGACGCTTTATATGATCCAGATTGGAAGAAAGTCATAAATGATGAAATGGAAGCATAGCAGAAGAACTCCACATTGGAACTTGTTCCACTTCTCAAAGGAAAGAAAATAGTAGGATGTAGCTGGATATTCACTGTCAAACTGAATCTGAATGGAAGCATTAATCAATATAAAGTTCGATTAGTAGTAAAGAAATATGCTTAGAAGTATAGACTTGACTATAAAGATACATTTGCCCTAGTAGCAAAAATAAACACCATCCAAGTCCTTATTTCATTAGTTGCCAACCTAGGCTGGCCACTACAACAATTTGATATAAAAAAAATATTTTTTGAATGGAACCATAAATGAAGAAATGTATATGGATCCACCACCCAAAACGAGGTACACTGATTAATTATGCAAGCTAAAAAAGGCATTGTACAGACTCAAGAATCACCTCAAGCATGGTTTAGATGACTCTCAACATTTATAAGGAAGCTTGGTTATAAAGAAAGTGATGCTGACTATACACCATTCACTAAAAAAGACAAGTCACTGCTCTTATTATGTATGTTGATGATAGGTAGTCACTACAAATGATCCAAGTGAGATAACAACCTTGCAAAGATAGTTAGCAACCGAGTTTGAACTTAAAGATCTGGGTAACTTGAAGTATTTTTGGAGATTGAAGTTGCAAAATCAACTTAAGGAATTTCTCTCTGCCAATGGAAGTATGTAATGGATTTGTTGACAGAAACATGCATGCTTAATTACAAGCCAACTTAGATTCCAACGGAAGTCAATCATGGATTATAAAAAGAAGATCAAGTTCCAACTGATAAATCTCAGCATCAAAGGCTAATGGAAAGATTAATTTACTTATCTCATACTTGGCTAGACATTGCTTATGCAATAAGTGTTATAAGTCAATTCATGCATTCCTCAAGTAAAGAATATGTGGATGTAGTATACTGAGCGCTAAGATACCTAAAGTCTTCTATGGAAAAGGTTTATTTTTTTAGGAGAAATAAGGATTATGAAATTGTTGGCTACATGGATGCTGAATGGGTCGAAGATCAAACTGATCGAAAATCAACATTTGAGTACTTCATGTTTATTGGAAATAATTTAGTTACTGGAGGAGTAAGAAATAAAAATTCGTAGTAAGGTCGAGTGCTGAAGCTGAGTTTAGAGGAATGACATATTGTGTATGTGAATTGCTCTAGATAAGATGAATTGTTTAGGATCTGATATTAAATCATCCAAAGCCTATGTTATTCAATTGTGATAATAAGACAACCATTGTAATTGCAAATATCCTAGTTCAACATAATCGGACTAAACATGTGGAGGTTGACAGACACTTCATCAAATATCATCTAAATCAAGGAACAATCAGTCTTCCATTTGTTTCTTCTTAGACTCAATTAGCTAACATTCTCACAAAAGTTGTATCCAGAAAAATATTCCATAGCTCACTTGGCAAGTTGGGAATTATTGACATACACTCACCAACTTTAGGAGGACTGTTGAAGTGAGATATAAAAGTCAGATTTGGTTGTATATATTAAAAATTATTTTTTTATTTATAAATTTATTTTTATTCCTAATTAGTGTGATTAAGTAGGTCTTCCATAAATAGGAATATAATATATAAATTTATAATATATATATATATATATATATATATATATATATATATATATAAAGGATGTAATCTCTCTTGTAATGATATCAGAAATAATTCCCTTAAATTTTCTCTTCTTTACTTAGCAAGCTATGATGCATTGCTGTTTTGATGGTTTGAAACTCTCAACTTTGAGACATTCCTCACATTCTCCTGACTTTCAGCATGATTTATTGTACTGGATTATGGGGCCAAGATACAACTTATTTAACATAAAGTGAATGAACAATTTATAAAAATAAAAGCAATTTTTTTTATAGTATTCCATCTATTCTCTAGTTCTTTAACTGTGTTAATTTTCAATTCTAAATTTTATTCTACATAAACTCCTCATATTCTTTAAGAATTCATTTTTGCTGCTTCTTTTTCATCTAAATTAAAATATAAACAATAAAATTTATATTGTATTGTATAATTGGTATTCCTAGCGGTGAAATGAAGTAGTTTTTCTATAAAGATTTTTTTTATGTAATGTAATATATTTTTGGATGTAGTTTATTATTTTTAGATGTAGACTATTTCATTGATTTTTTATTATTAATAATAATAATAATAATAATAATAATAATAATAATAATAATAATAATAATAATAATAATAATAATAATAATAATTTAACATTTTTCAAATTAATAATAATATTAATAGACTACTTCAGAATAGGTTTTCCTCTTTTTTGTAATTATTAATAATAATGACCATAATAATAATAATAATAATAATAATAATAAATAAACGAAATATAAATCTATATTTAAAATTAATAAACTACATACAAAAATATGTTATATTATAAAAATCATTAAAAAATTATTTTGAAATGGAATGATTAAATAAATAAATTACTTGTCATCAAGTGGCAGAATATATTGTTTCTTAAACGTATACATTACGGAACTTCAAGTGGCAAAATGGTCTATTATAAAAGAAAATGTCACAAATTCTGCCACTTTAATGGGAGGAATTTTCATTCCCTCCATGGCCACATAGGATAAAAGCACTACATAGTGGAAAATTTTTTATTTTATCACCATGAAAAGAGAATTTTTCATAAAATATCACAATTTAGTAATTTTTTACTTCTTACCGCAAAATGAAAAAATAATTTTATACTTTTTATCAGAATAAAAAAAATATTATTACGAAACAAACCACAATAGAAAAAGAAATTTTACATATATACCACATGTAAAAATTGAATCCAAAATTTCACTCTTAAAACCTTAGTACAATAGCCAATTGATCAAAGTCTCATCGGCATTTTATTAAAAAAAAAAAAAATCTCTTTGGCATTTTCATAATTTTTTTTTTATTTTTTATTTTATAAAAGATTGAGGCCTAAAATTAGTCTCATGGGCATTTTTTTTTTTACTCAGAAATTGGGAAATTTGGCCAATATTTCTGTAGATTTTTAAATTTGAAAGTTAAACTGTCTTGATAGAAGATTAATTAAATATCATATCAACACTATTGAGTAAATAGAAGAAGTCGCTGGAAAGCAAAAATAAGTTCATGATTTTCTTCACCTTGTTTTCTTGCTATCATTTTCCGGTATAAGATACACATCAATTTTTGAACTGCTTTTATATTTTTAATTAAGCAAAAGGAACGAATTAAAGTATCTTTTAATTGGCATAAATGAAGAAAATAGTAAAACATTTTGTGTGTAGACCAAAAAATCGACACATATATATAACCCAAAAAAGACAAAAATGTGTAAAAAATTGAGTTTAAAGAGATTTATTTACAGTGATTTTATTTGCATGTGCAAATTCATGTGATTTTATTTAAAATTTTCGTTGAAATTAAAATAAAATATACATAAAAAAAATTTTTTTGTAGCAATTATTCTCTTTATTGTATTAATTTAGGAATGCCAATAGTGAGTGATGGTAAAATTTTAAGCGACGTATTTTTTCCTTGCTAAAAGAATTTCATGTGTCACTAAATGCATCTAGTTGAGAATATTCCTATCTACAAAATAATTTTGTAAGAGATAGTGATAAATGAGGTGCAACCACTTTGCAATGCTTTCCAATATCTTACACTTGTCCATCCAAATGCTGGCATTGTTGCAGCAAACAAAAGCCACATTTTTTTTTTTTGACTTTGCAACGCTTTTCATTTTCTTCCTTCCCAAATATATTCAGATGAGTCTAGGGACAGAAATCAAATGAAGTTACAACGCGTGAACTGAACTATGTATCAAAATTTCTGGTGCTATAGCCTTGCACATTGTCCATCTCAACCAAAATGGAAGAATCAGAATAAATAGATATTTTCAAAATAATAGTCAAAAAAGATAGAAATGGATTTGTGGTGCTATAGGGTTTTCGATGCTTTGGTGCAGGAATAGCTTTTTGTCTTTGGATTGATGGCAATTCCTGCCCTGGTGTTTTTTGTGGTTGAGCTTGGTACAAAGAGGACAATTAGTGTTGTGGAATTTGGTTATTGCTTTTTTGTTTTCTGCTGGAGCAGAAATGGATTTGTGGGTTGTTGGAGCAGCAGCTGCTGCTGGATATATTGCTAAATACTGGCAAAATATTTTGAGGGAAAGTGTTAATTTATCAGGGTCCGGGCTTTTCAAATTTGAGACACATGAAAATCCCAGCTTTCCCCTCATCAGATCAACTCGGAGAAAGAAACTAACAGAAGATACTAATAAAGGTGAGGGATTGTCAGATATTTATCGGTTAGACAGCACTTCAGAAGGAGAAGTTTCTTCTAGTGGTTATGCTGAAAAGCCTGGAAGTCAGGAAATTATGATGAATGCAATTTACTTTCCTTGTCAACCCTGCCACCTGGAATTGCAACGAATGAAAATGTAATAGAAAATGGGATTGGAAATGAATCAAATAGTGGTGTGGGAATTAACTCTTGTAGGCATTGTGCTGGTCAATTGGATTCTTTTCATCAGTCTAAAAAGAAAACAAGTTCTCTCAGGACCAAGCACATAAATGGCCGTTTTATTATACCTTTGAGTTCCTTATAAAGTTGCCTAATGGCTCAGCTGTACAAGGAACATGCTAAAATGCAGGAGTATGTGCTTAGTGCCTCTCCATCAACATCCACAACAATGTTCAAAAAAACAATAGTGAAGTAGAAGAAGTATCTTGATAATTTTTTTCTATTCTAGTATTTTATTAAGTATTAATTATTTTTTATTGAACTTGCAGATATTTTTATTTTAATAAATTTTAATTATTATTTTTATGTTAATTGTTATATTTAATAATATTGACTATTGAACCTAATTTAAAAATTAATAATATTTATTTTTATTTTTGTATATATATAAATATATCCTTACATTTCCTATATTTTTATGAAATGCTGTTTTCTGTATCCATTTCTGTGTATTATAGCTGAAAACCTTTGTGGGGTTCCTCCGCTACCAAAGTCCAATAAATTGGATGCCCTCAGTAAGATAAAATATAAAACAAGAGAAATGTGATATGGAAGATTCAGTAGTTCCCACAAAACTGGCAATGGAAGGCACTTTCGTTTTCAAAATGGTAATCCTCAAACTTACTTTTTAAGCTTATAGCTCGATGAAAAGTTTTATGGAAATTATTGTTCTATTGTTTCTTACAAATGTTCGAAGTTTCCAGAATTTTAGCTTCTTGTAATTACTCGTTTTTTCCATAGAGAAGAGATACACGCATCTGTTTTTTGCTTTAAACTTTGAGCACCCTCTCAAGTTTACTTCATTTTTTATTTGTCAATGGAAAGCTGAAGCTGCATATTTTCTTGAAATAAAGAAAGATTACATGTCCACTGCCATCATATGATTGCATTTTCTTGTATTATATTTAGTTTGTGTTACTGAACATAATGAAAAGCCAAAAATTCTGTGATCATCCCATTCTTAAAAGCATGATATGAGCTTTTGAACAATAGAATAGTTGCAGAATTCTGAACCACAGAATAGTTGAAGAATTCTGAACTACAGCATAGTTGCAGAATTCTGAAAAGTATCACCTCTTTTTTCCATCTTCTCTCCTTGGCAGCACTTACAGTTTTTTCTTTCTGTCATTTATCTTTTCCCTTGGTCAATAAAAATGATAAAGATAAACTATAATAAATAAATATTTGTGGACCATTACATGTTTGCAATGGGATGCTTGTATTTCATACTTCATCTATTTTCTATATGATTAACCATTGACTAACTGTAACCCAAATCAGGTACTAATGCTTCTCCTCTTATCAGGTTCACTTGGTCAAGCATATTTATTCTGTTTGGGTATATCTGTTGGCATAGCCTCTTCTATCCTGGGTAGTAGAAGAGAAGTAGACAAACTACAAGACTTGTTGAAGCAGACAGAGAATTTGGTTCAAGATCTACAAGAGGAACTTGAGATGAAAAATTCATTGACAGTGCAAGAACTAGCTGATGAGAACTTAAATCACAGAATACATGTGAGAACTCTTTGCACTACAAGGCAATAAACCCACTCTTTACAAATAATGATACTAAAGAATCAAAATATGAGGAGGCCGAGGAGAATTCAGAAGACATGAGTAAAATTGAAGCAGAGCTTGAAGCTGAACTGGAGAGGTTGGGGCTAAACATGAACACGTCTAATTTGGGAAGAAGATCATCTGATCTTTTTGAGGTAAAACATGTTTATTCAGCATCATTCAAAGTCCTTGTTCCAAACTTCCGATCATGCCATGTAGAACTGCAACTAGAATGTTTAGGCTCTGTTTGGTTAACTTGCTTTGTTGGTATCTGTACTTGTTATAATTTTGAAAGCAAAAGGAAAATAATGTGTATATATCATGGCATCATAACACAACATTTTGTTGTTTGCAAACCATGACGTAGTCATTAATTTCTGCTTCTATCTTTGTACTGCTTGTTTCTATCAGTATCCATAGAGATTGAATTATTGTTTGCTAATTTGCTGATATTGGTTATGGTTGCCATTATGTGAGGAAAGTGGAAGCTCCTCTACTCTACACACTGGATTTTAAAATAATAGTCAAAAAACTTCCTTGACGATTTCTTAAATTCAAAGACAATGCGCAATGTCCAGTGCATATGATTCATTTAAATTGTGAAGATATGCTCAAGACCTTAAAACATCATATTTTCTTGCATTACCGATGCCATAATACACTAACAATCAATCGGTACAACAACAAAAGGCAATTAGTTGCCGCTTACCAAAGACGTGAAGAGAGGTGACGAAGCCAATGAAATAGAGGCTCATAACATCCAAATGACTGACCTTGTTGCAGAAACCAGAAGCCACCAAATACACTAACAATCAATACCCCATTAATCGAAACAAACACAAACATCTAATCGGTACCTTGCTAGGTTAAAAAACTTACCAAAGACGTGAAGAGCGATGACAAAGCCGATGAAACAGAGGCTCACAACGACAATTACAGTAGGAGAGACTTGAGTCCCGGAGCATCGTCGGTGTAGAGTCCGATTCCGCCGAAGGAGGTGGTTGATACTGCGGCGGCAGAGGATCCAACGCGGCGTCTAAGTATCCCAGCTTTGTCAGCGGCTGAGCCGAATGGAGCTATGACGAGTGGACGGGAAGTGGAGGAGGCGAGGGTTTGTGGCTGAAAAGAGAAAAAAGAAAAAACAAATAAATAAAAATATTTTGATTAATTGTATGAGTAGTGAAAGGTTATAAAGGAACATACAATTATAGACTCTTCATCATCCTTTACCAGATGAACCCCGCATCTTTTCACCTTCAAATGTTTTAAAATTTCAGCTTTCACATTATTTACTTCTTTTCTAGAGATAGGATTCAAATATGGATAGAATTGAAATGACGATAGAGTGGCTGGATATTTTTTGAACGGGTTGTAACTCTGGTACACAATTAGCACGTGATCTGAATCAGGCCAAGCAGAATAACCGCAACTCCAAAGGCCTTCACGTACTTCTCCACTATTATCAAGGTCTACACGATCCATCTCGAAACCAATATGATATGATTCATAATTATATAACATCTCAGAAGGTTTCCTAAATTCAAAGATGATGCAGAAAACCACTCCCTTGAACTTATCCCAACTTAAAGGAAACTGTATGGTTATGGAAGATTCCATACTTCTATGGCTGAACCATCCTGGAACTTCACTTCCAGGATATATTAGTTTACAATCACCCTGCAACACAAAATCAAACATGTAGCTAGAAATCAAATATATAACAAAATTTTGGTTGGCTTAATGGCCTTACATTCTCAGTTATGAACGGAAGCTCTGCCTCGAGTGCCTTCTGATCCAATCTCAAGCAATTTGCAAACTCTACAAAGGAAAGATTGCAAAATTTTCTGAAGCTGCTTGACATGGTTTGCAGTGATATGCAGTTGCTTGCATGTAGAAATTCTAAAGATGGTGGAAGCTTCGGCAAGGAACTAAGACTCTCGCATCTGCTCACGTCCAAATACCAGAGTTGCGGAAGCTTCTGGATACAGCTCGGAAGGCTTTCAAGATATCTGCAACCATTGAGGTGCAAAGACTGAAGGCAACTCAGATGTTCAATGGATGAGGGTAACTCTTGAATTCCCGATCCAATTAAATAAAGGCATAGCAAGGATTTTAGATTGCAGATGCTGTCTGGAAGCCTCCTAAGATTTCTGCACCTCCCCCAAGACATATCACGTAGATTCATATTTACTTGAGTAATCTCTGGACAACTTTCCATTAGGCAACAACTCATATCAAAAAATTTTAAAGATTTGGATTCGATTCTTCGTGGAAGATTCTTCAGTTTTTTACAATCATCAAGATCGAAAACTTCCAGTTTGTGAAGATATTGAATGGATGAGTGAACCTCAACTAAACTTTCACAGACATTCAGTCTGATGGTCTTAATATTAATAGCTTTTGACAGATCAGGAATTTCAGTCAAATATTTGGATTTTGAGAGATCAATCTCTATTAAATTGACAAGATTCTGTCATGAACACACACCAAAAAAAGAAATTAGCATCAATTTTATGTATGTTTCAGGTTAAGATAGTTAAATATGGAAGCAACTACTATTAGAGCTATTAGCATATATAAATAATTAAATACCTGCACTCCTTCCTCAAAAAAAAAAAAACAAACAAACCTGCACTCCTTCCCAAAGCTTTATAACCTTGCTATCCCTCAGCCGAAGCACAACCAGATTTTCTGGAAAGAACTTCGATGGTATTGACTTCAAAGGAAATTTAGTCCAGTGGAGATAACTCAAATACTTGGGAACGGATTGAAGCCCTGGACACGAAAGCTGCAATTTTCCTTCTCTATTTCCATAGAAGTTCTCGTTGGGATAACTCAATTTATGGAAGTCCTGGTCGGGCCAATAGAACTCGAGAAATCTAAGATTATACATCTTTGTAAACAAGTCAGGTTTTAAGTGAATCTCACTTGAAGCCATAGACATATTCAGTGATATTCCTTCAATTGCTCCATTTCCCTAACAATTGAAAGTACAATATGCATTCAATATTATGATATCAGTTAAAAACATAATGAATTAACAAAGCTCACCTTGTTTTCCATCAATGCATCGTTGAAATGCTCAGGATTGATCAACCACCTGGTACGATTTTTATGTTCATCAGCTGCAATTTTTTTACCCATTTCTTGCAATAGATCGTGCATCTCCAACGTATTGCCATCGGTAACCATAATGAGAGACTTATCAATAAGGGTAGTGATAAGAAAACACACATTAGTACCATAGGCGACATCCATAATTTTGGTAACATATTCACGACTTTCTCTTTTGAAAAGACATGCAATTGCAAGAAATATTCTTTTCTCTACAGTATCTAGTCCATCATAACTTGTTTTTAAAACATCATGAATTTTAGAATTGCAGGCGTTGCCTAACCTTTCTAACATGCTGTTCCAATCTTCGTCACTTTTACGAAACAATGCAGAACCCAAAACTGTGAGAGCCAATGGATTGCCTTTCGCGTAACTTACCACCCTTTTTGCTTGCAATATCCGATCACTCGGAGGACAACCTTGCTTGAAGGCTTTCATGCTAAAGAGTTGAAGAGCTTCATGCTCGTCCAATCCCTCCATTTTATATATCTTATCATCCGCTATATTCTTTAGTACTTGCTTATCTCTACTTGTTACAAGAATTCTACTTCCAGGGCCAAAGTACTCAGCTAAAAATGACACCAGCCCATCCTTAAAATCATCAACAACAACAAGAACTTTCATACGACTAAGCCGATCCTTTACAAAAGATAAATTAAGAGTGCTTATAGACGCATTTCCTTCCCTTAATAATGCTGGGAAAAGCTCATTTTGTAACTGATCCATCGTTTGCACTCTAATATCAGAAACAAAGCAACAACTTTCAAATTTTGTAGATATCTGATCATAAATAGCTCTAGCAAGAGTGGTCTTGCCAAGACCACCCATACCCCATATACCAACAATTCTTGCATTTGATGATTCCAAGCTTAATAGAGGTTTAATGTGTTGAATTCGTGATTCAATGCCAACTAGACCTTTGTAGTGGTAATCCATGGACTTTCTGTTCAATTTTGCTAGAACATCTTTTGTTATTGTCTCGATGAGCTCAGACTCTGGTCTGATAAACGAAAAGGAAGAAATAATTTGTAGGAACCATCTTTAAAATTAACAAAAAAGATGGTAATACAGAACACATAGAATTTATATGAAAAGCTCCAAATTGATGAAAAGCCGTAAACAGAGGAGGAGAAATTTACTAATGTTGAAAATTAAGTAAAGAAAAGTGTCACAACGATCCCTAAGATGATTCCAAATAGAAAAATTTCAATTATTTCAATTTATTTGAAAAAGAGGAAAGAAGAGAGCCCCTTGAGGCTTTGACCTAGTGGCCAAGTTCCTTGTGAGCATATGGGAGCTCTCGAACTGGAAATATTAATAATACATATTGCTCATGAATCTCAATAAGTAAGAATTGGAAATATCAATAATATATATTGCTCATGAATCTCAATAAGAAAGAATTGGAAATATTCATTAATTCTTTAGGCTTTATTTTTTAATTATTTAAAAAAATGCAAAAACATTTCGTTAAATATAATTATAGTATAGATTTTTTCCTGAAAAAGTTTAAAGAATTTTACCTGATGACAGACGAATTCCATCCACTCAAATTAGCAACTTCCTTCAGAGCATATCTCCAGTTCTGCACCTCATCTTTGGTCACTTTCAAAGACTCTTCATGTTGCACAATTGCAGCTCCAAATCTACCTGTCTGATTTCGAACATGGGATGGATCAACTCGATAAAACACTGGTATAATCATCTGGCCATTGTTTCTCCTGCAATGAAAAATCTTTACAAGTTCCCTCAAACACCATTTGGAAGATGCATAGTTTTCGGAGAGAACAACAACTGAGATTTTGGACTGCGCAGTTGCCTCCAAAAGTGATGGTGAAATCTCTTCTCCTCTGACAAGTCTGTCGTCAATGAAAGTTAGAATTTTCTTTTGATTTAAGGCATTATTGAGGTGGCTAATAAAGTTATCACGAGTGTCTTCGCCTCTGAAGCTAAGAAAAACATCATATATTTTTGGTGGAGTGTTAGTGGGATATGAGGATTGATGAGAAGAAGATGATGTTAAAGAAGAAGATGCAGAAGAAGAAAACTGATTCATGGCAAAAAGTCAGAAAAAAAAAAACAAAAATAGATCGATAGTTGAGAATAAATAGCAGAATTTCTACGGCTCTTTTTGCATCAAATTAAGCTTCCAAACGAGTTAGTAATGGTGTTTCAAGAAGCAGCCAACTTTCCCACTAAATTTCCTATGAATGCAAAAGGAGAAGATACAGCCAAAGCCAATTAATAAAAATAAGTATTAGAAAACCGTTGGAGAGGAGAGGGAGGCTTGAGAGGAAAAAAAAAAAAAATTAGATAGAAGAGAAATGTTTAGAAGAAATTATTATAATTTTTAACTCCTTAAAACTTATGTAAAAGGGGTATTTATATAATTGGAATATATCACCTGAAAATAAATTTTTTTGCCAAAGTTGGCAGGCAAATGAACGAAGTTTTCTACGAAATTTGGTAGGCAAATATATATATATAGTTTTTTTTTCTCAAATTTTCAGTATCCAACACTCGTGGCCAATTATCAATTGACATCACAAAATAAATACGAGTGGTTAATAATCCTGAGTAGACATATATAACATGTAGCATTTTTTTTTTGTAATTTTTTAGTATAAAGGTAGTTAATTAATTGTTAATATTTGATAAATAGGAAGTTTAAAAGAGTATATGTTGAATTTGATTTTATGGTTTCAATTTAATTTTTAAAATTTTTTTAGGCCGTTTCACATCTCTAACATAAATACAAATAAAAAAATAATTAAAAGAATGAAGTAGCTTGAAAAAATTATGAATTCTAGTAAATGGACCTGACTAAATCAATCCACTAAAAGTACAATTCTTTTTTCCGATACAGTATACTTAAAGATGGCAACTGAATTAACTAAAAGTAAAGAAATGAAACACTAAGCAAAACAACTGTATTTTGCACCAAAGTCTCAGCAAGTCAACGTAGGTCCACCGTGATTAAATGGTATAACACTTTAAAGAAACTTCTGGGGAGGTTAAAAGGCAGAAGATGGCAGCTCAAGATTTCTCAAGTAGATTACAAGCAATCAGTATTAATCATGATGAAGTCCTAATGAAGGAAGGAAACAACGAAGGTCCCTTTATTAAAAAAAAAAAAATAATAATAATAACTATGTTAGTCTTATAAATTATATTATATTTAATTAAATTCTACACAAATTTTTTTATATATATAATCAAGTTTTATTTGTTAGTTAAAATAATTTTTCGTTAATTCTAATTGTCAGTTAAATTGATTTTCTGTTAGTCAACCTTTAAAATCAATTTTTTTTTATATTTCAGTTATAAAACTATTTTTAAAAAAATGTCATTTTCGATATTTTACATAAATAGTATTTTTAGTTTTATTTTTAATTTCTTTATTAATTAACCTTCATAATAACTATATAATTCACTAAAATATTTTTTTTAAAATAAAATTAATATTTTTCCTAAACTATTAGTTATATAAAAATAATTAAATATTCATAATTATTTTAATATATATAATTTCAATTAATGAGTAAATATTTTTTATAAGAAAAAGCCCATCTAGTTTTGTCAATATTATGATTTGTGTTAAATTTCAAAAAGCTCATCTATGTTATCTTAAATTGATTTTAATTTATTGAGACAATAGGCAAGAGTTTCTTCATCGATGTATTTTGTGAAAATTTGCCACACTTATGTAACATTTGTTCCAATATTGGTCACATGCCCATAGATTGTCGATTGGGGAAATCCACATCAGTTCATCCCAACAAGCTGATAGATAAACAGAAAAGTTGGAAATCCAAAACTCCAAACTCAGATGTTCCGGTCAAGAATACTCTTGCAAACCTGCAATTGGAATTAGCCTTGGATACTGCACCAGTAAAAAAGACTTCCACTACTCCTCAAGATGATAATTCTACTCAACCCCACGATGCTGCCCCACATGACGATGAGTTTTTACCTGTCAATAACCCTTCCTTTTCGCAGACATAGTGATGCTAACACAGATATAGAGAATATCGCTCCAGTGGAACGGACTGTCACTTCTCATCATGATGATGTCGCTTTAGTTCAACATCATGATGAATTTTTAGCTATCAATGACTCTTCTTCTACGGACAAAACTATTGCTGTTACAGATGTAGAGACCAACGCTAATACTCGGGAGGATTCTGAAGAACAGTGGACTACAGTGCAACGTAAAAAATCCCAATCCAAACAAAAATTTAAGGTTACTCTATCTAAAAGAGTTTCCAAGAAACCATTGAAAGCTTGATTTATGAAGGGTCTTGTTATCCTGCTATTTTTTATGTTTATAGCAGAAGAGTCCATTTTTTTGTTTTGTTAGCTTCGTTGGAGGCTTCTGCCTCTTTTATTTTATTTCTTTTCTCAATATCTGTACTTCTTTTTTTCTTTATTTTTATTCTGAACTCCAAACTTTTTTTTAAAAAAATCTAAGTATAAAAAAATTTATTCATAATTAAAAATTTTAATTAAGTATTTATATTCAAAAGCAACTAAAAATACTTAATTAATTTTAATTATCATTGTTAATAAAATTAATAATTTAAGAAATTATCTTAAAGAGCTATATAGCTATTATAAAGTTAAACAGTAGAATAAGTTATAAATAAATAAATAAAAATATTATTTAACTAAAATATCAAAAATGACATTTTTTTAATAATTTTATAATTGAAATGTTAAAAAAAAAATTGATTTTAAGGATTGATTGATGGAAATTTTATTTAACTAATGGATAAGACTAACAGAAAGTCTTTTTAAACTTTATAGAAGTTGATTGTTAAAAAAAAATTATAGGACTTAATTGAAAAATATATAATGTATATGACTGACAGAGTTGTTATTTCTAAAAAAAAAAAAAGAAATTTCCTAAAGGATGAAGGAAAGAAGGAAGGTTCCTTTATTGAATTGTTATACAATGGATTCGCATCCATATTGTAATATGGACTAGAATTCATCACATGTGTAAGTGAAGAGATTTTTACACAAATAGGTACTTTTTTAAAAGTATTAATTAAAATACCTCAAGTTTTTGTTTATTACTAAAATACCACTTTTAATTACATGAGTGTTACTTTTATTTACAGATATATACATTTTTTCCTTTTATTTTATTTTTCCTTTTATTTTTATTTTTATTTATTTTTTATTTTTATTCCCTTCATTTTTTCATTCTTTATTCATTTTGATTTTTTTTAAAATTTTATTTTTTTATTTTTCCTCTTTTTTATTTTTTCATATTTTTCTTTCCTCCTTCCTTTTTTTTAATTTTTATTTTCTCTTAATTATTTCTCTCTTTCCCTTATTATTAATTTTAATTTTTATTTCTTTCCTCCTTCCTTTCTTTTTTATTTTTAACTTCTCTTTATTATTTTTTATTTCTCTCTCTTTTTTTTTGATTTTCATCTTGTTTCAAAATTTTTATTTTCTCATTTTTCCTTTTATTTTCATCTTTTTATATTAGTGAAGCATTAGCATATATATAAATATTGGATTTTATTTCATAAAATTTTTGACATTTTATGCTGAAATACAATCTCTTTTTTATTTTTATTTTTGTGTTCCCTTTTTTTTTTAATTTTCTCCTTCCTTTTTAATAAATTTACCATTATTTTCTAAATGTTATTTTTTTATTTCAATAAATCAAATATATAGTCCTATAACTAAAATAGCTAAAAATATCATAGTATCATTAAATTAATTTTTTATTGGATTTTGTAAAAAAGAGACTAGCATGCATTGTTCTATGAAATATTTTTTTTATATGTTTTTTATTTGTAATTTTCTTTTATTGAATAAAGTGTTGAAAATGGTGATTTTGTTTATATTCCTACTCATTCTGGTGGTTGTGGTGGACAAAATATGATACACACACACACAAACACACACACATATATACACACACACACACACACACATATATATATATGTGTGTGTGTGTGTGTATATATGTGTGTGTGTTTGTGTGTGTGTGTGTGTTATTAGTCTTTTGTAATTTATTTTTCATCTCTTTTTTGTTTTTTATTTAATTTTGTATTCATAGGATATTAAAAATGATTTTGTCAGTCGTCTTTCAAAGAAAAGTTACCACATATTTGCCTATATCTTACAGACTCCCTTTGTTATTATATAGGACACTGAAAATAAACCAAAAGTATATCAAAAAAATGTATTATAATTTAAAGCTAAATATTTTCTTTGGAGTTAAGCAAGTTGTAATTATTGCAATAGGAAAATTTTAAAGAAATGAATATGTTTATAAATTTTTTGGTGTTGTTGAGTAATAAGAAGATGTTGTTGTTTTATGTTGCGTTTATAATTTGGTATCGTTTTGGTTTTATTTTGGTTTATAATACCATTTTTTTTTTAATTTAGTATCATTTTGGTTTTTGTTTGGTTTTTGATACTTTTTTATTTTATGAATGACAATGTAGTTGTATCATAGAATTTCTTTTTGTATGTTTGTTGTATTTATACAATGTTTATTTTATGTCCAAATATTCCATAGTTGAAGTATAGTTATTATTTTTATTTTCTTTGAATATTTTTTTGTTATTTTTGGTTTTTGATTGATTTTTTTGTATCCTTTTGGTTTATTTTGGGTTTCGATTCATTTTTTTAATTAATTAATATAATTTGACTAATATTTTCATTTGTACAAATTGTACAAATTCAAATTTATTTTAAAATAATTTTCATTTATTTTATTTTTTTGATACAATAATTTAGAATATTTTCTATTTATTTTACATTTCTAATACAATAATTATATATTTTTTTTGGTCAACTTACAATACTTTGTATATATTTATAATAATAATAATACAAAACAAAAATATATATTAAAAATTATTTTGCTTGTTTATAATTAAGTAATGTTAATAAAGTCAAATTTTTGTGTTGTGCTTATAATTTAGTATCATTTTATTCATTTTTTATTTTGATTTCTAATACTTTTTTAAAAAAAAAAAATTGGTATCATTTTGGTCTTTTTTAGTTTTTGATACTTTTTCATTTTTATTAATGGCAATGTAGAAGTAGGCATTGTATTGATCACATCCAAGAGTTGTATGTTGAGCTTGAGTTGTTGGAATGATTTCATGAACATCTCAAATTGCTTGTCCAACTTGGATTTTCACTGCCTTTAAGGAAAGGGTAGCAGTGGTGTCTTGAGGGGGGTTTCCTTCTTTTCCTCCTTTTCTTTGTTCACTCCAGTCCTTTGTTCCCCTCTTAAGTGACTTGTACAATTCCTTCTTCTCATCCTTTGGTCTTAACCTCGGATAATTGTTTTCCACTCCTAAGCATTATTGCCTTTGCTTGCTCTCTTGGATGTTCGGGTTGACTAGGCAGCACACCACCTTGTCTTGAGCTAAGGCTTGAGATGCAATTTGGTTTTCTAACATCTTATTATGAGCAAAAAGTTGGATCATTTGAGAGGTTAGAATCTTGATGGCTTCCTTTTGTTCTTCCTGATCCTTCACTATAAAAATAGTAGGTACAAGAGAGAGTTTTCTCTAAATCCACACTAGAGATACACAATAAAAAAATCTCACCGAAATAGTAGCACTCAAAGTGTTTCCCAAACACCCAAAAATAATTACCTCACTATTTTGTCATTCATCATTTGAGAACAAATTTTCAAACCTATTTTTTCTTTTGCTTGCTCATTGCTTGCCTATCCTACTCATTTCACTCCATCCAAATGCCTTTATATAGGCATTAGGCATTAGTAAATAAACAAAAAAAAACATATTTTTAACATTTGTTGCACCGAATTAAATGTGACCTTTTTTTTTTCAAATTTGTGGGCTCTATTAGGAGGGAAACACAATAATTCTCCCCCTTCTGACTACGTGGGATTCATTACTATTCCAGCGGCCAATTGACAAAATTGAATTTTTTTCCCTTGGTAGAGCCTTCGTTAACATGTCTAATCCAATGGATCTTCTTAAGCTGCAATAACTTCTTCTCCAATACATCCTGCATCCAATGATGTCTCATATCAATGTGCTTTGATCTTGAATGAAAGAAGGAGTTCTTACCAAGGTGGATAACACTCTAACTACCACAAAATAGCTTGTATATGTCTTGCTGAAAATTGAGTTTATTTAAGAACTTTTTCATCCATAACAACTCTTTATAAGCTTTTATTGTTGTAATAAACTCTACTTCAGTGGTAGACAAAGCAACATATTTTTATAATTTTGACTGCCATGACATAGCTCCCCCTACAAATGTAGTCAAGTAACCAGAGGTTGATTTTCTTGAATCAACATCTCCCGCAATATCTGCATATGTGTATCTAGCTAACATAGGTTTGGCATATCCAAAACACAAACATATTTTGGATGTTCCATGAAGATACCTGAAAATACATTTCACTGCAGCCCAATGCTCCTTTTTAGGATTTGAAAGGAATCGACTCACAACTCCAACTGAGTGTGCAATATCTGGCCGTGTACATACCATGACATACATTAAACTACTAACTACTGAAGCATATGGAACTCTATCCATCTCTTCCTTCTCCTTATTAGTGGAAGGGTTTTGTTAAGAAGTCAATCTAAAGTAATTAGCAAGAGGACAACCAACTATTTTAGCATGGTACACATTGAACCACTGAAGTACCTTCTTAATATACTTCTCTTGTGATAACCACAGCTTCTTGACACCTCTGTCTCTGATAATCTTCATGCCAAGAATCTATTTTGCTAGTCCCAAGTCTTTTATAGCAACAGACTTACTCAACTGCTTCTTTAAGCTATTAATTCTGGAAATATTTTGACCAAGAATCAACATGTCATTCATATAGAGCAATAACACAATAAAGTCATCATCAGAGAATTTTTAAACAAATACACAATAGTCTGAAGTGGTCTTCTTGTAGCCTTGCTCCCCCATAATAAACTCAAACTTCTTATACCATTATCTTGGTGCCTATTTCAAGCCATACAAGCTTTTCTTCAATATGCAAATATAGTCCTTTTTTCCCTTTTCTTTAAAACCCCTTTGGATGCTCCATAAATATTTTCTCTTCTAAATCACCATGAAGGAAGGCAATTTTAACATCCATTTGCTCAATCTCCATATTAAAACTTGATGCTAAACCCAGCACAGTACGAATGGATGTCATCTTTATAACTGGAGAAAAAATCTCATAAAAGTCGATAACCTTTCTTTGGTTGAATCCTTTTACAACCAGTCTAGCTTTGAATCGTGCTGAAGACTCTGTTCTTCATACTTGATCCTGAACACCCACTTATTCTTCAAAGCTCTCTTGCCTTCAGACAACTTCACCAGGTTAAATGTTTTATTCTTATGCAAAGACTTTATCTCATCCTGTGTGGCTTTAAACCATTTCTGCTTATGTTCATCATTCATAGCTTTTTCAAAGCTTTCTAGCTTTCCCCCATCAATTAGTAACACAAACTGGTCTCTAGGATATCTGGTAGAAGGTTGTCTATTTCTATCAGATCTCCTTAGTGGCACTAAAGAATCCTTATCTGACGGTGGTTGATCATGAACACCATCATCATCATTTTCAGATGGAATCTCAATGGGACCATCTTCATCACATACATCTGGTAGAATAACTTCATTTTCATCTCCAACTTTCCTTGACACCATTGTTAGAGGAATTAACTTCAAATTTGAATCATCTTTAGAGTTGGGAATGTTTTTTTTAACTCTAGTAATATCTTTGATTGTCATATCTTTAATAAACATAGCATCATGGTTTCTTACAAGTTTCTTTTGAATTGGATCATAAAATCTATAGCCAAGTTAATCTTGACCATAGCCAATGAACACACACTGTTGTGTCTTGACATCAAGTTTGGACCTCTCATCCTTAGGAATATGGATAAAGGCTTTGCACCCAAACACCTGTAGATGACTATAGGAAACATCTTTTCCTGACCATACCCTCTCTAGAGTGTCAGACTATAAAGGAACACATGGTGAAAGGTTTAGCACATGCACTATTGTAAGTAGAGCTTCACTTTAAAATGTCTTAGTTAGCTTTAAATATGAGAGCAAAGATCTGACTCTCTCTATCAAAGTCCTATTCATCCTCTCAGCTAAACCATTCAATTGCTGCATCTTTGGAGGTGTCCTTTGATGTTGTATACCATGCTTTTTACAATAATCATCAAATGGTCCAAAATACTCTCCACCATTATTTGTCTGGATGTACTTCAGCTTTTGCCGATTTGTCTCTCCACCAAGGTGTGAAATTCCTTGAAGACATCTAGCACGTGATCTTTTAACTTTAAGATGTATGCCCACGTCTTCTGAGAATGATCATTAATGAAAGTCACAAAGTACTGACAACCACTAGGTGATTTTGGCATTGGCCCATACATGTCTAAATGAATTAAATCCAACACATTCTTCATTATGGAAGGAGAGAACTCCTGAAATCAACCCTATTTTGCTTTCCTGTAAGACAATCGGCACATTTTTCCATATGCATAAGATCTACTCTAGATAACATATTTTTCTTAGCAAGCATTGTCATCCCTTTTTAACTCATATGACCAAGTCTTCTATGCCATAACTCAACTACACTATCTTTTTCCACAATATTCACTATGTCTTTGGAGATATTTACATGCATATAGTATAGTGCTAAGTCCTTTTTACCTCTAGCCACCACTAGTGAGCCTTTAGTTAGTTTCCATTAGTTATTATAGAAGGTGTTGTAGAAACCTTCATCATCAAGCTTGTCTGTTGAGGTCAAATTTAGGTGAATATCTAGAACATGCTTAACATTCTTCAAGATTAGTCTTGTGCCATTCATCATTTCCAAACACACCTCATTCACTAGAAACTCTTATTCGATTATCATTTCCCATATTCACAAATCCAGAATCTCTTTGAGTGTAGGATGAGAAGATTTCTCTTCGAGATGTAGCATCAATGGAAGCACCACTGTCAATCACCCAATTGGTCTCAAGGGTAGTAAGATTAATAATATCATCATAAAAAAGGACATTGAATTCTCCGAGAAGGTTTGCTTTATCATTATCACAACTATCATCTTTTCTCACATCTTTGATTTTGTTCTTGTCCTTGAACTTTTGACAGAACTTCTTGATGTGGCCTTTCTTTTTACAGTAATGGCATTCAATATTGACATACTTATTTGACTTTCCTGCTCTTATCTCTTTGCTTTGAGCTTCAAGTCTAATTTCTTCCCTTGGAATTTACAACAAGGATATATGAATGTGTTGAAGAGGCACCCTTTGATTTGTATCTCATCTCTTTATTCTGAATACTGCTTTTAACAAACTCCATATTTGCTATATCATTTGGTGTAGAGTTTGTAAGTGAAATCTTAAAAGTCTTCCATGACTCTGGCAAAGAAGTCAGCACCATAAGAGTAATAATTTTATTGTCAAAATTTATGCCCATTCTTGATAATTTATCCATGATCCCTTGCATTTCATTTAAGTGATTGATGATAAAAGAGCCTTTTTGACATTTTATATGCATTAATTTTATCAAATAAAATAATTTATTATTGTCGTTATTTGAAGCATATAGCTCTTCAAGCTTGTTCCACAACATCCGTGCATGAATTTTATTGCAAATATGGTTGTACACATTATCTTCAATGAACTGTCGAATGTAGCCACACACTTGCTCATGCTCAAATGCCCATTCCCCATCCATCTTGCCTTCAAGTTTTATTGTAACAAAAATTGATAGATGTAACTTCATCACAAATAAGAGATCCTTATTTTATTTTTTCCATATATGGTAATTTATGCCATTTAAGCTGACCATCTTGCTAGTCTTAGCCTCTATCGTTACAGTATTTAATAATGCCTCTAGAACACGAACCAACAGCTCTGATATTACTTATTAGGAAAATTAACAGAGTTGGTGAAGTAGAGTAATTTTCATAGAGATAAAATAAAATTACTGTAGAACTAATCAAATAAATAAAGGCGGTTAAATCGACCAATGGGTGAGTAAAATAAGCGATAAAATTTACCGTATAAATAATAAAAATTACACAAATATTTTAATATGGTTCACCCTTAATTCTTGGGCTATGTTCATAGGACAAAATCTAAGATTTTTTTCCACTATAAAAATAGTAGGCATAAGAGAGAGTGTTCTCTAGATCAATACTAGAGGTACACAATAACAAAAATCTCACCAAAATAGTGGCATTCAAAGTGTTTCCCAAACACCCAAAAATAATTACCTCACTATTTTGTCACTCACCCTTTGAGAAAAATTTTCCAAATCCTTTAAAACTCTCTCACACTCATCAAAGCAAAATTGCTTTGGCTCTCATCTCACAAGCACACACCTTACTAAATTATTTTTTCTTTTGCTTTCTCGTTGCTTGCCTATCCTACTAATTTCACTCCACCCAAATGCCTTTATATAGTAAAAAAATTAAAAAAATAAACATATTTTCATCATTTGTTACACTGATTTTTCTTTTTCAAACTTATGGGCTACACTAAGAGGGACCTATAATAGAAAAAAGTTGATATTGTAACTGTGTAAAATTTGTCTTCAATTATTCTCTAACATTTGAAAGAAAGCAGCAACTTTCAAATTGAGGAAAGATTTCATCATAAATAGCTCTAGCAATAGTGGTCTTACCAAGACCACCCATGCCCCCTATTCCAACATTTCTAACACCCTCTAATGATTCTAAGCATAATAGTGATTTAATTACTTCAATTTCTGATTCAAGCTAATCAAGCCTTTGTAGTAGTATTTAGGAGCCTTGTGATTTAACTTTTTCAAAATATCATCTATGATTTTCTTGATAACTTAAACTTCTGACCTGATAAACATAAGAAATCAATCAATATTATTAAAAATCCAAACTGCTAATTTAAATCTTCCTTAATTCTTTCAAATTGCCAATTAAAAATATTATTCTAGATAATATCTAATCAAAGGTTTAAAAAATTAATGGCAATGTTTGCCCTGGGGTTTTTTGTGGTTGAACTTGGTAAAAAGGGGAAACTTAGTGTTATGGAATTTGTTTAGTACTTTTTTTTAATTTTTTGCTAGAGCAGAAATGGATTTGTAGGTTATTGGAGTAGCAACTATTGCTGGATATATTGCTACTATCAAACTTTTTAAGGTAAAGTGATAACTTATTAGGGTTTGGGTTCTCCAAATGTGAGACACATGAAAATCCCAGCTTTCCCCTCAGTAGATCAAATCAGAGAAAGAAATTAATAGAAGATATTAATAAAGGTGAGAGATTGTCAAATATTTATTGGTTAAATAGCACTTCAGAAGGAGAAGTTTCTTCTCATGGTCATGCTAAAAAGCTTGGAAATTCAGGAAATTATGATGAATGTAATTTACTTTACTTGTCAACTCTGCCACTTGGAATTGCAACAAATGAGAATGTAATAGAAAATGGGATTGGAAATGAATCAAACAATGATGTGGGAATTAACTCTTGTAGGCCTTTTACTGGTGAATTGGATTCTTTTCATGAGTCTAAAAAGAAAACAAGTTCTCTCATGACCAAGCATATAAATGGCCATTTTATTAAACCTTTGAGTTCCTTAGAAAGTTGCCTAATGGCTTGGCTGTATAAGGAACATGCTAAAATGGAGGAGTATATGCTTAATGTCTCCCCATTAACATCCATAAAAATGAGGCCACTGCTTGTAACTGGTAGGAACCAAATTCTTAACTGACTAAATAATGATTCTTTTAGTGCATCCAATATTACAGATGATATTAAGCTGCATAAGGATGAAAATGTTAGTGGGGCTCCTCCACTACCAAAATTCAATAAATTTGATGCCCTCAGTAAGAAAAAATCTAAAACAAGAAAAATGTGTTATGGAAGATTTAGTAATTCCCATAAAACTGGCAAAGGAAGGCACTTTCATTTTCAAAATGGTACTTTTCAAAATTACCTTTCAAGGTTCTAGCTTGATGAAAAGTTTCATGGAAATTATTGTTCTATTACTGCTTACAAATGTTTGAAGTTCCTATAATTTTAGCTTCCTGTAATTACTCATTTTTTCCATGGAGAAGAGATACACACATATGTTTTTTGCTTTAAACTTTGAGCACCCTTCCAAGTTTACTTCATTTTTTATTTGTCAATGGAAAGTTAAAGCTTCATATTTTCTTAAAATAAAGAAAGATTGCATGCCCACTACCGTCATATGATTGCATTTTCTTGTATTATAGTTAGTTTGTGTTACTGAAAAGCCAAAAATTATGTGATAATCTCATTCTTAAAAGCATGATATTGTAGATTGATATGCAAGATTGTGAATTGATGAGTTCCATTGAGTTGAATCATAGTTACCTGGTACGCGGTATGTTTCAGTTCATGGTATAGGTACTGGTACTTGAAACTCCAATGTCAATATAAATAATAATCTAAGGGTAAGCTTAGCCAGTTCACTTTTTTAGTACGTGGTATATCAAACATATATTTTTGGATTATTTAATAAATAATAATGAGTTTTTTTTTATTTAGAATAATTACAACAAAAGCTAAAAAAATCAGACCTATATATGTAATGATCGAACATAGTTTATAATTTAATGTTAAATTTTGATGTTGTTCATGCATATTAGCAACACAAAACATAGTTGGAAAACCATAAGAAGTTCATAAATTGGTAAATTTAAATCTAGAACAAAATAAAAATATCAAGTCACATAAAGAAAACTTAATTTCTTTAATTTCTTCTTCTTTGACATCTTGTTCTTTCTTGCATTTGATGGTTTATTACTATTGTCATCTTTTGCTTTGGCCTTTGAGACTTCAACATCAGCTTCAACTTCATCATCATCATCATCATCATCATCATTTAAATCTAATGAGCACCATTTCATTTCTTCAAGCCTTATAGCCGAATCCTCTGAATTTGAATTTTCTGGCTCTATGTCCCATCTTTTATAAGGTGATCCTTCTTTATAACTTTGAACTTATCAACATTGAAGTCGAATATTAGAGTGAATGAAGACCAATTTATCAGTCCTTGTACAATTCAACATATTTCTTTTAACACTATGACTATAAGAGTATGTACTCCAATTCCTCTCAGTTGAAGAGCTACTAATTGGTTATGATAACACTTTTTTTTGCTTCCTCTGCCAATTATGGAGTTTCGGATCCATATGTTGACCATTAGTTAATTGAATCCATAGCTATAGCATCAAGTTGGGTAGATGACATGCTATATATGCCAATTCTTTTTTATTAGCTTATTTTTTAGCCTTTATTACTTATTAATATTTTATTCTTTTAAAAAAATAGTACTCTATTTTTAAAGATCCAGATTGAATACCAAAGAGATCTAAAATCAAAAATACCACGTTCTGGTACTCGAGTACCATATCATGGTACTTGGGAGGATGAGAGTTTGTGGTAACTACGAACTGAATAATGGTTTAAATATAGAGATGTTAAAATAATCTAACTATTCTAAATGAGTAATTACAACTGAAAATATTTACAAAGATATAAGATTTTAAATAATATAGATCAATTCCTAAAGAGAAAGAGATTAATTATCTATCATGCCCCCTCAAAATGGATGTTGGGATAGCAGTCCAATCTTGCCTTTGAGTTGCAGAAATCATGACCGAGGTAGAGCTTTTGTTAGATAATCAATAAGTTGGTCTTGAGAGGAAATGTGAGTAACACAGATGGAACCATTCTGAACCTTTTCTCTGATAAAGTAAAAATCAATGGCCACATATTTTATTTATGAATGAAATACAGAATTAGAGCACTGTTATGTTGCTCCAATATTATCACAATAAATAACCAATAGGTGGGCATCGTGATGTGAAGTGCATATAATAGAGAGCATATCCAACTAACTTCTGTAGTAGTACTAGCAACGCATCGATATTTAGCTTTAGTAGAGCAATGTCTAATAGTCCATTATTTTTTGAACTCTAGGAAATTTTATTCTTACCAAGATAAACCACATAACCACCAATGGAAAAGAGATCATCTTTATTACCTCCCTAATCTGCATCAACAAAGGCATGAAGAGTGTTTGATGAGTTACGATGAAGTTGAATTCCATCTTTGATATTGCCAGATAAATATTTGAGCAATCGTTTAACATAGCTCTAATGATTTGAAGTAGGATGGTGCATGAATTGAGACAACCTATTAACCACAAAAGAAATGTCTAATGAGTAAATATTGTAAGATCCCAATTAAAGTTCATAATTTAGTGGGAACAAAAAGTGTAGTGATGGAATGTAATGTTAACTTAGTATTTGTAGAGAGTGGTGATTGAACAAACTTAGCCTCTAATATATTTTTCTTAGAAAGCATATCCAATATGTACCTTTTTTGCATAAGAATCAGCCCTTTGTCATTTGGAACAATCTCAATCCCCAAGAAATAAGATAATTGGCCAAGATCATTAAGAGAGAATTTATTAGCAAAAATAGAGGTTGTTGGCCTCCAATTATAATTAGGTCATCAACATAAAGGGTTTCGTTCATTGTTGGTACTACAATTTTGGTCCATATTTCACTTTGGTACCAAAATTTCAATTTTTTTCTTTTTAATCCTAAAAATTTTATTTTTGTTTCAAGTTAAAATACCTTGAGCATATCTGATCAAATTTAGCATACACGACAGTCAGAATAAGTATATTTTTAATATATTCACCATGTAAGCATCCTATTAAGCGGCCTAATCACCTTGTGGGCTCCATAAAATAAATTTTACTAAAATTTTATTTTATGGGACCCATAAGCAAATTTTATTTTTTAGGGCAAACAAGATGATTCAACTATTTAATAGGATGGTTATAAGGTAAATATACTAACAATATATTTATTTCGGCTGCGACGTATGTCAAATTTGATCATATATATTTAAGGTACTTCAACTTGAAACAAAAATAGAATTTTTGGGACTGAAAAGAAAAAAAATAAAATTTTGGTACCAAAGTGAAATATGGCCCAAAGTTATGGTACCAATGGTGCAACAAACCCTCAACATAAAAAATAAGATAAATAATATAATGATCATCATAAAAGTGATGTATCTGCAAGTGAATTCTTATAGCCAAAATTAATAAGAAAGGTCTGGAGTTCATAATACCAGGCACGAGTAACTTGTTTCAAGCCACATATTTCTTTTCTTAGTTTACACAAATGGCTTGGTTTGTCTTTGTTAATGAAGCCACTATAAACATGTCTTCATTATTGACATCAATCTCTTTTAATTTCTAACCATATGTGACTGCAATGTTGAGTACAATTTGGATAGTTGTAGGCTTTACAATAGGGCTAAAGGTGTCATGATAATCAATTCCTGGACATTGATGGAATCCCTTGGTAACCAATTGAGCTTTGTACATGTTAATAGAGCCATCATATTTTCTTTTGATTCTATAGATCCATTTTCATCAGCTTTATTAATGAGTGTTCACTGTAGGTGATTTATTCTCTATCATTGTATACTGATGGGAAAGATTGTGAATTGATGAATTCCATTAAACTAAAACTAGTTTATGTATAGAGATGTTACAAGAATCTAGCTATTTTAAAGGAGTAGTTATAATTGAAAATATTTACAAAGATATAAGATTTCAAATAATATACATTATTTCTTAAACAAAAGGAGACTAATTCTCTATCAGATAGGAGCTCTTGAACCATAGAATACTTGCAAAATTTTGAACCACAGAATAGTTATAGAATTCTAGAAAGTATCATCTCTTTTTTCCATCTTCTCTCCTTAGTAGCACTTACAATTTTTAGTTTCTATCATTTGTCTTCTCCCTTGGTCAATAGAAATGATAAAGATGACAAACTATATCCATAGAGAAATATTTATATAAACTATAAACTGAATGGATTTAAAATTATGATTTCTTAAATTCATCTTATCTTCTTGCGCAATGAGTAGTGCATACGATTCGGGAAAATTGTGAAGATATGTTCAAGAGCTTAAACATCATAATTTATTGCATTACTAAAGACATAATTGTAGACACCCAATTTTGGGATATTCAGTTATGAATGCGACAAAAGACTCCAATGATGAAAATGTCATGAATATGTCTTCAATACTTGAATTTTGAAACTTTAGGGTCTGATTGCATTTTTCAAAGAAAGAATTTAATGTTTTCATGGACTAAATTGTAATGCTTTTTAAGGATCTAATTGTAAAATTTAAATTCTTTCAAGGACCTTTTTATAATTAAAAGTTAAAAAAATGATTGGAATTACACTAATTCCGATCAGAATTATGTAATTCTAGTCGGAATTATACAATTTTGATTGGAATTAGACCTCTTCCGTCGGGTTCTCGAATTTTCCAAAAAATTGAGTCTTAATTAGTCTGAAATTCTCCGAAAAGTATTTTGATAATGTTTTTAAGGAAATAAAAATATTTTAGGAATCAATTTATAACTAGGGTTTGAAGACGTATCTGTATAGAAGGAGTGTTTTGGCTTTGAAAATAGGGGAGGTAGAAAAAAAAAATAAAAAGGCAGAGGGAAAAATAAAAAAAATGAAGAGAAGGAGAGAAAAAAGAAGAAGGCAAAACGAGAAGAAAAAAGAGAGGAAAAAGAAAGAAAGGAGAGAAGAAAAAAGAGAAAACATCTTATTCTCTACAAATTCTTTTGTTTAAATAAAGATTTTTGAGGATTTTTGAAGAACAAAATTCAAAGACCTATTAAGAACGGTGATTTTACAAAATCTGAGGAGCGCTCCATTAAAATCATTCATAAACATCATCTTCTCCTTATTTTATTTTATTTGATTTATTTCTTTTTATTTTATTTTATTGATTTTTAATTTTGTTTTATCATTGTTATAATTTATTCACTAATCATAACTTTTTTTTTTTTTTTTATGGTGATTATGGAGGAAAACATATTATGATCATACTTGGAGAATCAAATCTATAAGAGGTCCATGAGATGCCATGGATAAGACCTTGTAGAGATATAGTTTCTAGGTTTTTTTATTATTAATTTTATTTTATTGCTTTGTTTTATTTATTTATTTTTTTTGTTGTATTAATTATTTTATTATTATTTTCTATAGATTATTGTAATAGCCCCAATACTGGGAATAGTAGAATTATGTATGTGATTGCATGTTTATGTTAGTTAATTGGTTAGTAAAATTAGGGTTTCAATTGGGTAATTAATTAAAATCAACGGTGGAAGTAGATTAATTTAGGTTTCATGTTAATGAAAATTAGGGTTTTTAGAAGGAATATTTAATTAGTTATTTGATCTTTTATTTAATTATTTTAATATGTTTTATTTGTTTTTAGGCTTATTTATTTATTTTTATGTGTTTTGGGCCTTAAGCCCATATTAGATTCTAATCCACCTATTTAAATTTAGGTTTTTTTTATGTTTAAATAATTAAAATGCATTTTAGCCCCATAATTAATTAGATTTTTAGGGTAGAGATAATTTAGGCTCATTTAGTAAATTAGACATAGACCCACCTAATTTAATTTAATTAATTAGACTTAGCCCACTTAATTAAAGCCTTTTCATAATTTATAGATTTAAAATCACCTTAGTATTAAAACATGTAAAATTAGATCCATTAATTTAAATACCTCTATAATTTGTAGATTTAGGCTCATTTTTAGAATTAAAATAAATAGACTTAGGTTCATCGAATTAAAATTAAAAGGAATTAGTCTTTAGGCTCACTTATTAAAACAAGTAGATTTAACTCATTTAATTAAAATTCATATATATAGACTAACTTAGGGATTATATGTTTGATTGAATGCATTATTTACTTGTATTTTCATGATTGGTTTGCCTTTGAGTTAATTGCTAGAATAAGGGTTTATATGAAATTGCATGTAAATAGAGGAAAATCTAGTAAATCATAAAGTAATTTTAATTGAACACAAGACTGAAAAAAGTTGGTATTCCATACCTAAAATCTCCTGGTTGTGATGCTAGTTTTCTTTTAGGGAATCGAGTACCATTTTTTCAATTTGTCCCAGTTATTACCCTAGGTGGTGACTTCTCATTCCATGCCATGTCTTTGTAACAGTGGTTAGTATATTGTTTAGAGCCTTGAGCTCAAATAGTATCGTGATTGCTAAAAATTTAGACGCGTACTAAACCCCATCATCTACAATAATACATTAACAATTAATAGCCCATTAATAGAAACAAACAGAAACATCTAATCGTTACATTAATTCCTCCATTATTTACACAACACCACTAAATTAATTTCAAATAACAACAAAAGCTAATCAATTACCCCTTAAAATTCCAAAACATGTTTGGATCGGGTTTGGGTGACCTAAACTTAGGCACTTAAACTTATAGAAGGCGTGAGTAAGGAAGCCGATGAAGCAGAGGAGGCTCACAACAAAACTACAGTAGGAGAGATTTGAGTCTAGGTTCATCATTGGTGTATAATCAGAGGAGGTGGTAGATGCTACGACAGCTGAGGATTCCAACACGAAGGCATTTACGTTTTGCTGCGGCAATAGAGGATCCAATGGGGCGGCATTTACGTTTGCCAACTACGGCGGCTGTAACGAGTGGATAGGAAGTGGAGGAGAAGAGGGTTTATGACCAAAAGGTTGTTAAGGAACTTACAATTATAGACTCTGCCTCATCTTGTAGCAGATGAACCCCGCATCTTTTCACCTTCCAATGCTTCAAAATCTCAAATATTTTACTATTATTCACAATCAGACATAACTGAAATGAAGATGGAGTAGCTGAATATTCTTTGAATGGGTTGTCTCTCTGGTGCTCAATTAGCACATGGTATGAATTAGCCATTTCAACAGGACAAGAACAACAACAAAGGCCATTAAATACTTTACAACTATTATCAGGTTCTACAAGATCGATCTCCAAACCATAATGATAACCCCCCGTAGGAAATGAAGATTATCAGGTGTCCTAAATTCAAAGACGATGCAGAAAGCACTCCTTTGAACTGATCCCAATTTAAAGGAAACTGTATCTCTATGGAAGATCCCGTACTTTTATGGGTGAACCATCCTGGAACTTCACTTCCAGGATATAATAGTTGACAACGACGCTGCAACATAAAATCAAACAATAATTATCTAAAAATGAAATATATAAGAAAATTTTGGTTAGCTTAATGGCCTTACATTCTCAGTTATGAACGGAAGCTCTGCCTTGAGTGGCTTCTGATCCAATCTCGAACAATTTGCAAAATTTACAAACTGAAGATTGCAACATTTTCTAAAGTTGCTTGGTATGGTTTGCAGTGATATGCAGTTTTATGCATGTAGATCTTCTAAAGATGGTGGAAGTTCCGGTAAGGAACTAAGACTCTCGCATCCCCTCAAGTACAAATGCTTGAGTTGTGGAAGCCTGTGGATACAACTCCAAAGGATTTTGAGATTTATGCAATGGGTGAGGTCCAACCATACAAGGCAACTTAAGCTTATAAGATGTTCAATGGATAAGGGTAACTCTTGAATTCCCGTTGCTGATAAACTAAGGGATGATAGATTGCAGATGTTGTTCGGAAGCCACTTAAGCTTTCTACAGTTAATCAATTGCAGACCGACTTGATTTATATTTACTTGAGAAATCTTTGGATAAATTTCCACCCTTTGGCAACTAGTCATATCAACAAATTTTAAAGCTCTTGATTCGAATTTTCTTAGAACATTCTTCAGTTTTTTACAAACCCCAAGATATAACATTTCCAGTTTGTGAAGATATTGAATGGATGGGTGAACCTCAACTAAAATTTGACAGTGATTCAGTTTGATGGTCTCAATTTTAACAGCCTTTGACAGATCAGGAATTTCAGTCAAATATTTGGATTGTGAGAGATCAATCTCTATTAAATTGGCAAGATTCTGTCATGAACGCACAACAAAAAAATAAATTAGCATCAACTTCATGCATGTTTCGGGTATAGAAAATGAAATGTGGAAGCAACTACTATAGAGCTATTAGCATATATAAATAACTAAATACCTGTACTCCATCCCAGAGCTTTTTAACAGTGCTATTCTGCAACTGAAGCACAACCAGACTTTCTAGAAAGAACTCCAATGGCATTGACTTCAAAGGAAATTCAGTCCAATTAAGATTAACTCAAATACCTGGGAAGAGATTGAAGCCCTTGACACAAAAGTTATAATTTTCCCTCTCCATATGCATCGAAGTGCTCATCGGGGTAGCAGAAATTGAGAAATTTAATTTTATACAACTTTGTAAACACGTCAGGTTCTAAGTAAATCTCACTTGGAGCTATGGACATGTCCAGTGATATTCCTTTAATTGCTCTATTTCCCTAACAACTGAAATACAGTATGCATTCAGTATTATTATATCAGTTAAAAACATAATGAATTAATAAAAGCTCACCTTGTTTTCCATCAATGCATCGTTGAGTTGTTTAGTATTAATCAGCAACCTGGTAGGATTTGCATCATCCGCAATTTTTCTACCCATTTCTTGCAATAGATCGTGCACCTCCAACTTATTGATAGAGGTAACCATAATAAGAGATTTATTAATAAGGGTAGTGATATGAAAACGCACACTCATACCATAGGTGACATCCAGAATTTTAGTCGCACGTACAGGACTTTGTCCTCTGAAAAGACATGCAATTGCAAGAAATATTCTTTTCTCTTTAGAACCTAGTCCATCATAACTTGTTTTTAAAACATCCTGAATTTCAGGAAGGTGGATGTCGCCTAATCGTTTCTGAAGAATAAAATTCAGAGAAAAAGAGAGAAAATTCAAGGAAAATATTTTTCCATATTATTCAAAGAAGGGTTATACCCCCTTATATATACATACAGGAATTCTAATCACAACCTAATTAGGAATAGAATAACATCCTAAATAGAATAGAACTTTATTCCTAATTGTATATAAATATTTACTTCCTAATATATATAATAAAAATACTTACTTCCTCAACACTCCCCCTCAAGTTGGTGAATGTATGTCAATCATTCCTAATTTGTTAAGTGAGTTGTAGAATACTTTTTCAGATACAGCCTTTGTGAGGATGTCAGCTAGTTGAGTCTGAGATGAAACATATGGAAGATCAATTGTCCCTTGGTTCAGATGATCTTTTTTGAAATGTCTGTCAACCTCTACATGCTTAGTTCGATCATGTTGAACCAGATTATTTGCAATTGCTGTGGCTGCCTTGTTATCACAATGTAACAACATAGGCTTTGGATGTTTTAAACCCAGATCCTGAATAATTCGCATTACCCAAAGCAACTCACATACTCCATGAGCCATTCCTCTAAACTCATCTTCAACACTTGACTTTGCTACAACTTTATGTTTCTTGCTTCTCCAGGTGACTATATTATTTCTAACAAATGTGAAGTACTTGGACATTGATTTTTTATCAATCCGATCTCCAGCTCAATCAACATCAGTATAGCCGGTAATTTCATAATCCTTATTCCTCCCAAAGAATAACCCCTTACCCGGAGAAGAGTTTAGATATCTTAATACTCGGTATACTGCATTCATATGTTTTTTACTCAGAGAATGCATGAACTGACTTACAACACTTACTGTATAAGCAATGTCTGGCCGAGTATAAGATAGGTAAATCAACCTTCCCACCAACCTTTGATACCGATCTCTATCAGTTAAAACTTGATCTTCTAGGATTGAAAGTCCATGATTAACTTCAATGGGAGTCTCGGCTGGCTTACAATGAAGCACCCTTGTCTCTATCAGTAGATCCATTACGTACTTTCGTTGGCAAAGAGAAATTCCTTGAGCTGATCTTGCAACTTCAATTCCTAAAAAATACTTCAAGTTACCCAAATCCTTAAGTTCAAATTTGGATGCTAACTGTCTTTGCAAGTTTGTTGTCTCACTCAGATCATTTCCAGTGACCACCATATCATCAATATATACAATTAGCGCAGTGACTTTACCTAACTTCTGTGTGATGAATAGTATGTGATCAGCATCACTTTGCTTATATCCGAGCTTCCTCATGAAGGTTGAGAGTCATCCAAACCATGATCAAGGCGATTGCTTGAGTCCATACAATGCTCTCTTTAATTTTCATACTCAGTCAGTACATTTAGTTCCGGGTGGTGGATCCATATATACTTCTTCATCTATGGTTCCATTCAAAAATGCATTCTTTACATCAAATTGTCGAAGCGGCCAGTCCAGGTTGGCAACTAAGGAAATAAGGACTCGGATGGTGTTCATTTTTGCTATTGGGGCAAATGTATCTTCATAGTCGATTCCATACTTCTGAGTATACCCTTTTGCTATCAACCAAGCTTTATATCGATTTATACTTCCATCTGGACTGAGTTTGACAGTGAATATCCACCTGCACCCTACCATTTTCTTTCTTTCCAGAAGAGGAACAAGATCCCAAATCCGATTCTTCTGTAATGCCTCCATTTCATCATTCATAACTTTCTTCCAATTTGGATCATCTAAGGCTTCCTACACATTACTCGGAATAGATACAGTAGATAATTGATTTACAGTAAGTGCATGTCAGTTAGACAAATGGTTGGTTGATATGAAGTTGTTGATAGGGTATTTAGCTTTGGTATGAAGGTCTGGATCATATTGTTCTTTCGGAACCCTTCTATTGATTTTAAAAGGATAACGAGGCTCAGTATTTGGAATTAAAGTAGACATGTTTACCTTGTTATGCATCGCATCCAGAGTTTCTTCAGCTTCTGGTATGGGTTGGAAAAAAGGAACTATCTTGATTACTCAGATTTTCTTCGATGATTTGTCCGGGTGAGATGCTCGTACTCGAAACACCAGATGTCTATCCAGGTGAGATGCTCGTACTCAAAACACCAGATATCTATCAGAGTGAAATGCTCATACTTAGAACACCAGATGTCTGTCCGGGTGAGATGCTCGTACTTGAAACACCAGATGTCTGTCCGGGTGAGATGCTCGTACTCGGAACACCATATGTCTGTCTGGGTGAGATGTTCGTACTCGGAATACCAGATGTCTGTTTAGGTGAGATGCTCAGAATACTTAAAACATTCAAAACATTTGGTAGACTCAAATTCAGAATACTCAGAATGTTATCTTTAAGCTCAAAGAGGTTCAGATTTTTCTCCCCCTGAAGAGAGCACTCAGAGTGGGAGAAGAAATGACTATTTTCATGAAACCGAACATCCTGAGTGACATACATCTTCTTTGTATTCGGATCATAATACCGATATCCCTTTTGTAAATCCATATAGCCAACAAAGATACACCGGATAACTCAAGGGTCTAATTTATCGAGTGTCTGATGAACATATGCCGAGCATCCAAAAACTCAGGGTTCGAGATTATTAAAGGGTGGAGATATGACAAGTTCCTGAAGTTTCTGAAGAAGAGTCTTAAACCGAGTGCTCATGATGGTGTCTAGTTTTTGAGGTACGCAGTGAATCGAACAGCTTCTCCCCAGTATTCTCGAGGAACATTCATGTCAAATAGTGATGCTCAGATAACTTCCAATAACTGCCGATTCTTTCGTTCGGCTATACCATTCTGTTGAGGAGTGTCAGCACAAGATGTTTGGTGGCGAATGCCCTTCTTGAGGCAGAACTCATTAAGAATTGAGTTAACATACTCCCCACTATTGTCAGACTGTAAGACTCAGATTTTACTTTGGTATTATGTAGCCACCATGTTGTTTAGATCTTGAAACTTGGAACACACATCTCCTTTATTAAAAAGTAGAGATACCTAGGTCATCTAGGTACATTCATCAATAAACGTTACAAAATATCGAGCACCAGATGGAGTAGGAATCCGAGTAGGTCCCCAAACATCATAATGAATGGTCATAAATGGAATTGAATTTTTATTATAACTCAGTACATAAGAAATTCGGTGGCCTTTTGCCAATTCACAAACATCACACTTGAATTCTGAGTATGTGGTATGAAAAAATAAAGTTGGTTTTATTTGTGCAAGATAATGAAAAGAGAGATGACCAAGACGACGATGCCATAAGATTACTTGGTCTTTACTTGAACAAATTCTATCAACCCTATTAACTTGACTAGATTTCTTACTTGAATCATCATGCAACTCAAGATAGTAAAATTTTCCACATTTAACACTAGAGCCAAGAATCCGGTGCATTGTAATGTCCTGAAATACATAATAATTAGGCCAAAATTTGACAGTGAAATTCAAGGTTTCAGTGATTTGGCCAACATATAGTAGATTACAAGAAAGAGATGGGACAACAAGAACAGTATCTAAATTAAGAGAGTCGGAGTTAGATACTGATCCCTCATGAGTGACAGGTGATATGCCTTCATTAGCAGTTATAATATTTTGTAGGGTTGATGGACGAATAGATGTAAGATGGTGAGTGAAATTTTTCATATGATCAATAGCACCTGTATCAATAATCCAAGATCACTACTTGATTTAATAGAAGTAGCAATTGCAGCCTTGCTGAGCTTCTTACGAGGTTTTCTATTGAAATCCCACCATTCTAGATATCCTATAATTTCATAGCACCGTTCCTTGGAGTGTCCAACTTCGCCACAATAAGTACAAGTGTATGTGATGGATATCTTTGGCTCTTCCATTGTATGTCACTAGTTGTGATCCCGTTGGACATATGCATAACTAGACTCAAGATCAAGAGGTGGATCCTTCCAAAGTATTTCACTCCGAGCACTATTAAATTCCGAATCAAGCCCGACTAGGAAAATATGTGTTCGAAGCTAGATAATATGCTTATGGAGTGATACTACTCCATTAACATCCTCCCCTTGTGCACACATCCAAGCATCGATTTCCTGAAATATTCCAATCAGTTCATTATAGTATGCATGTAATGGCTTATCATTCTGACGTGTTGTGAATGATTTCAGATTCAATTCAAATAAATGGGTTTCGTCAGACCCATCATATAAGGTTTTTGAAACAACATCCCATATCTCCTTTGCTATTGGAAGCTGGATGAATCTCTATATTAATGTCGGACTCATCAAGTCAATCAGCTAACTTTTGACTCAATTATTATCAAGGAGCCAAGTCTCCAATGCTTTATCTCCTGCTGGTGGCTTTGACGTAGTGCCATTCAAAAAGCCAGATTTATTTCTGGCTCCAATTCGCATCTCCATGATCTGTGACCATAGAGTATAGTTTGTATCATCAAGAATAATTCATGTGGAAAAGGGAGAATTATCTTTAAGAGTTTGAATAAAGTTGGGTATTCCATGGGATACGATGGATGTGTTTTCGGTGGTCATGATTTTGAAGATTTCAAAGGATTCAAAGGAAGAAGAAAATATGATTTCAAGAATTCAATAAAAAATTCAATTTCAATGGATATGCTTTGATACCATGAAGAATAAAATTCAGAGAAACAGAGAGAAAATTCAAGGGAAATATTTTTTCATATTATTCAAAAAAGGGTTACATCCCCTTATATATACATACAGGAATTCTAATAACAACCTAATTAGGAATAGAATAACATCCTAAATAGAATAGAACTTTATTCCTAATTGTATACAAATATTAACTTCCTAATATATACAATAAAAATATTTACTTCCTTAACAGTTTCAACATGCTCTCCCAATCTTCGTCACTTTCACAAAACAATGCGAAACCCAAAACTTTGAGAGCCAATGGATTGCCTTTCGCGTAACTTACTACCCTTTTTGCTTGCAATATACGATCACTTGTAGGAAAATCTTATTTGAAGGCATTCATGCTAAAAAGCTGAAGAGCTTCAGGAGCATTCAGTTCCTGCATTTTATAAATCTTATCACCAGCAATGTCAATGAGAACTTGCTAATTTCTACTCGTGACAATAATTCTGCTACCTGGACCAAAAATGTTAAACATATTAGCAAATAACAGCTCCTTCAATTGTCTAGAATCCTCTGCATCATCAACAATAATAAGAACTTTCTTCCGATAAAGACGATCCTCTAAAAATGATAGGCGTAAATCAAGAGTGCTTGCAGTTGAACATTCTTTTTGTAACATTCTTGAAAAAAGTTGGTATTGTAACTGTGTACAATTTCTCTTCAATTGTTCTCTAAAATTTGGAAGAAAGCAGCACATTTCAAATTGAGGAAAGATTTCATCATAAATAGCTCTAGCAATAGTGGTCTTACCAAGACCACCCATGCCCCATATTCCAACATATCTAACATCATCTAGTGATTCTAAGCATAACAGAGATTTATTTACTTCAATTCTAGATTCAAAGCCAACCAAACCTTTCTAGTAGTATTTGGGAGCCTTCTGATTCAGCTTTTCCAGAATATCATCTATGATTTTTTGGATAAGTTCAGCTTCTAACCCGTTAAACATGAGAAGTCAATCAATATTTATAAAGTTCAGAAAAGAATTAAAATGAATGATAAAGGAGTCTTTATTGTTAAAAATCAGAACTGCCAATTTAAAATCTTCCTTAATTCTTTCAAATTGTCAATTAAAAAGATTATTTTAAATGATATCCAATCAAAGGCTTATTTTCAATTAAAAAATCAATATTTCAATTAAAAAATGATATTCAAATTGTTAGGCTAATCATTTCAATTCTTTAGTGTTTTTAAAAAATATATATATATTTCAAAAAAATTCAAGAACATTTCTTTAGGTACATATCATTATATTAATGTGGGACTTTTTCAAAGTGTTTTACCAGATAGAAGAATCCCATCCGGACAAACTACCAACTTGCTTCAAAGCATCTTTCCAGCTCTGCACCTCATCTTACTCTTGATGTTGCCTCAATGCAGCTCCAAATTCACCGGTCTGGTTTCTAATATCGGATGGAGCAACTTTGTAAAACACCGGTATAATAATTCGGCCATTTTCTTTCCTGCAATCAAGAATCTTTACAAGTTCCCTCAGTCACCATTTGGAAGATGCATAGTCTTGTGAGAAAACAACAACTGAGATTTTGGACTACTCAATTGCCTCCAAAAGTGATAATGAAATATCTTCTCTTCTCACGAGTCTGTTGACAATGAAAGTTAGAATTTTCTTTTGATTTAAGGCATAATGGAGGTGGCTAGTAAAATTCTTACGAGTGTCTTCACCTCTAAAGCTGAGGAAAACATCATATTTTCTTGGTGCAGAGTTGGTGGGATATGAGGATTGATGAGAAGAAGATGATGTAAAAGAAGACGAAGAAAAAGAAGAAAGGGCGGAATATGAAGATTGATTCATGGTAATTAGTCAAAAACACTTGAGCAAATAAATACCTAATTCACTTGCATTTTCACCTGTAACTTGTGCACATGCAATTGAACAATAACAATTCAAAGAAATTCCCGTGAAGGTGTATCTTATAATAATTAATTACAAGATGTATTTTAAAATATGAATTGTTTGTTACAAAAAGTACAATAATTTTGTACTTTTTTTTAATCAAAATGAAAAAGAAATTATTTTTTTATAGTTAAATAAGACCCGAAAGTTTCCACCAAGCTTCCCTTTTCTCTGTTGTGCTTTAATGAAAAAACAACCTATTTCTCTTTTGTGCTTTAATAAAGAAAACAACTATACCCCACACACATATTCTTGTTTAATTAAGGTCTTTATTTCCTTATGCAGGTTACTCCGAAAGGAATGACGACTGAAGATATTCAGGAAAAAGTTCCTAAAACAGAAGTTTTCCAAAAAAAAAAAGGAACATTCTCCTAATTGGCTTAGGACTTTTCAGATTTAAGTATTATTATCACTATAAATAGAACTTCATATCCCTTATTTTTATTCATTACATTCTCTCATATTTTCATTATTCTTCTCCTCTCTCTAGATTCTCTCTCTATATTCTGATTTAGACATCCGAGAGTTTGTAGAAATTCTTCTCATTTCTCACGTTACCCTTTGTTGACTACTTACAGAATTTTAGCTTAAGAATTCCGGAAAGCAAATTATTAATAATGAAGTCTAAGCAAAGTAAAAGTAATGCGAAGAGGTCAAAAAGAAAAAAGTCACTTGGAATAAAACTGTTTTCATGGAGCCTCGTTCCCGCTGCGCATAAAAGCTTTTGTAAAGAATGTTGAAAAAAATTTGGCCAATTTTTTTTCTTAATTTTTAACAGATTTTACTTTTTTTTTTTTTGGCAAGAGTAAACTCAATTATACTAAAAACAAGGGATTGTTATCCCATAGACCCTGCATGTGAATCATGCATCCGCAATTAAGGAGATGTTTACAACAATGAATTTTCTGGCTTTTATCACGCAACCATTGAAACGCCAGTCTACTTACAAGTGCAAGAAGCCAGCCCCCATCTTACAATTTTTTTTTTTCCAGTTTATTATTATATTTTTATGGGGTGCTGAACCTTGGAAATGTTCAAAGTTTTGTTACCACCCAAGAAATATACTCTTAATCTTATACCAGCTCAACTGCTTGTCATTTTTATTTTTATTTTTATTGTTTATTCTAATTATTTTTACAAAAGTAATAGAAATGATAAAAATATTTTTATTTATCAAAAATTATTTTTTTATTTTATTAATTATAATGATTGAATATAAATTTTTATTCATAAAAAATTATCTAATTTTTATTTTTTAATTATAATAAATAAATTTTTACTTGATTTTTTTTAATTTTACTTGTATTTAATTTTTAATTAAATAATATAGGTTGATTAATTAAATAATGTGTGCTCAAAAAATAAAATATGTAGGGTTATTACTAAAAAATGCATGTTCATTAACCTACTATAGATATATACATTTTTGAAACTTATTAACAAATTTTGAGTTTACCTCAATTGGGCTAGTAAAATTATTTGATAATTAATTTTAATTAATCAAAAAAAGTCCAATATTATTTAATATGTCATTTGCCAAATAAAAAGATATAAAGAATATATTATTCTCTATATAAGGCAAAATATATATGGAGAATATGTATATATATATTTTTTTTTGTAAAAAAGGCAAGAGTCAAAGAAAATATATTCTTGCCTAAAATACAAAGAGAATATATTATTTTCTAATTAAGTAGAAAATATATATTCTTTCCCTACAAAGAAATATACTATAAATGCACCTTCTTAAATTCTCTATAAATAGGAGTGCATATGGTTCATTTGAAGGGGACACGAAGATAGAAGATCAAGTCTCAAGTCGCCGTAATTTTGCAACCAAAGCCTCAAGTAAAGCTCTACAAAATTCTCTCCAAGCGTCAAGACAACTCCAATCAAATCATCAAGATTTCTTCATCTACAAATTAAAAGGTGTTCATGTCTTCAAATCTCCAAGCACAAGTCTTCAAACGTTTTTCATCAATCTTTGCATATTCAACCCATCTTCTTCACCAAAATCGAAGGAGAAATCTCTTACATATTCAAGAACAAGTTTTTCATGCCCTTGATCCATTATTGACGAAGGAAAGCATCAAAAGCTCCAATCTTGAAATTAAGAAGCAAGAAAAAAAGTAACAAATATCAATTTTGAATTTTATTAAAACAAAGAATGGGATACAGTCTCTATTATAGATCTCTACAACAACTATCAATTTCGAATTTTATTAAAATAAAGAATGGGATAAAATCTCTATTATAAATATCTACACTTGTACCTTACTTATGTTTCCTTTTACCTTACTTATGTTCTTTTATTTATTTTATTTTTTTCTTATCATTTTTGTGCATGTTATTTTGTGTTTCTTGCTTAGTTTCACATTGAGGGCAATGTAAAGATTAAGTATTTTGGAGCATAAAAGAAGATAGTAATTCAAATATAGCTCCTTACCAATGGTTAGTAGTGTGAGAACAGCAAGGGATTACTAAGAGCAAGAAGAATTGTGAGAGAGAAAAAAATGCAAGATGGAGCGTAAAACGCACTCACTTGAAAAAAAATGATGTTGCTATTTTTTATATGTTAGAATTTAAGGGTTGCTAGTAGTATCTCTTACTTTTGTTTTTATTGATTTTCAACTTATACATTTTTGAAAATTCAACGGTTGAGTTTGCTCTTCACTTGGTAAAACTAATATCTTTGACCTTGAGTTATCAATTTAATGTTGAATTATAAGTCTTGTATTAACCAAAGATTGTGGGGGAATGGACAAGTTAAAGTCTGTCAATGTGTTAAATTCATTGTGAGGATAGGTGTTCTCAAGTGTTTACATAAAGACAAGCACAAGCTTAAGTGTGGGAGTGTTTGTTTGTATAAGAATTGCATTTTTATTTAAATTGTTTTAGTGTGGATATTTTGTAGTTTTTGTGTTTTAATTAAATTTATGATGTTAGTTTTAATATTTATTTTGTTTCTTTATTTTTGTAGGTGAATAAGGACTCTTTTGGGATGATTATAAAGCATTTGACATGAATTTAGAGCATGTTTTAGGCTGCCATTACAGTAAGCTTGTGTCTGGGAGTTGATCTACTGATGAGATAGCAGCCTAGGGGCTGCTACAGAAGTAGTAACATAGAGAAAATGGGCCTATTTTGAGGCTGAGACAGCAGCAAAATTGCTGCTATCGCAGCTGCCTATTTGGGAAAATTTTATCACCTAAATTTTGCCTATTTAAGGAGGACTCTCAGAAAATTTTGGGGAATCACTTACTTATCAATTGGAGATGAGTTTGGGAGAAATCAACACTGGAAAGTGCAAGAAAAATTAGGAGAAGCTCAAGAGAAATCAAGAGTCAAGATTGAAGAACACAATTCTAGTTTTTATTTTCTTCTCTCCTTCTTTATTCTTGTAATTTTTATGGGTTGTTTTGAGAATTTTATTGGATATTTCTCCAACATATTAAGCTAAATATATGTTGGTTAAGGATTGATGATTTAACATGAATTAATTTTTCTTTTAATTAATGATCTATTAGTCCTTAAAAACTATATTTATTGTGCTTATTATATATTGATGCTTGATCACCATTAGCATAATTATAATGAGGGTTTTAGGTTGTAAGATCAAAATCTTAATGGAACTATAAATATAGATTTAAATTGCTTATAGGTAGAGATATCATAAGTAATTAAATTCCAATTGGATGTGGGTGAATAAATTTATAATTTGATTCAGGGGATTGAGTTCATATTAAGAGTTGGGATTTAATGTTCTTGTTTGAAGGTTATGAATTAAAATTGGTTAATACTTAAGAGAGATTAATCAATAAATTAGAATTACCTAGGATTTGAAAGATAGGAGGTTCATTAATTAAAGTTAACTAAGGATTGTGAAAATATTCAATTCCTAACCATTGCATTCACTAATTGTTTATTCATTCACTTTTAGAATTTATTTTTATTGAGAAATTTATTTAATTGCTATTTAATTTTCTCTCAAAATTCCATATTTGAAAGCCTTAGACAATAAAGAACTAGGTTGATAGGTGATTAGAGCGAGTCCTCTTGAGATCGATATTTTTTATACTACTTATCGATACCGTGCACTTGCAGTTTTGCACCAACAACATTATATTTGATGCTATTAACCATTGCTTATGTGAGGAATTCTCCAATTTAATGTAAGGAGAATTTGAGATGAGTATAATGGGTGAACTCAAATTCTTTCTTAGACTACAAAGCAAGCAATAAAAAAATGGAATTTCCATCAATCAAACCAAGTATACAAGAGATGTTCTCAAGAGGTTTGGCATGGATAGAGCTAAGATAAGTAAAAATCCAATCATCACCATAACCAAACTTAATAAATATGAGAATGGCAAACCAGTTAATCAAAAGTGATTTAGAGGTATGACCAGATCCCTTCTTTATTTAACTATTAGTAGACTGATATTATATTTGCTACTTGTTTTTGTGCTAGATTTTAATATAGTCCTAGAAAGTCTCATTTGAATGCTATCAAAAAAAATTTCAAATATCTTTGTAGTACAATGCATTTAGGACTTTGGTATCTTAGGAGTTCATCCTTTGACTTGATTAGTTATTCTGATGCGGACTTTGTCGATAGTTTACTAGATAGAAAAAGCACTTTCAAAACTTGTCAATTTTTAGGACAATGTTTAGTTTCTTGGTTTAGCAACAAACAAGTTTCAGTTGCCTTGTCCATTGCTAAAGCTAAATATATTATAGTAAGTCTTTATTGTTCACAAGTTTTATGGCAAAAACAACATTTGTTAGACTATGGTGTAAAACTTTCCAATTAAATGTGACAATACAAGTGTTTTCAACCTTAGCAAAAATCTCATTCAGCATTCTAGAATTAAGCATATAGACATTAGACATCATTTCTTGCATGATCATGTTCAAATTAGTGATATCTCACTTGAATTTGTTGATACAAATAATTAACTTGTAGATATCTTCACGAAAACTCTTAATGAAGGAGATTAAATTTCATTAAGCATGAACTTGGCATGATTGATGGTTCTAATTTATCTTGATTTTATGTTCAATTGATGGTTGAACTATTTTCATGTGAAATCATGTTGTGCTTATTGATTACTTTGATTGATAAATATTTTCATTTTGATCTTAAATTTTTTTTTATAGTCATCAATTTATATTTGGTTTATCTTTTTAAATTTCCTTTTGCATTTTGTCAAAGGAGGAGGAATAATTTGAGTTTGCACGTGTACCTAGTTAATTTTTTTTAACATGTGTACTCTTTTTTAAAAAAAAAAAACTCCCTTAAAAAATGTGGTTATGTTAGTGACATATAATTCTTTTGTTTGATATAAGGGGAGAAATTTTTTTAAAATTTTTGCATGCATATTAATATTGTAAGTATGGTTAATTTTGTCGTACATCATATGTGACAAAAAAGCCTTGTTTTGCTTACTTTGTTTATGTATAACATAGATTTTATAAAGATTTTGTGTATCTTTGTTTTCATTTTCCCTTTATATGTCTCTCTTTTCTTTTTGCTTTTGAAAAAGGGAGAGAAATATTTTTGAGTTTGTTATTTGTTAATATACATGTGTATAATATTTTATTATTATATTTATACATGCATAATTCATGTATAATTTCTTCATAGGAATTGTTTTGATCTTTGATAAGGCATGAATATCTTCTTAGGAATTATTTTGATCTTTGATGAGGAATGAATATTTTTACAAAGATTTGGTGTATCTTTGCTTTGTTCCCATAGGAATTTTGGTCTCTTTAGGTTCATTTCCCCTTATATCTCTCTCTTTTCCTTTTGCTTTTGTAAAAAGAGAGGAAAATATATTATAGATAATTTGTGCTTATATTTTTTTATATGCTAAGTGCTACATGATTGAATAGGTAGCTAAGCTCCATATGATCATGTGATAGGTAAGCTCATCTACCATCAACATTATTGGTATATGTACTATTTTTGTGATGCATTTAAGTGGCACTATATGTATATATATTTGAAATTATTTCCTCACATTGCTTAACATTTATTTAAATGATCATGTTGTCATATTTTATGTTTTAATACATTTGTCATAAGAATGCCATGTTTTTATCCCTCTTATTATATTTTATGTTGTTTTTATTTTTCTATCAAGGGGAATAATCTATAAATTTATATTTCTTATCATGTCCATTTTCGTAGGGGGTGAACTAAAGAAATATATTTTATTTCATTTGGTATTATTATTATCACACACTTTACTTTGTATTATTTTTTTACCAAACTCAAAATAAGTTTGTCAAAATCAAAAAGGGAGAGATTGTTGACCTTAGTAATAATCAATCTTAATTTTTATTTTAACAAACTTAATTTTTAGCATTTAATTTATTTGTTTAAGTGTGTATAAGTTAGGACTCTATTGGAAGTTAAAATGAAGTATGAATATCTTGGACTGATTCGACCTTTGAGATTCAAGGAGGCCTTTGACATCCGTAGAGCTTTATAATGAGAAAGTTATCTTCTTCATATTTGAAGTAGACATCTTAAGCTTTCTGAATTGGGCATACTTGTCAAAATCCAAGTTCATTTGGGCATGCAAATATTGAGTCAAAATCAACATATGCAGCTGCCATTTTAGATTGCACAACTCTTAGTATTTTAGACATATCTTGAGCTACATAAGTCTAATTGAGGTGATTCAAAATGATATGGAAAGATAATCAAATATCTACAACTTTTATGAAAAAATTATGAGAAAATTCAAACGTCCATTGAAAATAGTTGGAATTTTTTTAGTGAGCCTTGAAAATTCATGTTGTAAGGTTGTAAGAATGAGCCATAAAACTCTTGTGTAATCTCAATCTTGTGAATAAGATTATGGGTAATTGAAAATCCTAACTTGAGGATAAGTTTGGTGGAGACGTAGGATAGCTGTTGAATTTGAACTCCTTAAATCATTGTGTTCTTCATTCTTCCTTCTCAACATTCTTTTAATTATTGCAAAGAATTATTTTTAATTTTTATTTTTATTTAATAGGCCTATTCACCCACCCCCCTCTAGGGCTTTTTCAGAATTGTTTGTCTCCATGGGGTACCAATAAGGAGTTCCGACAGAGGATCTACTTTCACTTTAATTTTTGGCAAGAATTGCACAAGGCTCTAAGTACTAGATTTGACTTCAGCACATAATTTCATCCTCAAATAGATGGTCAGTCAGAGAGGACCATTTAGACATTGAACGATATGTTAAGGATGTGTGTGATGAACTTTGGTGGTCAATGGGATTTACACTTATCGTTAATTGAATTTGCATACAATAATACTTATCATGCAAGTATTGAGATGACACCATATGAAGCATTATATGGTAGGAAGTGTATATCGCCTTTATACTGGGAACTTAGACAAAGATAGCTGACAAGATTGGAATTGGTGCAAGTAACTTTAGAGAAAGTCCCTATCATTCAGCAAATGTTAAAGATAGCCTTTAGTAGACAAAAGAGTTATGCAAACCTAAAAAGAAAGGATGTATCCTTTTTAGTTAGAGATATGGTGTTCTTGAAAGTGTCTCCAATGAAAGGGGTGATGTGTCACATCCGTACTCTAACTCTAAGTATATTTGCATTCATTATGCATTGCATTTACATAATATATATTGATTTAATTTAAGTATAAGTTAGTATATATATATACATAGTTATAGAGGAAAGGACTCAATTGAAACAATTCAAAGCTTGAGGATTTATAGGTAACTTAAGCATTTCATTAAGGGTCGTAATAGATATTTTAAAGTAAAATTTATCCAAAATAGGGGCTAGAGCCTTATCAAAATTTTGTGGTCATCTTATTAGTAGCAATAATTGTTTAAGAAAGAAAAAAGAGAGAGAGAGAGTACACTTAAAGAACAAAAAAAAGGGGTTGCTTGATCCTATAAGTTTAGGTTTGATTTACAAGAGTAATTTGAAGATCTAAATAAATTTTCAGCCTGTAATATTCATCTTAGAATAATTTGGTGATTTATTTGGTAAGTAATTTTAGTATTTTAGTTTCTTTAATTTAGGATTCTTAAGTTGCAGAATTCGGGTTTGATAATTCTGGTTTATCAGTCTCTGTAATTTAATCATATCTCAATCCATAGAACTATGAATTAAGTGTTATTTGATGATATGGAATCTTGGAAGAATTATCTAAAATTTATTCTCTTTCATCTTGATCTGATTCAGTCTCTATGATAGTGAAATTAGAGGAAACATTTAAGCACTCAATCTATTATGTAAATTGACATAGTTGTGTTTAGATGCTTATATCTTGCTCTATAGTTGTCCAATTGATGTGAAATTTTTATATCATATTCTATACATATATATCTAAGATTGATAAAAATTTCAGGTAAAAATTCCTTTTCTATAAGTCCCATAAATTTTTCAAATTCAGCTCTAAAAGCAGTGATTTTGATTACGTGAATCACATTTATAAAGTTTATGAGTTAAAACTAGTCTAGATAATTTTCATATATCTTGAGATAGAAAACTTGAAATTAAGCTTGGTTTGATTCTGAGAAAACTTAAAAGAGTTATCTAAAACTTTGTAATTTTGATCTAGAGCTGATTATGACGGAATAATGGTCTAACAGACTTGTACTTTTTATTGTTCAATCTATCAGAGTAATGAAGCTGCTTGTAATGAAACCTTTATAATTCTATTTTTAGTTATTAAATAGAAGTGAAATTTTTATTTAAGATACTAGACGCAAATACCTAATCTGGTTAAAATTTGAGGTTAAAATTCTTCTCCTACAGGTCAGAACAATTTTTATAATATAGGCCTAAAAATAGCCCTCGTAGAGTTAATAAAGCTAGTTTGTAGAGTTAAGTTAATTTGCATATTTTGCATATAGTTTGGGGGCTGCATGGTTAGGTAAGTATATGAGATTGTTATATTGATGATTTATAAATGAAATTGTTTATGTTAGGTACTAGAAAAGGCAAAGGAAGTGCAGGTGTAAACTAACCAAATTCGATAAACTGGATTTGGGTGTTTATAGGTTGTTTGGTGAGTGGACGTTCAAACCTTTAAAATATATTTATTTTAGCAATTAAATGATATTTCTTAATGTTGTTGTATGAACCTAAAATGAGGTATTTAAATGGTTTAAATTCAACCTTGTTGATACTTGAATTATATATTTTAATTTCAAGTTTTCAAGGTTTCTATTTACAAGTTAAATATGTTATTTTCATAAGCTTGATTTGGTAATATGATTTAAGATTATTTTGGATACTCAATGATTTAACTGAGATTATAATGATCTTGATTTTATTCTTTGAATTTTGATGAGAAGTGGTTTGATTTTTAATTCTATGATGAGCTATAAATGTGATATAATGGTTTTAATTAATTTTGGATGAAAAGATATTTTTTGTGTGTATTACCTCCCTATATAAGATGTATGAATGTGTTGAGGTGATATACGCATATTTGAGATTGTGTTGGTTGTTATTGCACAATAAACAACAAGGCACTTGGTTGCAGGACAGTGAAGGAAAAAGGGTCATTCTGTGCTAATGTAGTTGATATTCTTAGCCTTCAAGTGTGCCTAGAGAATGAGCTTGTGATGGCCTGTATGTTATGGCTGAGTTGTGATGCTTGTGGTAGGGATGGTTAATACAAATGAAAAGTTGTATTGATATTTACAAAGGCACATGTTTCAATTGACTGAGCTTTGAATGTGTTTGAAAACAAGATTGAATTAGATATTTTGAGTGAATGGTAATTTGATTATTAAATGCTTTAGTATTTTAATTTGAGACGTTTATTATATTTAATTTAGCTAAACTAACTTATGCTTGTAACGTCTATTCATTGAGTATTTTTATACTAATTTTACTCTATTTTATAAATGATTTCAGATAACTAGACTTGATAGTTAGTGAATCGGGTTGAGTGAGTGTGGATAGAAATCTAGAATAAGGTTGACCAACAATCCTCCTTAGAGTAGTCTTTTCTTTTATTTATTTTTATTTTATTTTAATGTTGTATAAGTGTGTATAACATTGGTCGTTAAGCAATATTTAAAAATGTAACATTTATATTTTCTAAATATTTTGTATGTATTTTATTATTCATAAATAATATTTTACTATTCATAAAAACGTATTTTTACTATTCATGAATAGTACCTCACAAAAAAAATACTTTAAAGGTTCTTATTCTCTAAATATAATATATGTACAACACTAAACTTTTATAAGAGATAAATTTTCAATCCTTTTGCAATTATGAGGATATTTTAATAACAATTAATTAAATTGAGCAAATTATTTGACATTTGATTTTAAATGTCCATTCAGGGCTATATAAGACGAGGTGTTATAGTTTTGGTATCAGAGCTTTATTAAATGATCCTTTAAAGTATACTTTTTCTTTAGTTTGATGAAATTCTGAAAATAATTTTGTTAAATTATAGGATGCCACCAGGAAGGAATCATGGTAGACCACCTAAACGAGGAAGAGTTGGCCAACGGTGTAGTAATAGGGCAGAGTCTAGGGGTAATGATAATCCTGAGATAAAGTCTAAGGCTAGAACCCTAATTGTTGAGAAACCTCCACCTCCCCCACCTCATGTTGTACCTTTATTGCAACTTGATCCCAAAATACTTGCAAAGACTATTGTTACCACTTTAGTAGCCTAAGAATAGAGGAGAAGACCTGGTGATATAATTGAACATGCTAAGAATTATGGAGCATTCGAATTTCATGGCTCAGTTGATTCTCAAGAGGCAGATAGATGGTTGAGAGCTACAGAGAAAGAATTTAATACTCTTGCATTAACTGAGGCATAGAAAATTGATAATGTGTATGGCCTTCTACATGATATGGCAGATGCTTGGTTTGCTCGAGTTAGATTATTACATGGAGGTCAGTTAACTTGGGATGTATTCGAGACTCTATTTTGTAGGGAATACCTGACATATGCTTTTAAGGCTAAAAGGCAGAATAAATTCATTGCTTTAAAACAAGGGGCAATGTCAGTTCGAGAATATGTGGATAAATTTGAAGATTTATATAAGTATGCTTCAGATATTTTTCCAACTCAAGCTCAGAAGTGTTACAGATTTAAAGAGGGCCTGCAAACTGTGTTGAAGAATGAATTATCACTATATGAAGGCCATAATTTTAGGGGTTGGGTTGAGAAAGCAATAGAGAAAGAGAAGCTGAGAGAGGAAATAGAGCAAGAGAGCAAGTCAAAGCTCCATTTTGGGTAGGAACACAAAAAGGATTCAGTAAAGGAACTGGCACATCTCAACAAAGGCCAGAGACAGGAGGATTCAGAGGCAGTAGAGGGCCTTGGACTTGGTCAGGCACTAATAGACCACAGTCTTCTCAAGTTAGTCAGAGCTCTGTGCGACAACCTGTAGTTAGTACAGGTAGTTCATTCAGAAGGACCACACCCTGTACTATTTGTGGTCGTGTTCATAAGGGAGGAGATTGTAGGAAGAGGACTGTTCAGTGTTTCGAATATGGTGGATTCAGACACATTAGGAGAGATTGTCCTAATTTTGCATAGTTTAGCACCAGTACTGGTAGAGGAGTCCAAAGCATAATTGGTAGAGGTGGTAGGACTTCTTGATTTAGTAGAGGTACAGGTCAAGGTTTAAGAGCTAGTATTAGTCGAGAGGGTGGTGCATCCACATACCTATATAGATAGAGAGACCTTCAATGTAACCTAGGGTCTTTGCTATGACACAACAGGAGGCAGCATCATCACATGATGTTATTTCTGGTAGGTTAACTATCTTTGGTGAGAATGCTTATGCTTTAATTGATCCGGGTGCAACGCATTCATTGCATCATCTTTCATATCATACATACCAAAAGAAAAGAGTATGATGGACCAAGGTTTGACTGTAGATATACTAGTGGGTGAATCAATAGTTTGTAGACATGTTTATCGGGGTTATGAGTTAGAATTTGAGGGTCAAAAATTAGAAGCAGACTTAGTGCCATTGCCATTATAAATGTTTGATGTGATTATTGGCATGGATGTCTTAACGAAACACTAGGTAATAATTGATTGTTATAAAAAGAAAGTAGAGTTCTAGATTCCTATGGGTAGAAAAATTGTGTTTAGAGGTGAAAAGGGTTCACAACATTATAATATGGTTTTAGCGCTCACAACTAGAAAAATGATGAGAAAAGGGTATGAAGCATTTTTAGCATATGTTATTAACATTGAAAAAGAGGGGCAATATATTGATAGCCTGCCTATAGTAAATGAGTTTACAGATGTATTTCCAAAAGATCTTCTAGGTTTGCCACCTGATAGAGAGATTAAGTTCAATATTGATTTACAGCCATGGACAACTCCTATTTCTCAAGCTCTATATAGAATGGCTCCAAAAGAATTAAAAGAATTAAAGGTGCAATTGTAAGAATTACTTGATAAAGGCTATATTAGACATAGTGTATCACCTTAGGGAGCACCAGTTCTGTTTGTGAAGAAGAAGGATAGTACCATGAGATTATGTATTGATTATAAACAGTTGAATAAGGTGACTATGTGTAATAAGTATCCATTGCCACAGATTGATGACTTGTTTGATTAATTGCAAGGAGCTAGAGTATTCTCAAAGATTGACTTGAGGTTTGGGTATCACCAGCTGAAGATTAAGGTAGCAGATGTGCCTAAAACAACATTTAGAACTTGATATGGTCATTATGAATTCTTAGTGATGCCGTTTGAGTTAACTAATGCTCCTATTGCATTCATGGATTTAATGAATAGAGTATTTAAGCCTTATTTGGATACCTTTGTTATTGTGTTCATTGATGATATTTTGGTGTATTCACAGTCAAAGGAAGAGCATGCTGAGCATTTGAGGATTGTACTATAAACATTGAGAGATAAACAATTGTATGCTAAGTTTAGCAAGTGTGAATTTTGGTTAGAGAAAGTGGTGTTTCTAGGGCATGTCATCTCAGCTAAGGGAGTGTATGTTGACCCTAAGAAGATTGAAGCAATTCTTAGTTGGAAACCACCTACTAATGTGCACGACGTGCTTAGTTTTCTAGGGTTGGCGGGCTATTATAAGAGATTTGTGCAAAATTTGTCTATCATTGCTTCACCTTTAACAAAACTGCTAAGGAAGAATGTAAAGTTTATTTGGAATGAAGAATGCTAAGATAGTTTTGATAAATTAAAGGCATGCCTAACTTCAGCACCAATGTTGACACTACCAGTGATGGGACTAGAATATATTGTGTATAGTGATACATCTAGAAATGGCTTAGGCTATGTATTGATGCAACAGGGTAAGGTGGTAGCCTATGCTTCTTGATAGTTGAGGCCACATGACTTAAATTATCCTACACATGACTTAAAGCTAGCAACAATTATTTTTACTTTGAAGTTTTGGAGACATTATTTATATGGTGAGAAGTGTTAGATTTTCACATATCATAAGAGCTTGAAGTACATATTAAGTCAAAAAGAATTGAACTTGAGGTAAAGAAGATGGATTGAGCTTCTAAAGGATTATGATTTCATCATTGAATATCACCCAAGGAAAGCTAATGTAGTAGCAGATGCACTTAGCAGGAAGTCCTTAGGTAACTTATCTTACATTCATTTTGTAAGAATTCCATTATTACTTGAATTAAGGACTTTGGATGTGGAGTTAGCTCAGGGTGAGAAAGGAGCATTGCTTTCTACTTTAAGGATCCGACCAGTGTTGATTGATAGAGTTAAAGAGGCACAGAGTTAGGATGAACAAATGGTGAAGATTAAAGAGCAAGTTCTGCAGGGCAACAAGATAGACTTTATGAATTTAGAGGATGGTACTTTATTATATAGGGGCAAATTATGTGTACCTAATATAGAGGTTTTAAAAAGAGAGATAATAGAGGAAGCACACACTTCAGCATATGCTATGCATCCTGGAAGTACTAAAATGTACTATACTTTTAAAGACAACTATTGGTGGTCAAGGATGAAGAAAGACATTGTAGAGTTTATGGCTAGATGTTTGGTTTGCCAACAAGTGAAAGCTGAATATCAACATCTAGTGGGAACATTGCAACCTCTTCCTATTCCTGAATGGAAGTGGGAGCATGTCACAATGGATTTTGTGGTTGGGTTGCCCAAGACTCAACAGAGACACGATGTAGTTTGGGTGATTGTTGATCAACTCATCAAATTAGCTCACTTTTTGCCTATTAAAGTGAGGTACTCACTAAATAAACTTGCTGAAGTCTACATTAGAGAAGTGATTAGATTACATGGTGTTCCATTCTCTATTGTATCATATTGATATCCAAGGTTTACATCTAGATTTTGGCCAAGTTTACATCATGATTTGGGTACTAAGTTGAGGTTTAGTACAACTTTTCATCCTCAAACAGATGGCAAGTCAGAGAGGACAGTTCAAACATTAGAAGACATGCTTCGAACTTGTGTGATGAAACTGCAGGGTAGTTGGGATAAACATCTACCTTTGATGGAATTTGCCTACAACAATACCTTTCATTCTAGTTTAGGAATGGCACCCTATGAAGCACTATATGGTAGGAAGTGCAGAACTCTAGTTTATTGGGATAAAGTTGGGAAAAGACAATTAGTTAGTCCAGAAATTATGCAAATGACAATAGAGAAGATTAAGTTAATTCGGGATCGGCTTAAGGAATCCCAAGATAGATAGAAGAGTTATGTAGACTTAAAAAGGGAACCAACTGAATACACAGAGTGTGACAAGGTCTTCCTAAAGATATCACTTTGGAAAGGAGTTTTGCAGTTTGGAAAAAGGGGAAAACTAAGCCCTAGGAATATTGGTCCATATGAGGTGATTGAGAGGATTGGTCCAATAGCCTATAGGTTGGCCTTACCTCCATAATTGTCTTAAATTCATAATATTTTCCATGTGTCAATGTTGAGGAGGTATAGGAGTGATCATAGTCACCTTTTGCAAGCCCAACCCATATAATTAAAAGAAAACTTATCTTATGAGGAAGAGCCAATTGCAATTGTTGCTAGGGAAACCAAGATGTTGAGAAATAAAATCATACCTTTAGTGAAAGTGTTGTGGAAACACCATGGGAGAGAGGAAGCTACTTAGGAGTGAGAGGAAGACATGAGAAATCAATACCCTCATTTGTTTTAGTATAAATTTTGGGGACAAAATTTCTTAACGTAGGGAGAATTGTTACATCCGTACTCTAACTCTAAGTATATTTGCATTCATTATGCATTGCATTTATATACTATATATTGATTTAATTTAACTATAAGTTAGTATATATATATATACATAGTTATAAAGGAAAGGACTCAATTGAAACAATTGAAAGCTTGAGGATTTATAGGTAACTTAAACATTTCATTAAGGGCCTTAATAGATATTTTAAAGTAAAATTTATCCAAAATAGGGGCTGGAGCCTTATCAAAATTTCGTGGTCATCTTATTAGTAGCAATAATTGTTTAAGAAAGAAAAAAAAAAGAGAGAACACTTAAAGAAAAAAAAAAGGTGGCTACTTGATCCTCTAAGTTTAGGTTTGATTTACAAGAGGAATTTGAAGATCTAAATAAATTTTCAGGCTGTAATATTCATCTTAGAAGAATTTGGTGATTGATTTGGTAAGTAATTTTAGTATTTTAGTTTATTTAATTTAGGGTTCTTAAGTTGCAGAATTCGGGTTTGATAATTCTGATTTATTAGTCTCTGTAATTTGATCATATCTTGAACTATAGAACTCCAAATTAAGTGTTATTTGATGATATGGAATCTTGGAAGAATTATCTAAAATTTTTTATCTTTCAACTTGATCTGATTTAGTCTCTATGATAGTGAAATTAGAGGAAACATTTAAGTACTCAATCCATTGTGTAAATTGACATAGTTGTGTTTAGATGCTTATATCTTGATTTATAGTTGTCCAATTGATGTGAAATTTTTATATCATATTCTAGACATATATATCTAAGACTGATAAAAATTTCAGGTAAAAATTCATTTTCTATAAGTCCCAAAAAATTTTCAAATTCAGCTCTGAAAGCAGTGATTTTGATTATGTGAATCACATTTATAGAGTTTATAAGTTAAAACTAGTCTAGATAACTTGAAATTAAGCTTGGTTTGATTCTAAGAAAACTTAAAAAATTTATCTAAAACTTTGTAATTTTGATCCAGAGCTGATTATGATGGAATAATAGTCTAACAAACCTGTACTTTTTATTACTCAATCTATCAGAGTAATGAAGCTGCTTGTAATGAAACTTTTATAATTCTATTTATGGTTATTACATATATGTGAAAATTTCATTTAAGATACTAGACACAAATACCTAAATTTGGTTAAAATTTGAGGTTAAAATTCTTCTCCTACAAATCAGAATAATTTTTATAATATAGGCCTAAAAACAGCCCTCGTAGAGTTAATAAAGCTAGTTTGTAGAGTTAAGTTAATTTGCATATTTTGCATATAGTTTGGGGGCTGCATGGTTAGGTAAGTATATGAGATTGTTATATTGATGATTTATAAATGAAATTTTTGTGTTAGGTACTGGAAAAGGCAATGGAAGTGCAGGTGCAAACTAACCAAATTTGGTAAACCGGATTTGGGTGTTTATAGGCTGTTTGGTGAGTGGACGTTAAAACCTTTAAAATCTATTTATTTTAGCAATTAAATGATATTTCTTAATGTTGTTGTATGGACCTAAAATGAGGTATTTAAATGGTTTCAATTCAGCCTTGTTGATACTTGAATTATATATTTTAATTTCAAGTTTTCAAGGTTTCTATTTACAAGTTAAATATGTTATTTTCATAAGCTTGATTTGGTAATATGATTTGAGATTATTTTGGATACTTAATCATTTAATTGAGATTATAATGATCTTGATTTTATTCCTTTGAATTTTAATGAGAAGTGGTTTGATTTTTAATTCTATGATGAGCTATAAATGTGATAAAATGGTTTTAATTAATTTTGGATGAAAAGATATTTATTTTGTGTATTACCTCCCTGTATGAGATGTATGAATGTGCTGAGGTGATATACACACATTTAAGATTATGTTAGTTATTACTGCATAATAAACAACAGTGCACTTGATTGCAGGATGGGTGAAGGAAGAAAGGTCGTTATGTGCTAATGTAGTTTAAGGGTTAGCCTTCAAGTGTGCCTAGAGATGGTCTATACGTTATGGCCAAGTTGTGATGCTTGTGGTAAGGATGGTTAATACAAATGAAAAGTTGTATTGATATTTGCAAAGGCACATGTTTCAATTGACTGAGCTTTGAATGTGTTTGAAAACAAGATTGAATTAGATATTTTGAGTGAATGATAATGTGATTATTAAATGCTTCAGTATTTTAATTTAAGACGTTTATTATATTTAATTTAGCTAAACTATTTTCTGCTTGTAACGTCTATTTATTGAGTATTTTTATACTCATTTTACTCTGTTTTATTAATGATTTTAGATAACTAGGCTTGATAGTTAGTGAACTGGGTTGAGTGAGTGTGGATAGAAGTTCAAAATAAAGTTGGCCAACAATCCTCGTTAGAGTAGTCTTTTCTTCTTTTTTTTTTAATTTTATTTAAATGTTGTATAAGTGCGTAAAACATTTGTAATTATAAGGATATTTTAATAAAAATTAATTAAACTGAGCAAATTGTTTGACATTTGGTTTTAAATGTTCATCTCGGGCTATATGAGACGAGGTGTGACATGATGAGATTTAGTCAAAAAGGTAAACTAGCTCCAATATACATTGGCTATTTGAGATATGTTCGAGAATTAAAGAGGTGGCTTATAGATTAGTGTTACCACCCGAATTATCTCGAATCCACCTGGTGTTCCATGTATCTATGTTGAGGAAGTATATTTATGATCCTTCCCATATTCTGCAGCCTCAGACAGTAGAGGTCAGTGAAGATTTGTCATATGAGGAGTATCCTATGATGATTGTGGATCACTAAGTTCGTCAGCTTCGCACTAAGGAGATTCTCATGGTAAAGGTACTGTGGAGCAATCACACCGTTGAAGACCATACGTGGGAGGTCGAGACAGTAATGCAAGGGACATACCCTTATCTTTTTATTCATTGAAAAATTTTGTATCTTGTGTTTATTAAAATTTGAGGATGAATTTTATTTACGAAGGGGAGATTATAATATTTTGAATTTTTATTATTAATTAAATTAAATCATTTATGATTGATTATGATTATTTTTATTATTAGTGGTGTATGATTTTTATTTTTACTTTAATATTATTATTTTTTTGGAAGAGGAAATATTATTGGAGTGTATTGATATATATATATATATATATATATATATATATATATATATATATAAAGGGACAAAACTTTTTTTTTCTCTTTCTTCTTCTTCATCTTCTTCCCATAGCTCATTGTCCCTCCCGCTGCTAGCACTATGCCCCAGCCGACCAGCAATGCGCTGACCACCACAACATGTCGGACAGATGCCCAGTAGCTCCTCGAGCCGATGGTAGCAGCTCCCTTGGCCAATGGCAGCAGCCCCACCTCCTCTTCCTTCCCCTTTTTCCCTTGTTTTGGTCGGATTTTGGTTGGCCTCCTATGACGATTTTGACGTGGATGGTCGTGATTCTGGTGTCATTGGAATCCTCATCTTCCAAGCTTCCATAATTTACCTTGGGTTTCTCCGATCTCCCTTCGGATCATCCTAAATTGAGGTATAAATATTTTTTAGTTTTTGATTAATTAAGTGAGAGTTAGGCTTAATGTTGTTTAGAAACGTTGATGTAGAGATTAAATACTATGCTATGATAATTTTTATATATTTTTTGGATTTATTTTTAATTTTTGAAATTTTTGGTTCTGGTTATTATTCCAAGCCCAAAATTTTGGGTGTTTATATATTATTTGGAGTAATGTTTGTGAAGGAAACTTTGTAAAATTATTTATACATAATTTATTATAATTTCTAGAAGTTATATCTGAAAAATAAGAATTTTAGAGAAAATTGTGTAAATTGATTTTTAATTGATTTTTAGTAAATTTATAGTTAATTAACATTTATAATGATAATTTTAACTATTAGAAAGTAAATATTAATTTTATTAGCTAAATTAGTATTTTTGTATATTTTGTTGATTTTAGATTAATTTCCAGAAATAATATAAATTTGTATATAAATATTAAAGTATTTAATTATTTGATTGATTTAATTATATTTAGTGTTAAAATATATTTTTATAAATTTTCAGAATTTTATAAGTATAGATATTATTATGTTAAATGAGTAATATTGATAGTTTAAATAAAAAGTTTTGTATATATTGATTATTAAAAAGAATTTATTATTTAATTAGTTTGATTAATTTTTATAAATATTTTTTTATATATTTTCATAATTTATATATATTTTGTGGTAGTGTTGTTGTTATTTCGGTCAGGAATTTGCGTGTAGTTTAGGAGCCTGATCCGAGTGTGGTATTGTGTGGTGAATAGTAGTATTTTTCCTATAGGAATGACTCTACTTCGTGTAAAGAGATGTCTATTTTACCAATGAGACTCTCTTAAAATTTCAGTAGATTTTTCGTAAAACATAACATCTGTACGTTTCTTTTTAACCGTTAAATCATTTTAGGGTCGTTCCTTAGATTAAGTCTTCATTAGGATTAATTCTAAATCTGTTACAAGTTTTTTTAATTTTTTATTAATTTTAGGATTTTGGAAATTCCTATGAATTTTAATTATTTTTCATAAGCATGTTTTGAATAAATATTATTTTATTTTAGAGAATATCGAAGTGGGAACTACCGACGATAGGCAGACATGGAACCGTCAGCCCACTCGCTCCAACTATAAGTTAATAAATTGAACTATGTGTGTGTGTCTTCTACACATAGCAATTTTATAAAATTGAAGATAATATTATGCTTACAAGAAATTTAAGTTATGTTATTTTAGGCTATGCTTAACATTATGGTTATTTTATTTTATTTTATTTAAATTATAAATTATAGCTTTCTTAAATTGTGCTACATTTTTGTTATATATTAGTTTTGAAAAACACTGGTAGAATGAGCTACATTATGGGTTTCATCAAGACTATGTGCACATTAGTAGAAATTGAGAGATGAATCCAAATTTTATGATTGGTTAACTAGGACGGGTGTTTCGGTGGATGCCTTAGCTCTCAGGGACCGCCAATGATGATTGGAAATGTTATGATTGGTTACTGGGATAGGTGTCTCAGTTGATGCCTTACCTCTCGGTGACCGCCAATAAAATATTAGATTAAGTAAATGACTGTGGTTGGTGCCTCAGTTGATGTTTAACTCTCGAGGACCAACAGTCTTGTGGTTGAATGAGCCAAGTGGCTATTAGATTTTGTGGAGTAGGGTTCTACCAAGATTTTTCACTTATAAATTATTAAATAAAGAATATTTTATCTTGACAAAGTTTTATTGTAAATTCTTCATATTTATTTGAGATTGGAGAGTTAATGTTTTAAAATAAATTTTAAACACTTTAATGTTAATAATAGTAAAATTTATTTTATTTAAGGGATTTTCAAAACTATACAACTCTTTTTATTATCTTACTCAATGAAGTCTAACTCCCCTCAATATTTTTTTTAGGAGTTTGGGAATTTGAGATTCGTCCTCATTTTCTACACCGGGTTTTTTTTTCTCCGACTTTATTGTGTAGGTCTATTTGATATTATTGTACAATTGAATTCTAGATACTGCAGTAGTTAATCAAAGAACTTGTATTATTTGTATTCTGATTTTATCTGACATGAGATATTGTAATTAAAGAATATTTTATTTATGTGTTTAGTTTGGTGCACTTATTATGATTTTATTGTCAAGTAATAATTTTATTATTAAAGAGTATTGTTTCTTTTTCGCGAAAAATTTTTAAGACTTAATATGAGTTTCGGTTATTTTATGTATTTCTATTCCCTAGTGCTAGTTACGTGTCTTTCAGTTCGGGTCGTGACAACGGTCAAGAAGGATCTTGGTGACAATTTTAATGCTAAAATTGCTTAGAACAATAGGCTGGAATTATTCAATAGCAATAGCATCAACTACTTTTGAAATTAAGACCATGAAACTAGAATTAATTCCAGAAGTTATTACAACTCCTGTATTAAAAGAAACTATTAACAGCTGAACACACTTCAATTTTCACCACATCCCAATAAGTTTTATAGAAAATACATGTGTAGCCATCAAGGCTAGCTTCACTGTGAGCATTCATATGGAAAATTGTATCTTTTATTTCCTCATCCGAAGGGCAACGAACAAGAAATAAATTGTCTTCTTCTATAACCATGGTCGGGACCACTGATTTGATCAACTGAATATTTGAAGGAATTGAGTTGTCAGCCTTGAATAGATTTTTGTAAAAATCTATAATGTGTTGATCTATAAGATCTTTATCATCAGTAATCACACCATTAACTTTGAGCTGATGAATCCCCTGCTTAGAATTTCTCTTTGCAAATTGTTGATGAAAAAAAGTGGTCTTACGATCACCTGCAGTAAACCATACTTCTTTCTTTAGAAAAAATTTCCTGCTGCATCAAATACCGATCCAAATCCTCATGGGCAGATAATTCTCGTTTGTGAAGATCATTTGAAAGGCCATTAGAAGAAATTTCAACTTGGACAGATTGCAAATGTGTAGATGCCCGAGTGATATTATCATCCAAACGACCAAAAGAATTTCAATTCCAATACTTGACTTCACACCCTTAGCTTATAAGAAGTAATTATACATATGATAATTTTTTTTAATTTTTTGATTAAATTTTTGTATCTTTTTTATTTTTTCATGTACTATATTTAAAATTTTTTTTAAATTGGTATTTTTATTAATTATATTTCAAATTTTAATAATTTATTTGCACTAAATATTATCTTAATGAGTAATTATTTTATATTTTGTGATCCTTTATTTTATTAGTTATAATATTTTATTAATTTTTAATTTTTATTATATATATACACAATCTGTGCATTGTGTCGGGTGCTAAACTAGTTACAGTCAATTTATATAACGTTGCTCTTATCAACTTAAATTTCATTTGAAGTTTTGAAATTCCCCAGCAAAATTGCAATCACTTTTTTTTCTTTGCAATTTTTTAAAATAATTATTATTATTTTAGCCATGAAAGTACTAAATCTTTGTTTACCATACAATTTTCTTTAAATTTTCATTAGTTTAAAGCTATATCAAAATAAATTGATTAGTTTACATTTTTATTAAAATTTTAATTAATTTTGTTGAGAGATTTTCGTTATTTTTATGATACTCATTGAATAACTCTGTTTTTTTTTTTTAAAAAAATGTTATATTCTTCATTATATCATTCAAATAAAGCCGTTGATATGATTTAAAATTAATCTTGTCATGAAAGACTATGTATAGGCCAAAAAAAGTTTAGTTTCAAATTTAAAAAGAAAAAGTTTATTTTCGAATGTGTGGAGTGGGAACGAGGCTCCCAAATTGTCCAAGGACACAGCCTTTTACCAAGTGGCTTTTTGCTGCATTACTTTTACTTTGCTTAGTCTTCATATGCGTTGACAGAGTGGCTTTCGCGTTATGCTTCGCTTAGTTGTTTTTTTATTAAAGCACAAAACAGAAATGGGAAGCTGGGTGGAACTCAGCAAGAAAATTTCAGTTCTTACATATATATATATATATATATATATATATTGATATATATAAAAGATTTCTATTTTCATTTTGAATTGAAAAAAAAAAGTACACAATTATTTTACTGTTATTTTCTTTTGTGGATAGCAAACATTTTCAACTACAAGAAAATAGAAAATTAGCGACACGCAATATTCTTTTAGCGAGCAAGAAAACCGTCACTAAAAATCTTACCATCATTGACAAATTTAATGTGATTTTTCCTTTGAATATGTCCACATTTAGTGGCGAACCCAATCCTTCCTCACAGGGGCTGGTTGGAACAAAAATTGAGGCAGACATTTTAAAAAGAAAAAATGATTCTTTTTTCTCATTATAGATCGAATATGCCAAGATTTAAAGGCTACATAGCAAAAGTGGTTCTCTTCTCATAAATAATTCATTATATAAAAGTGATGAATTTGACAGGTGATTAATGGATGAAGAGACTCCATCTCAAAACTTCTGTTTCTAAAAAAACATTAAAATTATATATATATATATATATATATATATATATATATATATATATATATATATATATATATAATTTTAAGGGGGCAATGTTCCCTACATGCTCGTAGTTCTGTCACTGTGACAATGTATGCACATGTACCTTCGCAGAAGTTTCTTTAAAGCGTTGTTATTCAATCACATAGTACCTACGTTGACCTGCTTAGTCTTTGGTGCTTCAAGGTTTTTCTTTAATTCTAATCTTTTGTTAATCTCTGCAAAATACATTCCTTGGTGTTTCATTTATTTACTTTTAGGGGGCGTTTCGTTTCGTTCCATTCGTGATTCAGAATCGGAATTAGAATAAAAAGGTGTTAGTGATATGCACTAGGTCAATTATGTATGACCATTGTTTGATTTTATCATTTTATTTAATAAAGAGACATTTTTCATTATCACTTTGTGTTCTGATAATTACTTGAATAGTCAATTCTTACTAAGGTCATCAAGTATGTGAGTTTATAGTAAAACTCTTATATTAAATATGAGTTCTATTCATATTATCCCTAGTCATAACAAAATGTTATGACTAGTATGATGTTGATTGATAATTATGTTTTACTAATAATAAATATGAGATATTAAGTCAACTCATAAATACTTATTTGAGAAATAATGTACTGAATTGACTCATTATGAGAATACTACATAGATAATTTTCATAAGTAATTCTCATCATAATAATATTGATTTAGTCCTTTAACCTTAAAATCATCATGGATTTCTACATAACTATTATATCTTTTGACACAATCTAACATTGTCTTTAACAGGATGATTAAATAGATTGTTGTTAGATATGAAATGAGTTATGTAAGAAATGTGAGTGATTGAGAAGGAATTTGTCTCTCATTTAATCTGAGTAAGATATCTATAGGTCCCTTGATAAGATAGATTGAGGAAAATGCATGGTACTAAAGTGAATTGATAAAGAGTTATCATTTTCAATCTACTTAGAGTCAAGAAATAATATGATTGAATTATATAAGAATGACATAAACTATGCCATATATTCAATCAAGATATCATATGACAAAAGAGATTACAATATTTATTATAAATTAGGTTATGTCAGATTGTCTTGCTAGAGGCTAGTTATGACTTATAGGCCTAAATAGAAATTTAAGGTCCACTGTCAATATCATGTGAACCTACAGGATCACACACTTAGAACATACCCAAAAACGGATACGGGTTTGAGTAATAATTGAGAAATTACCAAAAAGTTTTTTTGGTAAGAGAAACTCTAATTAGAAGTCTATAAATATGTTATATTCTCTAGGGTTTCACTAACTCAATCATTAGCCACCAAAATTTGTTTTTCTCTTCTTAGAAAAACTAAAACACATAGTGTTTTTGTTCTTGATTTATGAGAAATCAAGATAAGTGCTAGCACACAAAGTTTTCATTTTAATCAAGGGATGTTCGTGTGGACACTTGAGGAGGACGGATTTTTTTGGAGACATCTTGATCCGAACTACCAAAATCAAAAGCTCGAGGTAAGGTGTCACCGAAGTGAACCTCCTCTCTGCCTTCTAGAAATCTTGTCTTTTCTGCGTTTATGGTAAGATTTGAAGACCCTAGTTTTAAATCAATTAATCGAATTACTTAGATCCAAGTTAAGGTTTATGGTTAAAAGTTTTAATTTTCGCTACATTTTTGAATCACGAAACCCAGCAGAAGGAATGGAAAAAGAAATGAAAATTTGAAGAAAGTGTTTGGTTTTTCTAGGGAATATGAATGAGAATGAGAATTAACATCATTAACAACAGAATATTTTCTTATGAAAAATATTTTTGTAATTATATATATATATATTTACTTTTACATAGTAAAAGTTAATATTATAAATATCTATTATTATAATTTAATAAAAAAAATTTATAAAAATTATTTATTTTTGATAAATATTTTGATTTAAATATTTAATACATATTTTTATTAATTTATATATTTAATTTATAAATTTTATAAAATAAATATTAATATTTAAATATTTGACCAATTTATAATTTATTTGACTTGATTTCAAGAGGAATCAAAAGTCATTCTTTAAGAATATAAGGGGAATGATGATTCCCATTGATGGGAGAATCATATTCTCATTCTCATATTGAAATTAAGCCAACCAAATACTAAGAATCAAAACTATTCATTCTAATTCTGATTCTCACCGTTATTTTTCACAAAACAAACGACTCCTTGCTATCTTTATATATGGGAGAAAAAGAATTGTAATTTTAATGGATTGACTTGATGAGGTCCTCCTACCCGCATTCATAATTTTTCAAACTTACTTCAATTTTTTAATTATTATTATTATTTATATTTATACTAGAGATGTGAAAGGGCCCAAAAAAATAGTAAAAATTAAATTGAAACCATAAAATCAAATTCAACATATAGTGTTTTTTTTTTCAAAGAAACTTCCACTTTTTTTTTACATTTGTGCTAATTAAATCATATTCTAGGTTTATATTTAAATTTCCAATTTATTAAATATCAAAAATTAATTAACTACCTTTATACTAAAAAAATTACAAAAAAAAGGCTACATATCATAAATGTGGCTCAGGATTGTTAACCACTTGCGTTTATTTTGTGAAGTCATCTGATAATTGGCCAAGATTGTTGGACGGTGCAAATTTGATGTGAACTTTTAAAAAAGAAAAAAAAAAAACATTCATTTGTCTACCAACTCTTCAGAAGTTTTCTTTTATAGGTGAAAATGTAAGTGCAACTAGATAGATCTTGACTTGCTTTAGTCTTTGGTGACTTGCTTAAGAGTTAAAGTTGTATCTAGAAATACCCTCTTGCACTTGAGAAGCATGATAGTTTCGGCAACTCAAGGACTTGTAAGTAAGCAGATGCGAGAGTGTTAGTTCCTCGCCGAAGCTTCCACCATCTTTAGAGTATCTATGTGCATACGACTGCATACCATTGCAAACCATATCAAGCAACTTCAGAAAATGTTTCAATCTTTCCTTTGTAAATTTTGAAAATTGCTCGAGTTTGGATCAGAAGGCACTCGAGGTAGAGCTTCCGCTCATAACTGAGAATGTAATGCCATTAAGCTAACCAATGTTTCCTTCTATATTTGATTTTTAACTAAATGTTTGATTTTGTATTGCAGAGTGGACGTTATGGACTCATATCCTGGAAGTGAAGTTCCAAGATGGTTCAGTCATAGAAGTATGGAATCTTCCATAACCATACAGTATCCTTTAAATTGGGATAAGTTCAAGGGAGTGTTTTCTGCATCATCTTTGAATATAATGGGACAATAATAGAAGGTTCATATGATATTGGTTTCAAGATGGATGGTGCAGACCTGATAATAGTGGTGAAGTATGTGAAGGCCTTTGGAGTTACCCTTTTCGTTTTATCTGCCTAATTCAGATCACGTGGTAATTGTGTATCAGAGAGACAACCCGTTCAAAGAATATTCAGCCACTCTACCTTCATTTCAATTCTCTCCATTTGCAGTGAATCCTTTCTTTCAAAAAACAGAAAAAATTAATATGGAAGCAGAAATTTCAAAGCATTTGAAGGTGAAAAGATGCAGAGTCCATAATTGTAAGTTCCTTCATAACCTTTCACTACTGATAGAATAAACCAAAATATTTTTATTTATTTGTTTTTCTTTTTTGTCATTTCAGCCACAAACCCTCTCGTCCTCCACTTCCCCTCCGCTTGTCATAGCTCCACACTGCTCCGCCACTACCACAACCGGCAAACGTAAACGATTCCCTGTTGGATCTTCCGCTGCTGCAACAAACCGTAAACACCGTCATGTTGGATCCTCCACTGCCGTAAAATCCACCGCCTCATCCACCACTTCTTATCCGGGTGTCAGAGCTCCACGCTGCACCACCACTGCTACACCTGGCAAACAAACGCTGTCGCGTGGGATCCTTTGCTACTGTAGCAAAACATAAACGCTGACACATTGGAATCCTTAGCTGCCGCAACATCTACTACCTCCTCCGGCGGAATTGGAAGTAGCAACATGCTCTGATTCTACAGCGATAATTAACCGAGACTCAAATCTCTCCTACTGTAGTTCTATCATGAGCCTCTGCTTCACCGACCTGGTTATCGCTCTCCACGCCTTATGTAAGTTTTAATGTCCAAGGTCAGGTCACCCAAAATCAACTCTAAGCATGTTCAGATGTTTCAAGGGTAACTGATTGGCTTGTGTTTATGTAATTGAACAACGACACATGTCCCAACTCGCGACATGTACAGTCTGTCACAAGTTGGGACAAATTCTAATTTTTCCCTTTTGCAATTTTTTTAAATTTTTTTTGAAAATTTAATTTTTAATTTTTTTATTCTAAAACTTAAATTTTATACGGATGAGTCTGTTATGTAAGAATTTAAACACTCATAACATGTATAATTTTTTTAAAATCTAAAGCCTAAATTGCATACGGTGTACTAAAATTTAAATTCCTATAGCATGTAAATTTTTTTAATAATTAAATGGAAAAAATATAAAAATATTTTTTTAATTGAAAATCTAAGTTGCATACGGGTGAACCCACTATATAAGGATTTAAACAACTATAGTCTATAATTTTTTTTAATAATTAAATAAAAAAATACTTTTTAATTTAAAACCTAAGTTGCACATAGATAAATCCGTTGTATAAAGATTTAAATACCTAAAATTTATAAATTTATTTTTAATAATCTAAAAAAAAAAAACTAGGGGTAAACTCATAATTATATCGTAAGTTGCAACACTACAATGCGTCACAACTCATAACACAAATTATTTCCCTATGTAAATAATGGAGGAATTAATGTACTGATTAGATGTTTGTGTTTGTTTCTATTAATGGGCTATTGATTGTTAGTGTATAATGGCATTGGTAATGCAATAAAATTTTATGTTTTAAACTCTTGAGCTTATCTTCAGAATTTAACTCAATCATACGCACTGCTCTTTGAATTATGAACACTATACAAAATATATTAATATCAAAATAACATTTCACATCAATTGTGTGTGTTGTTTTTAATTTTGTTTCCTATTGGTATTGCGTTTTTTTCTTTCAGTGATCCATCCAATTAATTTATAAACGTCTGTTGAAAGGATTTATTAGGCCAGAGTCAACACTTATCAAGAAAATTGTTAAGGATATTTTGAAGAGACTGAACCATATTTCTCCAACTCACTCTCCAAATTTACTTGGAATTGATTCACGGATTAAACAAGTTAAATCTTTATTAGGAAGAGAATCATCATCTATTATGATTGTTGGAATATGGGGGATGGGTTGTATCGGCAAAACCACTCTTGCTAGAGCTGTCTTTGATAGAATTTCCCCCCAATTTAAAGGTTGCTACTTTCTTGCCGATGCTACACAATAGTTGAAAACGAGCACAACACATCTTTTACGAAACCAATTGCTCTCAAAACTTTTAGCAAAGGAGGAAATGAAGACAAGCAGTGTTAATTTATGTCTGAGTCATGTAAAGGCTCAGCTTCAGCGTAAGAAAGTTCTCATTGTTGTTGATGATATAGATAATTCAACACAATTAAAGAGTTACTAGCTAGTGAGTACAATTTATTTGGTTCTGATAGTAGGATTCTTGTAACTAGTAGGGATAAGCAAGTTCTCCATTGTGTAAGAGGTTCAACGACTCCATTGTGTAGATCGCATTGGAGATGCAAGCATTACATAAAAATCATACCTGGGATTTGGTACCACATCCATCCATAGGGAATATTGTTGGGAATAAATGGATTTACAAAATCAAAAGGAAGACAGATGGTAGCATAGATAGATTAAAAGCACGTTTGGTTGCTCATGGTTACACATAGGAATATGGCATTGACTATACTGAAACCTTTAGCCTTGTGGTGAAGCCTCAAACAATCCAAACTGTCTTATCTCTTGCAGTCTTTTGGGATTGGACTCTTCGGCAACTTGATGTCAGCAATGCCTTTTTAAATGGTGATTTAGAGGAAACAGTCTTCATGGTTCAGCCACAAGGTTTTGTTGATCCAGTCAAGCTGACCAAGCTTTAAGTCTTCAATGATGTGGATTAGGCAAGTTGCCCGAATGATAGGAGATCCACAAAAGGTTATCTTATTTTTCTAGGCAAGAATTTCATTGCCTGGAATTCCAGGAAATAACGGACAGTCGCCTATTCTTCAACTGAATCTAAATTAAAAGCAGTGGCAGATGTTAGTGTTGAAATCAAATGGTTGAAGTCACTCCTATTTCAACTTGGTGTTTCACTTCTTCGCCCGCTGCATCTCTGGTGTGACAACGTGGGAGCAATATTTCTATCCACTAATCCCATTTTCCAGGCCAGAACTCATCATGTTGAAGTGGATTTTTATTTTGTTCACCAACAGGTTCAACAATGCCTTCTCACTATTTCTGATGTCTCCTCGGCCAATCAGTTGGTTAATATATTGACGAAGCTGCTATCTAAACAACAGTTCCATCCATTCTTGTCCAAGCTTCGGTTACTTCCATGAACACCATCAGCTTGCGGGGGAGTGTCAAGCTAACGTTGGATACTAGCTTTGGTTAAAGTTCTTATTGTTGTACAACACTTCTCGTGTATATCTTATAGTTCTTGTGTCAATCTCTTTGTTTGGTACTGTGTATTTAATATGCAAAAGCCTAATACGAATATGATCAATTTAGCATCATTTAGCTTCTGACTTACATGAATTAAATATTCTTCAATTACAACCTCTCAAGCTAGATAAAATCATAATATAAATAATATAAGTTGTTTGATTAACTACTACAATATATAGAATTCAGTTGTACAATACATATCAAATAGATCTATACAATAAAGCTGGAGAAGAAGAAACCCAGCATGGAGAATAAAGACGAATCTCAAACTCACAAACTCCTAAAAAAAATATTGAGGGGAGTCAGACCTCACTGAGTAAGAAAATAAAGAGATCTGTATGGTTTTGAAAATCCCTTAAATAAATAATAATAATAAAATAAATTTTATTATTATTAAAATTAAAGTATTAATTTTTTTTCAAATCATTAACTTTCCAATCTCAAATAAATATGAAGAGTTTACAATGAAACTTCGCCAAAATAAAATATTCTTTATTTAATAATTTATAAGTAAAAAATCTTGGTAGAACCCTACTCCATAAAGTCTAATAACCACTTGGCTCACTTAACCATAAAACTATTGGTCCCCAAGACCTAAACATCAACAAAGGCACTAGTCACAATCATTCACTTAATCCAATATTTTACTGGCTGTCCTCGAAGGCTAAGGCATCAACTAAGCACTTATCCCAGTAACTAATTCTCACTGGTGGTCTTCGAGAGCTAAGACATTCATTGAGGCACTCGTCCCAGTTAACCAATCATAAAATTTAGATCCATCTCTCAATCTTTATCAGTGTGCACACGGTACTGATGAAACCCATCAGATAGCCCGTTCTACTAGTATTTTTCAAATCTAATATATAACAAAAATGTAGCACAATTTAAAAAAGCTGTAATTTATAATTTAAATAACATAAAACAAAATAAAATAATCATAATGCTAAGCATAACCTAAAATAACATTACTTAAATTTCATATAAGCATAATATTATCTTAAATTTTATAAAATCGCTGTGTAGAAAACACATGCACATAGTTTAATTTATTAACTTACAGTTGGAGCGAGCAGGCTGACGGTTTCGCGTCCGCTTATTGTCGGTAGTTCATGCTCTGATATTCTCTAAAATAAAATAGTATTTATTCAAAACATGCTTATGAAAAATAATTAAAATTTATAGGAATTTCCAAAATTCCAAAATTAATAAAAATTAAGAAACTTGTAATAGATTCGGAATTAAATCCTAATGAAAACTCGATCTAAGGAACGACCCTAGCATGACTTAACGGTTAAACAAAAGCATATAGATGTCACGTTTTACGAAAAATCTATCGAAATTCCGGTAGAGTCTTGTCTATAAAATGAACATCTCTCTACACGAAGTAGAGTCATTCCTACAGGAAAAACACTATTATTCACCACATAGTACCACACACGGATCAGGCTCCCAAACTACATACAAATTCCCGATCGAGATTAACAACAACACAACCACAAAATATATATAAATTATGAAAATATATAGCAAAATATTTATAAAAATTAATCAAACTAATTAAATAATAAATTCTTTTTAATAATCAATATATACAAAACTCATTTTTTATTTAAACTATTAATATTACTCATTTAACATAATAATATCTATACTTAAAAATTATTACTTATAAAATTCCAAAAAATTCATAAAAATATATTTTAACACTAAATATAATTAAATCAATCAAATAATTACACAATATGATATTTATATACATTTATATTATTTCCAGAAATTAATCTAAAATCATCAAAATATACTAATATACTAATTTAGCTAATAAAATTAATTTATACTTTCTAATAATTAAAATTATCATTATGCATGTTAATTAACTTTAAATTTACCAAAAATCAATTAAAAATTAAATTACACAATTTTCTCTAAAATTATTGTTTTTTCACATATAACTTCCAAAAATTATAATAAATTATCTATAACTAATTTTACAAAATTTCCTTCATAAACATTACTCCAAATAATATATAGTATTTATTAAAAATACCCAAATTTTTAGGTTTGGAATAGTAACTCGATCAAAAATTAAAAATAAATTCAAAAAATATATAAAAATTATCATAGCATTTAATCTCTACATCAATTTTTCTAAACAACATTAAGCTTAACTCTCACTTAATTAACCAAAAACTAACAAATGTTTGTACCATGATTTAGGACGAACTGGAAGGAGATCAGAGAAATCGAAAGTAGATTATGGAAGCTTGGAAGATGAGGATTCCAATGACATCAGAATCACGACCATTCGACGTTGAAATCATCATCGGAGGCCAACCAAAACCCGACCAAAATAAAGGAAAAACAGGAAGGAAGAGGAGGTGGGGATGCTGCCGTCGGCCAGGTGAGCTGTTGGGCGTCTGTCCGGCGTGTTGTGGCGGTCAACACGCTGGTGGTTGGTGCAGGCACGGTGCTGGCAGTGGGAGGGATAGTGAGCTACAGGAAGAAGATGATGATGATGAAGATGAAGAAAGAGAAAAAGAAAAAAAAAGTTTTGTCCCTTCATATATATATATATATGTATATCAACACACTCCAATAGTATTTCCTCTTCCAAAAAAATAATAATATTAAAGGAAAAATAAAAATAATACACTGCTAATAATAAAAGTGAACATAAACATTCATAAATAATTTAATTTAATTAATAATAAAAATTCAAAATATTACAACCGTCTAGCTTCCATTGCAACTAGAATTATTTCTTACAATCAGTTTGGGTTCTTGAAAAATCTCAATATTACATATTGTATTGCTGGTGCTTTTGAAGGCATTAATCTTCTTAATAAGAATTGCATTAGAGGTAATATGGCTTTGAAGGTGGATATTAGGAAAGCTTTTGACACTATAGATTGGAATTTTCTTCTTGATGTTTTAGAATCTTTTGGGTTCTCCCTCCAATTTTGGGACTGGATTCTTTCTCTTTTTTCCTCCTCCAGGCTTTCTATTATGATTAATGGTTCGTCGTTCTAAAATTTGGTGGTTTATCAGTTCTAATTGTAAGCTTAACTTTTGGAGCGATGAGTGTATTATTCCAACTGTAGCTGATCAACTTGATATTTCATCAAAAGTGCAGGGCAAATTAGCTGATCCATTCTCTTCTTTTTTTTTTATTAATAACAGCTGGCAAGTTCCTCAGATTTCTAATACAGTGGTTAAATCTAATGTCGAGGGTGTTTCTTCAATCAATAATGACACTGATATTTGCATTTGGATTATTATTAAAGATGGGATCCATTCAGTCAAAATATGTATGGGCATCTTTACTGGTCAAGTCCATTAGCTCCTTGGCATTCTTTCATCTAGAAAGAATTCTTACCTCCCTTAAGGTCCTTGATCTGTTGGCTGACTATTCTTGGCTAACTTCTTACTGATAATAATTTATCTAAGAAAGGTGTGAGTTTTGCATCTTATTACTCGCTGTGTGTTGCCCAATTGGAGGATAGTCATCACATTTTTACTTGGTGCGATTTTGCTTCTACGCTTTGCAGGGCCATTTCTCAATTATTTGGCAAGCGAATTCTAATTTCAGGTTCATTGTTAAACCTGTCAGAGAAGGGAATTCTGCTGCTGACTTGCTTGCTAGACATGGAACGTCTACCAACTCTCTTCTTTGGTGGGATTCAGCTCCAGATTTTTGCAATAATTCTGTTTGTGTTGTGAAATAAAGATTAAATTACTTATTTTGTTATAGAACTAAACTTGAATTTAGTAGTATTTAACTAGAAGAAAAATATTTTATAGTAGAATGATTTTGAGAGAATTTAGAAAGAGTTTGGAGAGAATTTAGAGAACTATAATATTGAAAGAATTTGGAGAGTAATCTATCTTTTCTTCTTCTTAATCTTCTCATTAATGAATTTCAATCCCTTTATATAGAGATTTTCTTTTCACTATTTGAGAACTATTCTCTCACAAGCAATATATTATTCATTCACAAGCAATATATTGTTCATTCACATTCATAATACTCCCCCTTGAATAACAATATTTTGCAACTGCCTCGTTAAAACCTTGCTAAATAAAACCTAGTGGGAAAAACTTTAGCTTAAGGAAAAAGAGTACAGTGCATGATATTCTCCCCCTCAAGTTGATATGTATAATCTTCCTTCACATAGTATGTAGATGTCGCATTCCAATATCGTGAACGTGCTTTCTAAAGATTGTAGTTGGAAGTGCCTTTGTGAAAAGATCAGCTGAATTCTGGCTAGACTGAATATACTTGATATCTATATGATTGTCTTTTATTAGCTCTTGAGTGTATGAAAAGAATCTTGGAGGTATATGTTTGGTTCTATCACTTTTGATATATCCTTCCCTTAACTGTGCAATGCATGCTGCATTATCTTCATATAAAATTGTTGGACTTTTGTTGATTGGAAAACCACAAGATTCTTCAATATGATGTGTCATTGATCTAAGCCACACACACTCTCTACTTGCTTCATGTAGTGCAATAATTTCAGAATGATTTGAGGAAGTAGTGACAAGCGTTTGTTTCTGGGAACGCCAAGAAATTGCAGTTCCATTATTTGTGAACATATAGCCTATTTGAGATTTCGCTTTATGAGGATCAGATAAATGCCCTGCATCTGCATAACCAATCAATTCTTGTTTTGAATTGTTAGAATAAAATAAACCCAAATCAACATTTCCTCGAAGGTATCGAAGTATATGTTTGACCCCTTTCCAATGCCTTTTTATTGGAGCTGAACTGAACCTTGCTAATAAATTGACTGCAAAAGAAATGTCAGGTCTAGTACAATTAGCAAGATACATTAGAGCTCCAATGGCACTGAGATATGGAAATTCAGGACCAAGAATTTCTTCATTTTCTTCACAGGGTCGAAATGGATCAGTCTCAATATTGAGTGATCTAACGACCATTGGAGTACTTAAAGGATTTGCTTTATCCATATTAAAGCATTTCAAGATCTTTTCTATGTAATTTGATTGATGCACGAATATCCCATTGTGCATTTGCTCAATCTGTAAACCAAGGCAATACTTGGTTTTTCTAAGATCTTTCATTTCAAATTCTTCCTTTAAGTATACTGTTGCTTCATGGATCTCATTTTCTATTCTAATGATATTAAAATCATCAACATATACAGCTATAATCATAAATCCGGATATTGTTTTCTTAATAAAAATGCATGGGCAAATAATATTACTCACATATCTTTTATTAATCAAATAATCGCTTAAACGATTATACCACATGCGCCCAAACTGTTTTAACCCATATAAAGATCTCTAAAGCTTGATCGAATACATTTCTTTGGGTATTGTACTTAATGCTTCAGGCATTTTAAATCCTTCAGGGATTTTCATATAAATGTCACTATCAAGTGATCCATACAAATAAGCAGTCACAACATCCATAAGATGCATTTCTAATTTCTTAGAAACTACTAGGCTAATCAGATACCTGAATGTAATTGCATCCATAACAGGAGAATACGTTTCATCATAATCAATTCCTAGCCTTTGTGAAAAACCTTGAGCTACAAGTCTAGCTTTGTACCATATTATTTCATTTTTCTCATTTCTCTTTCGTACAAAGACCCACTTGTATCCTACAGGTTTCACATTTTTAGGCATAAGAATAATTGGCCCAAAAACATTTCGTTTGTTTAGTGAGTCCAATTCAGCCTGCATAGCATCTTTCCATTTTATCCAATCATGCCTATTTTGACATTCCATGACTGATTTTGGTTCAGGATCATCTTTGTCATTTATGATTTCACATGCAACAGTATATGACAATGTTTCATGACTTTCTTTATTATCTATTTCTTCAGGGATATTTTCCTTGCTATCAATATGATTATCTACTCCTTTTCTCTTTCGAGGATTTTTATCCTTAGAACCAATTGGTCTTCCACGCTTCTGGCGTGTTTTAGACTCATGAGTGTCTTTATTCTCAGATTTTATTTCTGGAATTTCAATACGAGCAGGAGCATTGGCTGCTGGTATATATGATTTAGTCACTCTTTTTGTATCAGTAAATGCATCTGGCAATTGATTTGTAATTACTTGTAAGTGCACAATCTTTTGCACTTCTAATTCACATTGTTTTGTGTGAGGATCCAGATGCAATAATGATGGTTCATTCCATGAAATATCCCTTTTCACTTCTTTCTCCCCTTTTCCTAATGTTGGGAAAACAACCTCATTAAATTGGCAATCAGCAAAACGTGCTGTAAAAACATCACCAGTTAGAGGTTCAAGATATCTAATAATCGAGGGTGTTTCAAAACCAACATAAATTCCCAATCTTCATTAAGGACCCATTTTTGTGCGCTGAGGTGGCACAATGGGTACATATACTGCACAACCAAAAATTTTGAGAGGGGAAATATTTGGCTCTTGACCAAATGCCAATTATAGTGGGGAGTATTTATGATATGCACTAGGTCTTATACGAATTAATGAAGCAGCATGTAGGATTGCATGACCCCAAACTGAAATGGGAAGCTTTGTTCTCATTATTAATGGTCTAGCAATAAACTGAAGTCATTTAATCAATGATTCAGCTACACCATTTTGAGTATGTACATGGGCAACAGGATGCTCAACAATGATCCCAGTAGACATACAATAATCATTGAATGCTTGAGATGTGAATTCACCAGCATTATCAAGTCTTACCCTCTTGATTGTATAATCAAGGAATTATGCTCGTAATTTAATAATTTCAGCCAGCAACCTTGCAAATGCAATATTACGAGTTGACAATAGACAAACATGTGACCATCTACTAGATGCATCAATTAATACCATAAAATATCTGAATGGTCCACATGGTGGGTGAATTGGCCCACATATATCACCTTGAATTCTTTCAAGAAACATAGGTGATTCATTTTGAATTTTAGATGGTGAAGGTCTCAAGATTAATTTTCCAAGAGAACAAGTTGTACATGGCATTTCATTTGATTGAGGAATTCTTTGCCCCTTCAAGGGATGCCCATGTGAATTCTCAATTATCCTTCGCATCATTACTGATCCAGGATGACCTAATCTGTCATGTCATAAATTTATTATTGAAGGATCATAAGATTTTTCTTTTACTACCATATTTGATTCAATTACATGTATATGCATGTAATGCAATCCAGTAGGGAGTTTTGGCAGTCCTTCCAATACTTGCATTTTTCCTTATTCATAGGAAACTATATTTAAATATTTGTTACCATTTATAGTAATAGATTGGGTATCACACCCATTTCGATATATGTCATCAAAACTCAACAAATTTCTTGTTGATTTTAGTGAAAACAAAGCTTCATCAATTATAAACTTTGTTCCATTTGGTAATATAAATTTAGCTTTGCCAATTTCTTCAATCAGATCTACAGGACCTGATATTGTTTTTACAACTGCCTTTGTGGGCTTTATTTCAGAGAAATAATCTCTATTTTTCAAGATAGTATGTGTAGTACCACTATCTGGTATGCAGAGATCTCCAATATTGTCTTTATGTTGAGTACAATCCATATTAAACTTCAAAATAAATAAACACAAAATTAATCAATTTAGGTAAAAACATAAAATAATTGTAAAGTATGACATTTTATTTAATTTAAAAATAACATACATAACAATAACATATTCTTCAGAATCAAATAAGTAATAACAATATACTTAAAATTATAGATGTCTCAATTTCCATTGTCAGTAAAATCATCAGTAAAATCAGAAACATCTAAATGAGTTGTATCATTAACATGAGTATGATGCTCATTGAAGTTTATTTCCTTTTCTTTGCCTTTCAATGATGCCTTATAAAGTTGGCAAAGATGTAGTGGTGTTCAACAAATTCGTGATCAGTGTCCTTTACTACCACATCTGAAACACACAGTTTCAGACTTATATTGAGGCCTTTCTTGAACACCATTGATGACTGATTTTAACTTCTTTTGAGGTTGAGTCTGAGTTTGTTGTGGAGTATTATTATATTTATTTCCACGACCATGGCCAAAGAATTGACCTCTTCCACGTCCACGACCTCTACCTCTCCCACGTCCACGGCTATTGTAATTTTTATATCTGGAATAATTTGTAGCATTTGCTTCTGGAAATGCTATTGAGCCAGTGGGACGGGATTGATGATTTTTCATCAAGAGTTCATTATTTTTCTCAGCTACCAATAGGCATGAAATTAGTTTAGAATATTTTTTAAATCTCTGCATCCTGTATTGTTGTTGCAGTGTAACATTTGATGCATGAAATGTGGAGTAAGTTTTCTCCAGCATATCCTCATCTGTGACTGTCTGTCCACAGAATTTTAATTGTGATACTATTCTGAACATTGCAGAATTATAGTCACTCACTTTTTTGAAATCTTGAAAGCGTAAAGCTCTCCATTCATCAGTGACTACTGGTAGTATTACATCTCTTTGATGATCATATCTGTCTTTTAGATCCTTCCAAAGAACACTTGGATCTTTGACAGTCAAATATTCACATTTTAATCCTTCATCAAGATGACGATGGAGAAAAATTATAGACTTGGCTTTATCTTGCAATGAGATGTTATTATTTTCTTTTATGGTATCAATTAACCCAATTGATTGAAGATGCATCTCTACATCTAGAATCCAAGACATATAATTTTTTCCCGTGATGTCAAGAGCAACGAACTCAAGCTTTGCTAGATTTGTCATTATGATAACTAATAAAAAAAATAACTCAATTAGAATTCATAAATTTGATTATTACTAAAAAAAAATCAAACATGATCAGAATTTACTAATTAATTATATCATGAATGAATATTGCAAGAAATAATAGTGGTACAAAAAATGATACAATAATACTTAAAATTATATAAAATAGAAAATCATCTTCCATATTAATTATTCCTAAAACTATTATAATAGTCATGATCAAAACACAAATATAAATATACCAAATCATGTTTACAATTTAGAGTAAAGAGAGAAAGAGAAAATGTATGAATTTGTGTGAATGAATAACATTTATAGCTCATCTATTTATAATGAAAAATATAGCCGTTTATTACCGTTATATTACCGTTGGTAATAAAAATATAGCCGTTAGAATTTTTTTTTTAATATAATATATTGAGAAATAAATTATATAAAGTAAAATCAATAAATAATGTTGATATGATTATTTATAGCAAGTGAGTTAACATAACGATATGTATAAATATGGGGCAAAACCGTCCATTAATATAAAATGGGGTATAGCCTTCCATTAACATAAATAATAAAAAAAATAAATGTGCATAAATATAAATTGGTAGGAGGCATAGCCATCCATAAGGTTAGAACCATTTCTAGCAATATTTGCATCAATGGTGTAGTTAGTAAAACAAAATAAAAACAACAATTAATATAAAGGTAGATTGAAGAAATAAATATAAATATATAAATTAGTAGGAGGCATAGCCATCCATGATAATATATAATCAAATAATATATTCATAAATATTAAATATTAAGAAATATGTACCTTATTGTTTTGATCGAGAGCTCCTCGTGCTGATAACGTGTTGTGAAATAAAGATTAAATTACTTATTTTGTTATAGAATTAAACTTGAATTTAGTAGTATTTAACTAGAAGAAAAATATTTTATAGTAGAATGATTTTGAGAGAATTTAGAAAGAGTTTGGAGAGAATTTAGAGAACTATAATATTGAAAGAATTTGGAGAGTAATCTATCTTTTCTTCTTCTTAATCTTCTCATTAATGAATTTCAATCCCTTTATATAGAGATTTTCTTTTCACTATTTGAGAACTATTCTCTCACAAGCAATATATTGTTCATTCACAAGCAATATATTGTTCATTCACATTCATAATAGTTTGTAATTATTACAATAGGCAGCATTCATATTGGTTTTGTTAGTTGTTTTTGGGCTTTTTCCTTTCTTTTGAGGTTGTTGCCTTTGCCCATCCTTGTAAAACTCTATTATTTTATTTTTAATTTCAGATTGGACGATATAAGTGTGATGTAATGCTAAGAGTGTATCAAGCTAATTGAGATACTTAAGTGCATTTCTGATTTTTGGACTCCAAATTTTTGCTAAAAAAATGTTTAATAAATTCATAATAAAGAAAAATATATTTTTTGTATTATATTAAATATATTAAATTTAATAATAGTGTTTAATAAATTTTATTTTAATATTTATATTTTAAAAATTTTATAATTTGAACATAGAAAGGAGATTATAAATTTTCCTATAAAAAATTTTATTTGTAAATTTAAATTATTCAATAATTTAAACATATATTAAAATTAACTATAAAAATAACTAATTGATGAATATATATATTTTTTCAAACAATTAATTAATTAGCATTTAAAATATCAAATATTATACATTAAGTTAGTATTTAAGTGGGGAAAAAGTCAACTTTGGTTAAAGAAAGAAGTTCTCAATAAGAGGGGAAAGCTCAACTTTGGTTTTGGTTGTTTAGTTTGGTACAATTCGTCACAATATGGTTCATTTTAAAAAAAGTCAAACCGTCAATGGAGATTTTTATTTCAAATTTTTAGGATGGTTCAGGTTTTTTAGGACCCATACATAGCCCTAGATTTAATTTCAATAAAAATGTATGATTTATTAATTATTTTTTGTATAATTTAATTAAAAACTTTACTTAATATGTAAGTCAATTGAGATCATAAAATAATGATTTGATTAAATTCAATATTTAAAAAATTTAGAAATTTAATTTGAATTAAATTATTATTTAAAAATAGTTTGAATTAAATATTTAAATTATTTAAATTAAATATTTAAATATTTCAAAGTAATAATTTAATTTAAAGTAATTAAATACATATCAATTTGAATATATCAATTAAATATTCATTAGATAAAAATAAGTAATAAAATTTAATTAAATAATAATATATGATTGATTCATAGTAAAAAATTTACTACGGCATCTCGATTAACCTTTCAGGGTCTCGGAGCCGATCCACTGTCAAATTGAAAAAGAGAAATATCATTTGAATTCAAGAAGACCTAATGGCCAGTGATGTACCATGATTGAGGTTACAGATATCTTAGGATTCTGTTTCAATCCTCCATCTATATCTAGTTGTATTGATGTGATAATTTTTTTTGAGCATTTGCATAAAATGCATGTATAAACTAAATAAATATAAATATAAAATAAATATTATTATGATGTTTAGTTACTTATACCCTTAGGTTGCATGCATATATATAATGACAATTTATTCATTGATGTCTAATTCCCCTTTATTTTTCAAGATATATCTCTTCAGACTTCCCACATTCATCCCTTTTACCGGACCCATTCTTTGCCGGCTGACTTATGTAAATTTTAAACTATTATTTCTTTACGTTTCTTAGATGCTGCAGTATTAGTATGTTCTTATTATAGTATGTTATGATAACTTTAGCACTCGCTATGTTTTTGGTTTGTATGTTTAAATATTTTATTATAATATTATCTATGGATGACTCTTTAAGTTTTAAAAAAATTTAATTATGAGGTAAATTTATAATTATGTTTCGTATGAATTTTATGTTTTAGTCTTATTATGGGTTCTGAATTCTTGTTTCTTAATACCAGTCATGACCATTGAGTTGGGTCGTGACAATGGTCCAATTGATGAGATTAACAATGTTTTCAGAAATGCAATGATGTGCCTTGAACCGGAGCTTGCTAATATACCTACCATGACTGTGATTATATAGATGCTTGAGCGCATAAAATCAAATAAGGTTGTATTTAATGTTTAAAAAAAAAAAAAAGGCGTATTTTGCTTTTTTAGTTCACACGTCACTCATCCAAATTAATCGAATGGATGGTGCAGCCTGCATGACTCCACCAGTTGAGTATGCATATATCTCGCAAGTAAACGATATTTTTTTTAATTCAGCAAGTCATTTATTTATGTTGTCTTCTTGCCCTCTTGATTTTGCATCAATTTTTTTTTTTTAATCTGTTACCCACCCTATTTTACCGTCGTGACATGCTATATTCAAATTCTTTTTTTTTTTTACTTACTAACTAATATTCTTTGATAATTAAATAATTTTTATCATTTGTGACTTATTATTTTAGAATAAAAAAGCTAAATTACTTTTTATTTTAAAAATGACTTCTTTCTTATGGTAAAAAATAAAAAAATTTACTCCTTTTAGTCTTATAATATGTCAATTAATAAAAATAATTATTTGAATATTTATAAAAATAATAAATATTTTTTTATAATAATTTTTTAAAAATTATAACAATATTTTGAGTATATATTAATAAATAATTGTAAAAATATTTTTTTATTATCAATAATCATAATGGTAATTTTTAGTATATAAAAATAACTACAAAAAAATTTTCATATATAAATAATATTGATTTGGATTCGATTTCGATTCCCCCTATGAAATAAATAAGAATATTCATTTTCATTTATTATTCTCCTCCATTTTGATTCCAATTCCGATTTTAGAATATGAATAAAATGACTCCTTAATTATATTTGATTTAACTTAGTTTGTCACAGATAAAAAGTTTTTTGTATTCAATAAAATTGTACAATATATTATACAATTAAAATTTCTTACTCAATAAAAATTCACGGCACAGTAAATATAATATTCTTGAAACCTGCAAGTAGCTATAATTGCAAAATTTTTTTATGTGATGAGTTATAGCATTATATAAAGTTTTAATTATTAAATATAATAGAAAACTATATATTTACATTTCATTAATATTAATATTAACTAAATATAATTTTAACGAAAATAAATACGATGTTAAATGAATATTATATAATATAAATTTTGCATGACAATTTGCATCGTATGAAATACACCTTAATTTTACATTAATTATTCTTTAGGTCCCTCAACTTCTTAACTTTTTTTCATTAAATATCTATCTTTCAATCTCGCTTTATATGATCCCTATATTTTTATTTTTTTTATACATTGAATTCCTCCTTCAAAATTTCAGTTCTTGTATTTAATACTATATACAATTTAGTCCTTATAAAATATATAATTGAATCCCTACATTTTAAAATTATGCTACTTAAATCCTTACAATTTTTATTTTTATTTTAGTCTATCAATTACTTATTTTTAAAAATTTTAAGTTGATTGTTAAAATCTAAAATTGCATATTCTTTTATTTTTTTTATCTATTTAAAAATATAGATTATCAATTTCTAATAAATTTCTATTGATAAAATTGTGTATGATTTTTAAAAATATGTATAATACAAATTTAATTACTATATATAAATGAAAAAAAATATTTTTTATTTTTTATTCAAAAATATTTTAGCTGGATATTAGTATTTATATAGAAAATTAATAAATTTGTGATTTCACTAATTTAAAATTCTAATTAAATATGTAACTAATACAACATTTGAACACATGGTAAATATAAATTTTAGATCATCATTAATTAAAATATAAAGATTTAATAAATAAAAAATTAAAGAATATGTATAAAAAAATTAAAAAATAATGATTTAGATTCTTAATAGTTTTATTAGGTTACTTTAGTGAAAAAAATTAATGAAATTAAAATTTTATTAATTAGGTATATAAATGTTGATGATAATTAAAATATTTTATATCAAAATAGATAAAAAAAAATATTGATCATATATATTTTATTTGGATTTCTATTATACATATTTTTAAATTATTTTTTTAACATTATATATATATTTTATTAATAGAAATTTATTATAAATAAATTACCTATATTTTAACTATATGAGAAAAAATTAATGAAAGAATGTCTTTTAAGATTTTAATAATTAAGATAGAAAAGTCAAAAATAAGGATTTAACTAGCAAAAAAGGAAACTTTTGGAGGATTTATTTAGTAAAATTAAAAAATATAGGGAGTCAATTATATATTTTACTATTGTGTTCAAAACCCATAAGTTCACTAATCGTGATTGCAGTATAAAGATTTATCATTCCCTCAAAGACTATATTTTGAGTACTAATATTTTTACTTATATTCTCAAGTAGTAAATTAAATAAAATGATATTGCAAATTTAATATAAACAAAGCAAAAGAATTAAACTATAATTAAATGATAAAAAGCTTAGAGTTTAGATTTAGTTTCACTATTCAAATCCAATCATGAACACATTAACACATAAAATACATTGACTTCAGTTAAGGTAATTGTTCTAAAATACCTAAAGACTCTCTCGAGTTTAATTAAGCATGCAAAGATTAAAGTTTCACCTACTCTCATGGTTAAGAAATTCATTTAAACTCATTAAGTTTCTTAATAGTTAATTCACCACCATAGACCCTTACCTACTGTCATGGTTCCTCGTATAGCTCGCCTACTCTCGTGGTCAAGTGATCTAAGTTCTATGAGTATTAAGCTGATAAATCCCCTAACTCTTATTGGTAAATCCACCCATAAACATGCAATCAAGTTGGCCAAGAATGAAAACAAACATTAAGTGCAATTCATATAATTAACTAAAAATCAAATTAAATAAATAAAAAACTTATGTTAAATCACATCATAGAATAGCTACTCCTAACTTAGACCTTAAAAGAAAATTAGCCACGCATGGTTGTGGTGAAATAAACAAACATAATTAAAAGATGTAAAAGATAAAGAAGAAAATAAAGATAGTTCTTCTTGAATCCTTGCGTGCTCTTGTCTACTGCCTGCCCAATGCAGAATGCCCCCTTAAATAGCTATTTAGTCTCTTTTATATGCTAGGGTTGAAAAAGAGTAATTCTTTGCATTAAATTCCCTTTTTCTTCCAAAATAGGAAAACTTATTTTTCAAAACACGGCTTATGACACAGCCGTTTGAAATGTCATTTCACGTTGCATGCAGCTCAAGATGAGTCCATGACTTGAGACATGGTTTGGGAAACCGTGGGATATCCAAATAATTTAAGTGACAACACAATCACAGTTTAGGCAAACCATGTGCAAAACTGTGGCAAACTTGCTTCCTTTTTCTTTACTTGGCAATCAACATGGCTTGGTGCATGGCTTGGTGAAAACTTCTTACTGCAACATCTTTCATGTAACACGGTTTAGGAAATCGTGTCACATATTATGCTCACACAAATCCTTTCTCTACTTGGATTCCTTTTTAGTCTTAACTACAAAAAAAGAAAATTAATTAATATTAAATAAAAACTACTTAAAATATGTTGTAAATAATAAAATTCTAATTAAACACTAATACTAATATATTTCCTAATTAAACTTATATTCTATCCACATTATTCTAATTACTTATTCAAATTTCATTAACAATCAACTCAAAATATATGTAAAAATAGCATACATCATTTACAAGGACTAAATTAGATATAATGTTAAAATATAGGAATTTAAATTATGACGGAGGGATTCAATGTATAAAAAAATAAAAGTACAAGGACTTAATGAAGAAAAAATAAAAGTATAAAGATCACATAAAGCGAAATTAAAAGATAGATATTTAAAGGAAAAAGTCAAAAAATTGAGAGATCTAAAGTACAGTTTTACCAAGAATGAATTGTATTATGAGGCGGACTTGATTTAAAGCAATAAATTTCATTGATTTATCTATTGCATTTTCATATATTTATCAAGTCTATAGACTTAGAGGCTAAGAATTGTACCGAGTCCTTTCTATCGTTTACTTCTTTTTTTTTTTTTTCTACAAAAGAGAAGACTTTTACTAGATGTTTTTTTTTAATATTTGAACAAGACTTTTACTAGATTGGTGAAATATTCTTATTTTTGAACATGGCCGCATAAGTAGTTCACAGTTAAAAAATAAATTATTATTAGATTTGGTGAATTGCACAGATAGATTAGCTAATATAAGGCATATCATGTGATTTTTTTTTTTTTACAATCTATAGATATATTAAATGCAGAGCTCCAAAGTTACTAAACCAAAAATTTGACAAGTGTCAATCTTTATATTTGAGTATTCGCTTAAAAAGTTAATATGTCAAATTATTAAAAAAATTAGATTTTTTATTAAAAATAAAATATTTTTAATAGTTATTTAGTATTAATTTTTTAATTAAAATACTATTATGCATATTTCAATACTACTCAAATTCTAAAGTTATTTATATATTACGTATTTTTTACCTTAAATCACTTAAAATATTTTTTTTAAACCATTAAAAAAATGCCCTAAAGTCATTAAGTCAAAAATTTGACAAGTATCCACCTTTATATTTGAATATTCACTTGAAAAACTAATGTGTCAAACTATTAAAGAAATCAATCATTTACTTCATAGAGATTGGGAAGTCCAAGGGTTTCATACTGTTAGAGAAGGTAATAGTTATGCTCTTTCTGATCCTGTTGACCTCACAACGATAGACAGACCTGCTCCTGGTTTGCTGCCCCTTCTACTTAAAGACAGAATCAGAAACACTGACTCTACATCTTAGTTCTCTGGCTTTGGCCTTGCCCTTCATGTAAAAAATAAAATAAAATAAAATCTTATAGGTTAAAATAAATGTAGAGAGATGTTATTTAAATAGATTTTCCTTTTTCCAGCTGAGATATTAATTGTAATTAATCATGATTCCGCACATTGAGTGGACTGTGAAATAAAATGATATATATATTAAATGTTGAGTTCTAAAGTTACTAAGCCAAAAATTTAATAGGTATCTATCTTCATATTTGAATATTCACCCTAAAATCTAATGTGTCAAATTCTTAAAAATAAAAAATTTATTATAGATTTTTAGTATTATATATTACGTATATTTTAATTTCAAATCACTCAAATTTTTTTTCCTAAACCATTAGAAATTTTATTTTTAAAATTTTTCTTAACTATTATACATACTCCAATAGTAATTAAATAGTCTCAAAATAAATTCTATTATATTTAAAAATAATGGCAAAAAAAATTAAAGAAAATAAAATTAATGTAATCTATTTTATTTTAAATTTATTTAGTAACCTTTTTTCTTTATAAAAATTCTTATTTTAAAAAACATAGGTTTTATTCAATATAAAACATTTTAATTATACTACATCTAAATACTACTCTTATTTTTCATTAGAAATTATGTCTTTTATTTTAATTAAAACATTCATCTTTTAGTCAATTAAAACACATTTTTCTTTTTATTTAATGTAAGTAAAAATATATAATTTATCAAATATTTTCTATTTTTTATTTTATTATATATATATATATATTAAAAACATATTTTTCTTTTTATTTAACGTAAGTAAAAATGCATAATTTATCAATTAAATTAAATATTGAGGTATGTATGATAGTATTTTAGGTAAAAAATAATAATAATTAATTACTACAATTTTTAGATTTTTTTAGTGGTTTAGAAAAAATATTTTGAGTGATTTAAGATGTGTTTATTGGAGATGAGCCAATATTTGATGAAGAGAATGAGGGCGATGTTGAATATATTGACTTCATTGGCATTGACGAAATTATTTACTCTTGTGCTCCTTTAATTTCTATTTTGAAGGAATTATAAGTTGATGGTGATGATGGATCTATGATGTTCTATACATTTGTGAGTAAATTTGTTTCACAATATTTGGGCAAAATTCGAGGATGAATTTTCAACTGATGTAGCGGAAGCTTAAAAAAATAAAAATAAGAATAAAATAAAAGAACAAAGGGATAAATATTGAAGTCTGTTGATTCGCGCACAAATGCCAGAAATCAATCTTCTACAACCTGTTGATTTGCGCACAAATACCAAGATATAGGCATCAATATTCGTTGATTCACACAAAGGAATACCAAAAATTGGGAAAATAGAAATCTGATTATCAATTCAATAAAAACTATCTCACATAGCCTTAAGGCTTACATATTTATAGGGTGGCACAAACCTACTAACCCTAATTTTTATTTAAGAAATAAAAATAAAAAAAATTCTAGCTAAGGTAGGAAATCAAATCCCTAACAATATAGAAAAGTCAATTTCTAATCAATACAAAATAAAAATAAAAATCAAATCCTAATAATAATAATAATAATAATAATAATAATAATAACAATAACAATAACAATAATAACAATAACAATAATAATAATCTCTGCATCAATTGCTCATTTCCGTGTATATATATATAAAATTCTAGCTAAGGTAGGAAATCAAATTCCTAACAATATAGGAAAGTTAATTTCTAATCAATACTAAATTAAAATAAAAATCAAATCCTAATAATAATAATAATAATAATAACAATAACAATAATAAAAAGCTCTGCATCAATTACTCATTTCCGTGTGTATATATATATATATTATTGTTTCTGCAGCTAAAAGAAAAACAAGAAGCAGAAGAGAGTTGCAGTGAAAAGAATCAAGGCAAATAAAAAATGGCTACTGAGACTATTAATGTTGATCAGAAAGAAGAAAGGGATTTTCTGATCTGCAGCAACGGTGATCAGGTTTTTTTTTTACAGCCTTTCTTGTTTTCTTTACCTGAATTTGCATAAAATTGTTGAAGTCTGTGGTTTCTTGGTTGCTTTTTTTTTCTTGGCTTGTAGGTAAAACAACGAAAGAAAATTTTCTTGTGATGTTTCATGTTGAATTTTCTTAAGTTTGCTTCTTGAATGCTGTAGTTATAGATGAATTGAACTCGATTAAGATAAAGAAAAGTTGCACGTACAGGATCATCTGAGTCTGATATTTGATATATGTTCATATTCATATATACATATGGGTTAAGATCAACAACTTGGTTGGAAAGATTGTGGGATTATATTTCTCTGAATCATGGTGTGGCCTATGCCGGAATTTTACCCCGAAATTGGTGGAAGTCCACCAAGAGCTCTCATCGACAGGTGACTTTTAAGTTGTTTTCATTTCTTCCAATAGAGATCATGAGTCTTCTGATGAGGGAACCCGAGATTTCCTCAAGGAATTGTTTAAAGTGAGGGGAATTCCTAACCTTGTAATTCTTGATGGCTATGGAAAGGTTTCTTGTGATCAGGGTGTTAGGTTCATCAGGGAGTACAAAGCAGAGGACTATCCGTTCACTCCTGAACGAGTTGAGTATTTTAGAGAGGAAGAAGAGAATGCTAAGAGGAATCAGACCTTGAGCTCTATCTTAGTTTCATGCTCGCACGATTTTATGGTCTCTAAAGGAGGAACTAATGTAGAAATTTTCAATTCTTTATTGCTAGTTTCTGTAAGATCATTATAATTGAACAGCATTTAACAATTTGCACTGGCAGATTCCAGTTTCTGAGCTTGAAGGGAAAATGGTAGGTCTATATTTCGCCATGCAATCTCTCCCATTGTGCCTTGAGTTTACTCCAAAACTTGTGGAGATGTATAAGAAGCTCAAGGAAAAAGGAGAGAAGTTTGAGGTAGTGCTGATATCTATAGACTATGATGAGAATAACTTCAAACAAAGTCTTTAATCAATGCCTTGGTTAGCATTGCCATTTAGACAAGAGTTGCGAAAGTCTTTAATCAATCCCTTCCTACTGTTGTCATAATTGGGGAAGATGGCAAGACTTTGAATTAAAATGTAGCTGAACCTATTGAAGATAAGGGCATTGAAGCCTACCCATTTACACCATAGAAGCTTGTTAAGCATGTTGAGATTGAGAAGGCAAAACTTGAAGCACAGACACTAGAGTCCCTTTTGGTCCATGGAGATAAAGATTTTGTCATTGATAAGAGTGGTTCCAAAGTAAAAATCCATGGGTTTGTTGCACTGTTGGTACCATAACTTTATGTGATATTTCATTTTGGTACTAAAATTTTAATTTTTTTTATTTTCAGTTCCAAAAATTATATTATTGTTTTAAGTTGAAATACATCGAATATATCCGATCAAATTTAACATACGTGGCAGCTAGAATAAACATATTTTTACTATATTTACCTTATAAGCATCTTATTAAACAATTTAATTATCTTGTTAACCTTATAAAACAAAAGTTACTTAGACTGCTTAATAGGATATTTACATAGTGAATATACTAAAATATACTTATTCCGGCTGTCATATATATTAAATTTGATTAGATATATTCAAGATATTTTAATTTGAAATGAAAATAGAATTTTTGAAACTGAAAAAAAAAAATTAAAAATTTGGTACCAAAATGAAACATTGCCCAAAGTTGTGATACCAATGGTATAACAAATCCAAAAATCCTTTGTTCCTCTTCTACTACTATCATATCCCTATTCTAAACTAAAATAAAAGTGTAAATAATTATGAATAAAAAGATTAAAGAAAGAATAGAGTGAAACTCAGGGACTAAAGAGGGGAAATTAAAGATAAGAACAATGAATGTATGAGCTGTCAATTAGAGAAGAAAAGGCGGAACAGAGAAGATAAGTACGAAGATAAATAAGTAAAAAAAAAAAAACGAAGTGGAACAGAGTAAGGAACGCAAGGAGATTTCAATTGGCATGTGAATTCAAGCTTCGATTTTTATGCAATTCTTTCTTGCTCTTTTTGATTTCAGATCGTTTTTCTTATCCGTACCTGTACTCCATGGATTGGTATTCCTTTCTTACCATTAAGTTGAGTATGGTTGTTTTGGGTGAAGTTTCTTCATTCTTCCATTGATTTGCATGTTGGGTTCTCTTTGGGTTTAGTGCATCGTTGGTATTATAACTTTGGGCTATGTTTCACTTTGGTATCAAATTTTAATTTTTTTCTTTTCAATACCAAAAATTCTATTTTTATTTTAAGTTAAAGTACCTTGAACATATCTTATTAAACTTAGCATACATGGTAGCCGTATTAAGTATATTTTTAATATATTCACCATGTAAGCATTTCATTAAGCAATCTAATTACCTTGTGGGTTCTATAAAATAAATTTTGCTAAAATTTTATTTTATGGAGCCCACAAATAAATTTTGCTTTATGAAGCCAACAAAATGATTAAATTATTTAATAGGATGCTTACAAGGTAAATATACTAAAAATATATTTATTCTATCAGCCACGTATGTTAAATTTGATCGGATATATTTGAGGTACTTCAACTTAAAACAAAAATAGAATTTTTGGGACTGAAAAGAAAAAATTAAAATTTTGGTATCAAAGTGAAATATAGCCTAAAGTTATGGCACCTACAGTGCAATAAACCCGTTCTCTTTAGATCATAAATTTATCTTATTGCTAATATATTTCTATGTTTTGTCCCTTGCTTTGAGTTAGTTGATTCCTTGGTGTGTTTTCTTTCACGTTTGCAGCAGATTGGCCTTAGGGTTGGCTTTAATGTTTGATATTTGCTGCAGTCCTCTCATATTGAACTCTTTAGAATTCAGTTCTTGTTTGAATTCTTGACATGTTACCTTCTTGTATTTAATAATTTTACTTATGGCCTTGTGATATTCTTTACTTGTGTTGATTGTAAAACGATAACACATGTAATTATTAGCAAGACCTTGTGAAATTGAGTTTAATATGCTAGCAGGGTTAGGATGAACCTGTATTGAGCCTTTTTAGGTCCTTTAATTATAATATTTAAATACCAACCTCCTAATTTAGCAAAATCTTGGAAGACATTAATGGTTAAAGATGCCAAAATTTATGAAAACTAAAAGATTATAACCCATAATTAAACTTAAATAAAATCAAAAGGAGCACTAACCCAAAATGAACATAGTCCAAATTTAATCTAGCTAGTACAGGTCATGAGATATATAAGAATGTCAAATGGAACTTTGTGTCTTTTATAGCTACGTAAAGACTAAATCTAAAACTAAATGTAAATGCTAAATATATATAATCAAAACAAATGTAAGCTGTTTAGGAAAAATGTTTATAGTTTACTCTAATTACAGCATATTTGAGTGTCATCTTTGAATATTCCACACATGGTAGATTTTAGGATAAATTTATATTGAATGACATCTAACAATAATATCTTTACTACTTTAATCTCTAGATTGTTAGGGAAATCTGAATTATGTCGAAATTCTGTTAGATGTTCATATATGTAATATTCTTATTTCTTTTTTGCCTTGTCGAGTAGAATTTAGATAGAATCTCATTAACTGCTTGTAATTTTTATTTTAGGAACCGACCCAAATACAGGTGTAGGGCATAGACATGTCCGATCTAGTTAGTGTCGTGTTAGCAAGCTCAGGTTAGTGGTTAATTATTATATAGCAAGGTTTTAAATGTATGTTACATATAAATAAATAAATAAATATATATATATATATATATATATATATATATATATATATATATATATATATATATATATATATTTCTAATATATGTTAACTATTTTATATAAATTGATATTTCTTACAAATAAGTTTTGATGAACATCAGCATATTATTATTTTATGGTTTAATTAAATTGCTTAACTTTTATAAGAAAATCATGAACAAATAGCTATATATTTACTATTGTTGTAGCTAAAGCGATTTATGATAGCAGAGTATTAATTTATATTTTAAATTTAGTGAATAATTTTAGCAAGTATATTTTACATTTAATTTCAGCAAATATAAGGTGGCAAAATATTTATTAGCAATATTTTGAACTTAGCAGATAGTTTCAACACTATATGTTTTGTATTTAGCTTTAGCAATACTCATGATTATTATTTTTATTACTTTTACATTATTACAGCAGTAAAATGACAACAAGTAAATTCTATTTTTAGCTTGAATTATATGAGTAATTTAGTTTATAAATAAATCTATACACTTGTGGTATATATCCTTTAGATTACACTTTATCTCAGCATTATATATATATATATATATATATATAAATATAATCTCAGCATTATCACTCAATAACTGTCTTTGGGACAACATTTGGTTGTACATATAACCTTGGGAGCGTACAATCAGGTGGTTAGCCCTTTGGGGGCAACTCTGCAATGTGTATGACCATCAATTTTGTATACTTGGGCTACTCCATATTATCATGTGTCTAATGTGTCAGCTTTAGCATAATCTTTTGGTTATATATTTTATGAGTATATGGAATGGCTTTTTATGATTGTTCTTCAGCTTATAAGTTATCAACATTTTATATTATTTCAGAAAATGATAATTTATATTAAATATTAGCTCTACTACAATATGTGTGTATATTTAAAGGCATTATAGCTATCATCAAGCTAAATTCTTAAAATGCAAATTATTAATAGAAAATAATATTTGTTCCCACTTGTTATATCCTTATCCCTTCACTGAGTATTTTTATACTCACCCTTCATATTCAAATTTTTACATATCCTTTGGAGAATTAGCAATAACATCCAGTGGCTAGAAGAGGTTGTGCCAAACAACTTGATATTTTGTCTTTTTGGCATGGACTTAAGAGAATTCTAAGTATGAACTTGGTATGTAACTTACTAGCAGAATCTAATGCGTGTTTTAGACCTTAAGTTTGTATTTTATATATATATTGTATTCGTGTCATAAGAATTTTTAATAGCAAATTTTAGCAACCATTAGCCGGCTACTTATCTAGTTGCACTCGCTCATAAGCTAATGGAGTGGATGTGACAGCTACTGAATAAAATTAACTTGCAAACTCGCAATCTTACAGATGATGCCAGTGTCAATGAAGCAGAGCTTTGTGTTACTTTTTTTGTAACGTGAACATTTTATAATTTGTGCTTGGCTAGGTACCTGTGTCTTAACTAGTTAGAAAGAACATAATCCTCTATTTCTCAGCAAAATGGTGCCCTCTTTTTTACCGAAACTAATTGGTGCATACCATGAAATCAAAGCAAAAGATAATGCATTTGAGATCATGTTCATTTCAAGTGATTGTGATCAATCCTCATTTGATGAATTCTACTTAGAAATGCCATGGTTGGCCCGTCTATTTGGTGATGTCATGAAGTCAACCCTGAAATGAAAGTTCAAAATACAAGGTATCCCTACAGCAATAGCAAGCAGCTCAAGTGGCAAGACAGTAACTAAAGAGGCTAGAGAACTCGTAACAGCTTACGATGCAGATGCTTATCCATTCAGTGAAGATCATCTAAAACAACTACATGAAGAAATGGAAGAAACAACAAAAGGATGGCTTGAGAAAGTGAAACATGAACTGTTTCCAACACATGAGCTTGTATGAATTAAATGAAATTGATATGGGTGCAATGACTGTAATGAGATGGGACATGGGTAGTCTTTCTATTGCAAGACATATGACTTCAATCTCCATATGATGCAGAGTAAGAAGTCTAGGAATGAGTTTGCATAACAATTGATAGCATATATAATTTTATTATTATTATTATTATTATTATTATTATTATTATTATTATTATTATTATTAGGATTTGATTTTTATTTTAATTTGGTATTGAATAGAAATTGACTTTCCTATATTGTTAGGGATTTGATTTCCTACCTTAGCTAGAATTGTCTTTATTTTTATTTTCTAAATAAAAATTAGGGTTAGTAGGTTTGTGCCACCCTATAAATATGTAAGCCTTAAGGTTATGTGAGATAGTTTTTGTTGATTTGATAATCAAATTTCTATTTTCCCAATTTTCGGTATTCCTTTATGTGAATCAACGAGTATTGATGCCTATATCCTGGTATTTATGCTCAAATCAACAAGTTGTAGAAGATTGATTCCTGGCATTCGTGCGAGAATCAACAGACTTCAATATTTATCCCATTTGTTCTTTTATTTTATTCTTATTTTTATTTCTTTTAAGCTTTCGCTACATCAGTAATGATGCAAAGCAACAAGTCTAGGAATAAGTTTGCAAAACAATGGATAGCAGATATATTTTTTTTTATTATTGTTATTGTTATTGTTATTGTTATTGTTATTGTTCTTGTTCTTGTTGTTATTGTTATTGTTATTGTTATTGTTATTGTTATTGTTATTGTTATTGTTATTGTTATTATTGTTATTATTATTATTGTTAGGATTTTATTTTTATTTTAATTTAGTATTGATTAGAAATTGACTTTCCTATATTGTTAAGGATTTGATTTCCTACCTTAACTAGAATTGTCTTTATTTTTATTTCCTAAATAAAAATTAGGGTTGGTAGGTTTGTGTCATCCTATAAATATGTAAGTGTTAGGGCTATGTGAGATAGTTTTTATTGAATTGATAATCAGAATTCTATTTTCTCAATTTTTGGTATTCCTTTATGTGAATCAATGAATATTGATGTCTATATCTTGACATTTGTATGCAAATCAACAGGTTGTAGAAGATTGATTTTTAGCATTCGTGCGTAAATCAACAGACTTCAATATTTATCCCTTTGTTCTTTTATTTTATTCTTATTTTTATTTCTTTTAAGCTTCTACTACATCAGTAATAATATAAGTGGGTGGACTTGACATAAAGCAGGAAGTTACATTGATATTTCTATAGAGGCTAAGAATTGTGTTCCGAGTCCTTTTTCCACAAAAGAGAAAACTTTTATTAGATTGGTGAGTTGTGAATACATGGCCGCATATCATATGCAATTTCTTTTTTTACAATTACAGTGAATATCATAGCAGTAAAGAGGGTAATGCTTTGTTTGGATGGGTTTAGGGAAGGTGAAGGAAGGGGAAGGAGGGGGAAGGTGTTGAGTTACCCTTGTTTGGGAAGACCATGGTACATTAAAAGGGAAGGTTTTGGGAGGGTAAAGTAGAACCTTCCATACAGTTTTTGTGCTGATTTTCTTACAATTGGGATGTAAGCATGGTGAAGGAAGAGCACCTTATTCTTTTCCAATAATGTCCCTATTTAAAATATAAAAATCCAAAATTACCCTTTCTCCATCAGTCTCATAACCCTATTTTTTTTATCTTCTTGTACAGGATATTATTATTATTATTATTATTATTATTATTATTATTATTATTATTATTATTATTATTATTATTATTATTATTATTATTATTATTATTATTATTAATTAATTAATAATTAACTAATAAAAATAAAAAATATTTTAAGATTAATATTAAACAGTTTAAAAAAAGATTAATATTATTTTACAGAATTGGGGTTAACATGCACATAACTATTACCTATCCAAGATTAGAAAGTTGGACAAAATATACTTTTGGTTCTTTATAATTTTATTTTAATATGTACAAATATTATTTAAATATCTTAAATAATTGTTGGCTAGCTGGCAATTATTTTATTTAAGTTAGATTAAGATATATAATTGCTAGCAATTTTATTACTGAACCTGGATTAAGGCATATAATTGGTAGCAAATATTTTACTAAACCCAGTTGCTTGGTCCCCAAGTATTATTATTATTTGTTTTTTTATAATCAAGTCCTTATATTAAATGTTGAGCTTTAAAGTTATTAAGCCAAAAATTGACAAGTGTCCTCCTCATAATTCATTATTCACTTCTAAATGCTTATGTGTTAAATTCTTAAAAATTCTAATTTTTTTTATAAAAATATTCAAAAATTCTTTGGTTAATTGCCTATTTAAAATTGACTCCTTTTAACATAAAACTCCTAATAGTATATTTCTTTTCAAGATCCAACACCATACTCCTTATATAAATTTATATTATATTTTATAATTGTCATTCGCTTTTATGTGGAAGATCATATGGTAATCTGGTTATTAATGTTGTCATTATATCATTTTTTTTATCATTATTTAGTTACTACTATTGTTGTTGCAATTGTTCTTTATGCTAATATGGTTAGTTGATGATTTAATCCTCTTGAAATTCGCACTGGAGTACGATCTTAGCTATACGTTGTTATGATCTTCCATGGCGATCTCGAAGAACATATTTATTTTTGTTATTAGAAAACTCTGAAATCATATTAATACAATTCAATTTTGTTATTATATCATTTTTTTCAATCATTATTTAGTTATTACTGTTGTTGTTGTAATTATTTTTTATGCTAATTCGGTTAGTTGATGATTTAATCCTCTTGAAATTTGCTTTGGAGTAGGAGCATGTCAAGAAATTTTTAAAATTTGGATCATTCAGACTACATTGATGGTATATGTTATTTCAGTATTTTATTAAAAAGTTCTTAGTATTGGCTTTGTTTTGAATAAATTGTTTCTTTCATTTCAAAATGTTCTACTTGTGATCTTTCCGACCATGAGAATGTACACATAGAATCTTAGTGATTGTTTGAGATAAGAGTTGTTAGTTGTTATATCATATTTGTATTTGTTACTATGTACTTATCTTTCCTCTATCAAATTCTATCTGTAAGTTACTTATATATACTCCTACACCACAACATTATTTTTACTCAATGAAACACATTCATTCTTATCAAAACCTATTGTTGATTTGGTATCAGAGCCAAGTCCATGTCTTCATATTCATCTTCCTCGTCTTTGATTATGTGTTAAGTGTAATAGTTTTCAGGTTGATTTGGTGCATGTTTATGGTGTTTATTATTTTATTTTATTTTATTTTATTTTTAATTTTATTATTATTTATTTTCTTCATGTAATTTTTTTTTATTATGCCTTGAAAATATATATATTGTGTTTGGTGTCTTCAACGAGAGATGAGAAATATGGAAGTGGAGTTATACTCATGAAAAGAAAGGAGACATACTTATGAAAGGAAAAGAAGACATGTAATGATGAAGACATATAACTATGAAGAAAACATAATTATAAAAGAAAAATAAAAAAATGATGAGAGGATTTTTTTTATAAAAGAAGGTACATGAGGAAGCAATAGGGAATATAGAAGAGGGAATTGAGCAAGGAATTATACTGAAGGACACAATTTTATCAAGGCAGAATATAGAGTAGTAGGACGGGAGGCAGGGACTGAAGAAGGTTGAAGAGAGCTGGTGAAGAGCTTCATTAATAAAGTTCCTTCTTTCCTTCTTTATTATTATTTTTAAGTTCTTAATGTTTTTTTTTAATTTGGGATGATGAATATTATGTTTGGCCAAATTTATTTATGTTGGGGATTATTAAACTTATTTTAATTTAAGTTGGTTCATATATTAGTTTTTCTTTTATATTGCATTAAGCATTCATTGAACTTAATTATGATTTGGCCATTCATAATTGATTTTTTTAAGGTTAATTATTGAGAAATATTAATCTTAATAGAGTGCTTGATTAATTGATTTAAGTCTAGAGATATCTTAAATTATTTCAATTTCAATTGGTTGTACTTCATGATTTATTTACTAAATTTTATTAGGTTTTAATTTAATGAGAATTAGTTAAAGCCTTTTCAATTGATAGAAATAAATTAAGTAATTTTTACATGAGAAAGATTAATTACTACCTTTGATATCCCTAGAATTGCAATAGAAAAAAAGATTAATTTCTTGAGATTGACTTAATTAAAATATAGTGATACAATCTCTAGCATTGTTCTATCATTTGCTTGTTAAAATTTATTTGTTTTTTAAATTTTCAATTAATTGATTTTATTATTTAGTTTCGTTTTGGCTAATAAAATTTGGCAATTATAATTCACGTAATATTTGATTCTTAAACAAGTTAAAAATAGAATTAATAGTTGGATAGACATTCAATCCTTGTGGGATCAACTTGTACTTATTATATATTACTTGACCAACTACTATGCTTGCGAGAATAATCAAGTTTTTGGTGTCGTTGTCGGGGATTGAATAAGTTTAACAACATAATTGGTTTCACTTTACTTGACTTAAGTTATTTATGTTTTAAATTTGGATTTTTATTTATTTATTTGCTTTCTATTATTATTTATTTTATTTTAATTAATTATTTTGGTGTATGCATAATACTTGAAGAACATGGATAGATCCTCTGATTTTTATTCTAGAACTTACATTGTTTGAAAGAGAGAATAGGAGGCATTCTCAAGAAGAATCAAGTATCATGGCAGAACAACAAGTAGAAGAAAGAACACTCTTAGATTTTGCCATGCCAGGTCTAGATGGTACAAGGCAAAGTATTGCTAGGCCAACAATCAATGCCAATAATTTTGAGATTAAACCAACCTTACTTCAAATGATCCAATAAAGTGTTCAGTTTTATGGCTTGCCAAATGAAGATCCTAATGCTCATATTACTAATTTTCTGGAGATATGTGACACATTCAAGTATAATGGAGTATCAGATGATGCTATACGTTTAAGGCTCTTTCCATTCATATTAAAGGACAGAGCTAAAGCATGGTTGAACTCACAACCACTAGATTCAATCACTAAATAGGATCTATTGGCAAAAGCTTTTATAGCAAAATATTTCCCACTCTCAAAAATAGCAAAAATTATAAAGGATATCACCACCTTTCAACAATTTGACATGGACTCCTTGAGTGATGTGTGGGAAAGATTCAAAGAGTTGCTAAGGAGCTATCCTCATCATGGTTTGCCAAGGGATGTACTCATTAGAACTTTTTATAATGGTGTTACCCGATCCACTAGAGACATTATTGATGCATCAGTTGGAGGTTCTTTGATGTAAAAAATAGTTAAGGCTACATTTTCACTTCTGAAAGAGATGGCAAATAATAATTGTCTTTAGCCATCAGAGCATCAAAATTCACTAAGGCAAGGAGGTAGAAACGGGGTAGAAACGGTGATAGCCTTTCAAGCTCAAATTGTTACATTGACAGAACAACTTGACAACCTCACCAATAAAAATAATCCAGCCCCTTCAGGTGAAAGTTATAATTTTTTGGGTTACTATAATAATGAATTTGGTGTTTTCGATGCAGTTATGGTGGAAGATGAATACCAAGAGCAAGTAAACTTTATTCAGAATCAATATTAAGGAAAACATGGTAAGAATCCATTCTTGAACAGTTACAATCCAGGATGGAGAAATCACCCAAATTTTTCTTGGAATAATAAAAAAAATTTGGTTCCCCAAGGCTTTCAAAATAATATGACAAGGCAAGCACCTCCAAGTTTTCAACAACCTCATTAAGATTATAAGACCTTAATGGAAAATAAATTAGATAAATTTTTGGAATCTATGTCCAATAAAATGAGCCATCAAGATGAAAATCAGAAACGGATGGAGGCCAAATTTGATCAGATAGCTAAAAATCATTCATCTTCAATTCACAATATTAAGGTACAGTGGGGATAGCTTGCTAACGCAGTGGCACAAAGGAATCAAGGGAATTTACCAAGCAATACTAAACCAAATCTAAGGGAGCAGCTAAAAGCAATTACGCTAAGAAGTAGCAAGGAGATAAGCACAAGAAAGAAGAGGTGGAGACTCAAGAAAAGAAAATTCATGATGATGATGATGACTCTAAAGAAAGCAAGGAGCAATAAGCAAAGGACAATAATGGGAAAGAGCAATTGTCTGTGCCAAATTTATAGAAATATGAGACAAGGATGCCTTTTCCATAAATATTGAAAAAGCCCAATGAGGAAAAGAGGTTTGCCAAGTTTTAAATACTTTTAAAAAGCTTGAACTTAATATTCCTTTAGTTGATGCTCTTGTAGATATACCGACATACACCAAATATCTTAAGGATATTATTATCAATAAAAGGAGATGGGATGACAACTAGATTGTAGAATTAACAGAGACCTATAGTTCCATTATTACTTGTAAAATACTAATTAAATTAAAAGACCTAGGGAGTTTTACTCTTCCTTGTGTAGTTGGTGCTCAAGAATTTCCTAGATGTTTATGTGATTTGGGCTTAAGTATTAACCTTATGCCATTTTCTCTTTTCAAGAAATTACAACTTAACAAGTTGACCCCTATGAACATGACTTTCCAACTTGCTAATCACTCAATAAAGAAACCACATGGGATCATTGAGGATGTTTTGGTTAAGGTAGATAAATTTATCTTTCCTATGGACTTTGTAATTTTGGATTTTAAAAAAGATAGTAAGTGTCCTCTAATTCTTAGGAGACCATTTTTAAATACTTGGAGAACCATCATAGATTCATGAAGGGAAAATCACTCTTAGGGTTAGTAATAAGAGTGTAGAATTTATGATGCCCAGATTAAGGAAGTACCCAATTGAAGAGGAATTTTACATGAGAGTGGAAGTTGTAAATGAGTGTGTGAGGGAGGTGAATTTGAATAAAGAAATTCTTGATAAAATTTTGGAGTGTGAAGTAGATAGTGAACCCTCACAAAAAGCCATTTTTGTTAAATATGAAATTTTAGTACGTAGTGACAACACTACTCGCCCATCTGTTATTAAACCACCTAAACTAGAGCTTAAATAGTTACCTACCCATTTGAGATACACCTTTTTAGGAGAGGGAAAAACTTTACCCATTATCATTTCCAATAAGCTATCTATTAAATAAGAGAAAATGGTATGTGAGATAGTGAGGAATAGGGTGAAGTCCATTGGGTGGCAGATTTTAGACATCAAAGGGATTAACTCTTCAATTGTCATGCACAGAATCCATATGGAAAAGGGGAGTAGAGCTGTCACAAAGAGACAAAGGTGCTTGAATCCAAAAATGAAAGAGGTGGTAAAAAAAGAGATCATTAAGCTATTAGATGTAGGCATTATCTACCCAATTTCTAATAATTAATGGGTAAGCCTAGTGCTGTGTGTACCAAAGAAGAGTGGAATGACTGTTGTGGAAAATGAAGCATGTGAGTTTATTTCAAAGAGGATGTATGACGGGTGAAGAGTATGTATCAAATACCAGAAATTGAACTTAACCATAAGAAAGGACCACTTTCCTCTCCCTTTTATTGACCAAATGTTGGAAAGGATAGCAGAGCATGCATACTACTATTTTTTAGACAGTTATTTGGGTTACAATCAGATTTTTATTTTTCCAAAGGACTAGGAGAAAACAACATTTATGTGCCCATATGGAACTTTCGCTTGCTGATGCATGCCTTTTGGACTGTGCAATGCGTTAGCTACTTTTCAGAGATTTATGATAGTAGTTTTTTCTAATCTCATTGAGAACATCATGGAAGTATTTTTGGATGATTTTCTATTTTTAGTGATTCTTTTGAATTATGTTTGTCTAACATTGACAAGGTCTTAAAAAGATATGAAGAGGCTAACCTTGTTCTTAATTGGGAAAAGTGTCATTTTATGGTAGAAGAAGGGATAGTCCTTTGTCAAAAGATTTTGAGTGTAGGGATTGAGGTAGATAGAGCTAAAACATAAATTATAGAGAAGCTACCACCTCCAATAATAGTCAAAGGAGTTTGAGGATTTCTAGGACATGCGGGTTTTTATAAGCGTTTCATTAAAAAATTTTATTTAATTGAAAACCAAATTGTTAGTTAAAGATGCACTTTTTAATTTTAATAATAATTATTTAAATGCTTTTAACAGGTTGAAGGAGACCTGGGTTTTAACCCTAATTTTTTCACCTCTGGATTGGGCATTTCCTTTTGAGATCATGTGTGGTATAAGTGACCATACTATGGGGGTGGTGTTTGGTTAGAGGAAAGAAAACAAGCTTCATGTCATATACTATGCAAGTAGAACTCTTGCAGAGGCTCAATTAAACTACACCACAATTGAGAAAGAGATGATGGTAGTGGTTTTTGTTGTTGATAAATTCAGATCTTACTTACTTGGTTCAAAGGTTATTATTTTCACTGATCATGTAGCAATAAAATATCTCATAGCCAAGAAGGATGCAAAACCATGTCTCATTCAATGGGTGTTACTTTTACAAGAGGGTTATGAACAAGTGAGGTAAGAAAAGGATATCAATAATAAATTTCCTAATGCTTTATTACTAGCAATCCAACATTTTAGTGCTTCATGGTTTGCAGACATTGCCAATTATTTAGCATGTGGAGTGCTACCTCAAGATTTTTCCTATTAATAAATAAAGCATTTCCTTTATGAGGTAAAACATTATCTATGGGAGGATCCATTTATATATAAGATTTGTGGAGATGGGTTGATTATAAAGTGTGTTCCTGAAATTAAAATGTTAGAAATTTTGTCTCATTGTCATGATTCTGCATATGGTGGGCATTTTGGAGCAATAAAAACTACTGCAAAGGTGTTAGAGAGTGGATTTTTCTAGCCTACTTTATTCAAAGATGCCAAGGATTATGTGGAACACTATGATAGATGTTAGAGACATGGGACTATCTCTAAGAGGAATGAAATACCACTCATATTAATTCAAGAAGTAGAGATTTTTGACGTTTATAGGTTGGATTTTATGGGTCCTTTTTCATCATCTTTTGGGAACTAGTATATCTTGGTTGGGGTAGATTTTATGTCTAAATGGGTAAAAGATATTCCTTCACTTAAAAATGATGCTAAAGTGGTGATAAGATTTTTCAAGAAATTATTCAGTAGATTTAGAGTAACTTGAGCTATGATTAACACTTTTGCAACAAGCAGTTTGAGTTACTACTCAAAAGGTATGGAGTTCACCATGAAGTTGCTACCCATATCATCCTTAAACTAGTGGTCAAGTGGAGGTTATAAATAGGGAAATAAAGAAAAATTTGGAGAAAATTATGGGCTCTTCAAGGAAAGATTGGGCGTCTAAGTTGGATGATTCTTTGTGGGCATATTATGCAATATACAAAACTCCAATTGGTATGTCTCCTTACTGATTAATTTTTGGGAAAGCTTATCATTTGTTGGTGGAGCTTGAACATCGAGCTTATTGGGCCATTAAAGCACTAAACTTTGACATGAAGACAGCAGGTGAAAAATGTTTGTTACAGCTCAATGAATTGAATGAGTTTTGATTTCAAACATATAAGAACATCAAGCTTTTCAAGGAGAAAACAAAATGATGGCCTGATCCTCATATTCTCAAGAAAGAATCCAAAGCTTATGATCTTGTTCTTTTATTCAATTCTAGACTAAAATTATTTTTGGGTAAATTGAGATCAAGGTGGAGTGGTCCATTTAAGGTGCAACAAGTCTTTCATCATCGTGCACTTGAACTCATAAATTCTAAAGGAGAGTTTTTTTTAGTAATTGGACAAGGTGCAAAGTGTATCGAGTAGGATTTATGCCCAATGAGAAGGAAATTATTTTCCTTTATTAACCTTAATGAAAAATTATGGTTTTTGTCATGCTAAAGACCTTAAAATTAGCATTTTATTATGCTTATTATTTTCTTTCATCATTTTTTTTGTTTGGTATTAGTTTTTTTATTAATCTTTGTCTTATGAATTGCAATTTTCTTTTTTCTAAAAAATTATTTTGCACATTTCTTTATATTTTCTTTCTTCATTTCATTTTATTTATTGCTAATTTTTGTGAATTAAAGTTCTTAAGTACACTTAAAAATTTTGGTGCTTTGGAATTTTGTAGGTACAATGGAGAAGTGAAGTGCAAATTTAGTGAGGTCAACTTTGTCATGTTACAACAACCCACCTTCCTTCTCCTTTCCACTTCTATGTTTGCTTTCTCCCATTTTCCTTTTTTTCATTTCAAATCCCTAATCACATTATTTCCCCTCTTTTCAAATCTCACATTCATCCATCATTATTTTCTTTTTAGATTGCTTCTTGTATTTTTAAATACTCTAAATTTCATTTTTCTTACTATTATTTTCTTTATTTCACAATGCCAAGAACTAAGAATCCAGCTAAAAGAGATAGGAGTACCACAGAAGGCTCAAGCAAAGGAAATGATGTGATTGAAGATAATGAGGTATGTGATCTTGCCTAAGAATATTTTGCTCCATTTCCAATCAAAAATCATGAGGAGGGAAAAAGGTATGTCATTCGTACTTCTAGGAAAATTTCCACTTGCAAATATTTTGAGAATGAAATTTTGTCTTAATTAGGCATTAAGAATGATATATAGAGATCATATGGTAGATTAGGATGGTCCAAATTTGTTACTACACCATTTGATACCTATAGAGAAATCACACTTAAGTTCTTTACCACTTTGCATTTGATTAAAGACAATGATAAGCATTTGGGTTTTAGATTCTGTAGTAAAGATTATCATATGAATTATGACATTGTGCATCAAGTGTTTAGTTTTCCTAAGAATGGAATGTAGCAACCCCCTAAAAATTATGATCTTGAAGCTTTTTGGTATCAAATTTCAGGGTAAGATAATTTTAGGGGTACACATACTTCACCTAATGGATTAATTACCGATCACCGGTATCTTATCATTCATAAATTCATGTGTTCTATGATTTTTGGGAAAACTGAGGGGAATAAAGTGGCAATTCAAGAATTATTCCTTCTATGGTGTATGTATACCAAAACCAAAGTCTCTACCACATATTTTATATTTCATAGTTTGTGGAATATTGTGAATTCATCTCATACTGTCATTTTTACATGTCACATAGTGATTGGTATTGCTTTGCATTTTGGTGTTTTTAATCCATCCACAACTAACATGTTTCTTGTGGAGGCGGGCAAACTAAATTGTTATCTTTTGACTCGTGGTGAAGTTATTACAAGTTAAGATGAGTTAAGGGCACTAAATACTCGTAAGTGCTACCATTTACGATGTACAATAGAAGATCATGTACCAATTCCTATCCCTAAAATCAAAACCATAAAAAATGCAAGCAATTCTGCTATAATTGACAACAGTGATTGGTAAAAAGTCTTGAAAAAGTTAGAGGCCATGGAAAAGAAAATTGATGATAAGCTAGAAGCCATAGAGAAGAAAATAGTCGACCAAAATGATGAAACAAAATATCATTTTTTCTATTTGAGGAACGACCATAATTTCAAGCTTACCAAGTACATTGAATTATCAGGTTTTAAACTACCTTCACCACCATCTTTACTAAAATCATCATCTTAAGGGAGTTGTCTTCTCTTTATCTCATTTTTTTTTATTTCATTTAGTTATTTATTTATTATATTTTGTTGTATAACCCACTTATGAGGGCAAAGTGAAATTTAAATGTGTGTGTGTGTGTGTGGGGGGGGGGGGGGGAGTGCATTTTGCATAGGCATAACATTTAAAGTATGTTTTTTATTTTGCTTATTTTATTTTTAATTCATTTTATTTTGTTTTAATTGCATTGTGTTCATGCATAAGGTTGGAATATGATTAATTATCCGATAACTTTGATGCTTGCAATTTATCAATCTCATGAGCTTGACACATTGGTGTAGTTTTCTTGATTAATTGATTTAATTTTCATTTTATGTTTGATTTAATTTTTCAAAGCATTATGTGTAGTTAAGGACATATTTTTACACCTTCATGAATGTAATGCTTGGAAATATTTTTACACCTTAATGAATCTAATGCTTACTCCCATTTTGAATGTGTAAATGTGAATAATTTAAGAGGAACTAGAAAAATAGCGGGTTGGATAGCTTGAGTCATTAGAATTGCTTGACTTTGACACTTAATTTTTAAAAAAAATTGTGGAATGGAGCTGAAATCTTTTATTCAAATTTATAAATGCTCCTTTACCTTAATGCTCTTCAAAGAGTACAAGTACCTTAAAAGTGCCTCTCAAAGAGTTCCACGCTAAGTAGTGTGGGAAAGGTGGGGGAATTCTAATGATTGGAACATCTACAAACAATTTAATAATAATAATAATAATAATAATAATAATAATTGTTATTATTATTATTATTAGTAGTAGTAGTAGTAGTAGTATAATAATAATAGTAATAGTAATAGTGATAGTAATAGTAGTAGTAGTAGTAGTAGTAGTAGTAGTAATTATAATAATAATAATAATAAATTTTTTTGTTTTGTTAAAGGCAATTCTAGTAAAAGAGTTGTCTAACTTTTTTTTTTTTTGTGAATCTTGATTTATGAACATTTTTATATTCAATGAGATAGTTTCCTATTCACTTGGTAATTCTTATTTATGTTCTAAATAATGAGTTGCTTGTTTTGTTTTTATGATTTAAATCTTATATTGAGTGGAGATTTTATTAATTAGTCAAGTAAAAATTGATTAATGTGTTGAGTTCTCATTGTTGATACGTATTGTTTTCATTTTGCTTGAGGATGAGCAAGAAGTTAAGTGTGGGGGTGTTTGAATATATATATATATATATATATATATAGTGTGTTTGGTGTCTTCAACGAGAGATGGGAAATATGGAAGTAGAGATATACTCATGAAAAGAAAGGAGACATGCTCATGAAAGGAAAAGAAGACATGCAATGATGAAGACATATAATTATAAAGAAAACATAATTATGAAAGAAAAAGAAAAAAATGATGAGAGGATTTGATTTATAAAAGAAGCAATAAGGGATATAAAAGAGGGAATTGAGCAAGGTATTACTAAAGAACACAATTTTATCAAGGCATAATATAGAGTAGTAGGACGGGAGGTAGGGGCTGAAGAAGGTTGAAGAGAGGTGGTGAAGAGCTTCATTAATAGAGTTCATGCTTTCCTTCTTTATTATTTATTATTCTTTTAAGTTCTTAATGTATTTTATTTTTGAATTTGGGATGATGAAATATTATGTTTGGCTAAATTTTTTTATGTTGGGGATTGTTAAACTTATTTTAATTTAAGTTGATTCATTTATTAGATTTTCTTTTATATTGCATTAAGCATTCATTAAGCTTAATTGTTTATGATTTGGCCATTCATAATTGATTTTTTTTATTAAGGTTAATTATTGAGAAATATTAATCTTAATAGAAATATGAGTGCTTGATTAATTGATTTAAGTCTAGAGATAACTTAAATTATTTTAATTTCAATTGGTTGTACTTCATGATTTATTTACTAAATTCGATTAGGTTTTAATTTAATGAGAATTAGTTAAAACCTTTTCAATTGATAGAAATAAATTAAGTAATTTTTACTTGAGAAAGATTAATTATTACCTTTGATATCCCTAGAATTGCAATAGAAATAAAGATTAATTTCTTGAGATTGGCTTAATTAAAATATTCCTTTTCAATTGATAGAAATAAATTAAGTAATTTTTACTTGAGAAGAATTAATTATTACCTTTGACATCCCTAGAATTGCAATAGAAAGAAAGATTAATTTCTTGAGATTGACTTAATTAAAATATAGTGATACAATCCCTAACATTATTCTATCATTTGCTTGTTAAAATTTAAATTAATTGATTTTATTATTTAGTTTCATTTTGGCTATTAAAATTTAGCAATTATAATTTACATAATATTTGATTCTTAAACAAGTTAAAAATATAATTAATAGTTGGATAGACATTCAATCCCTATGGGATCGACTTATACTTATTATATATTATTTGACGAACTTGTATGTTTACGAGAACCAATCAGTCTTCTCTTTCTTCTTCTTCATCATCCATGACCTCTTCTACCACTACTGCTCTTCCTTCCCCTGTTTCTACCAATGTTCCTACTCAAGTTCAACAAACCTTCTCAATTAAGTTAATTTCTGAAAACTACATCCCCTGGAAGCTTTAATTTACCCCTCTTCTTAACTATTATAATCTCCATGGAATCATTAATGGGACCAAAATACCTCCACCTTATGAAATCATTAATCTTGTAACCAATCAGTCCTCTCTTATTCCTATATATATAGCCTGGTATGCTAAAGATCAGTTGCTATTTTCATGTTTACTCTCTTCCATCATTAAGGAGATTTATCCCTAATTTATTGGCCTTAATTCTACTTCAAAGGTGTGGCGTGCCTTGGCTATTGCGTATGGTGTTATCAGCAATGCTCAACGAACTTAATTGCACATTGAACTCCATAATCTGTCTAAGGAATCTAAATTTGTTTTTGAATATTTGAATCAGGCTAAGGCTATATCAAATTCTTTATCTCTTGCTAGGCAACCTATTTTAACTTCTGAATTTAATGCAATTATTTTTTGCAAATTAGGTGATGAACATAATGGTATAATTGTTGCACTTCAACAAAGGGTTGATCCTCATTCCATGAACTTCATGGTCAATTAGTATCTTATGAACTACTTTTGAAATCTCAAAACCTACCGTTCCCATGGTGAATATGGTACAACATAGTAGCTATTCTTCAGATGTAATACCTCTCACTCCCTTAGCAATACAAATCGAAAACACACTCAACAACAAGGTAGATGTAGAGATTTCTCTACCATTGCTTGTCAAATCTGTGGATTCAGAAATCATATTGCTATTTATTACCGCTGAAGGTTTGATTCATTACTCACATCTCAAGGTTGGTTTCGATCTCCATCTTCAACCTTCTCAGACTCTTTTTAAGCTTGTTAAGCATACTTGACTAAATTTCCTTCCTCCTCTTCGGTTGGGCTTCTTCTAAATCCTCCCACTAATCATGCCACTTCATGATACCCAAATACAAGTGCAACCTATCGTGTCACTCTTGACTTAGCTTCCCTCAACATTTCAGCAGACTACAAGGGTAAGAATAAATTATTTATTGGTAATGGTGTTGGTTTGCCCATTAAACATATTGGTTCTACTATTATACCCTCTCTTTCCAAATCACTATATTTAAACAATGTTTTGCATGTTCCATCTATTACAAAACCACTCCTTTCAATTAAAAAATTATGCACTGATAATCATTGTTCCTTCAAGTTTTATCCTAACCATTATTGTATCAAAGATCAGGTGTCAAAGAAAATAGTGCTTCGTGGGACAACTGATCTTGGCCTTTACAAGTTGCATGGTATGCTTCCAAAAGTGCAAGCTCTTAATGCAGAGGCTTACCTTACTAGCTGAAAGGAATGGCATGCCAAAATAGGACATCCTAACTACATAATAGTTCACCATTTAGTTAATTCCTTTATGTTACCTTGTTCTTCAAAAAAAAATCAAATAAGTGTGAAGCTTGTTGTCTAGGAAAGCTTCATCGAACCTCCTTACCTTTAATTTAATAAATCATCGTAGTTCTCATCCTTTGCAACTTATTCATTCGGATGTTTAGGGCCCTACTCCATTATGTTCTATTTTTGGATTTTAAGTATTTTGTGATTTTTATAGATGATTATTCCCTTTTTACATGATTATTTCCAATCAAGAATAAAAGTGATATACCATCTATTTTTAAAAAAATTCAAACAATGGTTGAAAAACAATTTGATTGTAAGATTAAGTTAGTTAATTCAAATTAGGGGTTGAATATAGACCTCTAGGCACTTATTTTGCCAATATTGGTATTCTTCATCATGTCAGTTATTGCCCTCACACCCATAAGCAAAATGGTACTGCTGAACAAAAAATATGAAACATTGTTGATATTGGCTTGACTTTTTTAGGACATTATGGTGCACCTTTTAAGTATTGGGAATTTGCTTTTGAAACTGCAATATTCTTAGTTAATTGAATGCCTACAACTTCCCTATAAAATCAAATCCCTTTTTATCATTTATTTTATAAAGATCCTGACTATTCTTTTCTTAGAATTTTTGGTTATGTCATTTACCCACTTTTATGACCCTACAATAAAAATAAATTTGTCTTTCGATCTAAATAGTGTGTCTTTTTAGGTTATTCCCATTCTCAGTTAGGTTACCGTTGCCTAGATAAATCCACAGGAAAAATTTACATTGCTCATCATGTTTTATTTGATGAAAAACTTTTTCCATTTCTATCTCTGATTGATTCTCACAAGCACACGAGTTCATCAAGTAATATATAATAAGTACAAGTTGATCCCATGAGGATTGGATGTCTATCTAACTATTAATTATGTTTTTAACTTCTTTAAGAATCAAATATTACGTGAATTATAATTGCTAAATTTTAATAGCCAAAATGAAGCTAAATAATAAAATCAATTAATTTAAATTTTAACAAGCAAATGATAGAATAATACTAGGGATTGTATCACTATATTTTAATTAAGAAAATCTCAAGAAATTAATCTTTTTTTCGATTGCAATTCTAGGGATATCAAAGGTAGTAATTAATCTTTCTCAAATAAAAATTACTTAATTTATTTCTATCAATTGAAAAGGCTTTAACTAATTCTCATTAAAATAAAACCTAATCAAATTTAGTAAATAAATCATGAAGTACAACCAATTGAAATTAAAATAATTTAAACTATCTCTAGACTTAAATAAATTAATCAAGCACGAATATTTCTATTAAGATTAACATTTCTCAATAATTAACCTTAATAAAAAAAAATCAATTATGAATGGCCAAATCATAAACAATTAAGCTCAATGAATGCTTAATGCAATATAAAAAGAAAACTAATATATAAATCAACTTAAATTAAAATAAGTTTAACAATCCCCAACATAAATAAATTTGGCCAAACAAAATATTCATCATCCTAAATTCAAAAATAAAATACATTAAGAACTTAAATAAATAAATAAATAATAAAGAAGGAAAGAAGTAACTTTATTAATGAAGCTCTTCACTAGCTCTCTTCAACCTTCTTCAGCCCCTGCCTCCCGTCTTACTACTCTATATTCTGCCTTGATAAAATTGTGTTCTTTAGTAATACCTTGCTCAACTCCCTCTTCTATATCCCCTATTGCTTCCTTGTGTACGTTCTTTTATAAAAAAAAAAAATCCTCTCATCATTTTTTTCTTTTTCTTTCATAATTATATTTTCTTCATAATTATATGTCTTAGTCATGTCTTCTTTTCCTTTCATGAGTATGTCTCCTTTCTTTTCATGAGTATATCTCCACTTTCATATTTCCCATCTCTCGTTGAAGACACCAAACACACTATTATATATATATATATTAAAAATTACATAAAGAAAATAAATGATAATAAAAATTAAAAATAAAATAAAATAATAAACACCATAAACATGCAACAAATCAACCTGAAAACTATTACACTTAACACATAATCAATCTCTCCAACACTACCCATTCCCTTTCATCCTTATCTTCCAAAGCAAACCCGACTCCACCACTCACCCAAACTATTTACAACCCTAGCAGTATTAATCTAGTTGTTGATTTATGCTGATCTACAATATCCTCCCAATCATCCACCCATCCAAAGTCATCCAATGCAACTTCGGCAAACCACCCTTAACTACAAGGCCATAGTCCTACATACTACAATTTCTAATTCATCTTCTTCCCCTGAAAGTGAACCAACATCTTATACCCATGCCGTTAAATTTCCAGAGCGACGACATTCTATGCAACTAGAAATGGAAGCCCTACACCGACATAAGACATGGACACTTGTGCCTCTACCCTCCGGAGGCAATATGGTAGGAAATCGTTAGGTTTAAAAAATTAAGCAAAAAGTGAATAGAACAATTGATAGGTATAAATCCCGTTTGGTGGATCGGGGATACACACAGGAGTATGGCCTTGATTATAGAGACACATTATGTCCTATTGTTAAGCCTATGACAATCTGAATAGTTATTTCTATTGTCGTTACACATGGTTGGTCACTTAGACAACTTGATGTAAGTAATGCCTTTTTTAATAGGGATCTTGAAGAAAATGTTTACATGGTCCAACCTCAAGGGTTTAAAGATCAATGTTTGCCTAATCATATTTTTCAATTAAAAAAATCACTATATCGTCTCAAACAAGTGCCCAGGGCTTGGTTTCAAAAATTGAGTACATTCTTAATCTATTGGTTTTGTTAGCTCTACATCTAATTCATCTCTTTTCATTAATAAAAAAAATGGAGATCATTGTTTCTTATTGGTTTATGTTGATGATGTTATACTGACTGCCAATAATCAAGTGTTGTTAGATTCTCTTGTCCATAAGCTATCTACTGCCTTTTTGCTTTGTGACTTAGGATCACTGCACCACTTTCTTGGCACTCAGGTGTCTCATTCTACCACAGGTGTGTCTTTGGCTCAGTCATCTTATATTAATGAGATTTTAACATCTGCAGGCATGTTTACTTGTAAACCTTGTCCCTCTCCTATGGTTGCTACTACTCATCTCACTTTAGAAGGCTAACTTTTACAATCTGATGAAGCCTCTCTTTACCAACGAATTTATGGTAGTTTGCAATATTTAACACTTACCCATCCAAATATTTCCTTCTCTATAATTCAACTTTTTCAGTATATGCACAAGCCCAATGTTGATCATTTGTAGGTTATGAAGAGAGTTTTATGCTATCTCAAAAGGGACATCTGATTAGTGCTTATTCTTTAATAGATGCAACACTTTTTCCTTAATTGCATTCTCCGACACTAATTGGGCAGGTTTCCTGAATGATAAGAGGTTTACTGGTGGTTTTCTCATATACTTTGGTAATAATCTTATTGCCTGGTAATCAAAGAAGCAACGCACTGTTGCTAAATCCTCTATTGAATTGGAGTTTTATGCTATAGCAGATGTCAGTATGAAGCTTAAATGGCTGATGCACCTATTGATAGAATTGGGTGTTTCCTTGCTTGCTGCACCTCACATTTACTGTGACAATTTGGGCATCGTTTTTCTCTCATCCAATGTGATTTTTCATGCCCAAACTCATCATATTGAAATTGATTTCCATTTCATATGACAACAGGTAGCTTACAAAGAACTTACTGTCTCTATTATTTCCTTTGTTGATCAGTTGGCTAACCTCATGACAAAGCGATTGTCCCCTCTGTTGTTTAATCACTTTCGCAGCAAGCTTTGGTTACATTGATCTCCACCATCAACTTGAGAGGGCGTGTTCGAGATTAGAGTTGTTAGTTGTTATATCATATTTGCATTTGTTATTTTTATTTGTTACTTTGTACTTATCTTTCCTCTGTCAAATTCTTTCTGTAAGTTACTTATATATTCTCATGTACAACAACGTTATTTTTACTCAATGAAACACATTCATTCTCATCAAAACCTATTGTTGATTGTGATAATTCAAATTTTGATGATATTGTCGATTTAATTTTATACTTTTATAGTTATTGTTATTGTTAATTAGAATTGTGTTTTTAATTTAAATAATGAAAAATTTAGATAAAATGAAACTATTACTACAAAATAATTATTGAAAAAATTTTTATTTTATGACCACCAATAATTTCCTTTTTATTTTTTTCTACCTTTTTAATACAAATAAAAATTTCAATATTTTTGTTTTAATGCTTCCAATGTACATCTCCAACAAAATTTATGTGATAATGATAAGAAAATTATTGAATTGGGTATATGATTTATATAATTCTTTTTAGTTAACTTATTTTCTAATTTTAAAATTTAACTTTAATAAATCAATAACTTAATTATAATTTTTATCTCTTTTTTTTTTGTTTTATATCCTTTATTTAATTGTTATAGTAATTATATACACAATAAAAATATATCTCTCTATTTGCAAAGAACACCAAAAGAAATTACTGTGATAAATTTTCAAGTTCATATATTTATAAATTATTTGATTAATTTATAATTAATTTTTTAAATTGTCACGACCCAAAACAGGGGTCATGACCGGCACTAGGGAACAGGAATTCTTTCGAATCCATAACCCGTAGCAAACCTTAAAATAAAATAAAACATGCAATAATCATAATAACATAATTAAAATATTGTGCAGCGGAAATAAAATCATAAATAAGATAAAGTAAATATCCACCAATAAAATTAAATGAACATCCACATCTCATATATACATAAATAATCCTTTAATACAAATTTCAGTTCAAATCTTTAAAATACATAACTCACACAAATATAATACATAAACCCCACAATAGTTTACAACTACTACAGTGTTTTGATTATAAAATAAAACTCAAGTAAGCAGTTTACATAGTGAAGCCGGGGCGAAAGAAATCCAGCGTATGGGTCTGCTACTGAGGTCTGAAGACGATGACTCTCCTTAAAATTAGTCAACGAAGGGGAGTCAGACCTCACTGAGTGAATTGTTATAATATATATACATGCATAACTAAATGAAAAATGCACACATTCAATAGTATATATAATAAATATATATACAAGCAAATACACACAAATGCAACAAAATCGTTTTTATATATATTTTTATTGAAAATCACAATTTATGAAGGATCAAATAGAACCCTAGAAAATCGTAACCTCAAACAGTGTTAGACAACACTCTAGCCATACAGGCTCACTTATTCCAAATATAATCACTTGTTCCATTTGGACAGTAGACTGGCCTCGAGACACTAAGTCAACTGAGCTCCAGCAGTCTGACTGTCAGTGTGATTGGCCCCAAGACACTTGGTCAACCGAGCTCCAGCAATCACACTCTCAAATCACATCACACATCAAATCAATCAATCCGATCATAATCCACAATTAGGTTAGTAATATAGCCTAAATGCTATCATCGTACCGGTACATACTCGGTCCTAGTGCTACCCACTAGGTAGCATGTTCTATTGATATCCTTCATTTAAATATAAAACACACATTCATAAAATCAATGATGCATGATTTTAAATAAAATAGCAACATAAACCATATGTATACTAGAAATATACTAAAAATAAACTAGGTATATTTTGAGTATATATACATCAAATAAATTCAATTTAATCATAAAATAAACAAGAAATAAACTATGAATATACCTAAAAACATTTTAAGTATAAATCATTAATAAAACATGCATATAGTTTAAAATATACCAAAATATACCGAAAATAAACCTAAGTAATACTTAAATCATTTTTGTATACTTTACTAAAATAAACCATGCATTCCTAAAACATGCACCTTAAAACATATATATATAAAATAACAACTCACTGTTATTGCGCTCCTCAAGACGGATCTGACGGGCTTGATCCACTAGACCTCGGTCTTGATGCAACTAAACAAACAAATGATAAGAGGAAATCAGAATAAATCTATCGAAATTTCTAGAAACTCGATCTGGAATACTAGATATAGAATTAAAATAAGAATTCGATCGGACATCATGTTTTACGAGAATTCTATCAAAAATCTGGCAGAACCTCCCCTGTAAAATGGATATCTCTTTACTTAAAGAGTAGAGCCGGTCCTGCAAAGAAATACACTTCGAAATAACACAATTCAAAATCCCTCAATCGGACTCCAAACTACAATTCACCGACCGAGGTCCACGATTCATAGAATAAGTATAGAAATACCGAAAATGCCCTTTAATACTCAAAATGTAGCAAATTAGATATTTAAACGCTAAAAAAAATTATTTAACCGATAATTACACAAAAACCCCAATTTTAAATAAAATATTATTAAAAATCGATAATTCTCAATAAATTCATAAATATTGACCAAAATATATTTTATAAATCCAAATTACATAATTAACCCTAAAACTTACTAAAAATCGATAAAAACTCATTTATTTAGAAAAATAGTATATTATATATAATTTAAAAATAATTTACGAAAAATAGTTTTTAATTAGTTAAAAATACTAAATAATTTGTAGAAATCATTTTTATACCTCAAATAACTATTAAAACCAATTTAATTACATTTTTAGCCAATTTAGTGTCAAATTACCAAAATACCCCTAGTTTTGTAAATTCCCTAAAATTAATCAAAAATTCACCAAAAATAATATAATTATTCAAAAATTAATTTTCTCAAAATATAATTGAATAATATCAATAAATGTACTCAATTAACCAATTAATTTCAATAAAACACATAATTAAACTAATTTTTCAAAAATTACATAAATTAAATAAATTCAAAATAAATATATAAAATTCACAAAAATTACAAATAAATTTCTAAAATGCATTTCAACACCTATAGTCACCATTAAACACAATTTCATAATTTAATTAATTAATATTTGAAAATTAGAAAATATTAATAAAATAATAAAAAATTCACAAAAATCAAAATAATTCCCAAAAATTCAAAAAAAATTAACATAGGTATATTAAGCTACTAGGATCAATTTTTGTGAAGGGAGTTTTCTTGAATCATTCAAATTGAAGCTCAAAAAATTCAAAAATCCTAATAGGCCGAAAATGGAAAATCAAAACCTAGGGAAATCTAGACCATTTTAAGTGAAAAAAAATCTTAGAATCACACTCACCAGAGCTCAAGAAGAAGATAGAGACCGATGGCGTCGAGTTTGGTGGCCGTAAATGGCTTGATCGACGGTGAGATAAATTTCGGCTTCTCAAGGATTTTTCGGCCAAAACACGTCGGAAATGGAGGCTTCAAGCGTGGGAAAAGGCTGGAGGTGGTGGTGGAAAGCCAAGAGGCACACCGACGGTGAATGAACGGCGTGACAGGTGGCGGAACGGTGAGGAGGACGATCGGGAAGAGAAGGAAGAAGACAATGGCATTTCTGTAAATAATGTGAACTTTTGTTTTTTGATAAATAAATATGTATATATATGTATATATATAACTATACTATATATTATATAATATCACACACAATAAATACTCACCACACACATATTTAATAATATATACACATATAATTAATTAATTAATATTAAAACTAAATAATAAAAATTAATCTAATTAACTAAACCCTATCTTAATTTAAATAAATGTACATATATGTATTTTATTTAACACTTTAAAATTATACATGAGTTCATGCAAATTTGTAAAACTATTTAAAATAATTAATATTAAATTATTTACGTTTTAATTTTCCCGAAAATAAAATTCCTAGGAAAATTTTACATAAATCTCTTCAAATAATATAAAATAATTAAAAATAGCTTTAATAAATAACAAACTCATAAAAATATCATAGATATCTATAAAAATTATTAACACTGTATATCCCGATACAGTTTAAAATTATTTAAAAACTTGAGATATTACACAAATTATTTAATTAATTATTTTAAAATATTTTTTAAAAAATACATTATACTTACAATCCGTGCAACGCACGGATGAACAACTAGTTGCAAATAAATTCTAACCCACTTTTTTTTTATGGCCGTTACTATTTTATACATATAAATATTTATTTATTATTCATTTATTATATTTATTAACATGTAATTTTAAGGCTAATTCTGACCATGGACGTGATATTTTTAATGTATGATTTTGGGTATTCTTAACTTTGATGTTGTTGTTGACTGTTTTCTAAAATCGATTATTAAATTAATGCATATCTATAATTGTTAAATTTTTACTATCCAAATATTATTTTTAAGTGACACAATTGATATTATTTAAGTAAACAAAAAATTAAATCAAATTTATAAGCATTTGTCAATAATATGTTAAATATAATATAAATTTGGACTAAATTGAATAAAGTTATTTGGACTAAATTGAAACTTTATAAACAAAAAGGATTATTATTAAAATTAAAAAAATAATAAAAAAAGAAATAAAATGCAGTTGGTGAACAGTTGGCTGCATATTTGCAGCCAACTGTTCCACCAATGCATTTTGCAGCAAAAAATAGCTCCCCATTGGAGACCATTTGCGCCCTTCTTTAGGACCTGTTTCACCGTTTTCTTCCTCCTTCCCATCATCTTTGGTGTCTTTGTCTTCTTTCAGAGCACATTTTGGATGAAGATCAAAGTCACAGTCTTCGCAGTGGAATGACCATATATTTCCTTCTTCATCACATCCATCACATGTATAAATTATTCGACGAGAAAGCACCAGCTCATGCTCCTCATGAAGTGCATGTTTCACCTTCTGAGGCCACCCCTTTGCCATCTCATCATATTTTGATTCCATCACCTTCAAATGCTCTTCAGTGAAGGGATAAGCATCAGCACCATGAAGTGTAACGAGACTTCTGGCTTCTTTTGTGATAGTTCGGCCAGTTGGCCCAAGAGCTATCAGCATAGGTATATCCTGAACCTCGAACTTGCGACACAGAGATGCCTTTCTTGCATCTCCAAAGGGAAGTGCGAGCCATGGCATTCCTGAAAAGAATTCATCAAAAGAGGCTTGGTCCCTATCACTAGAGATGAAAATCACTTCAAATGCATTATCCTTAGCCTTAATCTCATGATATGCTTCAACAAGTTTAGGCAGAAAGGCACGACATGGACTACACCAATGTGCTGAAAAGTACAGGAGAATGTTCTTCCCAACAAGATCAGACACCAGAACCTGAAACAAATAATCATGATCATCATTCGAATAAAAAAAAAAATTACACTATTAAAAAGGTAAAATTTGAAACCTAATACAAGCTGGGGTAAAACATAAGTTAAAAGAAGTACATCAGGCGATAAGGGTATAGAGAGAGTTGGAAATATTTAAAATTAATGGTTACCTTTGATCCATTTTTCCCAATGACAAAATTCTGGTCCCCTGAAACCAAAACAGATTCCAGAGTTTGAGCAGCTTCCCTTGCTTTCTCAATCTCTGCCAGCTCCGCAAACTTTTCAGGGGTGAAAGGGTATGCCTGAATTCCATATTCTTCAATAGCTTCAGCAACATTGGATTGGAGAGTTTTTCCATCTGGTCCAATAACAACCAGAGTGGGCACAGTTGATAGCTCAAAGTACCGGACCAACTTCTTAGAAGCCTTTTCATTGAAAGGCAATGCTAACCAGGGCATGTTTTCTAAGGATTGCTGGAAAGATTCCTCATCATCATCAAGTGATATGAAGACAATCTCAAAGTTCTCACCGTTCGCTTTCAATTTCTCATAAATTTCAGCAAGTGTAGAAGTATAGTCAACACACGCTTTGTACGAAGACGATGAAAAATAAAGACATACTGTTTTCCCTTCGAGTTCAGAGATTGGCACCTTCCACATAAAAAAAGAAAATCATGTCAGCTGAAAAACATTTGAAATCAAACCATGGACTAAAGCTTAAGAATAACTAACTGGTAACTACACAAAGCATTAGCTTACCTTCTCTCCACCACATGAAATTACATGGTCACAAGAACCAAAGACCAAGATAGACCTTAAAGATTGATTCTTTCGCGCCTCTTCTTCTTGCTCTTTTAATTCTTTGAACCTTTCAACAGTAAAAGGATGGCATTGAACTCCATACTCCCGAATGATATCAACACCACTTCTGGTTGAAACTTTCCCATTTTCATCAAGGATTGCTAAGTAGGGTATGCCCTGGACCTGAAATAGCTCAACCAAGCGATCACGTGTGTCTGAATCAGAGAAAGGGATTGCAAGCCAGGGCATCTTTGCAAAATACTCTTTGAAGGATTCATCATCTTCATCAGCTGTTATAAAAACAATCTCAAAATCCCCTTTTGAAGCAATATCATTGTAGACCTCCACCAAAGTTGGGGTGAACCGCTGACACAGACCACACCATGATGCTGAAATGTATAAACCAATATTCTTCCCCTTCAAACTGTCGATCTTCACCTGCAAAAATTAAGAATTATACAAATAAATGACTACATTCTCTGTAATCCCAATGCTCATAAGCAGGACAGACGATTAAAAAAAAAAAACAAAAATCACAGAGACACATCACACATGCGGTTTAATCCTAACAAAAACAAGTCCACCAACAAGTCAAGATGCATTAACAGAACATCAAAATTTTAAAAGAAATTTTTTTAAAAATATCTGTGCTTTAACTGAAAAAAGAAAAAGAAAGAGTGAAGGCACCTGATCACCATTGTTTCGAACGAGGTAATCCCTATCAGAAGAAGAGAGAAGAGACACAAAATCACAAGAATCTCCATTGCTATCAGTAATCTGTGCCATTGTTTTTACAAGAAGAAGAAAAAGAAACGGCTTTGTTTTGTTTTTGCTTTTGTTTTTGTCTTCAGAGGACGAATAACAGAGCTGACAGTAGTCCTGTATTTATAGTCAGGAGATTCTTACCCTATGGTATGATTTATTATTATACCTTGGGTGTATCACACTTATCATTATTATTTTACGTAATATTGACTTAAAAATTCTTTTTTCAACAATTTAAATTATTAAATTACATTTGATTGTTTCAATTTTATGGTGAATTTATATAAAAAATTTTGAAATTATGAATGAAAATAAAATAATAACTAAAATAAAAAATTTTATATTTATTTAATTTAATGGCTAAATTTATAGTTTTATTTTTAAATTTTATTTTTTCAAAATAAAAAATCCTAAATATATAAAAATTCTTTTTCACTTTATAGATAAAATTAAAATGGTTGAATTAATTATTATTCAGTTACATATTATATTCAAATAATTATAATTAAATCAAATTAATCTAAAAATAATTAAATATTTGATTTAATAAGCACCATAATATATATATATATATATATAATAAATTGTAACATTAGAAAAGTATCTACACATATTTCTATTTTTAATTTATTCAACAATTAATATACAAAATTAAAATAGGTTTAAATTAAAATTTTAAAAATAAAATAAAATTTAGAATTAAAATTTATGAATGCAATGAATTTTTAAATATATAATTCTAAATAAAAAATTTTAAATACGCTTAGAACTTAATAAAAATTTAAAAGAAAAAGTTGAATAATCCTATAATCTTCATGCCCTAGGGACTGTATATTCTTCATGCCTTGGGGACTAAGAAAAGTTATTCCTAATCCTATATTCTTCGTGCCCTGGGGACTCTATATTCTTCATGCCTTGGGGACTAAGAAAAGTTATTCCTAATCCAAAATTAGACTACTCTTTACACACCTGTGTGGAAGCTCGGCGTTCGTCTCCCTCAAGCGCCGCAACACCACCTTCTTTTTCTTTTTCCTTTAGAATTTTCTCTAATTTTTTTATGCTTACAGCCTTATTTCTTTTTTTTTTTTAAAATGCGATAAATATATATAATAAATTTTATTTTAAGACCATAAGAAAATAATTATTGGTGGATTTTATTAAATTTTTTAAACAATTACAATTGTCGGTATGTTTATATATTAGTAGGGAAGACTATATAATTCGAGCAGGTTACACCCAATAACCAACAAGGTTCATAGAATTTCGTTAGGATTCAATAATGATTAAAAATAGATAAATCCCTTACATATTATAGAAGGAAAATTTTAAACTCACAAATTTGATAAGGTAAATATCTCACCACCCCATTCACCCCAAGTCAGGCGATCTCATTAGCTTGGATGCTTAGACTTTAGTCTGGCGTAGGGAATGAAATTTATAGGGGTGTATTCAATTAAGATTTTAAATTATTTTAATTGATTTTTAAAATTGGATGGTATTTAATTAGAACTTCTTAGGACTTCAAAAAAGTGAGATGGTATTCAATTAAGATTTCTAATGATTTAAAAAAATTTATAAAATTTAGAAAGGTAGAAATTAGTTAATTTTCATTTAAATTAGTTTAATCGTCAGAGATAATTCCTTTACCCAAAAAAAAATCACATTTAGGATATTTATAAGTCTATTTTACACATTTCTTGAATTTTAATAAATTTCTAGAATTGTTGGATTTTGAGTTACTATTCCAAGGTTCGATTATTGTTCCTAACCTGGGTGTTTTCATATACATTTTTTTAAATTCTATAAATTGTGTAGATTAAACTTTGTAAAAGAAGTTTTGTGAAATTCCTTGTAGAATTTAAGATATGCTTTTTAAAGATTATGTTTAATATGTATTTTTAGAGAAAATTTATATTTTATTATCTATTCGAATTTTAATTGAATTGAAGATTATTTAACATGTTTGATACTGATTTTAAGCAATAAAGGCAAGAAAATAATTTTTATAAGTAAATGGTAATTTTCAATTAACAAAAAATAATTTCAGAAATATATTTACTACTGCTAATTAAAAGTTTAAAATAAGTTCCTTAATATTTTTATTATATATTTGGATTATTTAAATAGTTTATGTACATTTAAAAATGTTTTTTTAATTAAGGAGGTTTAAAGGAAGCTTTATGAATTTAATTATTTTAAATAGTTGATTTTGGTTAATCAAGAATTTTTATTATTTATTTTATTAATTGTTTGAAAAATATATTTCCTTTATATGTTAATTATTTAAATGAATTAATTGTAATAGTTTAAAGAAATTTTATTTTGTAATATATTAATAAATTTGATAAAATTATGCTATTTCTATATGTGTATATGTGTTGGTTTTCGATTGGGTATAAAGTATAGTTCGGGGGCCCAACTCGAACAATTGGATTGTGAAGATTATAGAAGTGTTGTTTTATGCAGGAATAACTCTACTTTTAGTAGAGAGATGTCTGTTTTACAGAGAAAACTCTGTCGAATTTTTTATAGATTTCTCGTAAAATGTGACATAGGCTTATGTTAGTTTTTAAGTTTAAATAGTATTGTGTCTTAGTTCGAGTCTCTTCCTTAGAAATCTAATGTCACGACCTGAACCAAAAGGCACCTGATTGGCACTAGAGAATGAGAATATATAAAGTAACCGAAAACCATAGTAAGTCTTCAAAAAAAATTTCGCAAAAAAAAAACAATACTCTTAATAATAAAACCATTACTTGAAAATGAAATCATAATAGGTGCACCAAACCAAATACATAAATCAAATATTCTGCAATTACAATATCTCAAGTCAGATAAAATCATAATACAAATAATACAAGTTCTTTGATTAACTATTTCAATATCTAGAATTCAAAGCAAATTCATCTGATTCGTATATCTCCCTTAATGATATGAATTTATGTGGTGGTATCTCCTCCGAAGACTTACTTGTTGAGTTGCCAGTGTTTGGGCTAGCATTTGACATAGTTGCTGGGCTACACTCAATTGGAGTGGAAATTGGTGAATTAGCTGAAGTTGAATTTGAGTTTTCTTCAACTAATGGAACTTGTGACTGATCTTCCTTGCTTGAACTTCCTTCATTCTAATCCTAACCTGCTTTCTCATTAAACATTACATTTCTGTTGATAATTATCTTGCCAGTATTGGGATTATACAACTTATATGCTTTGGATTCAGAATAATAACCAATAAAAATACATTTTACTGAGTTTTCATCTAATTTTTTACGATTTTGAGAATCAACTAAAGCATAAGCAATAGAACCAAACACTTTTAAATGGCTTACAGTGGATTTGGTCCCTTTCCATGCTTCATATGGAGTGTAATTCTGAACCACTTTTGTAAGGGAAATATTTAGCAAGTACACTGATGTTGCTACCACTTCTGCCCAAAATGAATTTGGAAGACCTCCACCACTGCTCTATTTTTGCATTCCACCACCCCGTTTTGCTCTCGAGTATATGGTGCCATCAACTCCCTTCAAATCCATTCTCCTAGCAAAATTTATTGAATTCTTTAGAAAGAAACTCACCACCTCTGTCCGTGCGAAGTACTTTTATACTCTTGCCACTTTGCTCCACAACCAATGCTTTAAATTTTCTGAAATTCTCAAATGTTTGTGACATGAATTTCAAGAAATATACCCAACTCATTCTGCTAAAGTCATCCATAAACAAAAGAAAGTAGTAACTTCCTCCAAATGATTCTGTATTCATAGGACCACATAAGTCTGCATGAACCAATTCAAGACATGTTGTAGTGCTCCATACCTTCCCACTAGGAAATGACTTCCTCATATGCTTGCCATAAATGCATCCTTCACATTAATCAATTGTTTGAATTTTTAGTAAACCATAAACCATACCTTTCCTTTCGAGTAATTGCAATCCTTTCACATTCAGGTGTCCATACCGAAGATGCCATAGCTTAGATTCATTTTATTCTCCAGCAACCAAAGCAAAATCTTCCACAATGGAGACATCAAGTGGAAACATTCTATTTTTTGTCATTTGAACATTTGCAATCATTTGGCCTAATTATTTGTTCTTAATGACACATGTTTCATCTTCAAATAGAATGGAGTACCCACTAACAAGTAATTTCCCAACACTCAACAAATTGTTTGCTAAATTAAGAGCAAATTGAACATCATATAAAAGCTTTATTTTACCTTGGCTAGCTGTAATGGCCACGGTTCCTTTCCCTTCAACCTCTATTTCTTTATCATCTCTAATTGTGAGCTCTTTTTTTTGGCTTTCATCAATCTCCTTAAAGAGTGACATCTTGCTTGTCATATGATTAGAACACCCGCTATCTACAAACTATACTCCACCATGTGTGTCAATTGTGTTGCTATGTGCCATAAATAATTTACTTTCTCCATCAACTTCTTCTGCATAATTCACCTTTCTAGCTTTAAACTAGCAATCGGCTTTTACATGCCCGAATTTTCTACAATTGTAACACTGGATGCTACCTTTGTTATTGGATTTTTGCTCAAACCATCTACCTCTTCATTTATCATGGCTAAAATTCTTTCCTCGAAATCCTCCTCTACCTCTTGCTCGACCTACTGCTATTTCATGTTCCTTTGAGCCTTCAACTTTTATTTGAAATGCCTTTTCTTTACTCTTTTCCTCTATTCTATTTATTCTTGCTTCATGTGATTGTAGAGAACCCATCAACTCATCAAATGAATAAGTTGATAGATTTTTGGACTCCTCAATAGTTGCAACCACATGGTCAAATTTAGGAGTTAAACTCCTCAACACTTTCGTGACAACAGTACTCTTTGAGACCTCCTCTCTATAGGACCTCAATTAATTAACAATTGCTACTACTTTTATCAAAAAATCATGCACTGATTCACCATTCTTCATGTGTAAATTCTGAAATTCACGATTAAGTGTCTACAACTTCACTGTGACCACTGTGGATGAGCCATGAAATGCTAACTGCAAGGTTGTCCATGCCTCTTTTGTTGTTAAGGCTACTGCAATTTTTGAAGAAATTAATTCATGGACTGCTTGTTGAATGAAGAACAAGGCTTTCGAATCTTTCTTTTTATTTTCCCTCAATCTAATCTCTTCATCTTAATCATTGTATCCATGCTCCACCAAGTCCCACAACTCTTGTGACTTGAATAATGTTTTCATTTTGATGCTCCAAAACTCATAGTTGTCGCCTTTAAAGATTTCCAAGGCTAGTTGGGCTATTGTAGATGGTAGGGTTTAGCGCGCATCCAAGATTTTAGCAACCGTAATACTATTTAGGCTCAGGGCCTTAGGGAACACACTACTATGTCATAAAGTCATAGCGTGGAGAAGAGGAGTCGCCACCCAGGGTAATAACTAGGACAATTTGATTGGTGGTACTCGATTCTCTAAAAGAAAGTTAGCACCAGAACCGGGAGATTCTAGGAACAGAATACTAACTTCTCTTAGTCTCATGTTCATTTAGAATAATTTTATAAATGATTATTTCATCCTCTAATTACATGTAATTTTATTTAAACCCTATTTGACATCCATCTAACCCTAGGCATCTAGTCAATAAAATTACACATAAAAAACACACTCAAGATCGTATCATTCCTAAGTCTAAACTATGTTAATTTTATTTAAAAGCTAGCTAGATTTATATTTTATTTACAAGTGAGAAAGAGACTAAAGGTGTGCCTACATTTTTATTAATTAGTGAGCCTAGATCTATTTATTTTACTTTGCCTACAAAAATGGGCTTAAGTCTATTCAATTTTAAAGGAAAATTAAATTCATGGGCCTAAGTCTAACTTGATTTTTATTTAAAATGAGAAGTAGGCTTAGGTATATTTATTTTAAAAAAAATGAAATTAAGTGGGCTGAACTAAGTCTAAACAAGTTTTAATTAACTAAGTGGGCCTAAAATCTAATTAATCTAATGGGCCTAAGTTGATTTTAATTATTTAAAGTCCTAAATCATTTTTTAAGCTTCTTTAAAGTGAGTTGCACCTAAGAGTGGGTTTGGGGCCCAAAATAATATAAAAACCCAAAAAACACAACCCAAAACAAATAAAGCATAAAAAAAGATCAAACATACATTTTAGTGATTTTCTAAAAACCCTAAATCAATTACATGCAAACCCTAATTTAAGCTACTGCCACCATTGATTTTAATTTATTTTTACCCACTTGAACCTAATTATTAATTGATTTTAAATGCAGAAAATTAAATCTTTCACTATTCCCACTATTGGGGCTATTACAAACTATGTACAAAAATTAAAATTAAACAAGTATACACCCATGAATTAAAATAACTACGCAGAACACATAAAGATTAAAATCCTAAGAACTATTGAAAAATATTACAGGTTCATCCATGGAATTCCATGGATCTTTTGTTCAATTCTTGAACATTATACTGTTTCCTCCTCAATCCTCGCTCAGATATCAAAACAAAAAAAACACAAAAAATCATATTAGTGAAATTTAAAACTCAAATCAATAACAAAAATAAAATAAAAATTATTAACGAAGAAATTAAATAAAAAAACACTGTGATGATCTTAGATGCTATGCAAATGTCTTTTTTAGCCCCTCAGACTAGGATTTTTACCTTTGAAATTGAAGTATTATTAATTCTGGACGAGAACTAAAAATAACACTGGATCATTCTCATTAAAAGAACTATATAAAAAAAACTAAGGCTTTGATAGAATAAACGAAATCAAAGTTTGTGGTGTGTGGGGTGTTCTCAGTAGCATCTAGATTTTAGGGTTTTTTGTGCACTGCTTCTCTTTTTTTTTACAGTTTCCTTTTTTTCTTTCTCTTGTCTTTTTTTTCTCAGTCTGTGTGTGTGAGTCTCCAACCAAGCCCCATCTGTGTGAGTGCATCCAGTCCCCATGCACTTAGACTCTTTGCTTTTTAAAGTAGAGCCTGCGCATACTAACTTCCCAAGTTTATAGGAACAGGTTCATCTCTTCCAAAACAAACTGATAAGGATTTTGATTTTTGAAAGCTCCTTACACGTTTTGAATGCATCAAAAAAATTATCAAATAATAATAATAATAATAATAATAATAATAAAATTAACTTTTTAACTAATCAAAACACTGAAAAATAAAAGAAAAACTTAAGAAAATAGGTAAAAAAATAGAAAAAATGGACTTTTTACGCGTTGGCATTGTGCAATGCTGACCAACATTGTATATTGTCGATCGACATTGTAGATTGTCGATCGACATTGTAGAATGTCGATCGGCATTACATAATGCTAGTCAGCATTGTGTAATGACAGTCAGCATTACACCAATACCGATCAGCATTACACCAATACCGATCAGCATTACACCAAAGCCAATCGGCATTAAATGCCAATTTTTTTAAAACTTTTAATTACTAAAAGACTCCTGAAAAATTGACTTCCTTGTAATCAAATCCTAAAAAATGTTGCAATTTAGTCCCTAAAGTCTAGAAAATCGACAACCAAGTTCAATTTTTGAATAAATTTCATCATAAGGGCTTACGTCGCAATTGTGTATAATTGCATCCTAAAATTGGGTGCTTACAGCTATGCTTACTGTACTGCTATTTTTTGCCATGTAAAAATGCCCCAAAGTATAAAAGTAACCAGCTCTAATACCATAATGTTGGTTTAAACAAAAAAATAGAGACTTATATAACTGAAGAAAATAAAGAGAGTTGAATTGAAAGAGTAGATGAGCTGCTATATTATTTTACTCAATTCACTTAATATAAACAAGACAAATAGCAGTGCCATTTTATAGGCTTACATATAACTAAAATGTAGAAAAATAAACAACTAGCTGATATTTATTTCAGCACTAACAATCACTTCCTAATAATCAACTAACAACTTAACTAATAATGAGAAGATATTGCAGAAATTTCCTGCAATAAATTTTGGTTCATATCTCCAACAAATAATAGTAGACAGATTAAGAATTTCAATCAAATATTTGGATTTTAAGAGATCAATATCTATTAAATTGACAAGAGTCTATCATGAACACCAACAAAAAAAGAAATTAGCATCCCTTAGCCGAAGCACAACTAAACTTTCTGGAACAAACTTCGATGGTATTGACTTCAAAGGAAATTTAGTCTAGTGGAGATAACTCAAATATTTGGGAAGGGAATGAAGCCCTTGACGTGAAAGCTGCAATTTTCCTTCTCTATTTCTATAGAAGTTCTCATTGGGATAACTCAATTTATGGAAGTCATGGTCAGGCCAATAGAACTCGAGAAATCTAAGATTATACATCTTTGTAAACAAGTAAGGTTTTAAATGAATCTCACTTGGAACCATAGACATGTTCAGTGATATTCCTTCAATTGCTCCATTTCCCTAACAATTGAAAGTACAATATGCATTCAATATTATTATGTCAGTTAAAAACATAATGAATTCACCACCTGGTATGATTTTTTAATCCATTAGCCACAATTTGTTTACCCATTTCTTGCAATAGATCATGCATCTCCAACTTATTGCCATAGGTAACCATGAGATATTTATCAATAAAGGTAGTGATATGAAAATGCACACTTCCACCATAGGTGACATCCAACATTATGGTCATACATTCCTGACTTTATCCCCTGAAAAGAAATGCAATTGCAAGAAATATTCTTTTCTCTTCAAAACCTAGTCCATCATAACTTGTTTATAAGACATAATGAATTTTAGGATTGGGGATGTTTCCTAATCCTACCAATATGCTCTCCCAAGCTTTGTCACCTCTACCAAACAATGTTGAACCCAAAACTGTAACAACCAATGGATTACCTTTACCATAACTTACCACCTCTTTTGCTTGTGATATACGATCACTCAGAGGACAATCTTGCTTAAAGACTTTCATGCTAAAGAGTTGAAGAAATTCATGCTCATTCAATTCCTCCATTGTATATGTCTTATCTGCTGTATTCTTTAGCACTTGCTTATCTCTACTTGTTACAAGAATTCTACTTCTAGGGCCAAATAGCTTAACTAATAATGACACTAGCCCATCCTTAAAATCATCATCAACAATAAGAACTTTGGCATGACTAAGCCAATCCTCTATAAAAGAGAAATCAAGAGTGTTTATAGATGCATTTCTCTCCTATACCAATGCTCGAAAAAGCTCATTTTGTAACTGATCCATCATTTTCAATCTAATATCAGAAACAAAGTATGAACTTTTAAATTGTGTAGATATCTGATCATAAATAGCTCTAGCAAGAGTGGTCTTGCCAAGACCACCCATACTCCATATACCAAAAACTATTATATATGGTGATTCCAAGCTTAATAGAGGTTTAATGTGTTGAATTCATGATTCAATGCCAACCAGATCTTTGTAGTGGTAACCCATGGAGTTCAATTTTGCTAGAACATCTTTTGTTATTTTCTTGATAAGCTCAGATTCTACTATGATAAAAGAAAAAGAAGAAATTCATAAACACTATAGTGAAAAATTAATATTCATTTTTTTAAAATTCTTATCAAATTTCAAAAGCTTTAAGCATACGACTAGTTATTCTAAAACCTTCAAAGAATCATATGAGAATTCTTTATCACTAAGTGTTTTATATATTTTTCTTTTTCATCTCTTTTTCTTTTTTACGTAATTAAATATATAAAAACTAATAATTTTGTAAAATTTAAATATCAAATTGGATTCTAAATTTATGTCAAACAAAGTATTCATTTCATTTTAAATAAATCTTATAACAATTAATTAAAACACTAAATATAAAAAAAATTATTTACGAATAAATTCACATTTATATAAATAAATAATTAATGGATGTATATATATATGTATATGCAAACCATTCACAATATGAATTAATAACAATAAACCTAAAACAAAAATGTTACCTGGTGACCAGTGAATTCCAGCTAAAAGGATTAGCAACATCCTTCAAGGCAGCTCTCTAGCTTGTGCTTACTTACAGTAAAAGACTCTTCATGTTTCTCAAATGTAACTGCAAAACTACTAGTTTGGTTACAAATATGGCAAGGATCAACTCGGTAAAACACCAGTATAACCATTAGCCCGTTGTTTCTCATACAATCAACAATCTTGACGAGTTCCTCCAAACACCATTTTGAAGATGCATAGTTTTCAGAGAGAATAGCAATAAAGATTTTGGACACTTCAATTGGTTCCAAAAGTGATGGTGAAATCTCTTCTCCTCTTTCAAGATTAACATTATCAATGAAAGTTGGAATTTTCTTTTCTGTCAAGGCAGTGTAGAGATGGCTGGTAAAATTATGGTGAGTATCTTTGTCGCTAAAGCTAAGAAAAACATCATGTTTTCCTTGGGAGATGGTGGGATTGGAAGAGGAATAAAAAGCATATTGGTCCATGTTGGTCCTCAGACTTGACTAAACTTACATAAGCTTTGAAGCTTTAGCTTCGAGAGATTATCAAGTTTTCCTCATCGAGAGGTTCAAAATAACAGTAGAATGATGCTAGATTGTATACCTTTGAAGCGTGCTTTGACAAAGATTTAGTGGAAAAGGGATCTAATAACCTAAGGGAAAGGCTATGGGAGCATAAAAAATTATCTAAAAAGGGTTTTTAGTGCCTTCGATCAAACTAGTTTTTGAGTGTTTGTGTTTCTATTTGCTCCCCCCTCTAAAATAAGGTGTAGAGGGGTCTATTTATAGGAAAAAATGTGTGTAATGGGGTGGTGTAGGCATGGTCACATGCATATAAAGGGATTTTTACATGTGGCCATGCTAAGTGCGCATGGTCGTGCACAGTGTGCACATGGTCATGCCCTTGGCGCAAGGCCAGACGTGCATGTGTGCATTTTCATGCGCACTTTGACCCTCTACGCACCCTTCCCAGGTTCTACTCACAATGTTTTAAGGTTGGTTCCTAGAGTTTTTGGGCCTTCTCAATGCATTTTTAGAATCTGTTTTGCCAAATTATGCTTTGATTTTAGCACATGACACCTAGGGGTGTTTATACGCACTTCTAAATGATACGCTCTAATACTTAGGTTGTGTTGGACCATTCTAGGACCATTTTCGAAGGTTTTATAGCCTTCCAGATGTGTTTCTGAAGTCCATTTTATCAAAATCAATTTTTATTTTTTTCACACAGTCGGGTCCTAAGCTAACAAAATGTGCACTAACCCAAAGATTTGAGCATTCTAAGAGGAGTTTTCTTGAAAGAAAACCTCTCGTTATTTTGATAATTCATATTTTGTAAGGTTAGAGTGATCGATTTTACACACTAATGGGGTTGGTTATGCTTTTTTATGGTTGCACACTTCAAAGACATTACGAACAAGCAGACTCTAGTCATCTTGGGTATTTGTTTCATCATTGGACCTTTTTGGGAATAGTAAAATTTGAGGCAACCAGCTGATCTTTTCTAAGTAGCTTAAAGATTGGTTCATACATTGTTGTCAACTTAGTGATGAATCTGCTAATGAACTATTGTTTCCCTAAAAACCTTCTGATTTTTTTCTCTATTTTTGGCACTGGCATCTCTCTGATGGATTTTTCTTTGTTTGGATCCATTTTAATCTCGTTCTGATTGACAACATACCTCAACATCTTTCTTGAAGAAACCCTAAATATATGCATTTCTTTGGATTTAGCTTGAGACTGTACTTTTTGACCCTTTTGAGGAACTTTTCAAGATCAGAGGGGTGTTCTTCCTAGTTCTTAACTTGACCATTATGTCATCGACATATACCTCCACTTATTTATGTATCATGTCATTGAACATTATAGTCGCCATTCTTTAGTAGGTTGCCCCTGCATTCTTTAGTCCAAAAGGCATTACTCTGTAGCAGTAAGTACCCCCATTTTGTTATGAAAGCTATCTTTGCTTTGTCGATAATGACCATTAGGATCTGATTGTACCCAAAAAATCCATCCATGAAGGAGTACATTGCACATATGGCGGCATTATCAACCAATATGTCTATGTGAGCTAGTGGGAAGTGATCCTTCAGGCAGGCCTTGTTCAGATCTCTATAGTCAATGCAGATTCTAACCCTTCCATCTTTCTTCAATACTAGTACGACATTTTCTAACCATTCTGAATAGTCTACTACCTCTAAGAATTTTTCCATGATCTGTTTCTTGATGTCCTTTTTCACTAAGTGGGCCCATTCTGGTCTGAGTCTTTTTAGTTTCTACTTTACTGGTTTAAACCCTTCTTTGGTAGGAATGAAGTGTTAAGCAATGTCTTTTTCAATACCAGGCATATCGTCATATGTCCTGAAAAATACTTTTAAATATTTTATTAATATTGCTTCAATTTCTCTCTTCTTTTTAAGGGTAACACCTTTCAAAATTATAGAATGCGTGGTTCAAATTTTGTGCCAATGTTAAATGATTCAGTGCATATGGAATGAATGTCAAATATGCTAATTTTTTTATCAATGTAATGCACACTACCATCAAGAAAGACATCAAATAAGTAAGTAAAATTAGATTTCACTACATTAACTTTAGATTTCATTACATTATCATTTTCAAACAAAGAAAAAGTACAGAGATCATCATTAGTAATGTATTTGAATAGGATGTCATTGATGCTTGATTTGAGGATGGCAGTAGCTTGGGCATGATTGATCGCTTTAGCTTTTCATCAGCTCACAGATGTTAATCTCAGTGATCATGTCTAGTAAGTGCTTCCTTCTCCTTGAGGGTGTCATTAAAGATCTCAAACCCTAGTTTCTTGATTCCATTGCTCATCCATTCTTTAGCTTGTCCTTAATAGACTTGGGTTGAGCTTTCAACCATAAAAGGGGTTGATTTCTTAACCCCAATATCCTTTTTAGGATTGTACCCTAGACCATTTTTATTGGTCTATCCTTGAAAGTCAGGGAATTCTGTGACTCTAATATTTCTTCCTCCTAATCTTGTTCTAGGCAGATATTGCATCTTCTTTATCAAAGCAGCAACTTTAGGATCGACATGACCATCACTGATCATAAAAACCTGGAATCCTAATAGGACCACATTCAGATAGGCAATAATGTTATTTGTTTCAGCAAGGATGGTAATGACCTTTCCATTGAGAGGGAACTTGATCTTCTGATGCACAGTGGAAAGTATGCTCCCTAATGGGTGGAACCAAGGTCTTCCTAGCAGTAGGGCAAAAGTCAAAGGGATGTCTAGGATGGTAAATTATATTTTTGATTCGATTTCTCCCACTGTAACTACTGCTTTTAAAGTGTCGATGATTGCTTCTCTGAATCATCATAAGCTCGTATTAACACATTGTATTCTTCCAGGTTTTCAACATTCATTCCAAACTTATGTAGCAACCTCAAGGGGAAAACATTAATGGCAAACCCATCATCTACCATAACACATGGGGTCTTCTTAGTCTTAACAATTGCCTAAATAAAGACAGGAAGATTGTGGACCCTTCCTTTGAGGGGTAAATCTTTGTCTAAAATATGATTACATTAGAAGGAGCTTTCATTAGAGAGGCTATCATCTCATAAGGTAATAAAAAGAAGGTCATAAAAAAAAGAGTTATGGTAGACTTTTTGGCTCAAAATCTGATAGACAATGGACAAGAATGGGAGTTAGAATTCCCAGATGAGCACCTTGGGGCAATAGAGATGCAAACATGAAAAATGTACTTTGATGGAGCGATTAACAGCAGAGGAGCTAGCATTGGAGTGATTTTAGTTTCACTAAAACGATAAATGATTATAATGGCAAAGAGACTAGAATTTAAAGTCACCAATAATCAAGTTGAATACGAAGCCTGTATCTTTAGTTTAGAAGCACTCAGGAATGTAAGGGCATACGAGGTTACAATGTATGGAGATTCGATGTTGGTAATGAAACAGATCACTAGAGAATGGGAAGTAAAAGAAGAAAAGCTGAGACCATACTGGGATTAATCAACCATGATTCTATTATCTTTTAGCCAATGTAAATTCATGCACTTGCCATGAAAAGAGAATCAAATGGTAAATGCTTTGGTTACTCTAGCTTCGACATGGGAAGGAGGAAAATAGGCAGAAATGAAACCTCTTATTCTAGTAAAGTCCCGAACTCCTTGCTATAAGGAAATTAGAATAATGCCAATTAACCCTATAAAAAAGTCTTGGTTTCATGATCTACAGCAGTATCTCGAGATGGGCTGACTTATTGATGATGATAATAAAAAAGAAAGAATGTTGATGAGGATGCTATCTCAGCAGTTCATTAATTATAATAGGATGCTATATGAGAGAATGTCAATCGGAGTACACTTGAGATGTGTTGATAAAGATGAGGCATGAAAAATCATGGAAGTAATTCATGAGGTTGTGTGTGTGCTGCATATCAATGGAATAGTCCTCGCTAAGAAGATAACTCATCAGGGATATTTCTGGCTGATCATGGAAGCAAATTGCATGAAGTATGTGAAGAAATGCCATAACTGCTAAGTGTATGGTGATGTAAGCCATTGCCTTCTATGGAACTTCAAGGATTGACTTCTCCATGGGCCTTCACTGTCTAGGAAATTAATATCATTAGGGAGATAAAGTCGTAGGCATCCAACGGTCATCGCTATATTATAGTAGCAATCGACTACTTTTCTAAGTAAGTTGAAGCAGAATCCTTCACAACTATTGGAGCAAAGCAAATGGCAAGGTTTATAGAAAAGAATATAATCTACAGATACGGGTTGCCTCATTATGTCATCACTAGTAATGGTATTCAATTTAAAGTAGAAATGACTACTTTATTATATAAATATAAAATTGAACATCATGTATCATATCCTTACAGACCGCAATCAAATAGGGTAGCAGAAGCAGTAAATAAGAATATGAAGAGAATCTTAGCCAAGATACTAGAGAACTACAAAGATTGGGCAAGTTATCTATAATTCGCATTATGGGGTTATAGGACCACTGCCAGAATGTCAACAGGAGCTACTCTGTATTCTCTGGTGTATGGATGTGAAACTGTGTTGCCTATTAAGGTTAAGATTCAGTCATTGAGGGTTCTCCTAGAGTCTAAAATCCCTGAGTATCAATGGGTAAAAAGCATATTGGCATAGTTGACGCTGATAGATGAAAAAAGAATGAAAGTCATGTATCACTCTTAATTGTACTAAAAAAGGATAGCCCTGGCTTATAACAAAAAGATTAAGCTAGGTAAAATCAAAGAGGGTGACTTGGTCTTGAAACTCACTAGACCAATCATGACTAATCCATGGGAAATTGGGAAGGTCCATATCAAGTGAAGAAGCTATTTTCTAAGGGCGCTGCTATTCTGTCTGATTTAAAAGGGAATGAGTTTAGAGAGCCCAATAACCTAGATAAGCTCAAGAAATACTTTTTGTGAAATGTTGTTAGGAAGAAAACCTTAAAAGTGGTTGCCTAGGCAAAAGTTAGAGATGATAAAATGAAAAAGTAAAAATTCTTGCTAGATTGAAAATTTAAATGGGTGGTCCAAGAAAAAGTAAATGACATGTAAAATGAGAGTAAGGGAGAGAAAAAAATAATTATTGGAAAACTTGCAAGGGCAAGCCAATTAACAACAAGAGATATGTAAGAAGCAAAATGTAAAGTCATTTTGAGCTTAAATTAAATGAAATGGATTGCCTTTATTATCATTAAACATTGCATTAAATGCTTATTACACATGGTTTAACTAGAAAGGGAAGTCCATCTCATAAAAAGCAAATAAAATACTAAATTTCATAAACTAGTTTTATCTGCTTCTCTTTTGAATACCCAAGGCACTCGATGTCTGCAAAGCCCTTGTTATTTTATTTCTTATAAATTCATCCTTTTTTATCTGCTGTAGCTAAATCCATGCCTTGTACTGGTCATCAATAAACTAATCTCCATCGTAGTCAGTGAACCTCTAAATGATTCTACGAGGCCAAATAGCAACCAAGTTGTCTAGAAAATTCTAAGAAAGGGGCCATGGCTCAAATTCATGCACTAGATCCATGATCCATTATTTCTACTTGTATTGCCTATAAAGTTGAGTTGGATTGTAGAAAGTGGTGAAGTGGAGACCGACCAAGGGGACATAATAGGTGTAGGACCGAATGGTCACATGCTGTAACCTCCACCAAGGCACATCCACTAAATTAGAGTGTTAAGGAATGTAGAAAACCAGCTCTGAATATCCTTTGGAATGGGGTAAAGTCTCCTAGTACAATAATGCTTACCCCTGTAGTGTACAATGTCTTTAAGAGGCTCAAACAATCCCAATTTTTCTTGCAACTAAGCCTACAGGGATGATGAATGGGTAAAAATGACAAAAAAGTAGGAAAGGATAAAAGAGAAAAGAAGCTCACCTCCAACAGAAAAGGACTCCTAAAGAATCGCCTGGTTTTAGAGAAATTATCAAGACTAATGATGGTTTCCACTAGAATGAGAGGGAAAGGATTCAAGCTAGCTTCCACTTAATCCAAAATGTGAAGAATCTTTAAGTCATAGTTGCCGAAAGGGGAAACAAGTAGAAACTGAGCATATAGACAAAAGGCGATCATTTAAGGCTAGTGAACCTCGTTGCTATCTATAGTCATAATAGTTTTGAGAAAAGGGTTCGTCAAAACTTCATTACCAAATACATGGCAAAGAGAAGACTAAGGGGACATGTTGAATAGCAAAGCCATTTGTTGCTGGATAGTGTGCAAATCTAGAATTTCAGCCAAAGGAATTGAAATCTGAAGCGTAGAATCCATTTAAGAGCCTAGGATAGCTTTAAATTCCTCCAGTAGGGGGTAGAGTTCCACTACGTTGAATAGGTGGACATGCATTTGAGAATCCCAAAACTAATCAAGAACATGGAGAAATGGAAAATTTATCTTTTTGGCATTCAAAGATCAAAAGACGGATAAATGAATGGTTCTAATTTAGCCCATAGCTAGCTAGACTTTTCAAAATCGGTTGTACTTATTTCAAGCTTCTTTCAGTCATATTAGAGGGGTAGGGTGCGGCCAGGATAAGGAGAATGAGGGGAATTCGTATGAATGGGAATTAGAGATTTTGGAGAAGATTTAGAGATTTTTATATTTGTAGACTGAACCTGTAAAGGCATTCACATCTATGATCAGGCAATGCCTCAAGCACCCATCTACCACTAGTGTACCCTCTCATTGAGATACTAAACTCTATAGTCAGGCCCTTGGAGTAGTACCCTCTTCCAGGATAATGGAATTAAGCAAATTATGGCCTGAGACCATCCAGCCTGGGGACCCCACAAGTCTAGGCATAGCTATGAGAATAAACAGATAAGTAAATGGATTTGATTAACAAATGCATTGCTACTTACAATTATATTTATAGGTACTTACCTCATCATGTGTGAGAGTGTTCAGTCGCTCACGATGGATGTGTACACGAGCGACTGGCCTCCTCCAAGCACGACTCGAGCCCCATCTCGCCATGGCAGGGAAAGAGTTTTTGATAACATGAGTAATCCTTACTATCAGCTCTAACTTTAGGGCCCAATCCTATGAAAGAAAGAGAGAATGATTAGTAAGATATGAAAATAGCAGTTGAAGTGGAATTTAGCAATAAAAGAAGAGAGGAGTACCAAAATGGCATACTAAAAACCACAAAGCTTCTTGGCTTCATGCACAAACTCATCCATACTATAGTATAGATAAGCCAAAGCACAGCTACCAAGTCATATATGGCCACTAAATCTAGATCTCTCAAGGCCATCAAGAAACTCAAGTCTATAGAGCTCATAGTATTTGTAAATAGATTGGTGCCCAATAAGTATACCAAAAATGCATGCACTATCTGATCGATCTATCCAGGTGTGATAGCAACCTCAACTCTGACATAAGTATAGAAGCTCTTGATGGAATTGAGCTTCACTGTGTGGGTCCCCTTTATGTTTGGGACCATGCCAAGTAGACACTCGATGGAAGCGAGGTGGTATGGAGACAGCTGGTGGAGGCTAGCATCGAAAGGGACTAAATCCCCTGCACAGGCTATGCTAGTGACTACAACAAAAGCCACTAGGTTAAGTGTAAACTCCCTAAATGGAAGCTGGAATGTGTGGGTAATGTCAAACCACCTCTCCATTAAAGCATGTAAAGGCTGGTAGTCTATGCACCCCTATTGCTCCAGGAGTGTTAGGATAAAGTCAAAAAACTCTATATCATGAATTCAAGTCCGCACCATGTTAGTGAGCTCATCATACCAAATACGTGCACCACTAAAGTTCCCAACAACCTTGAGGGTATGGGCATCGAGTTATAGGAGTAAAATAGAGAGTGAAATTATTATTTTTTCCATAAATGAATTCAATTTTACTAAGACCTACGTCAAAGAGGTAAACACCTTTAAGAGGCGATGCCTCTTAGCCAAAAGGCTATCACCTCTCTATTAGTGCCTCGATGCAATGAGGCGGACGCCTATTTATAAAGAGGCGATCACCTCATCAAAGAGGTGATGCCTTTTCACGTCGGGGATTTAATAGAGTAATTGAAAATTTTTTATTTTCACTCAATAAAATTTAATTTCTTTCAGTTAAATTGAAAAATATACATTCATGAACAATAAACCAATATTATTTGCCCTTATTTATAGTAAAAATTGAAGAAATTAGGTACTACCTCTCTTATGGCCAATCCACAAATATAGGTTCGTATGTCCACAAAAAGGGGGATCTTATCCTTGACACTGAGCCCGAAACTCCATAAAGGATGTAATACATGTGCTACTAGGTCCCATGATGACAAATCTGAGGTCCATGTGGCATCCATGACAATAAAATGTTGGAAGAAGAAAAGAGAATTTTAGGAAAGAAAAAAAAGAATCTAAAAATTAAAAGGTGAATGTGACTTTTGAAAGAGAAAGGGAGAATTTATATGTTAAGGGAAAAAAGGGGAAGACTATATGACAAGGAAAGATGGAAGGTGAAGCCCATTTGATGAAAAAGAATGCAAGTTGGCCCACAACCTATCAAAAGTAAAAAAAAAAAAAATTTTACTTCACTGCTCTAGTGTACCTTGAAATTGATGTTTGAGAAATGAGAATATATAGATCAAAGTATCAACAAGTAGAAGCATCTGATCGGGCTTGAATCCCCAAAGTGCATAAAAGAAGAAGCATCTAATCAGGATTGAATTCCTGAAGTGCACATAAGTATAAACATCTGGTTAGGTTTGAATCCTTAAAGCGAACAAAAAAAAAGACGCGTCTGGTGGGGTTTAAATCCCTGAAGTGCACAAAAGAAGAAGCATCTGATTGTGTTTGAATCCCGGAAGTGCACATTATAAGAGGTGTCTGGTCGTGTTTGAATCCTCAAAGTGCATTCTTATTTGATAAGCGAAGATTAGGCCATGCTCGAGATTCATGATAAATTATAATGAGTAATTGATTAGGCTATGCTCGAGGAACATGATTACATTTCATCTTTTTCTACCAAATAAAGATTGGGCCATGCTCAAGATTCAAGAAAAATTTATAATAAGTAACTAATCGGGCCATGCTTGAGGAACATGGTTGTTTCATCTCTTTGTATTGAGTGAAGATTGGGCCATGCTCGAGATTCATGACAAACTATAATGAGTAACTGATTAGGCCATGCTCAAGGAACATGGTTATGTTTCATTTTTTTTCTACTAAGTGAAGATTAGGCCATGCTCGGGATTCTTAACACTTTATAATGAGTAGTTGATCGAGTTAGCTTAACCTAAGGAACATAGCTACGTTTCTCTTTTATCTCTACTGAGTGAAGATTAGGTCATGTTCGAGAAATTTATAATGAGTGGCTGATCGGGCCAAGAAAACTCAAGAATCACAGTCACATTTCAAAACTAAAGTTTGACCTCTTGGGTTTGAATTCCTAAGATTGATGGCCTAAGTGAAACTGGAAGGTCAGGTACGTTGTTCTTATCCTTTATTATTTTTTTGTATATTGCTTTTTCGAAAAATTATTTTTTAAAAATTTAATTTTTCAAAAAATCAAGGGAGCAAATTATGGACACCTTCAATTTGATCAACCCACAACAAAAGCCTGATGATGAGAAATTATGAGTTTATGAGGCAATGAAAGTGTGAAACCTCTCTAAAATAAACTCAGAAACCCAAACACCAAGCCTCTAAGCCCAAAATACCATATCTAAAGCCTAAAACACTAAACTCAAGCCCAAATAACAAGACAAAGACTAGGGCCCATCGCCTCTTAATCCGGTAGGACCATAACTGACTTGGGTGAAGAGGTGATCATCTCAATGAAGAGGCATTGCCTTTTCACCCTGGACATCAATGAGGCGACACCTTATCAAAGAGGCGGCGCCTCTTCACACCCAACCTTTGCAACATTAAATGGAATTAATGGCAGCAGTTGGAAGCTCACCTACCTTGGGTTTAGACATTTTTATATGAAATAAATAAAGAGAAAAGCAGGGAGAAGAAAAAAAAGAGCTTAAGGAATGAGGAAAGAGCATAAAGAGAGGGTAAGAGTGAGTTTTTAGGAAATTATGAAAAGAAAAGTAGGAGATGTTTAAAAAGACAAAAAAGTAAAGAGAATCATGACTTTTTTTGGGGGACTCTTGGACAGAGAACATTTCTAGAGCTAAAACGGAATAAAGAAAAAAAAAGAGAGAAAAGAAAGAAGAGAAGAGTAGTAGTAGTAGTAGAAGAAGAAGAAGAAGAAGAAGAAGAAGAAGGGGATGGAACCTTTGAACCAAAAAGATTTCATTTCTTGAGAAGAAGAAAAGCTCCTTGGCATTCTAAGAACCCAAGTTAATCAACTAATCTCTGAGAATTTAATTAGGAGCATCAATCTCATCTAAGTCAGTAAGACTCCCTATCTTTAAGCTTCAAAGTTCTTTTATTTCATTGAAACTTTAATTTAATACTCTTTTACTTGTTTTCTTGAGTCTTATTGTTTATTTGAGGTCATATGTGAAGTATGATTGCATGAAAGATTGAGTATTATTGCTGATATCTATATATTTGTATTAGTCTTCATTTGCATGAACATTTAAGTTTCTTAGAGTTTAAGAAATGTAACCTGTCATTGTCTTTGTTGAAGAGGCAATGCCTCTATAAAGAGGCAATACCTTTTCACAGAGGTGTTGCCCTTTTGTGTTGAAGCAATTTCCTGGTCAGGCATCGCCTAATTAGAACCTGTATAATTCTATTTTAATTTTTTATGTCTATTTTGCTTATTTTGCATGATTTCCATGTTGTTTTATTATATTTTGATTTTATGCATTATTATTATGCTATTCAATATTATTGTTATATGATGGCAATTACTTTTGTCATTAATGTTGTTATCTTGTGATCTAGGATTAACTTGCATTTGTTGCAAGGACTATTTGGTGATTTTTAATAATTTTCCATTAATTAGTTCTTAAGAGGTTTTATGTGTATAATTAATTAGTTTACTTTTGGTTTATTTTTTGTTTATGTATGCTTTTTTTTCATTTATTTTACATTTATTTGCACTAAATGTTGTAATCCTTAATTTCTTCCCCTATTTATTTGGAATGTATGGTTGTAAATTATAATTATTTCTTTTATTTGTGATGTATATCGAGCTATTAGCATGCAATTGGATTAATGTGCAAACTTGGACTAAAATCTAAAATTGGAAATGATTGTAATCCACATTAAAATAAGAAAATAATTTAACAATCAAAGGTAATAAAATATAAAACACACAAGGAGGCCAACCATAAGGTTGGGTGAGCATTCCAAGAGCCCATACTCAATTTCCGAACACGATCTCTAATGACAGCTTTTGGGAACCTCCGTGGAATCCAGTTCCTGTATAGTATGTCTTGACTTTTATCTGAGTGGTGACTCCATCTCCGTTTTGGGCCTTAACCCCATTTTGTATTTTCTAATGGGCTTTGAGCTCATATAGTGTTGTGGTCAGCAAACACTTAGGCATGCGTCTGACCTTGCCGCCTACAGAACCATATAAGAAACTCAGTTATTAAAAATACTAGCTGGTGGCCTGTGCGATGCACAGAAGAGTAATTTTTTAAAATAATATTTTATTATAAAATATAGAATAAAATTATATATAATAATATGTTAAAATTAATTGGTTTTTTTAAATCTGAAATTGTTTTCCAGATTTTTTAATGCATGGTACAAACATGGAAATTTTTTTCCTCTTAAGGAGAAAATTAGGAAAGCATTTTTAGCAAGGTTATGATTGACCAAAATCTCATTCAGTCAAAAAGAAAATGCTTCTGGTGAAATTTGCTAGATTTGCAACTTTCAGCCAGTTAAAAAGATATTCCAATTGATTGAAAGTTGCAACAAAATATAGCTAAGCATTTTCCTCAAATGAATTATGTTCCATAAAAGAAACAAATCCTTAACTAACATGAGTGAGTAATAGCAGTGAAACTTGTCAAATAACCAACACCATATGTTTTTAAGTCAAAATTACAATCTTTTAGCATCGTTTCACTTTTCTAGACTTATGATGATCTTACAAAATTAACACATAACTAAAAGTATAGTAATTCAATAGGCCTAACTGACTAGGTCGTAGTTGCTTTGTTTGGCAATTTCAATTACATTTGCATCATAATTAATCCTGAAAATGAGAAGGATTTGTACATCTAAGAAAGTAATAATAGAAAGGGAGACAAAAGGTAAGTGTTACAAACAAAAGACACAATTAAGAATCCAACTAATTTTGAAAATGACAGATAAAAAAAACTTGCATAGGAGAGGGATAAAAAAACTTACATAGGAGAGGAATAAAAAAACTTGTAACAAAAGCATTATAGAAAATTTTAAAAATCTCTAGATGCCAAAGATAAAAGGTTCTTAAGTAGATGTAACTGCAAGTTATTGCTCACTTAGAGGCCCTACCTTTTTGTCCCTTCAAAACTAACCAAAAGGTAGTGAGAGAAATCAGAAGCTTGTCTTACTAAACCATACAAAAAAAATACTCTTTTCTATATCATGGCTCTTCTTGAAGCCATTCATCAGTGAATAACAAGAGAAGTCGTCTTCCATAAACTTTGTTTCTAATGAATATGGCAATAAATGATACCTCATTTCAGTATCCCTATTTCAAGGGAGATACTAATCACCAAATCTCTTACTATAATTCTCATTCCTTACAAAAGACAAATTGCTAATCATTCTACCAATGATGATTAAAAGTTCCTTGGGATGGAATAATTAACCATATAAAACATGAAAAAAAAACATATTTTTCACTATCTAAATCATACATCCAAACACGACTAAGTTGCAGTAGTTATAGACATTTTGTTCATATTTGTTGCTATAAACATATTATAATCCTAAACCTAAATAGAAAAGATAGGTTATGATAAAAAAAAATTCATATCAGATGATATGGATTGAAATATTTTAGTTGAGGATGTAGGGTTCCGTAGAGCACATAACCTCTTTGAGGAGAAGTTATCTTATCTCTCCTTAATTTTATAATATTCTACCTAAAAATATAAAGGGAAAATAAACTTAAACAACTTGTGTTGATTCTATAGTATTTTCTATTGAACCATACAAAGAAAGGTCCTCCCCACTGACCATATCTTGTAAAAATCAGAAGACGACCTCTTCAATCGCTTTGCTGAAGGAATATCACTTTTAATATCTCCAACTTACAACAATAGATTTTCCACTATCTGAATGTGATTGCAAATACACTATATAAGTCCACATAAAAAAATCTTAACATATTCACCATTTCATTATTCTAAGACAATGGAGAAGAACCCATATCAAATTTTTGGCAAAAAAAAAAAGAAAAAATTGGAAACAACATTTGTTTCAGGATTGTAAAGAAAATAGGGGAAATGATAATAATAATCATCACTAAGATCAAAACATATCAGGAAAGAAAAAAAAAGCAAAAACATATGCTTACCTTTTTTATGGAAAATGTTGCTTAATGCAAAAAAGAGAAAAAAAGAAAATTACATAAAAAGAAAGGAGAGGCAATTGAAGGCCTCATTGCTTTTGAGTTTTCTTTGAAATAATTTCATACACAAAAGCAAAACACTAACACAAAAACATGGGTGAAAATCTTAAGAAAGGATTCTTTAAGAAGAAAGGTGAAAAAAATAACACTTCGAAATAGCAAAATGAAAAAATAAATAAATGAAAAAGAGAAAAGAGCATGCCATGAGATTACATGCCACATGCCATAAACAACATTCCTCACTTCAAACAAATCAATTTCCCCTCTCATGTCTCTATCATATCTCCCAAATATGCTTATAAAGACAAATTTATAAACTCATCATTCAACAACTGAAAAAATCACAGTACCAAAACACATATTTCAAAAACTTCTAAATTTAAATACAGCTTCACCATCACACCAATTGAGTGCCCGATACAAAAGTAAGGAAAGCTAGATCAAAGAATGCTTTTGAAAAGGCCAATTTTCAGTATCAATCGTCAGATGAATTCAATGACAGCCAAAGAAAGGAATTAGCACATCATAAAGAGCCATAAAAAGGGAAATTGAAGAGAAGATGAAATGAAAAGGGAAAACAAAAGACCAAAGGCCATCAAAGGCATGAAGCATAAAAACAAGGGAAAAAAATAGGATAAAAAAATGTAGAAGCCTGAATAGCCATGTGTCATTGTACTGATATAAGTTGTTCTAGGTGGCAAAATTCATAAATTTAGTTATTATATATTTATTTATATAGACAGATAGATGGGTTGTGCCTTATTCAAGGCCTATAGTCATTTTACTAATAAATACACAAACAAAAATTTCAATTTTAGAGAAAGCATTTCCAAATCAAGATTTGCAAAATTATTATAAGATCTTAGAAATTAGCGATGCCAAACCATTTTTGTTGTCAATATTTATTCCACGGTTGATTTTTCCTTTTTTTCTTTTGACAATAAATTTAGGAATGTTAATGGTGTTAGAATTATCAGCAATTTAAAACTTTTAGTGAGATTTTTTTTGTTTACTAAAAGAAATTTTCATCTGTCGTTAAATGCTTTTTTTTTCATTTAAGGCATCCCATATCCTGTAATCATAAAAATTTCAATTAATCTATAATCAAATTAAATGAACCAATAAACAACAAAGCTCTCCGAGCATAAATGCCTATTTGCTTATAATTGAGAATGTTTGGTATCTATGGAGTAATTTTGTAAGAGCTAGTGCTAAATAAGGTGCAATCACTTTGCAATGCTTTCCAATTTCTTACACTTGTTACAAAATGCTAGCATTGTTGCAGCAAATGAAGGCTAAATTTTTTGAATTTGCAATGTTTTTCAATTTCCTCCTTCCTTCCAAAATAGATTCAGATGAGTATAAGGATGAAAATCAAATGAAGTTACAATGCCTGAACTAAACTATGTATCAAAATTTCTGGTGCTATAGCCTTGCACATTATCCATCTCACCCAAAATGGAAGAATCGCAATGAATAGTCTGTAAGCAAAATGAAAGCTCTGAAGTTATAGTAAAGAAACTTCCTTGATAATTCCTTAAATTTAAAGACTATGCACAATGAGCAGTGGAAATGATTTAGTTAAATTGCGAAGATATGCTCAAGACCTGAAAACATCATATTTTATTGCATTATTGATGCCATAATACACTAACAATCACTACACCCATTAATAGAAACAAACATAAACATCTAATCAGTACATTAATTCCTCCTGATAATTGGTTTCCAGAAATCTTGGGCTTGATGTCCTGTAATCCACGAACAAAAGGCAAGGTGAGAGGTGGGGAGGGTCCCCATAAATACTCTGATGCCTAAGTTAGAGACCAGAAGTAAGGAGAATGCAAGATAGCTTGAATATGCGAGAATGAGATGATCCCTTGATACCATCCAGAATGTTCTCGCCTAATTAGGGGCCCCTTACCCCCTAAATAGGGACACTTGGATTAGTAAGAAGGCAAAATCGTCCGAAATGGGGACTACCCCAAAGTGGAGTCCTAAGCATAAAAGGAACACTCTCCTACCAAGATTATGATTCACTATTCCACACGGAATCTGACTCCTTCCAGGTTTGAGTATTACTATATATAGAGCCCTACATCACTCACAAGGGATCATCTCATTCTTGTATATTCAAGCTATCTTGCATTCTCCTTGCTTCTGTTCTCTAACTTAGGCATTGGAGTGTTCATGGGGACCCTCCCCACCTCTCACCTTGCCTTCTGTTCATGGATTGCAGGACACCAAGCCCAAGAGTTCCGGAAACCAATTATCAAGTAGCGTCGTCTGTGGGAACTCCTTAGGAAAAGCCATTCATTTACTTGCTAATCTAAAGACATCTTCCATGCATTTACTCTCTTCACTATGACTTCTAGCCCACCACTAGCCCTGACTCCTAAAGTAGGCACCAACCCTTCCGCACCAATCCTTTTAACTGGCCTCTCAGACCCTCTCCTAGTAATAACACTTCCACCCACCTTACAGCATGCCTCATCCGGACATCTACCTTCCCTTTTGGACAACACACCAAGATACCCGTCCTTGGGTACGGACTTCCCATATTATGCTCGGCTACAACACCATCGATTAATACCTTCTATACCTTTTCCAAATCTACCAGAAACACCAGCAATAACCACTCTAAATTTAAACATTGTGAACCAAACACTGAGCCTTGATCAAACTAGCAGGGAAGCCATAATAAAAAATATTCATGCGCAGATAGCTTTGATGCAATAATAACTAAATGCTATAATACAGAGCGGGCGCTCTGAGCCAGCTCAAAATGATGATAACACAACACCCCGGCAGGCCCTAGGGACCAGCATGAGGAAGGGAAAAGCGCTAGAAGGGGAGTGCAATTCAACCATTCCGATCGTTGATGATTTGAAATTAGCTCAAAAGGTTGAAGAAGCAATATGCAAAGCTCAGACCAAACCTAGAAAGGAAGAGGAATGTGTTATGGATGGTAGAACACCGTTTGTCAGTAGAATAATTCAAATGGAGATTCCTAGTAAGTTCAGAATCCCACAGCTTGATCAGTATGATGGCACGGGAGACCCCATCAGTCATATATCAGCACTCTGAAAAAAGATGCTACTCTAAAATGTAAATGACGGGATCATGTGCAGAGTCTTTCCAAGCACGCTCGTAAAGAATTCTCAAAAATGGTTTCATCGGCTCCTGGAAAATTCGATCACTTCGTTTGAGGATCTAGCAGAGCAGTTTTATATCAGATTCATCACCAATATTCCCCCAGCAAAGAACATCAACGATCTTTGGATGTGTCGACAAGAAGTTGATGAATCTTTACGAAGTTACCTTGACCATTTCAATAAAACAGCCATGCAGATTGAGCATTTTATTGACGAAGTCACCATAGAAGCTTTGAAAAATGGCACCAGACTTGGAAGGCTTAACGACAAAATAATCACTAAAGAACTGAGAACCTTTGCAGAAGCAATGTCAATGGCAGTCTGGATGATAAAAATGGACAAAGACAGAAGGATGCATCGGGAAGCAAATAGGCCATCGATCAAGGATGAACAATCAAAACAGAGATGAGCAAGCTTCCCAAAAATGAATTTTAGAAATCCAGGAGAGAGATTTAATAGGGAAGCAGACAGATATACACCCTTGAACACCTCTCGATCCAAAATCCTCATGTGGGTCAGGCAAAATGGAGTGGGGATCACTCCAGCCAAGAGAATCAGCCCAAACTGGAGATTTACCTGGGACAAATACCTATACTGCGAGTACCACCGAGAATACAGGCATGACATAGAGGGCTACAGAGAGCTAAAGAATGCCATAAAAAGACTGGTACAGAGGGGAAAGCTTAGTAGTTTTATAGACGCACCAAAGAGGATCGAAAACTCCAAAAGCCTGGAACGGGACAAAGTTAAAGCAAAGAAATCCCAAAAGGAGCCGATTAGAACAATTAACATGATCATAAAGGGAGAAAACACCAAAAAAAGATTAAAATGTAGTAGAGGAGAAAAATTGGTACCTAGGAGAAGTGATGTTATTTTTAATTCGGAAGATTATTTGCATGTATACCACCCCCATTGTGATGCTCTAGTGATAACTGCATGCATAAATAAGTATCGAGTCAAAAGGCTACAGGTGGAAAATGGGAGTGCTATCAATGTATTATCCTAGAATGCGTACAAAGTAATGGATAGCTCCGTCACCAACCTGAAAGCCATCCAGAACCCCATCACGAGTTTTGGTGGGGGAACCGTGCAACCAATGGGGATTGTCGAGCTGAACCTAGAATTTGGAAACCAAGATGATGAGGAGACAAAAGTCGTCCAGACTCTATTCAACGTGGTAGATATACCACTAGCCTATAATAGGATTATAGGACGGCCGACAATTTATGAGGCAGATGCAGTCACTAGCATCCGGCGCTTAACCATGAAAATTTCGATCAAGAATGGGACCCTTACTATTCGGGGAGATCAGCACATGGCCAGACAATGTTATCAGATGGCCATGAAGCCTCAAGCAAAGGCTTCTTCTTTAGAGGCATGGGAAGTCGAGAAGCAAGGCACTGATCCACAACCAGTGGAAGACACAGAGAAATTACAAATCACGAAAGAAAAGACAGTGAAAATTGGCAACGCACTCAATTAAAACATCAAAGAAAAACTAAGGGAAGTCCTTATCGGACACTCAAAGGATTTCACTTCACAAGCCTCCAAAATCGTTGGCGTGGACTCACAGGTTGCCTGTCATTGCCTAAACATCAAACCGAGAGCCAAGCCAATAACACAGAAAAAAAGAACTTTTGCCTATGAAAGACAGAAGATCATTACTGAAGAAACAACAAAGCTGTTAGCAGCTGGGTTCATTAAAGAGGTTACTCACCCGGAATGGGTAGCCAACATGGTACTCATGAGAAAAGTAAACAAGAAATACAGAATGTGCGTAGATTACACTGACCTCAATCGAGCATGCCCTAAGGACAGCTACCTGTTGCCCACAATTGATCAGCTCATCAATTCCACCACTGGTCACAAATTATACAGTTTCATCGACATGACACAAGGTTATCACCAGATTCTGATGAAGGAAGAGGATCGGGAGAAAACGTCCTTTATCACTCATAAAGGGTTGTACTGCTACAAGGTGATGCCCTTTGAACTAAAAAATGCTAGGGCCACATATCAAAGAATGATGAACCAAGTCCTCCAATACCATATTGGAATAAGTGTAAAAGTGTACATGGACGACATCATCATCAAGAGCAAACATCCGGAGCAGCACCCAGCAGACGTGGATCGAGTTCTCCAGCTACTGAGTAAATTTAGGATCAAGTTGAATCCTGAGAAATGTGTCTTCAAAGTCCAAGCAGGCAAGTTCCTAGGGTTCATGATATCTCACCGGGGCATTGAAGTCAATCCAGAAAAGATGAAAGCCATACTCAACATGGGAGCCCCAAAGAACATCCATGAGGTACAAAAGTTAAATGGTAGAATCACCGCATTAGGGCATTTCATTTCTTGCTTGGCTAGGCGGTGTTTGCCATTGTTCTGAGCTCTCAAAAATTTTAGGAAGTTTTAGTGGTTCACTGACTGCCAGGTGGCATTTAAAGACATTAAAAGATTCTTATCCTCACCACCCTTACTCAGCAGGCCAGTACGAGAAGAGACCTTGTACTTGTACCTTTCTATTGGCCGAGAATGCATCACTTCAGTACTAGTAAGAGAAGAAGGAAGCTAGAAAAGCCCTGTCTATTATGTCAGTAAGATGCTTCAAGGACCTGAAATTCGATACCCCATGCTAGACAAGTTAGCCATGGTCGTGGTCCACGCCTTTAGAAAGCTTTGGCATTACTTTCAAGCTCACCATATTGTGGTCTGATCTCGCTTCCTGCTATGGAAAATCTTACAGAGACCAGAGACTTTGGGCAGGCTAGTGCAATGGTCAATCTTGGTAAATTTGACATTGACTATGAGCCCCGGCAGTAGATGAAAGCCCAGGCATTAGCAGATTTTATGCAAGAAATGGCCCTGGAAGACATGGCCTTACCCAAAGCACTAGAATGGAAGCTCTATATTGATGGAGCATCCTCAGCTCAAGGTTCTGGAGCAGGAATAATCGTTAGAGGGCTGCACAAGGTTCACATCCGATACTCAGTCCGTATCGAGTATAACGCCACCAACAATGCAGTCGAGAACGAAGCACTCATTACAGGTTTGAACCTGGCCACCAAAGTAAGAGTCGAACACCTCATCATACACTTGGATTCCCAAATAGTATTCAACCAAGTTAACGAAGCAATTCAAGTTAAAGACACCTGCATTGCCAAATACATAGACAAGGACAAGCGGCTTTTGCAACACATTGAACGGGATGGAGGCCAATGGAAAATCATCCAGATTCCTAGGAAAGACAATAGTGAGGCTAACTACCTTGCCAAATACATAGCCGAGAACAGTCAAGCATTTCAGAATATGAATTTCACCAAGTCGCTAACCAATCCCAGCACAGAAGACATCGAATTTTTAGAGACACAGCTAGTCTCAAAATGGATGCGACCTATAACCTAATATCTAGAGTATGGAACACTCCCAAAAGACAAGTTACAGGCTCAGAAGCTCAAAACCAAAGCAGCCCACTATTCCATCCATCGAGAGGAGCTCTACCAAAAATCCTTCTCGTACCCATGGTCGAAGTGCGTTTCCCCGAAGGAAGAAAATTACATACTCCGAGAAATCCACGAAGTAATTTGTGGAGTGCATGAATCCCATTATTCGCTCACTAGAAAGGCACTACTCCAAGGGTATTACTGGCCCACCATGTCCAAAGATGCCCAGCAGCTAAACACAAGCATGTCCCCAGTGCTAGCACTATGCCCGACTTAGTCACAAATCTTCTCGGCCTCTGCATCCCATTGGCAGCCCTTGGCCATTCGCCATGTGGGGGATGGACATCATTGGTCCTTTCCCTCCCTCTACCTCTTAGAAAAAGTTCTTAATTGTGGCCATTGACCATTTCACCAAATGGGTAGAAGTATAAGCGGTCCCAACCATTCCAGAAGCCCGGATACAGCACTTCTTCTGGAAGGAGATCATTTGCAGGTTCGGCATCCCTCACACTTTAATTACGGACAACGACAAAAAGTTCAACAACCATAAATTAAGAGGTTTCTGCCCGGACCTTGTATAAAGCTGCATTTCACCTCGGTAGCTCACCCGCAGACAAACGGATAAACCGAAGTCACAAACAGAATTCTCATGCAAGGGTTAAAGAAGAGACTTGACAAGAAAAAGGTGAACTAGGTCGAAGAGCTCAACAATGTAATCTGGGCCTACAGAACCACACCCCGATCATCCACTTCAGACTGACTTATGGCATGGATGCAGTAATTCCCGTGGAGGTTGGGTCGCCAAGTTACCAAGTAAGCTAAAATCTCAATCACACCATCAACAACACCGATGCCCGATATGCCTAGACCTACTAGAGGAATGAAGAGAATAAGCTGTAGCCACAGCCAAGGCACATCGACAAAGAATAACATGGTACCATCGTCAACGGCATCGAACAGAACAATTCAAGTCGGGAGACTGGGTACTCAAGAGAGCAAATATTGGCAAAGGTACCTCAAGAACTGGCAAGTTAGGTCCAAACTGGGAAGGTTCGTACCAAATCTTAGCATGCACAACAAAGGGAGCATACAGACTAAGAGAAGGAGGAGGCAGAGAACTACTGCAGTTTTGGAACTCAGACTCTCTTAGGAAATACTATCAGTAGAATTGTACTTAAATATATGATATGATTCAATAAAGTCTCTTCATTAATAAGAATGCCTTTACATATGATCAGTTACAAAAAAAAAGGGAGAAAAAGAACCTATACATATATATTCTACTATTTATACACCTGGACCCCCAGGCCCGAAAATGAAGGGGAAACAGCAACAGTAGTCTCTGGATGCTCTACAAAACCAGCAACAACAACAGCCTCTTCAGATGTTAGTGATATGCACTAGGTCAATCATTTGTGATTATGTATTGACTTTCTTATTTTGTTAATAAAGAGGTATTATATTATCATTTGATTTTATGATAATTACATGAATGGTTAATTCTTACTAAGGCCATCAAGTATGTGACTTGATAGTAAAACCCTTAGATTAAAATAATACTTCTATTCTAATTATCCCTAGCCATTTATTCATTATATGAATTTTAAAGTATTAAGGCTAGTATGATGTTGATTGATGGTTATGTTTTACTAATCATAAATATGAGATATTAAGTCAACTCATAAGTACATGATGAGAGATCATGTACTGGATTGACCCACTATGAGAATGCTACATAGATTATTGTCATAAATATTTCTTATCATAGTAATTTTATTTCGATCCTTTGACCTTGAAATCATCATGGATTTCCATATAGCTATTTTATGTTTTGACACATTCTAACATTGTCTTTAACCGGATGATTAAAAGGATATTGTTGGATATAAAATTAGTTATGTGAGGAATGTGAGTGATTTAGAAGGAATTTATCCCTCATTAATATGAGAAAGATATCTAAAGGCCCCTTGATGAGGTAGACTGAAGGAAAATGCATGGCCATGCTGAAATGAATTGATAAAGAGTTATCATTTTCAGTCTACTTGGAATCAAGTCATAATATTGAACTATATAAGGATGACATTCTATGCCTTATGTTCAATTAAGATATCATATGATAAAGGGACAATAAAATTCATTGTAATTAGGTTATGTCGGATTATTGACTTCACATGACTTGGGTAGTCATAATGTCTTGTTAGAGGCCACTTATGACTTGTAAGCCTAAATAGAGATTTAGGCCCACTGCCAATGTTATGTGAACCTACAGGGTCACACACTTAGAACAAGCCCAAAACGGATATGGGTTTAATAAGCCCAAAATAAACTCTGTGAAAATAAATAATTAAAGTGTTTTATTTATTTATTTATTTATTTATTTATTTATTTAAGATAAATGTTATTTTAAATAAATAAATAAGATATTATTTTTGATTTGTTTTTTAAACAAAATCATAATATAATAAATGGAAAATTACCAAAAGGTTATTGGTAAGTGAAACCCTAATTTGGAGTCTATAAATATGTTATATTCTCTAGGGTTTCACACACTTGTTTTTCTTGCCTCCAAATTCGTCTTCTTTCCTCTTAGAAAACAAAGACAGAGTTTTTCCTTTTGTTCTTGATTTGTGAGACAGTCAAGGAGGTTGCTAGCACACACACTCAAATTCATTTTGTGAAGGGTTGTTCGTGTGGATACCTATAGAGGACGCATCCTTTTGGAGACGTCTTGATCCGAACAACCAAGCCAAAAAAAGCTCGAGGTAAGGTGTCACCGGTGTGAACCTCCTCTCATCCTTCCAGAGAATCTTGCCTCTTCTACATTTTGGTAAGATTTTAAAACCCTAGATTTAATCAAATAGTCGAATTACATGGATCCAGGCTTGGGAACGTGATAAAATTTTAATTTTTTCACTGCGTTTGTATCACGAACCCAACAGTGGTATCAGAGCCACTTGTAATTTGATTAATTGATTCTGTGTATATATGATATATGTTAAGGTTTAAGATTCATTTTGAAAAGGGTTTCAAAATTATCAAAAGGGGTTTTGATTTGTTTTGTGACAATTCTTAGTAATATATATGAAAATGGAATTAAACATTAATTTGATTAATGTTTGTAATGGTTTAATGTGATTAAACTAAAAGCAGCCTTTGATTTTATGAATTAAGAATGTTGTTTCATGAAAATGAATTTTGTATGATGTTTTTATGAAAAACGAATTAAGAATAATGTTTTATTAATATGATTTAATGAAACAGAAATTCTGTTTTCAAAAACCTAATCACTTAAGGATTTAAATCTGTTATGTATTTTGTTTTGATTAATATGATTAATTGAAGCAGCATATTTGTTTCCTATTTTAATTTGAAAAATGTTTTCTATTTGATCAGGAAAATCGTTTTTAATTAAATCTGAAATAGAAATTTTGTGATTATGCAGATTATGTGTTAAGGGCAATCTGTTTAAATGTTAAACAGATTATACATAATGGATCTGTTTGATACAGATTTGTTCAAGCTATAATTTTGATTATAGAAATTAGGGTTTTCTTAATGGATACGTCTGTTTAAAATAAAAAAAATTATTTTTGATCTATTTTGAACGGATTTCTCAAACTGTAAAATGTTTACAAAAAGTGATGTTTTTAGGCAACAGCTGATTCAGTAATATGATAACGAAAATTGGTTAGTTGCTTCCTTGACGCAAATAAGGGTTTTAAGGTGGCTATTTTAATTGAGCATTTTTGTCTATTTTGAACAAATTGATTTTATAGTAATTTGATTATGAAAATTCATTAATGTTCAGAAATTTGAAAGGCAGCTCACCGAAGAGCTAAGGTAAAGTGTTTATCGTCGGACCCGCTGACCGTCACCTGGGGCGCTACCCCCGGACCCCGCCAGGGGCATTGCCCCTTGGACCCCGCCAAGGGGCAATGCCCCTTGGAACCCCACTAGGGGCGCTGCCCCTTGACCCCAAAAGAATTGTCACATTATTTTATTTTTAACATAATAATTGGATTTAATAACTAAATAGATTATTATGTTATACATGTTTGTTGTTTTATGCATGGTGCATAGCATGGCCCTTAGACCAATGTGATTGGATTTTATTTTTATGGGTTGTAATTTTAAATACGGCCTGCGAGTCATTTTTGTTTTGTTGTATTTATTTTATTAGAATAGTGTAGAATAAATTACAATAATTTTTGTAAATCAAGACCCATGGTGCAATTCAAGTTGGAGGCCCAGGATGGAGATCCAAGGTGGGAACCAAAAAAGGAGATCCATGGTAGAAGATGGAGATCCAAGTTGGAGGCTCAATTTGTAATTGTAATATTACCTAGGTTTGACCATTGATCTTCATATTGGCTTATGAAGATCAACTTAGATTTGGGCCATGCTATGTCACATTTATTTATTTGTTGTTATGTATGCGATGCCATGTGATGCCATATGATGCCATGCAATACAACATAACAATAACTGAATACGATTAAATAAAGATGAACCCTCATTTAATATTAAGTCATTATAATGCCTTCCATAAGTTCAACACTTGTCAAGCCTTAGATTATTATATATGAGCTTGCCAAAGCAGGGTGTATAAATTTATCTGGGGAAGGCAAGTTGGATAATGGTGCTATCCAAACGTTTGATATGGTTTGACTTAACTAGGTTATCAAAATGGTTTTGGACCTAGGGCATTAGATGGGATTTTTAGCCATGACATGTGATGTCAAATCCCATACCATCCAAGAGTTACATGAGATGTAATTGATAAGAGTTGTCTACCTAAATAACCATATTTTAGGTCATGAGCCAAAGCTCACTTAGAGTATGGTGAAATATGGATCTTGGCCCACTAAAATTTCTAAAATTAACTTAGAGGGTTATTGATTTAAGTAAATTTAGTGGGATTTTTTATTATGCCTTATACATATTTAATAAAATATTGAATGGACTTTGCATATATTTGTTGTAGTTAATGACTTCAAACACTACACCTACCATGTCACTGCGATCGATCCTTGAGAAGGATAAGCTCAATGGGACTAATTTTCTTGACTGGTATAGAAACCTAAGAATTGTTCTTAGGCATGAGAGAAAGGAATACATCCTTGATCAACCCATCCCTGAGGAACCAGCTGCCAATGCTCCTAGAGCACAAAGGGATGCTTATACTAAGCATCTCAATGTTTCTACTGATGTCACTTGTGTCATGCTTGGATGTATGGAATCTGAGCTATAAAAGAAACTAATGGAAATGGAGGCTTATACTGTGATAGGCCATCTCAAGGAAATGTTCCAAGAGAAAGCCAGAATTGAAAGGTTCAATACCATCAGGGCATTGCTTTCTTGCAAGTTGACTACTAGCGGCTCTGTCAGTCCTTATGTTCTCAAGATGAAGGGTCATCTTGATCACTTGGACAAGCTTGGTCTCAAGATTGAACAAGAACTGGCTGTGGATATTATTCTCCAATCTTTACCTGAAGCTTATGATAGCTTCATTATGAATTTCAATATGCATAGTATGGAGAAGACTGTTTCAGAGTTGCATGGGATGCTGAAAATTGCTGAAAAGAACATCAAGAGTAACACCAAGGATGTTCTCATGGTTAATAAGGGAAAGGGGATGAAAAGGGTTGGAAAGGGCAAGGGCAAGGGCAAGGTCTTTAAAGGTTTTCAGAAGCCCAAGCCAAAGCCCAAGCCCAAATCCAAAGCTGAACCCAAAGCAAAGGAAGGAATTTGTTTTTTCTGTAATGAGCCAGGCCATTGAAAAAGAAATTGCAAGCTCTATTTGGATGATCTGAAGAAGAAAAAGGGTGGTGAGACTACCTCTTCAGGTATTCATGTTATAGAATTAAATTTATCTGCTTCTACTTCTGATTCTTGGGTATTAGGTACTGGATCAGGATCTCACATTTGTACAAATGTGCAGGGTCTAAAAAGGAGTAGATCATTGGCAAGAGGCGAAGTGTACCTACGAGTTGGCAATGGAGCAAGAGTTGCTGCTTTAGCTGTAGGAACTTATGAGTTACCTTTGCCTAGTGGACTTATTTTATCTTTAGAAAGTTGTTATTATGTACCTACTATGTGTAGGAATATTATTTTTGTTTCTTGTTTGGACAAGAAAGGATTTGAATTTATTATTAAGAATAATAATGCAGTATTTATTAAGATAACATTTTCTATGGATATGCTCCATGCACTAGTGGACTTTATGTTTTAGATGTCGAAGACACTAATGAAATGCCAATCTATAACGTTGATACAAAGAAGTCTAAATCTAATGATTTAAACTTGACCTACCTCTAGCATTGTCGTTTAGGCCATATAAATGAGAAACGCATTTCAAAGCTACACCAAAATGGGCTTTTAAATTCATTTGATTATGAATCATTTGATGCATGTGAATCTTGTTTACTTGGAAAAATGACTAAAACACCTTTTATTGGAAAAAGTGAGAGGGCTAATGACTTATTGGGCCTAATACATTCTGATGTATGTGGACCATTAAGCTCGACTGCTAGAGGTGGTTTTCAATACTTCATAACTTTCACGGATGATTTTAGTAGATATGGTTATCTCTATCTAATGAAACATAAATCTTAATCTTTTGAAAAGTTCAAATTTTTCAAGAATGAAGTACAAAATCAACTTGGTAAAAATATTAAAACACTCAGATATGATCGAGGTGGTGAATATTTAAACCAAGAATTTACAAATCATCTTAGAGATTGTGGGATTGTTTCACAATTGACTCCTCCAGGTACCCCACAATGGAATGGTGTGTCTGAATGTAGAAATCGAACTCTGTTAGATATGGTTCGATCTATAATGAGTCAATATGATCTTCCAATCTCATTTTGGGGATATGCTTTAGAAACTACTGCATTCATTTTGAATAGAGTTCCATCAAAGGTAGTTGAAAAGACACCATATGAGAAATGGACTGGAAAAACTCCTAGTTTGTCTTTTCTTAAGATTTGGGGCTGTGATGCTTTTGTGAAACGTCAAATCTCAGATAAACTAGCACCCAAATCTGAAAAATGCATTTTTTTTTTTGGATATCCTAAAGAAACTAAAGGATATTACTTCTATAATGCATTTGAGAACAAAGTGTTTGTGTCTCGGAATGGTGTATTTTTGGAAAAAGAGTTTATTTCCAAAGGAACCAGTGGGAGCACAGTGCAACTTGAAGAAATTCAAGGCCCACAAAATAGCATTGTACCTGATATGGAACCGCAGCTAAATCAATAAGAAGTTGTTGAGCCTGCACAAGTACCAAAAGGCCTAAGGAGGTCTGATAGGACACGTCAAATCCCCATGAGATATGGATTTCTCATAACTAGTGATTATGATGTGTTAATCGTGGATCAAAATGAGCCCACATCCTATCAGGAGGCCATAAATAGTCCTGACTCTGAGAAATGGCTTGAAGCCATGAGATCAGAAATGCAATCCATGTATGATAATCAAGTATGGACCTTGATTGACCCAAATGATGGTTTAAAAACTATTGGGTGCAAATGGGTTTTCAAAAAGAAAATCGACATGGATGGCAATGTGCATACCTTTAAAGCAAGACTGGTTGCAAAAGGTTTCAAACAAACACATGGTATAGACTATGATGAAACCTTTTCACCAGTGGCTATGCTAAAATCTATTCGAATTCTCCTTGCCATAGCTGCATACTATGATTATGAAATATGGCAAATGGACGTCAAAACAACATTTCTTAATGGAAATTTACTTGAGGATGTGTACATGACACAGCCAGAGGGTTTTGTTAGTCCTGAGAATTCTGGAAAGGTATGCAAGCTTCAAAGATCCATTTATGGATTGAAACAAGCATCTTGAAGTTGGAATCTTCATTTTGATGAAGCAGTCAAACAATTTGGCTTCATTAAAAATGATGATGAACCTTGTGTATACAAGAAAGTTATTGGGAGTGTTATTGTGTTTTTAGTGTTGTATGTGGATGACATACTACTCATTGGAAATGATATCCCTATTTTACAAAATGTTAAATCATGGTTAGGGAATTGTTTCTCAATGAAAGACTTAGGTGAAGCTGCTTATATATTAGGCATCAAGATCTATAGAGATAGATCTAAAAGGCTTATTGGCCTAAGTCAAAGCACTTATATTGATAAGGTATTGAACAGGTTTAATATGCAAGATTCCAAGAGAGGATTCTTGCCAATGTCACATGGCATTAGTCTCAGCAAGACTCAGTGTCCTATGACACAAGATGAGCGAGATCGCATGAGTAAGATTCCATATACTTCTGCTATTGGATCTATCATGTATGCAATATTGTGTACTCGACCTGAAGTTTCATATGCCTTAAGCACAACGAGCAGATACCAATCAGACCCAGGTGAAAGTCACTGGATAGCAATTAAAAATATCCTTAAGTACTTAAGAAGAACTAAGGATGCATTTTTACTGTATGGTGGTCAGGAAGATGAGCTAGTTGTAAATGGTTACACAGATGCCAGCTTCCAAACTGATAAGGATCATTTTTTATCACAGTCAGGATATGTGTTTTGTTTGAATGGAGGTGCAGTGAGCTAGAGGAGTTCCAACCAAGACACTGTTGCTGATTCTACAACAAAAGCTGACATAGCTGCCTCAGAAGCAGCTAAGGAAGCTGTTTGGATTAAGAAGTTCATAACTGGACTAGGTGTTGTTCCTAGTATATCAAATCCAGTGAACTTATATTGTGACAATAATGGAGCTATAGCCCAAGCTAAGGAGCCCAGATCACATCAGAGATCCAAACACATACTCAGGCGTTATCATCTTATTCGAGAAATTATTGAGAGAGGAGACATCAAGATATGCAGAGTACCTACAAATGATAATGTTGCTGATCCACTGACTAAGCCTCTTCCACAGCCTAAACATGAGAGTCATACTAGGTCCATGGGTATTCAATACGATGTTGATTGGGCCTAATGCAAGTGGGAGATTGTTAGTGATATGCACTAGGTCAATCATTTATGATTATGTATTGACTTTCTTGTTTTGTTAATAAAGAGGTATTATATTATCATTTGATTTTATGATAATTACATGAATGGTTAATTCTTACTAAGGCCATCAAGTATGTGACTTGATAGTAAAACCCTTAGATTAAAATAATACTTCTATTCTAATTATCCCTAGCCATTTATTCATTATATGAATTTTAAAGTATTAAGGCTAGTATGATGTTGATTGATGGTTATGTTTTACTAATCATAAATATGAGATATTAAGTCAACTCATAGGTACATGATGAAAGATCATGTACTGGATTGACCCACTATGAGAATGCTACATAGATTATTGTCATAAATATTTCTTATCACAATAATTTTATTTTGATCCTTTGACCTTGAAATCATCATGGATTTCCACATAGCTATTTTATGTTTTGACACATTCTAACATTGTCTTTAACCGGACGATTAAAAGGATGTTGTTGGATATAAAATTAGTTATGTGAGGAATGTGAGTGATTTAGAAGGAATTTATCCCTCCTTAATATGAGAAAGATATCTAAACGCCCCTTGATGAGATAGACTGAAGGAAAATGCATGGCCATGCTGAAATGAATTGATAAAGAGTTATCATTTTCAATCTACTTGGAATCAAGTCATAATATTGAACTATATAAGGATGACATTCTATGCCTTATGTTCAATTAAGATATCATGTGATAAAGGGACAATAAAATTCACTGTAATTAGGTTATATCGGATTATTGACTTCACATGACTTGGGTAGTCATAATGTCTTGCTAGAGGCCACTTATGACTTATAAGCCTAAATAGAGATTTAGGCCCACTGCCAATGTTATGTGAACCTACAGGGTCACACACTTAGAACAAGCCCAAAACAGATATGGGTTTAATAAGCCCAAACTAAACTCTGTGGAAATAAATAATTAAAGTGTTTTATTTATTTATTTATTTGTTTATTTATTTAAGATAAATGTTATTTTAAATAAATAAATAAGATATTATTTTTGATTTGTTTTTTAAACAAAATCATAATATAATAAATGGAAAATTACCAAAAGGTCATTGGTAAGTGAAACCCTAATTTGGAGTCTATAAATATGTTATATTCTCTAGGGTTTCACACACTTGTTTTTCTTGCCTCCAAATTCGTCTTCTTTCCTCTTAGAAAACAAAGACAGAGTTTTTCCTTTTGTTCTTGATTTGTGAGACAGTCAAGGAGGTTGCTAGCACACACACTCAAATTCGTTTTGTGAAGGGTTGTTCGTGTGGATACCTATAGAGGACGCATCCTTTTGGAGACGTCTTGATCCGAATAACCAAGCCAAAAAAGCTCGAGGTAAGGTGTCACTGGTGTGAACCTCCTCTCATCCTTCCAGAGAATCTTGCCTCTTCTACATTTTGTTAAGATTTTAAAACCCTAGATTTAATCAAATAGTTGAATTATATGGATCCAGGCTTGGGAACGTGATAAAATTTTAATTTTTTCGCTGCGTTTGTATCACGAACCCAACATCAGACTCCCTCACAAGAACAGAACTGGCCTTTCGACGGGCGTCCTCCTCCGCAGCAAGTTTGGCAAGATCTGCTGGAGTTATCCGGCCTAACGCCCCTAAGTCCAGTCCCGAGTCTTGGGAGAGCAAGATCCTCTTGCACTCAGCCTGATAAGCTTTAACCCCCCTACCATGCCCTGATATGCCTTGTTATCATTTGCTCAAGATTTCTCAAGCTCCGTCAGCCTCCTTTGGAGCTCAGCGATCTGAAGATCTTGCTCCTCGATCCTCCTCGTCAGCTGGGCCTGCCTATGTTCCAACTCAGAAACCTTCTTTTGATTTGCCTCAGCATCAGACTTGGCCTTAGCATATCTTATCTGGCAGTGCTCCAGAGCTGCCTTCGTGCTATCCAGCTTCTTCTCAAAATTGATGGCTATGGTCCCCACCTCAGTTTCTTTTAAGCTGTACTGGCTCTTCAGGTAGAAGTACTGATCCTTTGCCAGCAGCAAGGCCTGAGTCATCTGCCAAAAACCAATAGTTAAACAAGAGAAACATGTACAATAACTACATCAAGTGGCAGAAGCTAGCTTACCTCCAATGACTGGCCAATCATGGAGTCCAGCAACCCATCTAGGCCCTCCTCGGACCAACGCTGCATGTCACCGGGCAGCCTCAGCGACACGTCATACTAGTCCTGTACTTGGATGTTGGAGATACTCTAGGGTTTCATCCGCTTTAATATCCAACCCCTCATATCCGGACACCTAAATAATCGTGGGCACTGAACATAGATTTCTTCATCCAGCCCCTCCGCATTAGACCCCGAATCAATCAACTGCCTCTTTCTTCGACCAACCTGCTCCGGTCGTTCACTTTCCACTGGTGCTTTGCCCTTGGGGTCGGCGAGAACCGCTTCTGGGGTCAAAGGAACTTCAAGTTTCGGAGAAGGAGCGACCTACACCTCCTCCACAGCAACCGGCTCATCAACTAAGGAAATCCCACCCGCAAAATCAAAAAAGTCAGCCATCTACAGTTGGAAAAATAAAGCAAGTCAGAAAAATAGCTCAAAGAAAAACAAACATACCAGGGGAGTGATCGCAACTCGGACAGACTCTCCATAAGTACCTCCTAGACGTATCCTCCGCTTATCGAGCTTCTGCAAGTCCATCAAGATGTAGCCACAAAACTAGCTCCATATCAGGGTCAGAAAGTTTCGCTGGATGGGTCACTTTATGACACTCGTCCGACCACATCCTCCGAACGTCTAAGAAGTCCGACTAATGCTCCATAACAAAAAAATGGTATCTCCACTTCTTGTGGAGATCCAGAAGCTTTACTAAGAGTGTATGATTGGGCACAGCCAACAGGGAGAACATCAGCTCTCCCTTCTTCGTAGTCAACTTGTACAAGTATCAGAAGACATTTAGATCGGGGTCCCTACCCTCTTCATGCATCAATTGGATGAACCCAGTTAGTATCCTATAGTTATTCAGATGCAGCTGACCGGGCGCTATATTATTCCTATTGAGAAATTCTTTTACAAAGGGATCTAGAGGAAATTTCAAACTCGCCTCTAACTGGTCAAAATATACAACTAATCTACTTAGCCCTAATAAGGGGTATGGGCCCTAAACCTCCTATCTACGGTGTGAAGGGCGTAATCAGCGAGGATATAGAACTGCCGCTGGTACCACCCCAGTAACTCACTATCTACATTGGAGACAAAAAGGTCAGAACTAACTTCTTCCCTTGGAGCCATAATGGAGAAAGGAAACACACAATAATAGAAAGGAGAAAAAAGAGGAAGGAGAAAGCTGAAAGAATCACCTAGTCACCACAAGCAAGAACTACAGTAGGGAGAAATGGAAACAGTGGAGGCGATAGCAATGCAGCAAAGGCAAAATGACAAAAAAGTAAAAGAAGCAAAATATGCCAGTTAACAAGTGCAACAGTATTTATAGAGACACAGAAGGATTTGGAAGCACGCCATTAACTGCCCTCATTATTGTTGTGTTCCTCCCTAGGCCACCAGGGGCCTTTTAGGGAATAAAAAAGCCTATTAGATGAGGAGTCATAACAACGGCGGCACAAATGCTTTGTCTACTAACATACGAAATGATGTATCACTCATGCAATTTCAATTACTCACACAATTTCAATCACGAATCCCTAAGAGTTGAAGCGATGCCACTATATGTTGGCCCGCCCACATTTCGACTGTGCCGCTTCATCAAGCGACTTGGAATGCATTTCAAGCAGCATTTTCAGCCCATTCTAGGTATCCGAGCATCTAAGTCCAGTGACTAAAGCTAGCACCCTCAGGTCACTTTTGTAGTATTGAGGTTCTGAGCATGTAAGCCTCACGTCCCTGAACCGAGCATCTAAGTCTCGCGCGTCTAAGTCCAGTGACTAAAGCTGGCACCCTCAAGTCGCTTATATAGTACTGAGGTTCCGAGCATGTAAGCCTCGCGTCCCTGAACCAAGCATCTAAGTCCAGTGACTAAAGCTGGCACCCTCAAGTCGCTTCTATAGTACGAAGGTTCCGAGCATGTAAGCCTCGCGTCCCTGAACCGAGCATCTAAGTCTCACGCGTTTAAGTCCAATGACTGAAGCTGGCACCCTCAGGTCGCTTCTATAGTACTGAGGTTCTAAGCTCATAAAGCCTCGCGTCCATGCACCGAGCATCAAAAATCCAGTGATGACTGGTTCCGTCATATTGTTTCCAAACTGATAAGTTAATCTATTATTGTGCTTATACGCACTTAGCGGATATCCCAGCTCTACAGATTACGATTCAGTGACAATCATCCAGATACTCGGCGTCGAGCTCTACTCGTGACTGAGGCTGGCCACCTCAGCTCACTGGCCTCTATTACCATTTTATTCTCTTATAAGAGCATTAGTATCCTACCCGGACGCAATGGACATGAATATCCGAATACCCCGAGGGGGACTCTTGATACCATCCAGAATGTTCCTGCCTAATTAGGGGCCCCTTACCCCCTAAATAGGGACACTTGGATAAGCAAGAAGGCAGAACTGTCCGGAATGGGGACTACCCCAAAGTGGAGTCCTAAGCACAAAAGGAACACTTTCCTACCAAGATTATAATTCACTATTCCAAACGGAATTTGTCTCCTTCCAGGTTTGAGTATTACTATATATAGAGCCCTACATCCCTCACAAGGGATCATCTCATTCTCGCATATTCAAGCTATCTTGCATTCTCCTTGCTTTTGTTCTCTAACTTAGGCATTGGAGTGTTCGTGGGGACCCTCCCCACCTCTCACCTTACCTTCTGTTCGTGGATTGCAAGACATCAAGCCCAAGAGTTCTGGAACCAATTATCACCTCCATTATTTACATAACACCACCAAATTAATTTCAAACAACAACACAAGCCAATCAGTTACCCCTTAAACATCCAAAACATGCTTGAAGTTGGGTTAAGTGACCCAAACTTAGGCACTAAAATTTACAAAAGGCCTGAAGAGCAGTGACAAAGCCAATGAAGCAGAGGCTCATAACAGAACTATAGTGGGAGAGATTTGAGTCTTACTTAATCATCGGTGTAGAATCGGAGCATGCTGCTGCTTCCAATTCCGCCAAAGGAGGTGGTAGATGCTGCAACAATGGAGGATCCAACACGGGGGCATTTCTGTTTGCCAGCTGTGGCAGTGGTGGAGCTATGACGAGAGGATGGGAAGTGGAGGAGGAGAGGGTTTGTGGCTGAAAAGGGAAAAAAGAAAAAGAAATAAATAAAAATATTTTGGTTAATTGTATGAATAGTGAAAGGTTATAAAGGAACTTACAATTACTCCTTGCAATAGGCTTCCTCCATTATTTTGATAATAAATTGCATAGAAGTACCATAGGCGACATCCAGAATTTTGGTCACATGTTCACGACTTTGTCCTCTGAAAAGACATGCAATTGCAAGAAATATTCTTTTCCCTTCAGAACCTAGTCCATCATAACTTATTTTTAAAACCTTGTGAATTTCAGGAAGGTGGATGTCACTTAATCTTTTTCAACATGCTCTCCCAATCTTCGTCACTTTTACGAAACAATGCAGAACCCAAAACTTGGAGAGCCAATGAATTGCCTTTCCCGTAACTTACCACCTTTTCTGCTTGCAATAGAAGATCACTTGTAGGACAATCTTGTTTGAAGGTATTCATGCTAAAAAGCTGAAGAGCTTCAGGAGCATTCAGTTCCTGCATTTTACAAATCTAATCACCAGCAATGTTAACGAGAACTCGCTGATTTCTACTAGTGACAATAATTCTGCTCCCTAGACCAAAAATGTTAAACATATCAGCAAACAATAGTTCTTTCAATTGTCTGGAATCCTCTGCATCATCAACAACAACAAGAACTTTCTTCCGAAAAAGACGATTCTCTAAAAATGACAGGCGTAAATCAAGAGTGCTTGCAGTTGAACATTCTTTCTGTAACAGTGCTGAAAAAAGTTGGTATTGTAACTGTGTACAATTTCTCTTCAATTGTTCTCTAACATTTGAAAGAAAGCAGCAGCTTTCAAATTGAGGAAAGATTTCATCATAAATGGCTCTAGTAATAATGGTCTTACCAAGACCACTCATGCCCCCTATTCCAACATATCTAACATCGTCTGATGATTCTAAGCATAATAGAGACTTAATTACTTCAACTCTTGATTCAAAACCAACCAAGCCTTTGTAGTAAAATTTGGGAGCCATTCGATTCAGCTTTTCCAGAATATCATCTATCTGACCTGGTAAACATGAGAAATCAATAAATATTATAAAAAATCAGAACCGCCAATTTAAATCTTCCTTGATTCTTTCAAATTGCCACTTAAAAAAATTATTTCAAAGAATATCCAATCAAAGGTTTTTTTTCAATTAAAAAATTAATAAATAGCGTGATTTATTTTTATTTTGTTAGGTTAAAATTTATATATATAATCATTTCAATTTATTTGAAAAAAAAAAAAGAAAAAATAGGAAGTAGTATCTATTTTAAAATTATAATATATGTACAGCCCATTCCATAAATCTCAATGAGCAAGAACTGGAAATGTTCTTTAATTCTTTAGCTTCTGACACGGTAAACATGGTAAAAATGAATGTTTATTACTGACAACTTCTAACTTCCTCAAATCTTTCACATTGCCATTTAATTTAAAAAGTTGTTTCAAAAATATTCAACTGAAGGTTTCTTCTCAATTCAAAGAAGATGATACATTTTAAATATTGCTATCACATTCGATTGAAGGCTACTGATGGAAGACTCATTGCCAACAGATTTTGATTTGTTAATCCTTTAGTCCTTTTTTTTTTTTTAATTATTCAAAGAACATTCGTTATGAAAAATTTCAAAGAATTTTACCAGATGACAAAACGAATCCCATCCACTCAAATTAGCAACTTCCTCCAAAGCTTTCCTCCAGTTCTGCACCTCATCTGAATTTTCATATTTCTCAAATGCAGTTCCAAAGCTACCAGTTTGCTTACGAATATCAGATGGATCAACTTGGTATAACACCGGTATAATAATTTGGCCATTTTTTTTCCTACAATCAAGAATCTTTACAAGTTCCCTCAAACACCATTTCGAAGTTGCATAGTTTTTTGAAATAACAACAACTGAGATTTTGGACTGCTCAATTGCCTCGAAAAGTGCTGGTGAAATCTCTTCTCCTCTCATAAGTTTGTTGTCAATGAAAGTTAGAATGGTGTTTTGATTCAAGGCATTATAGAGGTGGCTAGTAAAATTAGGACGAGTACCTTTGCCTCTAAAGGTAAGGAAAACGTCATATTTTGTTGGCGGACAGTTAGTGGGACATGAGGATTGATGAGAAGAAGATGATGCAAAAGAAGAAGAAGAAGCAAAATATGAAGATCGATTCATGGTAATTAAAAATATAATTAGGACAAACAGAGTGGTGGCTGAGTGTAAATAAATATTGAAAAACTGTTGGAGAGGAGATAAAAACACTTTTATATAGAAGAGAAATGTTTTGAAGAAATATTTGTATTTATGGCACAAATATGGAAAAAAAAAGTTAAAAAATAATTTAAAAAGGAAGTAACTTGAAAAATGATGAATGTCGGTGATTTAAAGAATTAATTAAAGCACATAATTTTTAATTGGAGACAACCACATCGTATTATTCCCCCTTTCGGGAAGTACCAAAGACTCAGCAAGTCAACTTATGCCCACTTTTGTAAAGCTGCGGCAACAATGAACCGAATCTCCGTTTCGGGGAATAATGGAAAAAGCGGGCTCCTTGATGTAAGGCAAAAGGAGGAGAGAACAGAAGAAGGGAAATAATCTAATTTTTTGAGTAAAGATTGAGGTCTAATATCAAAAAATGAATCCAATTATATTAATTAAGTTGGCATAAATTGAGCACAAAAGAGCTCTAAGTATTATTAATAAAAATGAAAAAGATGATGAAGATACAATCAAATTATCAACAGAAACAAAAACGTTATGTGAAATCTTCAAAAAGAAGATTTGTGAAAAAAAAAAAAAAGAAAAAAGAAAAAAAACATGAGGGCAAAAAGCCACACCAATAACTCAACAATACAAATCAAAAGAATTGACTTTATAAATTGAGTCAGAAAGGCTTCTTGGTTGCTCTCTTAGAGAGAGTGTCCTAATATAACGCCTAAGGTTTTTTTGAAGATCTCTTTTTTATGACTAGAGACAGTCTTCCATGCACCATTATCATCATCCACTTGATTAGCCTAGGAAACATGAGTAGCTGTATCTTTAAAAATTACCTCACACCATATCTCTATTCTGCTCAAAGTCCTCATGTTGAGCAACATTGTCAATAGCATGATCAGGAAGCCTCTCCGCATTACCCCATTTTAGACTGTCAACATTAGACTGAACCATAACAGGCAAGCCATCAACTTCCACATCATGTAAGCCATCATGTAAATTATGCATGAAATGGTTAAATATTAAAACTTAGAGTATTTAATTACTATAATAAAAAAAAGTAAGATTTAATTAGGTTGTATAAGGGTCAAAATAATATAAAAATTAGAAATATAAAATATTATATGTTAAGTTAGTATTTAAGAGGGGAAAGCTCAACTTTGGTTTTGGTTTTTCGGTTCAATATAATTCATGACAATATGGTTATATTTCGACTACGACTAGCCTACCGCAAATGCACAGGTCGAAAAGTAATATAGTAAAGAGTAGAGTATCATTCCCATGAGAATTGAGAACTAAGCACCTGTTAGTTCTAGTTGCATTTTTTAAAAGCTTCTGAATTGAATGTGAATAAAGCAACTAATAAACTAAAATAACAAGCAACTATTGACAAGTAAAATAAGAAACTAATAAAACTAGCAAATGAAATAATAACTAAGCTAAATAATGGTGGAGGGAAACTAGTTATAAGAGCAATGTTGTCGGAGATTAAGAACCACATTATCATCAAGTTAAATGATAGATTTATTCAACCCAAATGCATGTCTCAAGTTTTCCAAAGATCATTGAGCACTCTTTCTCAAGTAATACTCAACTTAACATGCATATGAATCAATTGAAACTCAAAGTTATGGCTTAACTCTCATCATCACTATAAAAATAAGCCAACATCAAGCATATAAGGCATTAAGGAAAACCCATAAGAGAATTAAATAAAGTTAAGCTTTCTCAAGTCGTTTAACCATTTTAACTTGTGTTTGTGGGTCTATTAGATCCACCATTTCTCAATGCATAAATCTAAACTAAAGATGAATGTGACCATAATACAACATTCAACAAATCACAACAAACACAATATTAAATATAAATGGAGAATAGATCTATCAAATAAGTCTCAAAATCCCAACAACATAAAGTAAACTAGCTAAACATGGCTTCAATATCCATCATTCAATCACAATACAACCCAAGTAAATGATAAAATTATATAAACAACAAAGAAAGGAGGACAAATGTTATCAAGGAACTTTAAAGGCCTTCAATGGGTGCCTCCTCTCCAAGTTTCTCTTCTTTTCCTCTATCTTCTTCTTAGGTGAATTAGGTTTTGATTTGATCTTTAGAATGAGGTTTCCAACCCCCTAAATTAGGCTTTTAGTTCCTTATTTATAGCCTTCACAAATGACCCTTGATTTTTCCTCAAAATAAGTGTGTGCCAACTCAAAAATCAACCCAAAAATATTTTGAATTGAGTGTTTCATGATCATGATGTTTTTTGCGATCATGACAAAAGGTTCAATAGTACAAGTCTGTGTCGCAATCGTGATCATGATAGAAATGTTCAATCGCGAGGGACCTGCGATCACAACAGAAACCCAACTCTTCTCCTTTAATCTATTTTTGCTCCTTTCATGCTCATTTGGCCACTAAACATCTCCAAATCCTCTTTTCCCTAGAAAAGTGAAATAAAATATAAAAGTATATAATTTTATAACTTAATTAACCTAAATGTAACCTAAAATAAATAAATTCATGTTAACATGATTACTAAAGCTATATGCAAATTAGCACCAACAAGTTCATTTCGAAAGAAGTCAAAAGGTCAATGGAGATTTTTATTTTCATTTTTTGGGATAGTTCAAGTTCTTCAAGACCACATATAGCCCCAACCCTTTTTTTTAATTTAAAAAAAAAAGTGATCAGTGGCATTTAATGCCAATTAGCAATACAGACGTCGAACAACATTCCACAATGCCGATTTTTGCTAAAAATTGATTTTTTACATTGAAAATTAATTTTTTTTATTTTTTCATTGGTCCAGGACACCACTTATTATTATTATTTTTTTCACATAAATTTATATGGAAAAGCCTCATGCAAATTCAATACATTGTCCATTTCACCACATAGTTTAACACATTCATTAGGCTTATAGATTAACACATAGTTGGAAAGGCCACTTGAAATTTATTTTTTTTAATATATATAAGTTGTCCATTTTGCCAAAGAGAATGGCAAAATGGACACAAAATTTTTTAAAAAAATAATAATCTTTAAGTCATTTTGCCATTTGGATTGGAGAAAATGCCCATTTCACCAATCCAAATGGCGAAATGGCTAGAGAGAGGACACAGGCCCACCACCTGAATAAAAACTATTATAAATTAAGAAATTTTTTTAAAACAACCATAAAAAGGGAAATTTTTACAAAACCGCCATAAAAAGGTGATAAGTTTTAGATTTTGCCATAAATAAAATGGCAAATAACTGAAATTGAAGAAATCTTTGAAGTTGGGATTTTTCCACATGTGAAGATGCCCACATCAGAAAACTATATCCCATGCACATTCCCATGCATTGGTTCTTAATGCCCAATGAATGAATGGATGCAATTTATGGATGGAGTATCAAAATTTTATTATGCATTGCTCTAACGTTGTTTTATTGTTTTGCATGAATAAAACCCCAAGAGAAAAGTTGGTTTAATTGAATGCTTAGATTGTTGAGAAACATTTCCAGCAAGTAATGATAATTTAGAATTTAATTTGATTGCCTAACTCTTAATTATCTTTAGTGAAGAAGACAAGATAAGTTTTTATAGACGGTGTCACTTGATAACTCTGAATTATATTTTTGTAGTGGAAACTACATCGATGAGAAGAATTAAGTGAATGGGTGGGGTTTCCATCACAAACACTTTGAAGATTAAATCAGTATTTATGAGGAAAATAATAATAGAGCTAGTAAAGTAGAATAATAGATATTGAATAAGTGTTGAATGAATGTATGATAAGGTCATGAGAATGATAGTCATGGCTTCATGTAGAGTGATGTTATATGGAGATCAATGATCATGAATGATATGAGATGTATATATAGGGAGGAATACACATAAACTTGAGAGGAATAGGATTCCTTGGTCTTGTAGGACTTGGTCTCTCTTTGGTATGTAGGAATTAAGTCTTTTTCCTTATTGATGGAGAATTGTAGTCCTTATTGGAATAGATGATGAATACATGATATCAATAATTATTAAAATAGGAAAAAAAAGGTGTGGAAGCCATAAAATTCTAAATTGTGATATCTCATTAGAGAGGTTAACTTTGTCATGAGTTATAGGACAAAGAACTTTGGTTGAATTCTTTGCAAGTTAATGGGGGCTTGCAGGATAGTTCAATGTATGATTGATGAAGTTGAGTATGATGAGAGACTTAAGTGCTTTGCGCTCAACACAGATAGTGATTTGTGAATTACTAAGTATGAGATTATATTTTGTAACAAGAGGTTTCAAAGTTGTTGTTGTGCAAGTGAAAATTTCATTTTCAGTGGAAATATAATAGTGTTGATGCATATTGAGGCAAACAAGTGTGCATTCTATAGACTATTCTTTGAATAGAAACTCAAAATGGAATTCTTGAATGCGTTTAATAATATTGTTTTGGATGAAATTTTATTTTTCCATCAAGAAATGAACTGCATATTGCATGATTTATCGAAATCACTAGATCACAAGACTACTAGCACGCATTCCAATTGATTGAAGGTAATCAAATGCAAGCAATTTGTCTAATTGTCCCAAAATTAAAAGAAATCAATCAAATGGGATATAGTTTTTCATATTCAAAAGTTACAAAAAATTTCAATCAAAACTATAGGACAATTGATAGAAAGAAATGGTGGAATTTTAGGTGCCTTAGTAAAAATATAATAAAAGTGGTTCAAGAGGATTTAGTCATATAAATTAATGATGTTGTTGCTTTTTTTTAATTAGGGAGAGGAAATGTAAGGATTAAATTCAGGGAATTATACCACTAAACTTCTCAACTTTTGTTATTATTTTTATTACTAAAACATTGTACTTTTAAGAACAACAGTTAGCAATAAAAATATCCCATCTCAAGTAGTTGTAATTTACATGTATCATACCATCATTCTAAGCAAAAAAATTGGTCATATACGTACCATCATTCTAAGCTAATTCCTACAAAAATAAATAATGGTATAAAATGAAGTTTAATTGTGATGGCTTTCAATTGATTCTTGAAATGATAAAAAGATAAACATATTATTTTATTCTCTTTAACCTATGATGTAGTTTAGCTCATAAGTTGCATTATATAGCAGAATTATTACACCATACCATAGCATATTTATTATTATATTATATATAGATAGCTCAAAAAGATTTTTATTTCAAACTCATAATTATTACACCATACTATAGTATACCTACTACAGTTGCCATCTGAGATCTTGTGCTACACTTAGAGCAGTGATAGAAGTGAATGATCTTATGCCAAGAGTAGTCCATATGCTCAAGGAACTACCACATGATGATTGGTAGCACCTATGCTTTTATTTTGTAACATCCTTAAAAGCATAGGAGGTGTTGCTATAAGTAGAACCTCTATAGGATGGTTGGTAGCTCTAGTTCTTTTATTTTGTAGCATCCTTAAAAGCATAGGAGGCCTTGCTATGAGTAGTTATTTTCCTAGAGTCACTAATGTAGCTTGGCTGGCAACTCAAGAGAATTTGTATTGTATCATGACCTTAAATGCATAAGAGGCATTACTACGAGTAGTTAATGTGCTTGAGTAACTTATGTAGCTTAGCTGGTACCTCTAGAGCTTCTATATATTAGCATCCTTAAAAGCATAAGAGGCATTGCTCCAAGTAGTACTTGATCTATTAAAGGAATTTAACTCACTCCAAAGCTCTTGTGCAGCATCATAAGAAGCATAGGAGGCATTGCTATAAGTAGTCAATGAGCTTGAATAACTCATGTAGCTTGGCTAGTGGCTCTAGAATTTTTGTATTTTAGCATCCTTAGAAGCATATGAGGTGCTACTACAAGTAGTACTTGATCTATTAAAGGAATTTAACTCACTCCAGAGCTCTTGCATAGCATCATAAGAAGCATAAGAGATGTTGCTACAAGTATTTTATGAGCTAGAGTAACTAACGTAGCTTGGCTAGTAGCTCTAGAGCTTTTGTATATCAAAATCCTTAAAAGCATAGGAGGCGTTGCTAGGAGTAGTTAATGTGCTCAAGTAACCCATGTATCTTGGCTAGTAGCTGTAGATGGCAGGGTTTAGCACACGTCCAAGATTTTAGCATCCGCGACACTGTTTAGGCTCAAGGCCTTAGAGAATACACTAACCATTGTCACAAAGACATGGCGTGGAGATGAGGAGTTGCCACCCAGGGTAATAACTAGGAAAAATCAAAAAGGTGGTACTCCGTTCCCTAAAAGAAAGCTAGCACTACAACCAGGAGATTCTAAATACGAAATACTAACTTCTCTTAGTCTCGTGTTCATTTAGAATAATTTTATAAATGATTATTTCATCCTCTAATTACATGCAATTGTATTAAACCCTATTTAGCATCCATCTAACCCTAAGCATCTAGTTAATAAAATTACACATAAAAAATGCACTCAAGATCGCGTTGTCCCTAAGTTTAAACTATGTTAATTTTATTAAAAAGTTAGCTAGATTTACATTTTATTTACAAGTGAGAAAGGGAGTAAAGGTGGGCCTACATTTTTATTAATTCATGAGCCTAGATCTATTTATTTTAGTTTGTCTAAAGAATGGGCTTAAGTCTATTCAATTTTAAAGGAAAATTAAATTAATGAGCATAAGTCTAACTTGATTTTATTTTAAGTGAAATGTGGGCCTAGGTCTATTTATTTTAAAAGAAATGAAATTAAGTGGGTTGAACTAAGTCTAAACAAGTTTTAATTAACTAAGTGGGCCTAAAATCTAATTAACCTAATGGACCTAAGTTGATTTTAATTATTTAAAGGCCTAAACCATTTTTAAACCTATTTATTAAGTGGGTTAGACCTAAATGTGGGCTTGGGGCCCAAAAACATAAAAAAAAAACATAACAAAATCAAATCAAAACACATTCACATATGATTCTAAAAAACCTAATTTAATTACATACAAACCCTAATTAACTAAAGCCACCATTAATTTTAATTAATTTTACCCAATGAACCTAGTTTTACTAATTAATTTTAAACTACAGAAAATTAAATCTTTCACTATTCCCATTACTGGGGCTATTACAAACTACGTACAAAATTAAAATTTAACAATTATACAGCCATGAATTAAAAAACTACACAGGATACCAAAATACAAAATAAAGATAAAAAATCCTAAATTCTACTGGAAAATAATACATGTTCTTCCTTGGCATTTCATGGACCTTTTGTTCATCTAAACACAGACAGTATCCTCCTCAATCCTCATACGGACATAAAAAATAAAAAAAAACAAAAGTAATCAGATTAGTAGAGCAATTGAATAATCAAAACAATAACAAAATTAAAAGAAAATAAAAAAATCACAAAAAAAAGAAAAAAATAGAAAATAATGGAATAGAAAAGGACACTGATGATTTTAGATGTTGTGCAAATGCTTTAAGATAGCCCCTTAGATTGGATAATCACCATTGAAATTGAATTGTTGATGATTCTGGACTGGAACTAAAAAAACAATGTTGGACTGTTCTTGTTGAAAGAACCATATAAAAAAGCTTTGACAAAAAAAATTGAAGTTTTTTTATGCACAAGGTGTCCTCAGTGGTGTCTAAATTTTTAGGGTTTATGTATGAGTCTTCGTCTTTGTGTCTGTCTCCCAACAAAAAATCTCCTCCCAAAAAAGTTCCACCCTCGCATGCATGCGCAGAGTCTGCTTGTATACTGACTTCCTCCTTCAGAGGAACAGACTTATCTCATCTCATCTGATGATAGCGTCTATTTTTTATTTCAAAAACTTACGCGTTTAAAAACCTTATCAGATAATAATAAAGATAAAATTGAATTTTTCAACCAATTTAAACACTAAAAAATTGATAAAAAATACATGAAAATTTGAAAAAATAGGACTTTTACATGTCGACATTGTGCAATGTTGATCGGCATTACACAATGCCGATCATCATTTTAAATGCCAATCCTAATTTTAATTTTTTTTAACTTTTACTTACCAAAATACCCCTGAAAAATTAAATTCCTTGTAATCAAATCTTAAAAATGCTGCAATTTAGTCCCTAAAGTCTAGAAAATCGACAACCAAGTTCAATTTTTTGAATGAATTTCATCATAGAGGCTTACGTCACAATTGTGCACAATTGCATCCCAAAATTGGGTGCTTACAGTAGCTCTAGAACTTTTATATATTAGCATCCTTATAAGCATAAGAGGTGCTACTCTAAGTAGTACTTAATCTGTTAAAGGAATTTAACTCGCACCATAGCTCTTGCGCTGCATCATGAGAAACATAGGAGGCGTTAATGCGAGTAGTTGACTTAGTAAAGGAACTTAATGGGCGCCATAGCTCTTTTTATCTATTCTAAAAGTTAAAGTGGCTATTATCTTTTATAGTATAACATGAATGGTCAAATATTTTACCTTGATCCGGAAGCTAATGTGCATTGTTCATTAACCTCTAACTCTTGTTTGCAAGATTTTCTCATTTTCACAACCCAAGTTTAGTAAGGTTTAACATAAATTTTGAAGGGAGAGGAGGTTAAATCAGAATAGGAGATGAAGTGCTCAAAGAGGTGTGCCGGATAAGGTGGAGAAATATCTACGTAGTCAATAGGTGTCTTGACTAGGTTTCAACTGCACATGGTGTATTAGTTGTGGTTGAATTAAAGAGTGTCACCAAGAATTGATTTGGGATGTGTAGTTGGGTTACTAAGGTCAATATGTTTACAAAATTTAAGTCAAGGTGGAGATTTGTTAGGTTTTTTACTTAAATTAAGTTGTGAATTTTATAGAGATTTTATTATTTTGAGGTTTTGGATCAAGTCATGGTTGTGCTTAGGTTGTGTTGAGGTGTTTATTATGTCTAATAAGCAGCACGACCTCAACATGGTCATGTTGGTGCCTATGTTAAGATGTGCCACTTAAGACACATCAGTGTCATGGTTGTGCCGAGAACTATCATTTAGTCCAAAATGCAGCATGGCTTAAAGCACGGTCGTGAGACGAACAGTATTATTGGCCTTAATTTGAGAAGCTATTTTTTCATCTAGTTTTGACCCTTTTTGTATTAGACTTGGATTAGGAATAATTCTAAGACTTCCTGAATAAGTTTACCTGTTGACAAAGTCTTAGTGATTTATTTAAGTTTGAGCGGTGGGACTTTGGGATCTTATGAGTTTCTTGTATTTTTCTCTATGATTTATAGAGAGGTTCTCTAAGGTTTTGATAGGGGTGGAGAGTAGTGACATGTGACACAAGACATAATGTAGAAGTGTTGTGTGGTGGAAACCAAGAAGCCAAGAGCATAAGAAAACTTAGGGTTGTAAGTTTGAGTGGTAGGACTTTAGGATATTTATGAGTTTCTTGTATTTTTCTCTATGGTTTATAGAAAGGTTCTCTAAGGTTTCTAAGGGGGTACAGAGGAGTGTGAATTCTTCTAGTTTATATAAAAGATTAATACAAAATTATGGATTTGGGACAATTTATTGTATTGATGTATTTCTCATATAGTGAAGAATTGGTATCTCTTTGTGGATGTAGACAGTTAAAAGCTGAACCACATTAAATTCTTGTGTGCTCTTATTTTTTTTATTTTAGTTTTTTTATCTTGACATATTTATTAATTGGTTTAATTGGGAGGATCTTTTTCCAACAAGTGGTATCAAAGCTTTGGTTGGAAATCAATAAACCTGTCAAGTGGTTCATCATCATTTTTCACAATAGAAAAGTTTAATGGAAAAATCAATTTTACCCTTTGGCAAAAAAGGGTAAAAGATCTCCTAGTTTAGCAAGGTTTAGCATAAGTGTTAAAAGGAAAGGAAGTGAAATCATAATGGGAGATGAAGAGCTCAAAGATGTCATGAATAAGGTAGAGAAATCTCCATGGAGTCAGTAGGTGTCTTGATTGGGTTTCAGCTGCACATGGTGTATTGGCCGTTATTGAATCCAAGGGTGTCACTAAGAATTGATTTGAGTTGTGTAGTTAGGTTACTAAGGTCAATATATTTACACAATTTAAGTCAAAGGTTGAGATTTATTAGGTTTTTTACTTAAATTGTGTTATGAATTTTATAGAGATTTGAGGTTTTTGAGGTTTTGGATTATGTCACAGTTGTACTTAGGCTGTGTTAAGGTGTTTATTATGTTTAGTTAGGAGCACGACCTAAGCATGGGCATATTGGTGCCTGTGTTCGGATGTGCCATTCTATCCAGAAGGTGACACGGCTAGAGACATGGTTGTGTCATGGCTATGTTAGAATCTGTCATTTAGTCCAAAAAGCAACATGGCTTGAAGCACGAGCATGACACGACCGTGTGGCAAACAGTATTGTTGGCCTTAATTTAAGAAGCTATTTTTCCTCTAGTTTTAACCCTAATTGTATTAGACTTGGATTATAAATCATTTTAAGACTTCGTGAACAAGTTTACTTGTTAACAAAGTCTTAGAGGTTTATAAATTAAAGGGTTTTTCAAGAAGTGATAGACATATAAAAAAACTTGGGGTTACAAGTTTGAGTGGTGGGACTTTAGGATATTGTGAGTTTTTTATGTTTTTCTCTATGGTTTATAAAGAGGTTCTCTAGGGTTTCTAGAGGGGTGGAGAGTAGTGACACGTGACACCAACCATAATGTAGAGGTGTTATATGGTGGAAGCCAAGAAGTCAAGAGCATAAGAAAACTTGGGGTTGCAAGTTTGAGTGGTGGGATTTTAGGGTATTTGTGAGTTTCTTGTGTTTTTCTCTATAGTTTATAAAAAGGTTCTCTAAGGTTTCTAAAGGGGTGGAGAGGAGTGTGAATTTTTCTAATTTATATAAGAGGGTAATAAAAAATTATGTGTTTAGGACAATTTATTGTATTGATATATTTCTCATATAGTGAAAATTGGTATCTCTCTGTGGATGTAGGCAGTTAAAAGCCGAACCACATTAAAATCTTGTGTGCTTTTATTTTGCTAATTTTGGTTCTTTTTATCTTGACATATTTATTGACTGATTTAATTGGGAGGATCTTTTTCCAACAAGTGGTATTAGAGCTTGGGTTGGAAATCAGTAAACATGTCAAGTGGTTCATTATCATTTTTTATAATAGAAAAGTTTAATGGAAAAATTAGTTTTACTCTCTGTCAAAGAATGGTAAAAGATCTCCTAGTTCAGTAAAAGATCTCCTAGTTCAGCAAGGTTTAGCACAAGTGTTGAAAGGAAAAGGAGGTGAAATCAGAATAAGAGATAAAGAGCTCAAAGAGTTATGCCGGATAAGGGGGATAAATCTCCACGAAGCCAGTGCGTGTATTGATTGGGTTTCAACTGCACATGGTGTACTGGCCATGGTTGAATTGAATGGTGTCACCAAGAATTGATTCAAGATGTGTAGTTAGGTTACAAAGGCCAATGTGTTTTTATAATTTAAGTCAAGGTAGAGGTTTTTTACTTAAATTGTGTTATGAATTTTATGGAGATTTGATGTTTTTGAGGTTTTGGATCATATCATGGTTGTACTTAGGCCATGTTGAGGTGTGTATTATGTCAATTAAAGAGCAAGACTTAAGCATTGGGACGTTGGTGCCTGTGTTGGGATGTGTTATCTAGAAGGTGACTGTGATAGAGGGTGACACAACTTGAGACACAACCATGTCATGGTTGTGTCGGGATCTATCATTTTGTCCAAAAAGCAACATCGCTTGAAGCATAAGCATGACATAACTGTGCTATGAACAATATTGTTAGCCTCAATTTGGAAAGCTATTTTTTCTCTTGGTTTTGACCCTATTTGTATTAAACATGGATAAAGAATCATTTTAAGACTTCCCGAACAAGTTACTTGTTGACAAAGTCTTAGAGGTATGTAAATAGGGGAAGTTTTCAAGAAGTCATAAACACACAAAAAAACCTGGGGTTCTAAGTTTGAGTGGTAGTCTTGTATTTTCTATATGGATTATAGAGATGTTCTCTAGGGTTTTTAAAGGGGTGGAGAGGAGTGTGAATTCTTCTAGTTTATATGAGAGGGTAATACAAAATTAAGAGATTGGGAAATTTCATTGCATTGATGTATTCTTTATATAGTGAAGAATTGGTATCTCTCCTTGGATGTAGATAGTTAAAAGCCGAACCATATTAAATTCTTGTGTGCTGTTATTTTCTGATTTTGGTTTTTTTTATCTTGACATATTTATTGATTGGTTTAATTGGGAGGATCTTTTTCCAACAACTACAAATCTGGGAATCATGGACATAGCACAAGATCGAAGCATGGTTAGAAAGGAAAAGGGTGTGTAAGAGAATGATCTGGCTTTAGCCTCATGAAAGTTCATGTTAAAAGTTATTCTGCTTACATCATACTGTGCTAGATTCCGATTTGACAAAGTCTCCAAAAATTAAGAATATAAGGAAACTTAAGCTTAAAAATGAATGACCTATTCACTTCATTTACACAACTCTAGCAAGACAGCGAACTCCAAGTTATCGAGATTTTTTCATGATCAGCTCTCTTTAAAAATCTATGAGTTCAAACTCTTATTTTCAGATGTCTCTAATTCAAGTGATTCTCTCGTAAGTTGATTGATTTTCATCGGCCAATTACTTCATCTATTGACATTGTGGAATGGCTAGGATGATCAACCTTTTAAACCACTCACCGGCTCCATTATCAATGTAAGGAAGATACGAAAATTTGATCTTCAACAAAACCTGCAGCTCAATAAAAAAAAAAGAATAATGCAACAGTAGGGCAGAAAGAAGAATTGTACCGAACATCCACCAAACATCAAATACTGGACATTTGAGTTCTTCAGCATCCGAACAACTAGAGCTTCATGTGCCTGTAAATATGACAAAGAACGACTAAGTTTCCGTATCAGGAAAACAAGGTTACTCGGAGCTGTTGGAAGTTTGATGCTTAAATTAAAAGCTGAACAACCAAAACTAGCATTGTATACTGAGTTTGATAACTAAAAATCTAGGTTCCTTGACTAACACTATGTATCAACATCATGAACATTCACCGGGCATTAACTCCCTAAGTCCGCTATAAGATCGGACACTGAGCATACTGAACATCCAAGTACCGAGATTCTCTGAGTGCCGAACGTCTATCAAGCATCCATTGCTAGACATCGACTTTATGGGCGCTTAGACTTCAAACAAGAAAAACAAATTCTAATTAATTAAGCATCCAAACTCTGTTACTTCCTAGCTTAAGAACACTTATTCGTGTTTGGTATATAACAACTGGGTTTCAATATGGCTTGGCCAGACTCTATATGGAATTTAGCATCGAAGTTGATAGTCCTACCAATCTATTATTCGAAACATTCAAGAATATAGAACACTCGACCCAAACAGCATTCGGGGCAGAAGTTCCACAGGAAGTGAAAGTTTTGAGCTGCATAACACATTCAAACGGGGTACATTTTCTTGGTGCTTGCTCAGAATATACTTGTGCAACCGCAGAGAGGATCACATAATGGACATAAGTTGCAGATTTAAAAAAAAAAAAAATTCTTTGCAACAGCACTAAAGATCAGGGTCCTAGGATACAACTTGCTAAGGACAAATATCATAGAGGATCAGTCAATGAGCTTTGGTTCAACCCAGAGTCCTCAATTTTTCTAAAATCACTCGGTAAATAAAAGATGAATATAAATATTTATTAATTCAAAGGCGTGACAAGAGCACAACAAGAGATAAGTTTTCTTTTCCAATCATTTATTTTTTAATTATTTGTTTTCACATCTTATTTGTTCTCATATGAACAACTATAACTTGTTAGCAAGGACTGACAATTACTTAAGATTGAACAAACGATCCTAAAAATTCTTGCTTTTCTTTTATTGTTTGTTTTGCAGTTAAAACAATACAAGCATAAATACTACTTCAAGCACCTTAACGTTGATACTCATAACTGTCAATTATTAAAATCATGCTGATAAAAAATAACAGTGTCCGAGCAAGATACGCGTGCCTAAGACCAAACTACTATTAAGTACTTGGCAGCCTCCAAAATAGGACTAAGTCACTCCACGAGTTCTTGGCACCACGACATAAGCCCAAGGCATTCCTGGGTACTTGGCACTGTGCGACATAAGCCCAAGGCATTCCTAGGTACTTGGCACCTACTCGGTGTAAGACCAAGCCACTCTCCAAGTACTTGGCACCTACTCGGACTAAAACCAAGTTACTTTTAAGCATTTAGTAGCATTAAGCTCAGACAACATTGACGACAACAACATTATAGATGCTCAGAATATTGCTCCAACATACAAATTGTCATTCTGGATTGCTAAGACATAAATATCCAAATATCCTTTCAGAAGGGGACTCTTAATATATCGTATTCATCATCTATTCCAACAAGGACTACAATTCTCCATCAATAAGGACAAGGACTCAATTCCTACACACCAAGGAGAAACCAAGTCCTACAAGACTAAAGAGTTCTATTCCACTCAGGTTTATATGTATTCCTCCCTATATATATACATCTCATATCATTCATGATCATTTATCTCCATATAACATCACTCTACATCAATCCATGACTATCATTTTCATCACCTCATCATACATTTATCCAACACTCATTTTATATCCATTATTCTACTTTACTTCCTCTATTATTATTTTCCTCACAAAAACTAACTTAATCTTCAGACTATTTTGTGGGGGGAAACTCCACCCATTCACCTAATTCTTCTCATTGATGCAGGTTCCACTACAAAGATATAATTCGTAGTTATCAATTATTATTATATAACATTTGAATATGAACAATTTGATTGATTCCAGTTTTGGGGTAATTACACAAAATTCCAACATTATAGATTTCTATAAGATAATACTAAATTTTAGACCAACGATTATGATCTTTATTAGATGTAATAACAATATTCATAGAAAGACCAGCAAGCAAAATCAAATGCAAGATTAGCCCTTGAACAGCAGCAAACAGGGGAGGAACCAGCAAAACCCGTACAAACTCCTCCCTTTTTAAATCCTCCGGAAATGCAATTATTTCAGCAATCTGGGAAGTTTGAACATGGTCCTATACATGATACTGGTGATGGACCTAATGCAGCTGTTGGTCCTACCTCTGAAACCATTCACATTTATAATTACATTATTAGGTTCATAGAGAATTTAACATTATTACAATAATAACATATAATGCACTAATAATTACATATATTGCTGGCAAAAGGTGAAGATATTCAGTTGTAAAAAATGGAGTTCAAACGTTCCCTCCTTCCTCTTTCTCTTGCGGTGTAAAATTAAACCACTTCAACTAATTTAAAAAAATTACATATATACACACATATCTTTATTATAGACTAAATAGAGAACATGTACATTTACTAAATATCCAAATTCATACTTAAAACATAATATTTTAGGAAGAGAGAAATTTAGCATAAATTAAAAACAAAACAAACTCATTCACACCCTCTTGGGTTAGTATGTCTGTTTATATAATATGTTATTATCGTTATTTTTAAAAAAATTTCCTAGTGAAAGTATTTGGTATGTTTTAAATGGTTCAACTAAAAGAATAATTTTAGCTATAACCTATTATGATGTAATCATAAGATTTCTCTATTAATTAAAAAAAATTATTCTTGTTGCATAAATAAATTAGATTTTTTTCGTTTAATTTAAGGGACGAATAGGTAAGGATCAATTTCTTAACTTATTAATACCTTAAAGGGAAATTTACGACTTGACTTCGACTACTCAATCTTTGGCTAATAAATTAGATTTTGAAATCTTGCTTTGTGCTAAAATTATGACTTGGTGTAGTTGAAAATAAAGTTATAAAATATCATAATAATCATATGCACATCTAGCCAACTCCCTATATTCATTTATATTCTCAATTTAGTTACTTGAGATTGATCAACTAAGAACTTTTATCAATAGTTGCCCTAAAATATTGAATTTTGTTGTGAAAAGCTAATTATTATAATGAAACTAAAGGGAAATCTGACTTTCACCTCTAAATACCGTTATACTGTAATTAGGAATAACAGAAACTTCGTTGTTAAATAATTGGTCTTCTATAGAATCATTCAAATTTTATTTAGGAACATTTACAAAAATACTTCATTTTTAAATGTTGTCGACAAAAATCTCAAATTTTCATTTTTTACAAATCTACCCTATCATAATTATAAAAGTATCTTTTGCATTTTTAAAAACGCACCAATGTTTTTTTTTATTTCTCTTTCATTTCTCTACCTCTTTTTTTTATTAATTTCTTAATAGTTTTGATTCCCTTCTTTTTATTTTTTTATTTTACCTTTTTATAAATTTTTATCTTATTTTTTTCTTATATTTTTTCCTTCCCTTCTTTTTTCTTTTATTCTTTTTTTAATTTTTATTTTCACTTTCTTTTTTCCTTTTCCTTCTCCTTTTCCTTTTTTTATAAATTTTTTATCATTTTTTCTTATTTTTTCTCTTTTTTATTTTTAATTTTTGTTCTTCCTTTCCTTTTTTATTTTCTATTTATTTTTTATTTCTCTCTTTTTTATTTTTTTAAAAAAACTTATTTTCCTCAATTTTCCCTCTTTTTTTATTGATGAAGCATTAGCCAATATATTTTTTAAGGATTTTATTTCATAAATTCCTCAAGTAGGTTATAAGAATACATAAAATATAATGACCAAAATACAAGCAACTCATATGCAATAAATTTTTTGTACATAATTAATTATTCAAGTTCTTAATGTGTAAAAGATGCAACATTCATTATAATTGAATCAACATGATTATTTCTAAAAAGCGATAATAGAACTTTGGATAAGGAAAATAAAGTCATAATTTAAATTTCTAATGATTCTAAAATAAAATCAATTTTATTAATATATTTTAATCACAAAAAATATAATTTTAACATTTTTAAGACTTCAAGTAGCCTAATGTGTTTGTAAAATACAAAATAATGTCTTCTAACTTCAAATTGAATAACCAATCCTGAAACATATCATAACATAATTTAATAATGTGTTAGTAAATTAAGATGAAAATAGGTGCAGCTCAGATGGTAGAGCACTTGCTTAGCATGCGAGAGGTACAAGAATCGATACCTCACATCTCCATTCTTTTATTAGGTAGAATGTATTTAATTTGTTATTTTTTGGTTTACTTTTAGTTTTTTATCTTGTTTTTAAAGTGCAAGGAAAGGTGGATGTGCTTAGTTCTGATTTAGGAGATGTTGCTGGTTGTGAAAAGGGTGCTTATAATTCAGAGTTTGTTGATACTATTGGTAGTGGTGATGAGTTAAAGGATTTCTTTTATTAGGTAGCATGTATTTCATTTTGTTGCTTTTTTATTTACTTTTAGTTTCTGATCTTATTTTAAAAGTGAAGGGAAATGTGGATGTACATTTGGTGCTTTTAGTTCTAATTCAGGAGATATTACCGTTGTAAAAAGGATGCTTATGATTCAATGTTCGTTGAAACTGTTGGTGATAGTGATGAGTTAAAAGATTTTGTTGAGGTATGTTTTGTTTTATTATTTTTGTATTATTTTGGTTTCCGATCATTTGTTTTGTGTTTTTTGTTTTAAGAGTGATAAGAAATTGTATGAGGATGTTGGTTTTAATTCTTATATTAAAAATAGTTCTGTTAAAGATAATGTTGATGGTGATGAAGTGTTGAAAGAATCTAATTTGGCCATTTTTATTATATTAATTTATGTTGGTTTTATTTTTTATTTTTGGCATCTAATTCATTTTTTTGTATCCTTTTGGTTTATTTTTGGTTTTTGATTCATTTTTTTGTATCTTTTTGGTTAATTTTTAGTTTCCGATTCATTTTTTCTTATTTTAGTTTTTTTTTTTTTTTTGAAGAATGCATACGAGATTTTTGGTTCTGTCATGCAATATTATGTATTCAGCACATAATATATAAGAGATTATTTCATCAAATCCACACATGAATTGATCAAGTTAAATTAAATAGATAACAATCACAAAGATTCATTTTTTGTATCCTTTTCGTTTACTTTGGTTTCTAATTCATTTTTTTGTATCCTTTTGGTTAATTTTTGATTTTCAATTCTTTTTTTTTATTTTAGTTTTTTTTTTTAAAGAATGTATGTGAGATTTTTGGTTCTATCCTGCAATATTATACATTCAATACATAATATATAAGAGATTATTTGGTCAATCCACATATGAATTGATCAAGTTAAATTAAATAGATAACAATCACAATGATTCATTTTTTGTATCCTTTTGGTTTGTTTTTGGTTTCTGATTCTTTTTTTTTTTTTTTGTATCCGTTCAGATAATTTTTGGTTTTTAATTCTTTTTTTTTTTTGAAGAATTTATATGAGATTTTTAATTATGTCCTGTAATAATGATAATAAGAGTCCCACTCAAATGTCAACCAAAAGTTAATATTTTGATGATTACACTAGACTAAAAAAAGGTACAAAATAAAGTGTCACACTAACACTAATAAAAACTCATATAACTATAAAAATCCCCTAGAAGATTATCTAATACCTTGTAAATCAGATTTAAAGGAGCAAGTGTTGAACTATAAACCTACATGTGACTTTATTATAAGCTTAATTCTGATATTTTACAAAGTAGAAAAATAATAAAAAGTTGTATATTAAACTTCCTTTTTTGCTAAAAAAAAAATAATTAATTTGGGAGACTAGTGGCTATCTAAACCTACTAAATTCCGTAGAAAAATGACAGTAACTGCAACGCATTTGAAATTTTCACATTTTTTGAGCAAATTTAAAGGAAACAGAAACTGCTTATATTAAAACTAAGGCCTGAATTAACCATTCAAAATAAAAACAAAAACAAACACCAATTCTTGTATCCAACCACACACAAATCAATGCTCCATATAATAAGAATGATGATAACAAAACAATGTTGTTAAAAGTGCAAATGACATGAAAAATATGTTTCTTCTTTCAAACTTCTAATATTCCATTAAAAATTGGAGCATTCATAGTTCCTTAGAGCAAAATATAACAACAACACCTATATGTGCACATCGTGGAACAAACTGCTTGCATCACCAATAACAGCTCAAAAAGTACCCTTAAACCACATTGAATAAGTAGCCCACCAATTAGATTGATCCCAGTTTCAACCCAATTGATGGAGACAGATATATGTAATCCAAAAATAACACCCATTTGAATTAAATTCCAAAATTTTATCTATAACATAAAACACTTTTTTCAATAACAAACTTCAGTAATAGCCTCATTTGTATACCTCAAGAAACATATAACCAGCTTGAAGCTTACCATGTTCCCATTCCTAGAAACTTTAGTCTTGTAAACTTCAACACAATAAGAGCAACATAATCAACAAAAGATACAATTTTTATCAGATTACGAGTAAAGGAAAAAAAAAAGACAAACTCACTAATCTTTTCTTCTTGAGGAGTGGCTACACATCTACAAATTCCAAAATTTTTTGAAGGATGTGAAACATCCTTATTCCTAATTTTATCAAATAAATGCAGAAATAAAATGTTCTATATAGCAGCAAAGTAAAGCAAATTCTCTTGTTGCAATATCTAATAGCATTAATGAAGAACAAAGAATAAAATCTAGTATCTAAGCATGAAAATGAGAAACTTAATTAGCTCAAGAAAAAAAAAAGAATAAATCAAAGAGAATAGAAGAAAATCTTACCAAAGTATTGAATACCTAATATGGAGAATTGAACCCATTAACTTGATCAATCATCAAGAAAAGGATGAACACAGTTGATTCCAAAAACCATAAAAACTTAAAAAGCAACATAATATTTGCATTTAGTTGTAAGCTATATCTGGAATTTGGATTGAGCATGTTAAATTGCCATTGCAAACCCATTATTGGCATAGAAGTCAATAAAATTGGAGTTCCAACATCAAAATTCCAAGCTGAAATTCTCTCCAATATCTTTAGCTTCCAAATTAATCACATTAAATTCCCGAACCCATTGACCAAACATAATAGAATACCAACACCCATCATGAAAAACATCATAAAGCCCATAAATTTACACCAAAAACACAAGCAATGAAATCATGCAGAAAATTAATGAAATGAAAGACAGAGAAAGGAAGAATTACAAACCAGAAAAAACCCTAACTGAGAATGAAATCCTTGTCGTCAACAACATCAACATCACCAATACCCAATAAACAAAATTGATAAATTTCAACAATATAATGAAAGAGAAAAAAAATAGCTTAAAAAAAATTACCATGCTGATTTCCAAAATTTGTTGAAAACCTTAGATTTAAATCTAGAGAAAACTTTAAAATGGAAGAGAATATTCAAAAAAAAAGAACCTGAATACCCATGATTGAAGAAGGGAATTACGATGAAAATAGAAGAAGAAGAAGAATAGAGGAAAAAAGACGGGATTTAAGAAGAAGGAGAAAGGTGCATTCGCATAATTATTTTCACGTTGTGGGACATGCGTATAATTTTAGAAAACTTGGGATATTTTTATTGTTTAGTATCTGTTTTGAGGTATTTATGAAAAACCCCTTTTATTTATTTGTGACAAATGAATATCGGCCCCAATAATAATTTAAGTCAACTCCAATGAGATTTAGATTGAATGGTTTATAATTCAATTTATATAAAAAACATATTTCTTAAGTTAAATTTTGTGCGATGTCATAAAGATTATTTCTTCGTTCATATTGAACTAATTTATAGATACAAAAATATATAATTTTTGTTTTAGTTTATCTCCATGTTATCACGGCTATTCGATAATTTGAATTTTTCTAATTACAATTTTATAAAAATATTAGAACTTTGCTCAATTTATACATTTTACGTTGGATAAATATTATTTTCAATTCTAAAAATTTTATCTTGTATTACTTTACGTGTTAGATAAAATAATTTTTAGTTATTCAGCTTTGAATATATATATATAGACACACACATTTTAATTCTAAAATTGTGTGTGTGTTTTTTTTACTGTAAAAATGGTTGGTGTATTAATGCGTGGGGAGAAATAAGGCAAGAGTTTTATCCCTGATTTCTCAGGTTGTCTTACCATAAAGTAATGTCATTGTATTAAACATGTGCTGTCAGTTAGTTTTCTTTTCTTTTATTTGCGTTATTTTAGAGTTTGTGGTTTTTACTAGGATATGTAATTATTAAAATATAATAATAAAAATCACATACTCAAAATGAAATATATCTTTGATTTATATAATTTTAGTTAATTGATAAATATGATTTTTATTACATATAATAATTATTATTATTTTCTCAAAAGCTATAGTGGGCAAAGTACATGATAATTTAAGCTAATTAAGCTAATGTCTTTAAGCCATTGAAAAAATAGGAAGCTAATGAGGAATTATAATATATCAAGAAATTATAATATACAACTGTTATTCCATGCATGTCATCATGTCTAATTTCTCATAATATCACATGCAATCTCCCCTTTAAATCCTTTAGAAATGCAAGTCTCTTTGGATTTTGGGAACTTTGAACAAGTTCCTATGCAAGTTCTCGGATGTGGATCTGATGCAATTGTTAGCCATCTTTCTGAAATCATTCATAATTTATCAGAGTATTAGAACCAAATAGAAAGAATTATACATTTACTAATTATCCAAATTCATGCTTAAAATATGATATTTTAAAGAGATAAATTTTACCAAAAATTAATAACAAAGAAAAACATAAAAACATTATGCCCTTGTGAGGGTACCGGATGACTATCGGAACTTGCCGAATTTTCATTGTCTGATATATATATATATATATATTGAATTTTTTATTGCAAAGGGTAAGTATTTGGCATGTTTTCAATGGTTAAAAAAATTAGAATTTTTTAAAGAAAAAGATGAATCATTTATTAATTGAAAATTAAAGATACCCATTGAAGAAGAAATAATATAAATAAAAGTACAATAAAAATATTAAAATAAAATTTTACTATCATAAAAAATTTTATTACTATTTTTTAATTGTGTTGATATGCTCTTTTAATTTGAAATTCAATGATTCGTACACTCCATTTGATAACTTTGATTAGCAGTAAATCAACTCTTTAATTTTTAAATAATTATAATTGTAAAAATATTAGTAGAATTTCATGACGGAAAGATATTTAAAATCTATAAAGAAATATCATTCCATAAAGGGTATAAAAACTATATGAAAGAAGATTAAAAATTTCAAAAAAAAAAAAAGAATAAACAGATAAGAGATTTGTGTTAATTAGATGATTATCGGAATGAAAGTTTACGAAGAGACATAAAGAGAAAACTTAGAAAAGGAGGCATTAATAAATTGAATTTTGAAATCACACTCTATGCATATTTAGACTAGGTAGAGAACAACATCTACATTTATCAAATATCCAAACACATATTTAAATCATTATATTCTAACACGAGATAAATTTTACCAAAGTTAATAATAAAACGAAACAAAAAATGATTATGCCCTTGTGACAGGATTTGGCGACAAAATAAAACTTGAAGAATTGGCATTGTTTGAAAAAATTTTGTAGCTGATAAAAATTATAAGGAAATTATTTCAACGCAACTAAATACACTAGAATTTGAATTCAAGACTTTATTTAAATGGAGACAATTCATGTCAATTGATTTCAATGGTTATTGATAATAAATATCTATATAATATATTTTTAAAGAAAATTGGAAAGGAAGTATGAATTTAATTTTTTTTTTTTTGTTTGCTTGTGCAGGTATTTGGTGTGTTTTGAATGGCTCAAATAGGGGAAGAATTCTATATCTTTGTTTCATTAATAAATTGGATTTTGAAATCATGCTTTATGGTAAAATTGTGAGTCTATAGTTGAAAATAAAGCTATAAAATCTCAAAATAATCAAATGCTTATTTAGACAGCTTAGCTACACTATATTCTACTCTCAATTTTCCTACAATTGGAATTGATCAACTAAATAAATTTATCAATGGGCACCCTAATATCAAATCTTGTAGCATACATAAAGTTAATTGTAGACGCCCAATGCAATTGGCTTGTGATAGGGGGTAAACTGTGAATGCCCGGTTTGATCAGCCCATAATAGAACTCAATGATGAGAAATGTAAAATTTGAATGCAAGAGGAAAACTCAAAATCTTTTCGAAAATGAGCTCGAGGGCTGGAAACCCACAAACCCCAACCCAAAACCCTCGTAAGGCAAACCCATCGCCTTGGCCCACCAGGCCCAGTGCAAGGTAGGCCAAAAAGGCAATACCTCTATGAAGAGGCTATCGCCTCTATGGCAATAAGTGAATAGGTGATCGCCTTATCATAGAGGCGCCACCTCTACACCTTGCCACTTACCTCTGCATTAAATGTAAAGGTGACAATGGTGGTTAACGGCGGGCCCACCTCGACTGGAGCTCAACATCTAGTCTAAAAAAGAAATTTTTAGGAAAAGAAAAAGGGTAGAAAATGGGCTAGTAGTGTGAATAAATGGAGGAAGGAGAGAGAAAAAAAACTAGCAATTGGGAGCCAAAAAAAAAAAAAGCAGTTTCAAAGGAAGGGAGCTCTAAAAAGAGGAAGGAAAAATGTTCTTGAAAGGGAGAAGGAAAGCTTAGAGCTTCATTTTCTTGAGAAGGGAAGGGGGAACTTAGCATTCAAGTGAATATTAAATCCATACTTATCTCTGTGGGCCAATCATTTTGAGAAAAAGCTTTTGTTTCAATAATGATCCTTACTTTCTTTCAATATTGAAGATTAGTGTTATTGAACTCCTAAATTACTTACTTAGTTACTTGCTTCTTGTGCTCATTATTTATGATATGCAATGTCTTTAGCATGATTCACTGAGTTTTGGTGTAGTTATGTATCTAGCTTGTTTGTATAGTTAGTGCTTGCTTAAGAACATATTTTACTGCTTTTGAGAGTCATCTACATTTGCTGATCATGCAATCGCCTCTTCCAAGAGGTGCCACCTCTTTGCCATAAGGCGTTGCTTTATGGTAAAGGTGATCGCCACTTTGACAGGGTCTTACATGACCCTGTCTCATCCATGAATGTATGTACCTTAGCATTCTTAGGTCTATTTTGTATGATCACTCTGTTATATTGTTCAATTGAAGTTTAGCATTTATTTTGCCTATCGTGTTGTTTCTTTATTTTTACTAAATTGATTCATGATCTAATCTAGTAGATTTTTATATAGGATCTTTATGTATTTTGGGAACTAACATTTTGTCTATTGTAGGGGTTTATTAGTGATTTCTAATCATCAAGTATTTAGCCCGTTAATTAGTTCTTGAGAGATTTTATTTAATTTAAGTAGTTTATTATCAGTTTATTATACTTTATTTTGCATAAAATTATGTAACCCTTAATCCCTTCCCCATTTAGTTTAGAGTATATGGTTGTAAATTATAATTTTTATTTTATTTATGGTGAATATTGGGACCAATCGCATGGATTAAATTAATGTGCAAACTCGAGCTAAATTATAAAATGAGACAATTGTCTGAAGGAAATTGTAATTCGCATGGTAATAAAGAAATCATTGAATAATTAAGGGTAATAAATTATAAAACACAAACGGAGGCCAACCACAAGGTTGTGTGGGCATTCAAATGCCCATACCTAGTGTCCGAACCCATTTTCTAAAGAAAACTTCTAGGAACCTCTGTGGAAATCCAGTTGCTATATAAGTGTGTCCCGACTATCACCCGAGTGGCAACTCCAACTCCAATTAGGATTGAAGACCTATTTTGTATTTTCTAGTGAGTCTCAAGCCCACACAATGCAGTGGCCACCAAACACTTGGGCGCGCATTAAACGCTACCACCTACAATGGTGACTCCACTAGGGATAGAGAAACTGATTCCAAGTGTTTTGTAATTTATCATCTTTAACTATTCTTTTATTTCTTTTGCACTTCTACTATATTCACTACACTTTTTGCACATAATGAGCACTTCAATCCTAATTAACCCAATAATAATCATTATTTTACTACCTATGTTTCACTTAAACTAGTAGTGAAATATTTTATTATTGACACTCATGACACGTACTTACCCATGTCATATGGACCCTTGAGTGAGTAAACGTATATGGATGTATATCGTTATAGGAGTTGAAGCCTTTTTCACTCGAGACTCTACTCATGTAATGACCTAGTAATCTCCTATAGGAATTTTCCAATTGCATGTGTTTTATGCCCTTTAATGGATCCTTAAAATAAAACTCAAGCCTGTTACAAACGGACTTTGTCAAGATGGGCCTCTTATGCCTATTCTTAGCCCATTTTAAAATAAGTGTTGTCAAAATGGGCCTTTCATGCCCATTTTAGCCCATTCAAATGGATCTTGATAAGGTAAGGCCTTAATGTTATTCTCGCCCCACTAAAGGCGGACTTTGGATTTATTTAGAGGATTTGTTGCTTATTTGCTCCATTTTAAGAGTTATCTTGAATACATCGGTTTTATTATCCCCTATTGATAATTAAAACTCAGACCAAAAATCTTAGAACAAGATACTCACCATTGAACATGTATGTGGGAGTAATAAGGGCATAGGTCATCATTTTTAAAGCTTTGTATTTTGTTTTTGTATATATTAAGTATGCTTATTTATTTTCTTGCTTTCTTTCAATAATAAAATAGACACGCATATCATGCATACACGTCATGCATAATTCTAACAAGTGGTCTTGCAGCAGTATAGATCCTTTAAGCTCATCCAAGTGGGTCCAGTCCAGTTTTGGTCATTTAGTTAGAAATTTAGAAATAAAAATGGTAGGAGGTTTTGATCTTAAGGCTTTTAAAGCATATTTAAAAGAGAAAGTATTCGCCGAGACTCGATCTATGATAAGAGAGATTATGAGAGAGATAACCAAGCTAATAAAAGAGAACCATCCTATATAGCTAACCAACCTTATTGATCTTGATGTTGAGATTCCGTTATGAGAATGAGAAGGAGATGATATGATAATCCTGGCTAATCTGCCAAACTGAAGGAATGTGAACCCAGTTAAGAACGTAGAGCAGTTGGACTAGGCTAAGAGCATAAACAAAGCCATGATCCAATGTAGATGATGATGAAGGAAAAGGGCATAGATATTGTGCTAGACTATACTGACTTGAATTTGGATGAGGAAGATGATCCGTTACCCTAAAAATTAAAATTCCTGAACATGAAAAAGTATTCTGGAACCAAAGATCCCCATTTGCACTTAAAGCAATATGTGCCTTACATGAAAGCCGCAGAACTGACTAAAGCCCAGATAGTAAAATAGTTCCCCATGTCATTGGAAGGTGCACCAATCCATTATATTACACTCTAGAACCATATGTCCAATCCGACTAGAAAGAACTATGTGTTGCATTTGTAAAATAGTAAAGCCTTAATACTGTGTGTTGCATTTATAAAGTAGTAAGGCCACAATGTTCAATTGAATGTATCTTTAAAGGATCTACAAAATACTAAGCAAAGGTTTAATGAATCCTTCATTGATTATTTGACTCATTGGAGGGGGAAGCTATCTCAAATGAGGCATGGGCCTATAGCGTCAGACCAACTGATGTTGGCAATGGAAGGGTGTGTATCGGCATTATCCAAGAAATTGAGGGATTTAGGAATTTAAAACTTTGAGGAACTGTATGGATTTGGGGTTCAGAAGGAGTCAGATTTGACCCAGGAAAAGAGGTTCTTTTAGGGAAGATCTGGGGGCAAGGACAGAGTTGCCTCAAGCAATAATGTGCAAATCAATACCATCATGCAACCAAGTAGCAGTTTTCAAATTAATATTGCTAGGCAACCCCGAAGATTCTCAAACTTAGGATGGCCTTTATCCAAAGTCCTCAAAAAGCTAATTGAAAAGAACTTGTTACAACCCTTACCTTCACAACAACCCTTGCTAAGGGCCAACCCAAAGCTTTTTTGCAAATTTGACCAAATTATTAGACATAACATCAACAGTTGTGCCCATTTGAAACATGAAATTCAAGGTCTGATTAAGGTAGGGAAAATCACTAACCTTGAAACGAGAATGCCAAACACCCAGAATAACCCTCTACCCAATTATCAAAATGTACCACCACCCAATGCTCCTGTATTGATGATCAACACTATTCTAATAGAAGAGCAAGTCTTGAACTCTTTTGTTAACACTATTTCTAGCCCACCAAAACTTGAACTTGAATCAAAAGACCCAAACTAAAATAAATAATCTTTAGAGCTTACCATGTATGTCTTAGATATCTGAGCTCTGATGATGAGGATGAGGGGTAAGTTAATTTGTGGGATGATAAGGGAAGCAGAATGGGCCAATCTATAAGGAAGGTCAAGGAGAAGAGAGAATAAGCCAAAAATTATTGAGCCTAAACTAGAAACGATGGAAAATTTAGAGAAAGGGTAAGAAGTAAAGAGAGATAAAGAAACCATTACCAGTGTTTGGGAGTTACTCATGCATTTTAGAGACCACTGAAAAGCACTAATTCTGGTACTGGATTAAAAAAAGATCTCCATAAGTTATACCCCCAAGCAGATGGTTAATTCATTGACAGAAATCCCTAAGGCATTATAATGTTTTCTGATGATAATTTACCCTTAAAAAGGAGGGATCACCATAAAGCCTTATTCATCAAGGCTGAAGTGAAGGGAAAGATGACCTGCTGTGTTATGGTAAATAATGGTTCTGCCATTAATGTGTGTTCGTTGAAGATTCTACCAAGGTTAGGATTGATTGTCACAGACTTAAAGCCTTTTAAGGTAATTATTAAGGCTTATGATGATACGAAGAGGCCTGTCAAGGGGACGTTGAGAGCTTTGGTCAAGACGGGACCTGTTGAGACCTGGGTTAACCTGCATATGATTAATATTCATGAGACCTTTGTTATTCTACTGGGAAGGCCATGGTTTCATCCTTTAGGTGGCTTGCCCTCCACTGTACATCAGAAAATCAAGTTTCTAAATAAGGGAGAGGTTGTCACCATCTCTGCTAAGACTGAAGCGAATGTGACTATCCTAAAGCTAGCTCCTATGAAGATAGCTATAAGCCTAACCTTTAAGATATGCATGATTCATAAAGATGAGATGGATGAGAAAGCTCTTAATATAATGCACAGTATGAAATTTATGTTCGGCATAGGATGGAAAGGAACCAAATTGGACCCTCATAATTTATGGAGCACAAGGTACCCATTTTAAAGCACAGGGTAGGATTTAAAGGGATTGATGGCTTTAAAAAATAAATTGACATCTAGGATCAGCCTGAGAAAGAAGAGGAAGAGATTATAGTTGAGAGAAAGGCCTTGTGGGAAACTTTATAAGGGAAGGCACTAGATATCTGTACAGTGGGGCTCCAAAACCTCTGGTGATGGTAAGAGAAGTGATCCCAGGATTTGAACTCTTTTCTGAGTTTGTGAATGGAATAAAGAAAGCTACTGTTAAGGAATTTTTGGTGGAAGAGCTAATACCAGTTGAAGAAGAATCTGAGGAGAACATAACCGCTATAGAGATGAAGGACGTCGATGATCAAGGCAAGGAGTAGGATTTCAAAGCCTATGTCCTCATTTCCATCATGGATATCTTTTATGATAATTTTGATGTTTCTCTTACTACCTTATTTGAAACTGATGATTTTTTTTTTTAAAATGAACGTAATAAGTCTAAGTTTACTTATTTTTATGATGTGTTTCCTAATGGTTATTCTACTTGTGATGATCATTTCATGAATATGCTTGACAGTAATTCCATGTAAAATAAATCATTTAATTTAGGCATAAATGATAACCCTAAAAATATATTGCTTGCTTCTAATTTAACTCATGATGAGAGAGAGAAAATGAAAGAAACACAAATAAAAAGACAAAAATTATTTACTTAGGGCTGTGAAGATATGCTTAGGATTGACAAAGAGATCTTCGAACATAGAATCCTTACATATCCTCATATATCATCAATAAAGTATAAAAAGAGGAGGTTGAGGCCAAAATGGGCTCTTTTAGTTAAAGAAGAAGTCAAAAAGCAGTTAAAGGCAAAGTTTCTAAAGGTAGTGGAGGACACCCAGTGGTTAGCAAATATAGTTCGATCCCTAAAAAAGATGAAAGGGTCTGAATGTGTATAGACTACCAGGATCTGAATAAGGCTTACTCAAAATACAATTTTCCACTACCATACATCAACATATTAGTCGTAGCATGGCTTCTAGTGCAATGTACTCTTTCATGGATGGGTTCTCAAGGTACAACTAAATAATAATGGTAGTACTGGATAAGTTAAAAATGTCTTTCACCAATAATGGGGCATCTATTGCTATCTAGGGATGCCATTTGGACTAAAAAATGCATGAGCTACTTATCAGAGAATGGCAACTGCTCTATTGCACGATGATCCTTAAAAAGATAAAAGTGTAAATGGATGATATGATGGTGAAGTCTATAACTTAAGAAGGGCACTTTTAGGCTCTAGACAAGTTACTAGCAAGAGCAAAAAAGTACAACCTTAGATTGAATACAAAGAAGTGTATTTTCAAGGTGATGTTTGGGAAGCTACTGGGGCACATTATCAGTTAAAAGGGAATAGAGGTAGACCTAGATAAAGTCAACGCAATTAGAGAAATGCCCGTACCAAAGAATGAAAAAGAAGTTAGAGGGTTTATGGGGCATTTGTAGTATATTAGTAGGTTCATAGCCAAGTTGACTACTGTTTGTAAGCCAATCTTCAAGTTCTAAAGAAGAATTAACCTATGATATAGGATGATGAATATCAATAAGCTTTCAAAACTATTAAGAATTATGTAATGAATCCTCAAGTCCTACAGCCATCGAAGCCAGGTAAGCCTTTAATCCTGTATCTGGCAATTGAGAAGGATGCAATAGGGGCAATGCTAGCCCAAGAAATAAATAAATAGTTTAACATACAGTGTATTACTTAAGTAAGAAGCTCCTGTAGTATAAAGCCAATTACAGTCTTGTAAAGAAAACATATCTGACTGTAATTTAAGTGACAAAAAAGTTCTAACATTACTTTCAGTCCTATAAGGTACAGGTGGTTTCTAGACATGATCCCTTCAGGTACTTTCATCAAATTTGACATAGATTATGTGGCAAAGAAAGTGGTAAAGGGAAGGGCAATAGCAGACTTTTTGCCTCAGAATCCAGTAATTGATGAGTAAGAATGGGAGTTGGAATTTCCTAACGAACACTTAGGGGCCATAGAGGTATAAAGATGGAAAATGTACTTTGACATAGCTGTCAACAATAAAGGGACTAGTATTGGTATAACCTTGATCATGTTGAAAAAAATAATTGATCCTGATGGTAAAGAGGCTTGAATTCAAAGTAACAAATAATCAAGTAGAGTAAAAGGCTTGCATCTTCAGTTTAGAAGCATTGTGCAGTGTGGGGGCAGAGGATGTTACTGTGTACGAGGATTCAATGTTGATGGTAAAATTAACTTCTAATAAGTGGAAAGTAAAGGAAAACAAGCTGCATCCGTATTGGGATTATTTGCCTACTATTTCGTTGTCTTTTACTCAGTATAAATTTATTCATCTACTGAGAGAAAAGAACTAAATAGTTGATGCTCTAGCTACTCTATCTTCTATATGGGAAAGTGGAAGACAAGCAAAGGTTAAGCCTTTAATATTAGTAAAGTCCTGAAACCCTTGCTATGAAGAAATAAGGATAATGTCGGTGGATACCACTGAGAAGCTTTAATTTTATAACTTACAATGATACTTAGAAATGGAATAGTTCCCTAAGGATGTTGACAAGAAAGAAAGCATGTCCCTGTGAATGTTATCTCAGCAATTCATTAGCCACAATGGAATGGTGTACAAAAGAATGCCTACAGGTGTCCACTTGAGATGTGTCAATAATGTAATATCCCAAGATTTTAAATAATTTTAAACTGCATCGGGATATGCAGTGTTAATAATTTTGATAAATATATTTGATTATTTAATTATTTTATTAATTATTAAAGTTATTTGTAACTATTTTAAATTTCTTACGAAAAAATTTTTCGAGAATTTTATTTTTGGAAAAATTAAAACCTAAATAAATATTTATTATTTATATTAGTCTATTTTACGTAATTGCATGATTCCATGCATGATTTTAATTATCATATTAATATATATACATATTTAGCATTTTAGGGTTTATTTTTAATTATGTATGTATATATATAGTTTTATTTAATTAATATGTGTTAGTTACATATATATATATATATATATATATATATATATATATATATATATATATATATATATATATATATAAATTTTGAATTATTTACACCAGTGCCCCTCCCGTCTCCTTCAACAAGCCTGACGCCCCTCCTATATACATATATATAAAGTTTGAATTATTTACACTAGTGCCCCTCCCGTCTCCTTCAACAAGCCCGACGCCCCTCCTCCCGTTTCCACCGCTGCCAACTCCTTTCCCTCACCATCGGTGTGCCTTCCAGCATGCCACCACCCTCTCCAGCTCACTCTGCCGCCTGCTACTCCCTTTTCCGGCATGTTTTGCCCTGATTTTGGTTGAGAAGTTGAAATTCAAGCTCATCGCCGTTCAACTATTTTTTGAAAACCAAATTGGACGCCGCCAGTCTCTATCTCTTCCTTGAGCTCCATTGAGTGCACTTCTAAGCTTGGTTTCACTTGATTTGGTTTAGATTTTCGTTGGTGATCAATTTTCTATTTCAACCATTCTGAGTTATTTAATTTTTTGAACCTCAATTCTAATGATTCAAGCTTACTTCCTTCACAAAGATCGTTCCTAGTAGCTCAATCTACATCCTATTATTTTTTTAAAATTTTTGGAAATTATTTTGATTTTTGTGAATTTTTTATTATTTTATTAATATTTTCTAATTTTCATAAATTAATTAAATAATTTGTGAAATTGTGATTTATGGTGTTTATAGAGGTTAAAATGAATTTTAGAATTTAATTTGTAATTTTAGTGATTTTTGTATAATTATTATGAATTTATTTATTTTAGGTGATTTTTGGAAAATTAGGTTAAATAAGTATTTTGTTAAAATTAATTGGTTAATTGAGTATGATTATTTATTTTCTTGAATTATATGTTGAGAAATTAATTTTTGAGTAATTGTATAATTTTTAGTGAATTTTTGAATAATTATAGTATATTATGTGAATTTATATACATTAGGGGTATTTTGGTAATTTGATAATAAATTGGTTGAAAATTAAGTTAAATTGGTTTTAATAATTATTTGAGGTATAAAAATGATTTTTACAAATTATTTATCATTTTTAACTAATTAAAACTATTTTTTGAAAATTATTTTCAAATTATGTATAATATACTATTTTTGTAAATAAATGAGTTTTTAATGATTTTTAATATGTTTTAGGGCTAATTATGTAATTTGGATTTATAAAATGAATTTCGATTAATATTTTTCAATTTATCGAGAATTATGGATTTTTAATAATATTTTATTAAAATTAGAGTTTTTATGTAATTATCAATAAAATAATTATTTTTAGCGTTTAAATCCCTAATTTGCTATATTTTGATTTATAAAGGGTATTTTTGGAATTTAAATGTGTTCTGTGTTTATTTTGTGAATTGTGAACCTCGGTCGGTAGAATTGTAGTTTGGGAGTCCGACCGAGGGTTGTGTGACTATTTATACTTGAAGTGTGTTTTCTTGTAGGACCGGCTCTACTTTTTGAGTAGAGAGATGTCCGTTTTACAGGGGAGGTTCTGTCGAATTTTTGGTAGAATTCTCATAAAACGTGATATCCAGTCAAATCCCTATTCCTATTCTATGTCCGGTGTTTTAGATCGAGTCTCTAGAATTACGTTAGATTTATTCTAATTTCATGCTGTCATTTATTTGTTAGTTACGCCGAGACCAAGACCTAGTGGACCAAGCCCGTTGGACTCATATCGTGGAGCGCATAACTGTGAGTTGTTATTTTATATATACGTGTTTTAGGATTGCATGTTTTAGAAATGTATGTTTAAATTTTATGAAATATGTATAAATGGTTTAATAATTGCTTAGGTATATTTTTGGTATATTTTAAATTAAATGCATGTTTTATTATTGAATTATACATAAAATATTTTTAAGTATATATATAGTTTATTTCTGGTTTATTTGATAATTAAATTGAATTTATTTGACATATATATACTCGAAATATACTTGGTTTATTTTTGGTATATTTCTAGTGTATATATGGTTTATATTGTTATTTTAATTAATGTCATTCATCATTTATTTTATGAATGTATGGATTTATTTTTAAATGAAGGATATCAATAGAACATGCTACCTAGTGGGTAGCACTAGGACTGAGTACGTATCGGTACGACGATAGAATTTAGGTTAAATTACTAACCTATATATGGATTATGATGGGATTAATTTGATTGATGTGTGATGTGATTTGAGAGTATGATTGCTAGAGCTCGGTTGACCAAGTGTCTCGGGGCCAATCACACTAATAGTCAGACTGCTGGAGCTCGGTTGACTTAATGTCTCGAGGCCAGTCTACTGTCCAAATGGAATAAGTGAATTTATTTGGAATAAGTGAGCCGATATGGCTAGAGTATTGTCTAACACTATTTGAGGTTGCGATCATCTAGGGTTCTATTTGATCCTTCATAAACGGTTATTATTTTTCATAATTATATAAAATGATTTTGCTGCATCTGTATGTATTTGCCTGTATATATATTTATTGTATATACTATTGAATGTATGCATTTGTAATTTAGTTATGCATGTATATATATTATAACAATTCACTCAGTGAGGTCTGACGCCCCTCCGTTGATTATTTTTCAGGAGAGTCTTCATCCTCAGACCTCAGTACCAGACCCTTATGCCAGATTTCTTCTGCCCCGACTTTATTATGTAAACTGCTTACTTGATTTTATTTTATATTCTAGACACTGCAGTAGTTAAGTTTATGGGATGTATGTTTTACATATGTATGAGATTTAAATTTTAAAGGTTTGAAACTAGAATTTGTATTGAAAGATTATATATATATGAGATGAGTTTGTGTTACTAAATCAGCTTATGAGTTACACTATTACTTATGAGATTTTAAATTCCGCTGCAAGATATTTTATTTATTTTTATTATTATTGCATGGTTTTATTTTATTTTAAAGGCTTACTACGGGTTCCGGATTCGAAAGAATTCCCGTTCCCTAGCACCGATCATGGCCCCCCTGTTTTGGGTTGTGACAAATAAAAAAGAGGCCCAAAAACATATGAAAGTGATTCATGAAAGAGTGTGTGGGCCACATATGAATGGGATAGTCCTAGCAAAGAAAATAGCTTGTCAAGGTTATTTATGGATTATTATGGAAATAAATTGCGCTAAGTTTGTAAAGAGCTACCACAACTACCAAGTTTATGGGGACATGAGCCATTTGTCATCCATGGAGCTCTAAAAAATGACTTCTCCTTAGTCATTTGTAGTTTGGGGGATTAATATCATAGGAGAGATAAAGCCAAGTGCGTTGAATGACCTTTGATACATTATCGTGGCAATAGACTATTTCTCCAAATGGGTTGAGGCTGAGTCTTATTCTATGGTTAGCTCGAAGCAAATGTTGAGGCTTATCGAGAAGAATATAATCTGTAGATATGGGTTAGCGCATCACATTGTTACTGATCATAGTGTTCAATTTCAGGCAGAGATGGCTACACTATTAAAAGACTATAAAATAAACATCACAAATTATCTCTGCACAAACCACAGGCAAACAGGGCAACAAATAAAAATGTAAAGAAGATCCTAGCTAAGATGATAGAAAATTATCAGGATTAGGCGGGTTACTTACAGTTTACATTATACGGGTATCGAACTACTATTAGAACTTCAATGGGGCCACTCCATATTCCTTAATGTATGGGTGCAAAGTCGCATTGCCAATAGAGGTTGAGGTTCAGTCACTAAGGATTCTCTTAAAGTCCAAGATCCTTAAATACCAATGGGTGGAAAGTCGACTAGCGCAACTGACATTATTAGATGAGAAGAGGATGAGGGCTATTTATCATTCTCAGTTGCATCAGAAGAGGATAGCCTAGGCTTATAATAATAAGATCAAGCCAGGGAAGATTAAAGAGGGAGACTTAGTGATGAAGCTTACAAAGCCGATTATGAATAACCCACGAGGGAAGTTCAAGCCGAATTGGGAAGGGTCATATGTGGTGAAAAAAAAATTCTCTAAGGGTGTTGCTATCCTATTTGACATTGAAGGAATGAATTCTAAAAGCCTGTCAACCTAGACAAGCTCAAGAAGTACTTTCTATAAAAGTCTCACTAGGGAAAAAATCTTAAAAAGAGGCTGTCTAGGCAAAAGTTGGAGACAAAAATGAAAAAAATAAAGAGTCCTACTAGATTGAAAACCTTGAAAGAGACTGCCCAGGCAAAAGTTAAGGATATGTCAAAAGGAGAGAGAGAGAGATAAGAAATGGTTATTTAGAAAACTTGTAAGGGCAAGCCAACTAACAACATGAAATATGTTAGAAGCAAAATGCATATTCATATGGTGTGTAAGTTAAATGGAAATAGATTATTTTAAATACTATTAAACATTGCATTAAGTATTTATTACAAATTGTCTAATTACAATAAAATGTTATCTAATAAAAAGAGACATGATTACTTAATTCATGAACTAATTTTATTTTCTTCTTTTTTATTGAGCATCCCAAGCACTCAATGCTTGTAGTTCTCTTATTCTTTTATTTTTAATAAACTTATCTTTTTTTTTTCCTATTATAATTGAATCCATGCTTTATAATGTTCATCGGTGGTTGGATCTCCATTGTAATCTATGTTCCACTGAATGATCATAGGAGGCCAAGTAGCCACTAAGTTATCCAGGAACTTTTAAGAAAGGGCTCCTAGCTTGAACTCATATACTAACTCCACTATTAGTTTCTTTTGTCCATATTAGACGTAGAGACGAGCAGGATTATAAAATATGGCAAAATGAAGACCAACATCTAGAATGTAGTAAGTGAAAGATTGAATAGTCATATGTTGCACTATATTAAAGTGTCAAGGAATGTTGATAGCCAGCTCTGAATGTTCTTTAGTATAGGATGTAGCTTTCTGGTTCGATAATGATTGGCTCTATACCGTGCTATATCTCAAGGAGGTTCAAGTAGTTTTAGTTTCTCATAGAACCACATCTGCAAAAGTGATGGGTAAGTAAAATTGCCAGCAAATTAGAAAATAAAAGTTAGAGAATAAGAAACTTACCTCCAACAAGAACAGACTTTTAAAAAACCACGTAGTCTCCATAAAGTTGTCCAGTCTAATGATAGTTTTTGCTATAATGAGAGAGAAAGAGTTGAGTCCTACTTCCACTTGGTCTAGAATATGGAGGAGTTTTAAATCACAATTTCTAAAAAGTAAAACGAGCAAGAATTGAGTGTACAAACAAAGGGCCATCATTTGGGGCCAATAGACTCCTCCCCTGTCTATATTTGTAACAGCTTTAAGGAAGGGTTCTAGTGCAAACTCTGAGCCAAGAAGGTAGTGAGAAGAAGACTAGGGTGGAAGATTGAACAACTAGGCCATCTAATATTAAACAAAATGTAGGTCTAGAATTCCAAGCGTAGGGATTGCGAGTTGGCAAGAGGAATCTATTTGACAACCTAGAAAGGCTTCGAACTCTTTTAGTAAAGGACATAACTTAATTGTATTGAACTAGAAGACATGTTTTTTAGGATCCCAAAACTGAGCTACTGCATGGAGAAATGGAAAGTTGATTCTTTTAGCATATAGTGATTTGAAGATTGATAAGTGAAACGGCTCCAATCTAGCCCATTATGTGTTATCTAAGCTTTTTAGTATCAGTTGTAATAGTTTCAAGATTCTTTCTATCATAATTTAAGCTTTTAGGGGTACCTAGAGAAAGATAATAGAGGTTAGGGGCAAAATGTCTGAAATTGGGGCAAAAGGTGAGGAATTGGGAGTTTAAAAGGGGAAACTGACCTAGTAATGAGGCAATCGCCTCATCAAAGAGGTGCCACCTCAGTATGAAGAGGCAATCACCTCTTTAGTAAAAGGCCATGAGGCAATCACCTCTTTAGCAGAAGGCCATCACCTCTCCAATAAAACAATCAAAAAGCTTTTGATGGACCATAACAGTCTCATCCTTACAAATTGAAATACAACAGTTTAAAAAGGACATCTATGCAAGTACCGATGCTAAAATTGTATGCAAAAATTAAGAATTCATTGAGATAAAAGTTAAATTATGCAAGTATCCAGTTAATAAAAGATAAAATGTGCAAGTATCAACAATAAATAGATAAAAAGAAGTAGTAATTAAAAAAGGAATAGTTCATGGGCCCTAGTTTATCAAGAATCTGATTCGGTGCCCTCAAAGTAATTCCTTCCTTTAGTGCCATCATCTCCTCCATCCTCATCGTTGTCTTCATCCTCATTGATCTAAAGGACTTTAGTCTGGAGCTTAAGGGTGGCAATCCTTGCCTAGCTAGCCTTATCACAATCATATTCAAATATATCATAAGTTAGTAAATCATATGAACATGCATACATGTAGATGTAGGAGAGATTGTTACCCTCCAACGCTAAATGACATCTAGCATGTAGTCCCTCTGGGCCTCAATCATCTGGTACATGTATAGGCCTTGGTCCAAAGAAATATGCAATATTAAAAGGATGGTAGAACTAATGAACATATTAAGAATGATTTAGAAGGCAGGTTAGAAGTAAACTCATGTGAGTAGCACCCCCAAGAGTGCATGTAAGTGTGAGATCCTCGTCCAAGGTTGGGAATTAATGAGATAACTCTCTAGGAGGAACTAAGCAGTGAGCCAGTAGGTCAGGGGTGTAAATGAAACTGCCAGTAATGAACTGAGAGCTAGAGGTGGTAGGAGGCCTCATCTGCTCAACTGCAGTCGAAGTCCCCTCTCTGCTCGAATCAAGATGATATCTTTGAGGCTCTCTCTCCTACACCTGAGGTCTTTCCTGGGGTGCAAGTCTAGTCAATATGGCCTAAGAATGAAAGAAAATCATATCAAGGTATGATAATTTTAAATAAAAAGGGAGTATCAAATAATTACCTGAGAAGTGGAGGCAACAGCCAAGGGAACTGTCAGTAAGAGGTGAGTCTAGACAAACTCCATGTACCAGCTCTTAATCTGAACAATGTAGTCCACAACTGGCACTCCAATGACAACCTAATCCAACTCAATGCCCTCTAGCTTATGAGTCCATAGCATGCTCCTCAGAGGAGATTTGGGCACATCCCTCACACTAGCTCCCTCATTCTAATTCAGGATTCGCTCACTAAGGTACTAGACTCAATAGCCTGGCCCATGAAGGAGGACCCTCCTCTGAGCTACTAGTCTAGAATGAGTCATTCTACATTCCATCCATTCTCAGGGCCCCATAAATCATTCCAGATCTGCAATGGGAAGCACCAATAGGTAAGTGAATCAAATTGAAAAAAATTACTAATATGGATATGATTGTTATAGGTATCGCATCCTATATTAAGGAGTTCAAGTGTTGTTGATGGATATGTACTCGAGCCAAATGTCTCCTTAAGACACGACTACTATCCCACCTAATGAAGGTGGGAAAATCATTCCCCACTCGCATCACACAAACGAGCAACTCCAGTTCTAAGGCCTAGACCTATAAACGAAAGAGGGATAATGAATGTTAGTGAACATATATTAAAATAAATTAAGGAAAGGGGAAAGTATGGCTTACCAGAATGATGTGCCAAAAGCTGCAGAATCTTTTAGCCCCGCAGACCACCTCATCCATACTCCAGTACAGATAGGCCAGAGCATAGTTGCCCTAATCATACGTAAAGGCTTGATCCAAGTCCTACAGAGGCAGTAAGAACATCAAGTCCATTGCGCTAGCAGTGTCAGCAAAGAAGGTGGTACCGAGAAGATAAATCAGAAAAGCATGCACCACATAATCAATCTCGCGTCAGGTAACCATCACCATAGCTCTATCATTAATTACAAAAGCTCTAAATCAACTCAAGCTTAAAAGTATGAGTCCCCTTCATGTCTGGGATCATACCTAGAAGGAGCTCAATATAGGTGGCCTTCTCTAGGATCAGTTGGTGCAGGCTCACATCAAAAGGAACAGGATCTCCAACACACGCAATCCTGAGGATGGCAATAAAAGAGACAGAATCTAGAGTGAGCTCCCCAAAAAGGAGGTAGAAAGTGTGTGTCGTGTCGAACCACCTCTCCATCAACATGTGGAGTGGCTAGTAGTCCTCCTGACCCTACTTTAAAGGAAGCAAAAGGATGAAGTCTTTAAATCCAGTGACCTAGATTTAGTCTTTTTAATCCACTATCAGATCATTGTAGACAACCTAGGCCCTGTGAAAGTTTTTGACACCTTTGAATGTCTATGCATCATGCCATAAAAAAGAATCAGAGAAGTTGAATTAATATAATACAATTTTGTTACTTTTCAAAGTAAAAAAAATGATTAAGTAATTGTAGACAGACTGGTTCGCCATGTTACAGAGGCATAGCGCCTCATGGATAAGGCAATCGCCTTTTCATAATGGTGATCACCTCTGTTCAAGAGGCAATGCCCCTATGCACTGGCATAAAGGCAATCATCCCTTGTCATAAAGCAATTGCCTCAACAAAGAGGCGATTATCTTTGCACAGTAAAGGATAGCGAACAGTTTCTAAATTTTCATCAAATCTAAAAAATGATGTTTAATCAATCTAGTCTTTAATCATAAATGATAAATGATGTAAATATAGACTAACCCAATGTAATTTTTATGAAAATAAGAAGAATTCAGATACTAACCTCCCCAGATGTCAATGAAAAAATATGACTCTTCAAATCCACCATGAGAGGAATCATATCCCCCTTCGACAATCTGAGACTGCGTGGGGCATTTGCAGAAGGAGGAATCTGGTCCCACTCAGGCATTGGCGACATCTTTTCATCATAAAGGAAGAGTGAAGGAAAATAGAAGAGAAAGAAAAGAAAGGAAAGGAGGAGGAGAAAAGGAAAAAAAGAAAAAAAGGTATGTTTTTATAGTGAAGAAAGATGCTTTGAGTTAGATTTTTTAGAAAAGAAAGAAAAAATAAGAAGGAAAGAAAAAGGGAGAACAAAAGGGTGAATCTCAAAAAAGAAATAAAAGAGAATTCGAAAAAAGGAAAAGTGATTCAAAAAAAAAGGTTAAATAAATTTTTTTCAAGAGCGTCTTAAGAATTGAGGTTGTAGAATGATAGTTCTCTAGTTGATTTTCTAAATTAAGCAGTGTAATAAGCTAGGAAAACCCAAAGATCATGTTTCACAAGAGAAAGGGTTATTCGATTTATATCCCCGAAGATCATGATCAATGAGAGGGTTATTTAGGTTGTATCCCTGAAGCTCATGATCAAGAAAGGTTATTCGGGTTATATCCCCGAAGCTCTTAATTAATGAGAGGGATGTTTGGGTTGTATCCCCAAAGTTTGTATTTTAATTAATTGAAAATCGAACTAGGAAAACTTGACAGTTTGTGTTTCAGTTAAGTGATGACTGGGCCAAAAAAACCAGAGTCTGTTTTTCAATTAAGTGACAATCGGGCCAGAAAAACCCTAGAGTTTGTGTTTTAGTAGAATGGCGATGGGGCTAAAAAAACCCGAGAGTCTGTATTTTAGTTAAATGATGTATCAGGCCAACAAAACCCGAGGATCATTATTTTCATATGAGTTACCAAATATTAATGAGTGGTTGATCGATCCAGGAAAATCCGAGGATCATGGTCACATTTTAAGATTGAAGAATTCATCTCTCGAGTGAAACTCGGAAGTCAAGTATTTTTTTATTGCTTTATTATGTTGTGCATGTGATTTTTTGAAAAATTATCATTGCATGCATTTGGTTTCTCAAAAAATCAGGGGGCAAACTATAGACACCCGATTCGATTAGCCTATGATAAGGGGTGAACTGTGGATACTCGGTTTAATCTACCCATAACACAGCCCGATGATGAGAAATGTAAAATTTGAATGCAAGAGAAAAACCCAAAATCTTCTTAAAAATGAGTTCGAGGGCTGGAAACCCACAAACCCAAACCCAAAACCCTTGTAAGGCAAACTCGTCACCTTGGCCTACCAGGCCAATGTAGGGCAGGCTAAAGAGGCGATGCCTTTGTGAAGAGGCAATCGCCTCTATAGTAGCAAGTGAATAGGTGATCACCACATTGTAGAGGCACAGCCTCTGCACCTTGCCACTTGCCTCTACATTAAATGTAGAGGTGACAATGGTGGTTAATGGTGGGCCCACCTCAATTGGAGCTCAGCCTCTGGTCTGAAAAAGAAATTTTTGGAAAAAGAAAAAGGCTAGAAAATGCAATGATGAAGGAGAATAATAGGAAAATAGGCTAGTGGTGTGAATAAAAGGAGGAAGGAGAGAGAAAAAACCTTTTAGCAATTGGGAGAAAAAAAAAAGAGGTTTCAAAGGAAGGGAGCTCTGAAAAGAAAAAGGAAAAACATTCTTGAAAGGGAGAAAGAAAGCTTAAAGGTTCATTTTCTTGAGAAGGAAAGGGGGGAACTTAGCATTCAAGTGAAGATCAAATCCATACTTACTTCTTAAGGCCAATCATTTTAAGAAAAAGCTTTTGTTCCAGTAATGATCTTTACTTTCTTTCAAGATTGAAGCTTAGTGTTATTGAACTCCTAATTTACTTTCTTAGTTACTTACTTCTTATGCTCATTTTTTGTGATACGCCATGTCTTTAGTATGATTCATTGAGTTTTAGTGTAGTTGTGTATCTAGCTTGTTTTTACTAATTGGTGCTTACTTGAGAACACATTTTACTGCTTTTGAGAGTCATCTGCATCTGCTGATCAGGTGATTGCCTCTGCCAAGAGGCGCCACCTCTTTGCCATAAGGCGATCGCTTCATAGTACAGGCAATTGCTTCATGGCAAAGGCGACTGCCACTTTAACAGTGTCTTACATGACCCTGTCTCATTTTTTTATATAAATCATGTATGATTCCCATGATTGTATATACCTTAGCGTTCTTAAGTCTATTTTGTATGATCACTCTGTTATGTTATTCAATTGAAGTTTAGCATTTATAGTGAACCCAAGAAAGGAATGTAATCAAAGAGGCCAGTGTAAAAGCACAGAAAGGGAAGCAATTTGTCCATAAGCTTGATGTTCAAATAGTGGTCGTTTTTCCTAGTAGCTAGTTTTTAATTCCCCTAGTTCAGCTACTCGAGAGAAAATCAATGTTCATAAGGCATGGAGAGATGTTAGGTGAGAAAGAGTCTCAAGTAAGGTTTAAAATATGATATGTGGGATGGTTCTAATTCATAAGTGAAGGAAGAAAGCTAGGCTTCGTCTCTATCTAAGGCAAGCAAGTGAATCCATTACTTCAAATAGAATAGAGGTAGCTCACTTCTCAAGTGAAAGAAATAAAGGTTGATAAATCCCTCCATCTGATCCCTATCTTTTATACCGATCTCAGCAAGCAATACCGGAAAAAAAGGAGTGAAGGTTAACAGACTTGGTTGCCTGCCATGGGGCCCCTTTGAAACCAACTAAGTCAAGCTCAATTACATAAAGCTAAAGGAAAAGTTCTTAAAAAAAGATAGAACCTTTCATAGGCTTACTGAGCCCTCACATGGAGGTTGGGTTGTGTTGGTCATCCCCACTTCCTTATCTAATTCATTGGCTGGGGCTTCCTTACTTAAGCTTTAAAGTGGATTATGCCATCCATGAAGCAAGTCCCGCTTTTTAATTAAATATGGAGGAATTGATCGATCGTACCTCTACTTATTTGCAAGAATTTAAAACAATTACCAATTGGCTTTCTAGGATCAATCCTGAAGTGCATGAACGGGGTAGAAGAAAGAATGTAAATTTCTTTAAGCGGGGTACTTCTCGTGCATGCTAAAATCGCTTTATTCGCTTAAATGTCTCTTGTTGGCATAAGGAGGGTTCACTTAATATCATAAGATAAGATGAAAGGTGCTTAAAAGCTTGAAGTCATCACTGACTGAGACCTACTGCTCAAGTCGAGATCACTAAAGAAATGTAGTAGATAAGGATGATTATACACCCTTTCATGCAGTTCTTTGATCACTCAAGCACGGTGAGCTAATCCTGTGGATTTTTATGTATTTTGGGAACTAACGTTTTGTCTGTTGTAGGGGTTTATCAGTAATTTCTAATCATCAAGTATTTATTCTGTTAATTAGTTCTTGAGAGGTTTTATTTAATTCAAGTAGTTTATTATTGGTTTATTTTCTGTTCATTATACTTTATTTTGCACAAAACGTTGTAACCCTTAATCCCTTCCCCATTTGGTTTGGAGTATTTGGTTATAAATTATAATTTTTGTTTTATTTATGGTGAATATTGGAACCAATCACATGAATTAAATTAATGTGCAAACTCAAGTTAAATTATAAATGAGACAATTGTCCAAAAGAAATTGTAATTCACATGGTAATAAAGAAATTATTGAATAATTACGGATAATAAATTACAAAACACAAATAGATGTCAACCGAAAGATTGGATAGGCATTCAAACGTCCATACTCAATTTCCAAACTCGTTCTTTAGCAACAGTTTCTGGAAAACTCTATGAAATCCAACAGAAAGAAAAAGAAAGAAACCAACAACGTTTGGATTAGTTCTCCAAAATTGTTCTTGCTTAATCTTTGAATTTTTGTTGTTTAAACCATGACCATCATCCCCATAGTGGTAGCAATTGTCACTGTAACGACGAGGACATGGAATCTTTCGAAGGATGCCTTCCATTATGCGAAGGGCATAGTTAATCGTGCCTGTGATCTCAAAAAAAAAACAAAACCAAACAAAATCCTACACTTTAACATGGCTGCTCTTCTCTACAGAAAAAGAAGGGTTAAGCGCAAGAATTTTGAAGGACCAAAAGCGGCACTTGTTGGCCGCTGGGGGAAAGGCATAGAAGCAGAACGTAGAAGAGTGGAAACATTTTGCAAGATGCGAAAACCCAAGAAATGGGCTGTGGAAGCGAGCAAAGCTTGAAAAGAGAGCTCAAGAATTGTTAAACAATGTTGAGCGGCTGCACGATCAAGGTAAGATATTCACTGGTGATTTTCTGGTCCTAGCTGCTCATGCAACTGATCCTTGGACTCTCTTTCCAATGTGAGCACATCATCAAGCAGCTACTCTTCTCTATCACAAAGTCTTCATGGCGGAGGATCCTTCCGCTCTAGTTCCTCCATCAGATCTGATTCCGCTGTTAGAGGATCAACCTTCAGCTTCCCCTATTACCATTACCAAACCAACTAGTCCTCTTAAGTGTCAGGGTTACTGTGTAATTATTTTGAAAGAATATTTATATATATGAAAGTAATTTTCAAAGCGAAACATTTATATCGAGCTCTTTATCTATTTTCAGGACAAATTAAACATAAATTTCTTGTTTTCCTGTCATCAAAGCCCTTATGTTGAGTTGGATAGGTAACGAAGTTAATGTCCGTTTATTGTAATTGTAGAATTAGAAAATACGCCTTTTTCTTTTTATCTTAAAAATTTAATAATTTAGTTATTTACTAATAAAAATTAAATTAAATTAATTAAAATATAATTTTAATTTAATAGAAAGTTTATTTTTTATTTTAATTAGTTTAACTTTTATTTTATCTCTAATAAAATTTAAATTAACTAAATATAATTGGAAGTATATTTTTTATTTTATTTATATAAATTTTTATTTTATCTCTAACAAAAATTATAATTTAATTGAAAGTATATTTTTTATTCTAATTAGGTTAACTTTTATTTTATCTCAAATAAAAATTAATTTAATTAAAATATAATTCTAATATAATTAAAAGTATGTTTCCTATTTTAATTAGATTAACTTATATTTTATCTCTAACAAAATTTAATTAAATTAATTAAAATGTGATTCTAATTTAATTGAAAGTATATTTCCTATTCTAATAAGGTTAACTTTTATATTATCTCTAATAAAAATAAAATTAATTAATATGTAATTCTAATTTAGTTGAAAGTATGTTTCCTATTTCAATTATATTAATCTCTATTTTACGTGTACCAAAATTAAATCAATTAAAATTTTAGTGATAATTTTGTTAAAATATTTTTTTTTAATTAGGTCTACTTATATTTATCTAATATAAATCAAATTAGATAGTATAATTTTATAAATTTTATTATATTAAATTTAATAAGAAAATAATTAAAATCAAAATTAATAAATTTTATGAAAATAGGAAAAGTATAAAATTTGTTTTAAAAGTAGATATTCTTATAAATAAAAAATAGAGCATATAATTTGTTTGAACAAATATTTTCTATAAGAAAAGTAGTATAATTATCATTTCTAGATATTTTTATAAAATTTTAAAAAAATTAAAATTAAATTAATTAATATTTATAATTTAATTATTATTGAACTTAAAAAATTACATCAAATTAATTTTTTTGTAAATAAAAGTATAATTAATATTAAAAATGTTGAAAAAATAAAGTTTCATAGCTCAAATAAAAAATTTACTAAAATTGTAATAAATTAAAAGTTCAATAGGGTTGTATGTTTAAATTGTTATATAAAAAAATACAACTTTTATTTTTTTAAAATTTTTTATTAACAAATAAGTAATGATTTTTTATTATCTTATTATTAATTATGATCATAATATTTTTTTTTATATGAAATCATTTCTAAAGTAGAGAAAATTTAATTATAAGAAATATTAAAGTAATATCATATAATTATTTAAATAAAATATTTATAAAAATTGTGATGAATTATAACTACATTAAGCTAATATCAAATTGTTATATAAATAAATGACACTATTTTTATTTTTAAAACTTTTATTTAATAATAATAGTAATAATAATCAGATATTTAATTGTTTATTTACTATATATCACAAGTCAAATAAATTTTTTATTCACATATAAAACACATGGTTGTTTACTAGTATATATAAATGTACGAAGAAGGGAGAGGACAAGCAAAATTACAAAAAAGTCTTCACTCATTATTATATAAAAATTGGATAATTTAGTCATATACTAATAAAAATTAAATTAAATTAATTAAAATAAAATTATAATTTAATTGAAATTATATTTCCTATTCTAATTAGGTTTTCTATTTTATTTTTAATAAAAATTAAATTATTTAAAATGTAATTCTAACTTAATTAAAAGTATGTTTCCTATTTTAATTAGATCAACTTTTATTTGATCTCTAATAAAAATATAATTAATTAATATTTTAATAGTAATTTTGTTAAAATCATATATTTTCTAATTTAATTGGGTCTATTTATATTTTATCTAATATAATCAAATTCGATACATAATTTTATAAGTTTTACTAAATTAAATTTTATAAGTAAATAATTAAAATCAAAGAGTGTTGTGTTCCCATAAAAATAAAAAAAAAAAACCTCTTACTATTTCAAAAACTTATTGAATTAAAGTTCATTAAGTAAATAGATGAAATTTAATCAATTATATAATCATATTTTAAAAAATAAAACATATAATTTGTTTGATAGTAATATTTTTATTATATAAGAATAGTATAATTATTATTTGTAGATATTTTTATAAAATTTAATAAAAAAAGAGTTTAAATTAATTTAATTAATTTTTATCATTTAAGTATAAGCTGAAAATAAAAATCACATTAAATTACTTTTTGATTAAATAAATGTATTAATATTAAAAATATTGAAGAAAGTGCCATTGTGACAGTATTCAAATAAAAAATTTTACTGAAGTTGTAATAAATTATAGATTTAATTAGATTGTAATATTTAAATTATTATACAAAGAAAATATAATTTTTATTATTTTTAAAAAAAATTATTAAGAATATAACTAATGTTTTCTTATTATCTTTTGATTAATTATTTTCATAGTATTTTTTAATATAAAATTAGTTTTTGGAGTTAATAAAAATATTAATTATGAAAGAATATTATATAATTATTTAAATAAAACATTTATCAGAATTGCGATGAATTATAATTAAACTGTGTTAATTCATTTTATTATTAAAATTTATATAAAAAATAACATTTTTATTATTTTTAAAAAAAATTATTAATAGTATAGAAGTATATGTTTAATAGGTTATTTATTATTAGTAGTCTTAAAAAAAATTTATTTTCACGTACGAAGTACTGGTTGTATATATAGAGAGAGAAAAATTAGGAGGGGAAGCATGAATTTGGATTTTTTGTTTGTATTTGGTATATTTCAATGGTTCAACTAGGGGAAAAAAATATGCTTCATGGCTTTCTATAGTTGACATAATGTTATAAAATCTCTTAATAAGTAAATGCAAAAATGCAAATGTAGATAGCTAGACAACTAATCTTGCTAAGTTCAAATATAAATAAAAGAGCAATGTGATGTATGCAAAGAATAATTAACGATCATGCGCAATGAATTTATTTGTCCCCTTTGCAGGTCAACGTAGTTCATAAACTTTCTATAAATATAGAAACAAGCAATTGTAGTGGGATCAGTTGTCAGGAACCATTCTTGTTTAATTGTTATTTTGTAGATTTTATGATTCATCACTTTCGTGGTAGCAATCGTTACTGTGACAATGGGAACATGGAATCTATGGAAGAATACCTTTAAAATGCATGCTTTTCTTCATGAAAAGGATAGGGTTAAGCGAAAGGTTAAGATTTTTGAAGGATCAACAGGGGAACTTTATGGCTGGTGGGAGGAAGGCGTAGAAGCAGAACGAAAAAAGATCAAAAGCCATCTTGCAAGATGCGAAAACCTGAAAATTGGGTTGTGGAAACTAGCAAATCTTGCAAAGAAGAGCCAGAGGTTGTTGAACAATGCTCATCAGCTTTAGGATCAAGGTAAAATATTTGACCATTCATGTTATACTGTTAAAAATAATAGCCACTCTTAACTTTCAGAACAGAAAAAAAAAGCTATGGAGCCCGTTAAGTTCCTCTACCAAGTCAACTACTCGCATCAACGCCTCCTATGCTTCTCATGATGCAGCGCAAGAGCTCTGGTGCGAGTTAAATTCCTCTAACAGATCAAGTACTACTTGGAGCAGCGCCTCCTATACTTCTAAGGATGCTAATATACAGAAGTTTCAGAGCTACCAGCCAAGACACATGAGTTGCCCGAGCACATTAACTACTCGTAGCAACGCCTCCTATGCTTTTGAGGATCCTGATATACAAAAGCTCTAGAGCTACCAGCCAAGCTACGTCAGTTTAGCTCATAAACTACTTGTAGCAACACCTCCTATGCTTCTCATGATGCTGTGCATGAGCTCTGGAGCGAGTTAAATTCCTCTATCAGATCAAGAACTACTTGTAGCAGCACCTCCTATGCTTCTAAGGATGCTAACATACAGAAATTCCAGAGCCACCAGCCAACCTACATGAGTTATTCAAGTTAATTGACTACTTGTAGCAATGCCTCCTATGCTTCTCATGATGCTGCGCAAGAGCTCTGGAGCGAGTTAAATTCCTTTAACAGATCAAGTACTACTTGGAGCAGCGCCTCCTATGCTTCTAAGGATGCTAATATACAGAAATTCCAGAGCCACCAGCCAAGCTCCATGAGTTATTTGAGCTCATCGACTACTCATAGCAATGCCTCCTATGCTTCTCATAATGCTGCGCAAGAGCTCTGGAGCGAGTTAAATTCCTTTAACAGATCAAGTACTACTTGGAGCAGCGCCTCCTATGCTTCTAAGGATGCTAATATATAGAAGTTCCAGAGGTACCAGCCAAGCTACATGAGTTACTCGAGCACATTAACTGCTCGTAGCAACGACTCCTATGCTTTTAAGGATCATGATACAATACAAAAGCTCCTGAGTTGCCAGCCAAGCTACGTCAGTGACTCTGGGAAAACAACTACTCGTAGCAAGGCCTCCTATGCTTCTAAGGATGCTACAAAACAAAAGCACCGGAGCTACCAGCCATCCTATGGTGGTTCTACTCACAGCAACACCTCCTATGCTTCTAAGGATGCTACAAAACAAAAGTATCGGCGCTACGACATGGACTACTCTTGGCATAAGATCATTCGCTTCTGTCACTGCTCGAAGTGTAGCACAAGATCTCAGATGGCAACTGCAGTAGGTATACTATAGTATGGTGTAATAATTCTGAGTTTGAAACAAAAATCTTTTTGAGCTATCTCTATATAATATAATAATAAATATGCTATGGTATGGTATAATAATTCTGCTGGATAATGCAACTTATGAGCTAAACTACATCATAGGTTAAAGAGAATAAAACAATATGTTTATTTTTATTTTTTATCATTTCAAGAATCAATTGAATGCCATTACAATTAAACTTCATTTTACACCATTATTTATTTTTGTAGGAATTAGCTTAGAATGATGGTATGTATATGGCCAATTTATAAGTTGAAAGCTAATTTTTTATGTGAAAAAAAAAAAGGAAAATTTTACTTGAAGAGATAAAAAAGAAAAGACCACAAATTCAATTTCTGACAACGCAAATGATAGAAATCCATAGTCCTATTGTTAACGCGATTGATTTATTATTATTATTATGGGATAATTGGAAAAAATTCTAACATTTGAGATTCTTATTAAAATTTGAGTCCAAATATTTCAATCTTCAATGTTTACAATTAATCATAACCAATACATACTTGACTTCCTTCAATAAAATCTTAATGCCAACTAGTAGCCTAGTGATCATCCAGTGCATCAGTAACAGTCCAAGAGTAAAAATACTAAGGGGAAAAGCAAAATTTTATCCAAAACAATACCATTCAAAACGCATTCAAGGCTGTTCAAAAAATAGTCTGCCGAATGAATGCACACTTGTTACACCAACACTATCATGCTTCCACTGAAATGAAATTTTCACTTGCACAGCAACGGTGATGAAACAAACCTCTTGGTCGTATTTACAAAAGCTAAGTTTTGCTATAAGATTCTCCAGAGAAACACCAAAGGGTTTTGTACCCGATATGGTGATAACCGGTAAGAAGGCATGCATAACACTGTACAAGCAACGTTCTGGTGTCCATATCAAGCGGAAAAAAAAAAAAAGAATCTTATGATACCTGATCTGATAGAAAAAGAAGATCAACTCTACCGAATGTTAGTTCAGGCATCGAAATGTGATTATGATTTCAGGACTCTCTCAATTGCAGAGATATAGAAATCCTTCGGCATGGTACCAACCACTGTCTCTCGCTTCTCTCCATTCTTGAAAAGTAGCACCACTGGTACAGCCTTAATCTCATACTTCTCAGCAATTTGCAAGTCACTGTCTGTGTTGAGCACAAAGCATTTAAGTTTCCCATCATACTCTTCTGCAATTTCATCAATCACACGATGAACCATCCTGCAAGGCCCGCACCAACTTGCATAGAATTCAACTAAGACTGGAACATCACTTTCCACAATCAATTTCTCCCATGAACCCTCAGTGACAACTGCAGCTGTACATACCCCAAAGATTTGGTTAAACATGACATTCTACATTACACTCTTAGATTATATGCCTCACCGACATATTAAAAAATCTATTTTAGAAAGCATCAAGCAAGCAGAAAATAAAACAAAACCAGGAATCTTAACAGGATTGAGCATATGTTCAACCAACATTTATCAACAAAGAATCCTGTTCTCTCAATTACTTGAATGAGCAATGACGGACGATGAAAAATAATACAATCATCATCTCTGTGAAGATTCCCGTAAAATTCCATTCTCACGATTGAAGTTCCTATAAGAAAACACATTGCTTAAACATGCACACTCAAAAGAAATTAAGCACAAATTAGTTAAACCGGCATATGCATTATGTGATCTTTACAGAAATAAAAAGCATTCAGAACTTTAGCAGAAATCAAGCAGTCTGCAAAAATTTCAGAAAGACAAAACTTCTGCATAGCATAACAAGCAATTAGGCATAAAAATATATATATACACGAAAAAGAAACTCACTACTCGACCATATCTAAAAGAAACAAATACAACAGAGAAAAAATGTTCACATTATAGATCATTTAACTACCTTCCTATTCTAATGATTCTTTCTCTACATCCCCACTAGTATACATCCTCTCTAAAGATCCCAAATTGTGGAATTAACGAAAATGCACAAAAGCTCTATTTTTCTCAGCCATATTATGAATCATTTCTTTTTTCCTCACAGCACTGCCACTCCCTTTAGCAGCATCCATCAATTCACAACTAAGCTTAAAAACCATATCCTGACCGGGACGTTCCCGAGCAGCTTCCAACAACCATCTAATAGCCAAAGCTCGTGCCTTTACAGAATCCAACTCAACAGGAACTTGATAAATAGATCCACCGACACGTCTTGACTTAAGAGAAACAACAGGTGTGACCTCTTGTACAGCTTGACGCAAAACATACAATGGATTCGAAGAGGTCTTTTCTTGAATCCTTTTCAAAGCTTTATAAACAATGTAAAATGCTAAAGATTTCTTCCCTTTTTTCAAAACACGATTAACGAACAAGTTAACTAAACGATTACGATAAACAGGATCAGATTTAGCAGTTCTTTTGTGTTGTCCTGTGTATAGAGATTAAAAACAACCAAGAAACGAAATCAAGAACAAAGAACGAGAAATCAAGAAACACCCAAATCAAGAATGAATGAAAAGATTAAAGATTTCTTCTTTGAATCGCTATGATTACCTCGAGAATCGCGAGAGCAGAGAACCTTAAGAGGAGAAAAAGGAGGGTTTTTGAGGGAGAGATTTGGGTTTGGAGATTTGTAGGGGAAGGGGAGACGGGTGGGGTTGAGAGAGGCGGTGCGCTGAGAAGAAAGCGACGGGAGAGGAGAGTAAAGTGTAGTAGCAGTAGCAGAAGAAGAAGACGAAGTAGCAGCAGCAGCAGCCATTGATGAGTTGATTGGAGAAAAAAGGAAAGAGCAGAAAGGGTGTGTAGTATTTATGGAAACAGACTCCAGACGCAAAAGCGCCAAAGAATCATAAAAATGGACGAACGCACGCTCGTTGGGACTCGAACCGCAATCCTCTAATTAGAAGTCAGATGCCTTATCCATTATGCCACGGGCGCTCGTTCATATGTGAAGCATTTCACAAAAATAACAATAGGGTACTTTCAGACATCATTGGCAACCCAACAATTCGTAGTGAAGTAATCATTTGGATGAATGATGCTTTTATTCAAATTGCATTGCATTTAAGAAAGCGTATTACAAGAAGTTTAATTTTGGTCAAGAACAAGGAGATTTTTTTTTTTTTACATTCTGAAGACACCAAATTTGGTGTGTTGCAAAGGAGAGTTCAAGGAAGCAGAGACACAAAGGCCTAAGATTTTCCTAGTGTCAGCAGGATCAATGATTCCATCATCCCAAAGTCTTGCTGTTGAATAATAACAGTTCCCTTCTCTCTCATATGCTTCCACTACTTTTGCTTTGAATCTTTCTTCTTCTTCCTTTGTCCACTGCAGCAATGTATGTATACACAGTCAAGTTAGCTCAACTACGGATTAATATCACCAAGATTGCACCCAGTAGTAATGCTTAAGAAAGTGAAGTCACCTGAATTCCTTGCTTTTTCTTGTTTGCCATTTCTATTTGAGACAGTACACCAGCAGCCTGTGCATTTCCAACCAAAACTAGTAAATTAGCACTCAAACAGTAACCATATATAGAAGACATGACATAAACCCTTTAATTCCACATCATTCAGGATCAAAAATTACTATTGCTGATTTTTTGGAGTTTAGATTTAGGCATTATCCTTCAAATATCCACTATGTTGGATCAATGTTGTCACAGATGTCTGATCCAAAATGGTTTTCTAAGCATGGCCGAAAATGCAGGCAGATAAAAGATGCAAATGAGATTTGTGAATGTTCTTAAAGTATCATGTCTGCATTTAATTGTTCATTTGACCCAACACGTATAAATCTGTTAAATTGATCATGTGAAAGGAGTGCAGAAACTACCTGAGCACCACCCATCACAGATATTTTAGCATTTGGCCATTGAAACATGAAATTTGGACTATATGCACGGCCACACATTGCATAGTTTCCAGCACCAAAGCTTCCACCAACAATAATAGTTATCTTGGGAACCTGTACAAGCATTAATAAGAAACAATGAAACAGGAATAACTTATCTTCCGTGTCTTCATTTTTCTCAGAAAAACATGGCACATATAAAGCAACCTAAAGTCTCCCGCGTGTAAATTGGTTTTTCTTTCTCAACCACCACAACTGTGCTTAATAAGAGCTTAATGATGAGATTAAATAAAATGTGATAAAAGGAACAAGCAACAAACCTTTGCACAAGACACTGCCATTACCATTTTTGCTCCAGATTTTGCAATACCATTTGCCTCAGATCTTGAACCAACCTGCCAAATGAAATAGTGTCAAGTGTTCCTACTACTGTCAACTTACATTGAGTCAAAATATTAGAAGTAGTACTTTTCAAAGTGAAACAGAAACAAAAATTATGGTCCATCAAATGCAGCCCACATAGATTAAACTTAAAGAAAAGCATTGTTCGCCATTTTAAACAACATACTATAAAAGTTACAAAATGGCATAAAATCTTAATAAATAAAGTTTCCAACATGGTGTACATGATTTTTAATTCATTTTACATACATTCTCAATCTAAAAGATTTTTTTTTTTCCCAAAATTCCCTGATGCCTCTAGCTTGTATGTGAAAAGGCCATCAAATTTATGTTTTTTTCTCATATTATATTGTGAAAGGAGAGAACAACCAAACGATGAAACCCTTAAATGTAATACTTTATGCAATGCAATATAATACTGCCAAATAAGTGAAGCATATATATTTTAGCAGACTTGAGCAAAAAGCTTGGCCTTCCTTCTTTTACACATTTTAATAAGAGAAGGGCTTATAGGGTACAATCTCATATTTTAAGTTCAAATCATTTTATTGGAACCAGTCTTGATTCTTATTTCTGCACTTTCTTCGTATATCAACTTCCATGCCATGACTTTAGTCTTATGCCTTCCTTTTCCTTTTCCTTTTACTTCTTTCAGCATTGTTCTGACCCACATAATTTTTCCATTGTCAATTGGCCAACTTTTGCTCAGGAGCACCCAAGAGCAAGAATTTTTTAAAAGCATCGAACATGGTAGTTCTACTGAATTTAATAGTTAAAATCTTCCCTACCTAACAGCATACGCTCAGCAACAAATTACGAAAAACAATACTGATCTACATACCATGAATCCAGTTATATTCTGAAGGAAGACCAAAGGAATGTTTCGTTGAGTGCATAGCTCAATAAAATGGGCTCCCTTTAGGGCAGATTCATTAAACAGTATCCCATTGTTTCCAATGATTCCAACAGGTTGTCCAAAAATTCTAGCAAATCCTGTTACAAGAGTCTGCACAAATATAATGTGATCAACTGGTAATAGATATCAGATATCACACGGAAAATCCAAATGATTAGAACTGGAAGTGATTAAAATATCCTTACAGTTCCGTACAATTTCTTGAATTCATCAAATTCACTGCCATCAACAATTCGAGCAATAACTGAGCGGATATCAAAGGCTTGCTTAAGGTCTGCTGGAGCAATAGAGCGTAGCTCCTTCACATCATATAATGGTTCTTTATAATCAAGATTCACATTATTCAATCCATTCATTACTCCTTGTTTTCCAGCCATGTTCAAGTTCTTAATGATACTCCTCCCAAGAGCAAGTCCATGCAATTCATCTACAGGAAGGGAACAATTTAAGCATGTGGTCGGTTAAGCATGAGAAGAGGCTTGTTCCATGTTCCTTGCAGAGAGAAAGAGAGATCCAAAATACCATATTTGACTGTTCAGTTTTCACTAAACTCATCAGATAACATTCTATAAAATAATGACTCACGCTAGCATAAATCCAATCTTCTCTTAGCAGAGAATACTAGAATATCCAACCACGTAACTGGCACATTAGAGGTATTATAGTAATTATGGGACTAGGACCATGCATACCTTGAGCAAAATAGTCCGAAACCCCAGATGTCTTGCAATGAAGTGCAGCACCCCCTAAATCTTCTGCAGAGACTTCCTCTCCTGTAGCAGCCTACAATAACTTATCCTTTAGATCTAAGTTACAGATTTTAAGGATAAATTGTAAATTCACATACACATATAACCTCACATGAATTTACATGCAACCAAAACAATACATCATCCACACATGCCATATAAACTTCCAGACCTTCACAAGTGGTGGTCCAGCAAGAAATATGGTGGCATTTCCTTTGACCATTACACTTTCATCAGCCATTGCAGGAATATAGGCACCACCAGCAGTGCAGGACCCCATCACCAGAGCAATTTGAGGAATGCCTTCAGCAGACATCACAGCTTGATTATAGAAAATTCTACCAAAATTATCCCTGTCAGGAAAGACTTCAGCCTGCTTTGGAAGAAAAGCACCTCCACTATCAACAAGATATATGCATGGTAATTTGCACTGAGCAGCAATCTCTTGTGCCCTAAGATGTTTCTTCACTGTAATGGGATAATAAGTTCCTCCCTTAACTGTAGGGTCATTTGCCATAAACATACAAAGGCGCCCATGAACAGGACCAATCCCGGTTATTATTCCCGCGGATGGTAAGGCTTCTTCATATAATTCATGGCCTGCAAGCTAGATACATTAAAGATATAATAATAAGCAGAGGCATCTCACTAATTTTACTGCAAAATGCACAAGTAAATCTTCTCAGTAAAAAAAAAAAAAAATCAATATCATCATCCTATACCAAGTTAGGAACACATAAGCTTTCCAGCTGAGATATCTTCTGCAAAATTACGATGCAAGTGTACTTGTACTGCTAGTGTCGTCCAAAATACGGAGATGTTTGTTTGATATGATATCTAGAAGACCAAAGAATTGTAATATCTAACAAGCACAGGAACCAGGCACATGCATAACCAAAAGAGAAGACCTATACCCAAAATTTAAGACCAATTATAACCTAAACTAGTTCATCAAATGTTAACAGAATCCAACAAGCACTTAACACACTCATAGTCCCAACAGTACATGCTGTATTATGTTGGTCTTTTAGCTTCCCCAAATAGCAAAAGTCCCACTCAGCTAAGCCAAATCTATTCATCTTCTACAAACTTATTACTAAAACAACTACTTCCCTATCCTCTAAGATGACACTAAAAAGTCCTTGATTTTTTCTTTCTTTCCCTTCTCCTGTACACATCTTAACATTCAATATAGAGTCCTACGATAACCACATTCCATCAGATTTCAAAACCAATATGTAAACAAATAAAGAAATAAGTCCCAAAACCTGTGACAGCTCAAGGAATGAGGAACCAGGGTCAATTAACCTATCAATTCTTTCTCTTGGTAAAAGCTTATTTCTATTTCTGTTCCTTTTAACAGCTGCTTCTCCTCCTCCTGCAAGAACCTTAAATCAAACACCAACCCTTTTTAATTCTTAAACAGAAACACACATCTCAATAGATACATATATATAAGAACATACTTTGAATAATGCACATAACATGATATACCTTATTTATATGAGATTGGAGTTGGGAGAAAATATCATCCATGGCACTACGGTTGCGCACAAAGGCATCAGAGTTACGGTCGATGCCATCAGGAAGTACTGAAATGCTGCCAAAGTTTCTTTCTTTATAGAGAAACTGAACTGGGTTTGGCCTCCATGGATTTGAATTCAATCTTGAAGAGGTTGAAACTGAAACTACTTTTCTTGCTAAGCTCCTCAACATTGTTTTGATATGCCTTTTTCTTTTCTTCTTTTCTCTTTTCTTGGGTCTAATGTCTAATGGATAGCTTGATTAAATTATATATAGTCTCTGATTGCTTGCTTTTGCTTGTGTGGAATCCATATCGTCTCAATCAATGTTTCTGCTTATCTTGGAACTCTTATTGCTGAAATAAACAATTTTTTTTATTACTATTTCCACACCCAATTTTGTTGCTACCCAATACTCCTATAAAATTTTAAAAATTGCAATTAAATTTTAAACTCACTTTTTTTTAAGTGAGTCCTACAAATTTTTAAAATGTTATTATTCCTTAGGTTTTTTTTCCGTTAAATCAAACAGAAAGTTATATGGACCCCACCGAATTAAGACGTCTTTGAAGTCAACGTATACATATATTTACATATCATCAACCATTTTTCCTTCTTTTCGGATTTGTTATAATGTTCATATTTTGCTTTGATATTAAATTTTAATTTTTTTCTTTTCAATTCTAAAAATTTTATTTTTATTTCAATTTAAAGTATTTCAAACATATCTTATCAAATTTAGCATACATGACATTTTGAATAAATATATTTTTAGTATATTTACTATGTAAACATCTCATTAAGCGGTTCAGTCACCTTGTGGACTCTATAAAATAAATTTTACTCAAATTTTATTTTATGGGGCTCACAAGCAAATTTTATTTTATAGAGCCAATAAGATTATTAAACTATTTAATAGGATGTTTACAAGGTAACTATACTAAAAATATATTTATTCTAGCTATCACGTATATTAAATTTGATCGGATATGTTTGAAGTATTTCAACTTGAAATAAAAATAAAATTTTTAGGACTGAAAAGAAAAAAATTAAAATTTTAGTACCAAAGTATAATATGATCCAAAATTATGGTACTAATGGTGCAACAAACCCCCTTCTTCTTCTTTGGCTCATTTGTTCCATCTTTTCTCCTTTTGGACTGCTACTATAATCCCTATTTTTACTTCGACTCCTCGAGAGATTCCACCACCTACCACATTCCCTACCCTGCCTCACCCACTCATTCCCTTCCCTCTCACAACCATAATCCTTTCTTCTCTTAAACAATATCAATTCCTATATATATCTTTATCCTAAATATTTTCAAATTCAAAGACAATGAAACTGCCAACAACTTTAGTGTCCATTTCTCCCTAAGGGGAAAAAAAATGATTTACTCATCACCACCATAGATTTACAAAATGAAACCAAATCAATGGTAAACCAAAATAGATTGGTATACAAAACTCAAAATTTTAAAACTCTACATCATAATTAAATTGAACTAGATCTTCTTACAATCCCTACAATTAACTAACATTAAGGTTGCAAACAAAGAGTGAAATCACCATTTATTAATACAATAACATCCTTAAAAAACTTAATATTTCTTTTCTAAAAATATCATCTAATTAGGGTTGTGCATCAGGGCGGGTCGGGCAAGTTCGGGTTTTAGTTTTTTTCAAAAGTTA